>OY740786.1:96361952-97561952 GCA_963514005.1 Raja brachyura
TGGAAGGACAAGGCTTCAGTTTAACATTGAATGCAGAATGCCAGCACAGTACTGCAATATAGAGTCAGCAGAAATAATGAATTTCAGTACTGGAGTGAGATTTGCATCAACTTTCATTTGATCAGGATCAAGGGACTTAACACTGAGATAAGGACGATTCTGTACTGGCAGTCATTTTCTTAAATTAGTTAATTTTCTTAATTTTTTGTATAAATTACAAGGTACTGGATAAAATAAATTGGACTACAAGATTAATTACTTATTTATCAAGAAAGAGTAAATTCGCTGGAACATATGTGAATATTTATCTGCAACATTAGTCATTATTACGATTGTATGCTAAGGACATCAAATGACCAAAACAATGGAAAGAGACACAGAAAGCTGGAGTAACTCAGCGGGTCAGACAGCATCGCTGGAGAGAAGGAATAGGTGACGTTTCAGGTCAAGACCCTCCATCAGACTGAGGGTCGGGGAAAGGGAAACGAGAGATACAGACGGTGATATGGAGAGAGATATAGAACAAATGAATAAAAGATATGCAAAAAAGTAGCAATGAAGGAAACAGGCCAGTGTTTAAAATGTGGCCATAGAGTCGGAGAGCAGGAGGAATCACAGAGGGGGAGCAGCGAGAGAGGAAGTTGCAGAACTCTCGTCGGAGAGAGGAGAACTTCTTCAAAGTAGGAATACCTTGAGGAGAATTCACAGTGGAGCAGATGAAATGTGTAGGAGGGAACTGCAGATGCTGGTTTAAAAATGATATATCAACTGGGATCTGTATTTTCCTCATATCTCCCGAATTACAAGTTAAGTCATCCCCACTCCCCCTGAGGGGCAACGAGGGAGGGTGCCAAGTGAAACCATTTCTTCCATTATCCTACTGACGGCTATCTGCATCCAGACCATTAACCACATTGCAGTTGCACAGAAGCAGAGCCTCACAATTCAGTTCTTATTTGATAACATCTCAGAGAGAGACGCAAAACAGTTAGTGATCAAATTGCTTGGCAAATTGGAGGTCATTATGAAAATATGCACCTTCATGTTAATTGGCTGAAGAAAGTCAAGGATGCATCTCATTTTGTCTGGATGGCTCAGGTGAAAAAAATCCACATGAATTGGGAAATGGGAGAAGCAGTTGCCTTATTTATTACACTGCCACAACCAGATACTCAAACTATAATTGGAAGCTAGGATACAGAGAAAAATCTGTGGAAGCATATGTTTTTGTTTCACTGGTTTTGATGCTCATTTGCAATCTTTATTCCTCATGCAAATCTCTCTTAATGTAGAGCACACAGTGTGCTGTGTTAAAGGCAGGCCAAAAACTGCCCCTTCTATGAAGCTTTAGACCAAATCCTTCTCAGTATTAGGCAGATGGGTTAAATCTAAAGGCACTCTCACTCCTGACCTGTTTGTCACTGTCTCATTAATGTGGACAGAATGTGATCTTTACATTTACTGTATAGAGTCTAAAGCAAAGACAGAAATGTCCCTGTAATAGGCACAGTGGGAGATATCAGCAGGGGTGAGTGGCTAAATGGCATTTTATTACCATTACTAACTAGGGCCCATTTCATTGGAAGAGTTATGTCATCGACTGTGAATGAGATGAAAGAAAGAATCAGCGCATGTGCCATTTTCCTATTATTTTAAACCCAGTGAGAATTTCCTTTTTGGCTTATACCCCCTGAAAGAAAGCTAGATGCTGATATATGATGTCTCAAGTGAAGTTTCCTGCGGTGCTTTTCTATATCTGCTAATGAGGTTTCCTATCGCATTTGGGCACTGTGGCTTCTTCACATCTGTTAGATTCCAACCCCCCCAAACCCACAAATGGGACAAGTTTTTAAAAAGTAGATCAAGTGAAGATGTAGAAGAAGCAGAATCATTATCTGTGAATGTTGAACTCAGCATGGTGCTTGGATGATTGTAGTGCAAGCAATCAAAAAAACTGGCGATTTTCCTTGAGATTAGGTTGAGTTGTATTGGGGAAGATGAAGCAAATAAATGTGACAATCAATTGAAAACTTGCAACAAATGTTGCGAAATCTGTCCATCAATTGTGACCTGAATGGAAGTTTCCCTCAAAAGAATCACATTTGGTCTTTTGAATATGGAGGTTCTTTACCTTGACCAGCAAATATAGTACAGTAAAAGAGTAATCTTAATTGTACTGTAAACTGTGTTTGGGCTTTGCTGAATAAGCAAGGATGAGGTGAAAGAGGTGATGTTGCATGCACAGCTCATGCCTCGAAAGGAAAGATGGAAACGAATAGGATTTTTAGTGATGATTAATAAAGCAATCAGGCTATTATGAAAGGAATAGTTTATATTACTGATCATACTATAGATGGAGACGGGATATTTGTTAAGCAGAATGCCAGTCTGAAGATGAAATGGAGATGGATTGAGGCTAGTGCGTTGGAAGGACAAAGGTGTGAGAGATGCACAGCTGAGCACCTTGTCAAAAAGATGGAATCAAAAATCCATTACAATCAAAAAGAGACTCCTCAAATAAGGTTGGGACCATTGGTATGGAAGAGGTTGGGAGCACAGGTATGAAAAGTGGGAGCTTCAGAACCATGAAATGGAGACTAAAAATGGAGATAACAAAGTCATTAGAGGCAGCAGACTGGGAGAGAATGTAGCCAGGATAGCAGTGGAATGAAGTGGATTATTCCTGGAATATCCATGGAATCTTCTTTCTAACGTTGTGAGTTTAGAGCTGCCCTTGGATAAAAAGCGTAGTTGCACGGTTACCGAATTTCATTGGAGAATGTACATCAAGAAATGAACACACCCATGGGCCTAAAAGCAGTGAGTTTAAAAAAAGAACATATATTTTGAAAAACATTGCATGAATCGAATGCAATTTCTCTAAGCAGCGAACATTGCCTCAGGGTGAATGAAGTAAAGAGACAGACTGCACTTATTACAATGCAACAATACTGTTGAGCCTGATGCTGCACAAGCTAGAAAAGCAAACCCTTTGATCCCTGCACCAGTTATGCACCCGTGTTGGAGCCAATGACATCTGCACTGCAGCACAATGCAAGCACCATGAGAATAAATATTTGGGGGAAGTTCAGATGATGATATTTACATTCTGAAGTGTGGAATAAAGCTTGAGAAAAGTCTAGATCTTGCAGCAATCGCTGGCAAAGCTTACATTTGAGTATGCCAGTATTATTAGCTTGTTGCTAGCTCTATATTTTTGATTTTTTTTTGAGAATCTTGGAGTATATGTTCGCGTCTCCAATCTTTTGAGAATTTGCCTTCACTATCACAACTATCTGGACACATGGCTCTTCCAAGGACATCCTTTATACTCAATGGCTGCAATGAGCACATGGATTTCTACAAATCCTGATGGGTCTCTTTCCAGAACTCACTACCTAAGACCTGAAAATACCGTTTCTGCAGCTTACACCGAGTCGTCCTAAGTCTCCAATGCTTGTATTCTCCACTTGGCACACCCTACACAAAGTCTAATTCTAGTTCAGCCCTCATGATTAATATTCCTTTATTGATACGAGGGCTGGTTGGCAGAGTTAAGTGAAATCTCAGCTCACCAGATGGAAAGAGCTAGAGTAGTGGAAAGTGTTAAGAAAAAAAATTCAAACTGAAGCTCAAGATAACAAATTGAACTTTTATTTATTGCCAATGATAGAACAATTGAAAGTGGGATGCATATGATAGCTGAATTGGAAAATCGCAGATAGGTCATTCAGCTGACAGCTATTAAGTGTTTGATTTAGAAATTGATGATCTGTTAGTTATATGTCTTAAATTGTAAATTTAAGTTCTAATTGCTTCTGCTTTTAGTCCAGCAAAGACAAATTGCCTTATATTTGGTTTGGCATTGCAAAGGGGTGCTCAGCCTTCAAAATACTAGTCCTTATTCAAAACAGGGCCTCACAATTGGTCAAATATGCCCACATGTAAAATGGGAGTCAAAACACCCAAACACGTGAATTCTCACATTCTTTGTGAGACTCATTCAGTCAAGTGTCTACAGCAGGATCTGCCCTTAATTCAGCTCACTTGCACCTGAAACTCTCTCCTCAAGCTGTGTTACCATGGTGCCCAGAACTGAACACAATAGTCTAAATGCGGTCGCACCAACGTCTTACACAACTGCAACATGACCTCCCAACTTCGATACTCGATAATCTGACTGATGAAAGCCATAGTAATATGATTTTTAATGTATCTTTTTTTTCCAATTTCTACAATTACTTGATGTTCATCATTGTTTATGAATTCCTCCACAGCTTCGCTACCCCCCCCCCCCCCCCACCCCCCCCCCCCCCACACACACACCTCAGCACTCCTTTGCAACCTCAAAATATGAGATGACCTTATACCTGAAATTCAGCTTCATGATCACTCCTAATTTTAATTTCATCACAAAGTAACAACCTTTTAGTCCATCTTTGAAATTCCCTCCGAAAGCCTGCTGGTGCCCTATTGTGTATAATGTTGTATAAATTCTTTATGTGGTATGGTGTCAATCTTTGTTCCATAACATTTCAGTGAAATATTTGGAAGGTTTTAATATTTTAAATGTATTATCTTAATGGAAATTAACGTCTTAAAAAACATGCCTTTCAGCAAAACTTTTAATCCTCGTGGTTTCTTGTGTGGAGTCAGGTCCTGTGAAATATTTTGGGAGTTCTTCGCACATTAGAAGCACTGAGTAAATAAAACCTGTTAATGTTGCATTCAAATTAGTGCAGCATACTTGTGCAGATAGTAGAGCTGCTGCCACAGTGCCAAGCACCCAGATTCAATCCTGTCCTCAGGTGCCATTTCTGTGGAGTTTGCACGTTCTTCTATTGACAGTGTGAGTTTCTGCCAGGTGTTCTGCTTCCTTCCCACATCCCAGTTACATGTTTGGGAAGGAACTGCTGATGTTTGAAGAAGGGTCTTGACACCAAAACGTTACCCATTCCTTCTATCTAGAGATGCTGCCTGTCCCGCAGAGTTACTCCAGCATTATGTGTCCATTCCCAGTTACCTGTGGTTTGGCAGGTTATTTTACTATTGCAAACAACACTGAATTGTTAGGTGGTAGAATCTGAGGGGAAGTTGGGGAGAACGTGGAGAGAATAAAAAGAAGGAAAATAGGATAAGATTGGTGTGTGGATGGTTGATCAGCGTACTCGGTGGGCTGAAGGGCCTGTTTTCATGCTGTATCTTTCTACGATTCTGTGAAGTGAACTTGAGATCATTCATAACTTTTAATTCCTATTCTATCCGTTAGGGAGGCACAGTGGCACAGCGCCAGAGACACGGGTTCAATCCTGACTACAGATTCTTGTCTCTATGAAGTTTGTATGTTCTCCGCATGGGCGGAAATCCTTGGGGGGACAGGATAGTAATGTTTATGTTGGCCTAAAATAGGACACCTTGATAGTGTCGTCTGTGATGTTCAAATGAAAGACTCTGAACTCTTGAAGTGTCTCTCCATGTTTTGAGAGATGGGGGACTATCCCCCCCCCCCCCCCATGTTTTGTCATCCGGATTTTGAAATTTGGTGAAAAAAAAATCTATTAAAACTCTCCGCTTTCCACGAGATAGAGGGGGTGGGACTGATGATTGAGAGCGCCGATTGGACGAGAGAGACGTTGGTCAACAGGCAGTGGGGGGGCGGGACATGATGATTCAGCGTGATGATTGGAGGAGAGAGACGTCCTGGGGGCAAAGATCATGAAGCGGAGCTTGAATCGGCCCGTTCGTGGGGCCTTTTGTCGCCCGGCGCGGCTTAAAATCGGCCGTGGGTTCTTCTACGGCCCCGCGGTCAAATTGCTGCATCGAGGCGATCGAGGCTCCCGATGTTAAAGCCCCGCCGGGTGATGGAAGATCCCGCGGCTGGTTTTAAACCACGCCGGGCGATGAAAGGCCCTGTGACCTGCGTGGGTTTTCGCCAAGATCTTTGGTTTCCTCCCACACTCCAAAGACCTACAGGTTTGTAGGTTAATTGGCTTGGTTTAAGTGTAAATTGTCCCTAGTGTGTGGGGGGATCGCTGGTCGGTGCGGACTCGTTGGACCGAAGGGCCTGTTTCCGTGCTGCATCTCTAAACTAAACTAAACTCATATTCCAGCAAAATAAAGGAAGCTAAGATTCAACTTTGCGATGGTTTGGAACAGTGCTGTAATCATATTTCTGAGACCAAAGGTGAAAGACTGCCTCCTTCAGGCTCTGCCAAAACATCTCATTCCATTTCCTACTGAAAAATGCAGTTACGGTGCAGCAATGCAGGTATGTTTGTGAAATGTTGAATAATATTTTACTGACCCAATAAATAAAGACAATGTCACTTCTACATTACAAAGCAGATTGGGACCTGTAGATCAGAGTGAAGGGTGTCCAGTACATTTTAATTCCATTGCACTCCCGTCTGGGAAGCTGAAGTTTGCTTGTGTATGTGCAACACATAGATGTCATGTGGATGTTGATACAGAGTTCTTTAGACGATCAAGAATCCGTTGACCTGTAGAAAGTTTAAGAATTAATTGTACGACCGAGAACACTTTAAATCTCACACCAATTGCAACTGTAGTGGTCCTCGTCAAAGCAAAACTCTGGCTGAATAGCTCACAGGGACTATTCCAAAATGCAGTGTTTGCGTTAATTGCGGTCAAAATTACTTTGCATCAGAAATGTGACCGATTGTTGACCCTTCAGATACGAATGCCGCACTATTATCGTATGACATGGTTAATTGATTTAAGGGGACTTCAAAAGTACTGAAACAAATTTTGCAGTCACAATAGAAAATTGGCTCAGCAGACGTAAGGAGCTTTTTTTTCCAGTCACCTCTTATCTGTAAGTACATTCAGAATTACTGTGTTATTGAAGCGCAGTGAAATGGTTTAAAAGTTCGTTAAACTCAATAAATCAATGTCTGATTTGTTTTTCTTTTTAGTTATTATATTGAAAGAGTAACCTTTATCCCTTTTCCCACAGAATTTGGGCGGTCAATTTAGTACAAAGGATGAATTGCCGCATGAATCTTATCCCTTCACGGCAATATCTTTTGACTGTTTAACCAGACAGCGAAACACACAATCACTGCCGGCAACAGAATGGATTTCATTGATCCGCCACTCCGCCACTTTTCTCTCTTCATAATAGCGCTCTCAAAGGCTTCTTCCACATGTCTTGAAGGTAACATTTCACTTCAAAAAAACCCAGAGAGCAGCAGGTGTCTTCGGTGCGGGTTTGACACCATCTGCCACCGAGAATCCAGCGAGGGGAAGGATTCATTAGGAAATGATCATCAACATATTACTGGGACAGTGATCTGCCATTGAAAGCTTATTACATCTGGCGGGGTACTTTGGTATTGTCCTGGTGAGATATATTTTGATCATTAAAGTCTTATAATTTGTAACCTTTTGCACTTGCACGGTGCCTTTTGACAATGCCCCTGACACTTAACTCGTCCTTTGGGGGGGGGACAGTTTTGCACAGTAAATCTCGGTGCCCGTGGCTGAATGTGACGGGAAAACGAATTTACGACGTCTTTAAGAAGATATAGTGAGAGAGAGGGAAGAGGACCGACTCTCGAACGCGATGAAAACAAGAATAAAACAGCGGCCACCTCACCATTTGGCGGCCCTTTGCTCGCTTAACATTGAACCAGAATGCTACAAGTGTGAGCTGGGCAAAATTAAATGGATCAGAACATCGAGCAGTACAGCACAGGAACAGGCCCTTCGGCCCTCAATGTCTATGCGCAGCATGATGTCGGGTTAAATTGATCTCCTCTGTCTGCCGGTGGTCGATATTTCCTCACCCCCTGAGTATTCATGTGCCTACCTAAAAGCTTCTCGAATGCCACTATGAGATCAGCCTCTACCATCACCCAGACCAACAGAATCCAGGCATCCAGCACTGTGGAAAAACTTGTGCCCTGCACAATTCCAGTAAATTTTGCCCATCTCACCTTTAAAGGTATGTCTTCTGGGGAAACCAAAAAACATTAATCTCGCAAACACCCTGATTTAAATAATATAGAACTATGGCAAGCCGAGTGATAGAAGTTTTGATTCTGTTCTTTTTACTATGCATCCATAAAACTTAATTGAATCGGAGACTTGCAGACCAGGTGCCACTGATCTGACTATCCCCTGAAAGAATGCTTGAAGCCGCTTCTAAAGTATGTTCAAAAACAAATATGTACTCGAAAAGGAAGATTGGAACTTTTCAGAGTTCTGGGTAGGAATGTGGGTGTGATGGAGGTCGGTTTAAATGAATAGCTCTTTCAAAGAACACAAATAGCCCCCTCCTGTGTTGAAAAATTGAATGCGAAACAAAGAGCGAAGCACCCTGCAAAGAAATACATCAAACGCCTTTGGATGGAAATCACAATCGTTCGTGTTTTAAATTAGTTTCAGTTTTTTTGCAAGAACATTTATTCTCGTCCCACTTGTTGCTATTAGTTTTCTGTATCACTGTGGCTTTCTGCTAAGAGCGTCTCCTCTTGGCTCTGCAGCGAATGGGTCTTGCTTAACACTGGTTGCTCACCGGATTTACCTAACTGAGGCCAGCCCTTCAGTAGCCATCACTGGAATGGACTTGTTAACCCATATCCTTCTCTGAGGCATGTGCAGAACTGATTTTCAACAAGAAAACGCGCATCGTAAGGGAGTCCAGTGGAATGTTATTGTAAAAAACAGTTAAACTGAGAAGGAGCTCCATAAGGAAGTAATGGGACAAATAATTCTCTGCTTGACCCCCCCCCCCCCCCCCCCCCCCCGCTCCTTGGAAATATTTATCTCTCTGGATCTTCCATAGCATTCAGCAATGGAATGTGAGATCAAACAATTTTAGTAAACCTATATGTGCACATCCATTTTATCAAGTGTCAAATAAATACATATATACCATGCTTAAGATATCACATTAGATTGCTAACTATCCAAATTATTCAGACATAATTAAGTTAAATCCTGCAATGTCAGTGCTCACATTTCTATGAATCTGAATTAATACCTCGAAGGGGGACTGAAGGGTTCTTCCCAGTGTCTCCTCATAATGTAACAATATTTTATGTTCCATTTATGAAGATGTTATATCTGAACATAGGGCGGCACGGTAGCGCAGCGATAGAGTTGCTGCCTCACAGCGCCAGAGACGTGGGTTCGATCCCGACTACGGGTGCTGTCTGTACAGAGTTTGTACATTCTCCCTGTGACCTGCGTGGGTTTTCTCTGAGATTTCCTGTTTCCTCCCGCACTCCATAGGATGTACATGTTTGTAGGTTAATTGGCTTGATATAAATGTAAAATTGTCCCTAGTGTGCGTAGGATAATGTCAATGTGCGGGGATCTATGGTCGGAGTGGACTCGGTAGGTCGAAGGGGCTGTTTCTGCACTGTAAATGGAAACAAATCAAAACTAAACTGGATCATCAGCACGGCACTGCAAATAAACTTGAATTTTCATTTTAGCGAGAAATTCTGTTTGATAGAAATATGGGGAGGCGGGTGTGGTCACAGAGAAATCAAAGCAACAATTCAGTTCCCTTTTCTGCTGACTGACAATTTTCGTGGAGTCCTTGAAAAAAGTGATTCAGGATGATACCTAAATCAAGCCAACAGTTGGTTTGTAAAAATAACAACTCATTTATAGAGAGAGTTAGTATAGTGGAATGGCTTGATGTGGTTTAGAGCCGCATTAGTTGTTTTAAAGATAGATGGTGAAAACCTTATTCAAAAGGTTATGTCACAATATGTTTTTTAAAAAAGGACGTAGCGATTAAATGAAGAGACTACTTTCAGTCTGATGAAGGGTCTTGACCTGAAACATCACCTATCCCTTCCCTCTACAGATGCTACCTGACCCGTTAGGTTTATGTGTAGGAAGGAACTGCAGATGCTGGTTTAAACCGAGGATAGACACAAAATGCTGGAGTAACTCAGCGGAACAGGCAGCATCTCTGGAGAAAAGAAATGGGCCGAGACACATCTTATCCAGCACTTTGTGTATTGCTTAAGATTCCATAATATGTGTCATAATAAAGATCAGGGATACACATCAGGTCAGGCTTGGAGGAGTGCTGATATCTCAAAGGATGATAAATGTGAACAATATCACAGAAATAAGAATAAATTATTTAAAAGTGGAATTGTGAACTCCTCAATCTCTGTGGCTAATGATCTGAGTGCAGAAGAATCCAAAGTCTCATTCATTTCTGTGTTACTGAGAAGAGAATGCAGACGAGGAAATAACGTTTATCCAAACATAGAGCTTCGAGGATGAATAAACTGAAGTTCGAGAATAAGAGCAGGGGGCTGGGACTTACTGAATACGAAGAACTAACCGCATGGGCGGAATGGTTTCGCTCGGTATTGTCTGAATTCATTTGAACAGTAGGCACCGCACAAATCGACACAACATGTGATTTGTAAAACTTGTATAACTTACTGGCATGTTTGGATGTTGTGATAATGTGACAATCAACACTTTTTGCAACCTTAGCAAAGGATTCACGGTCAGCAAGTTATTTATCTTTCTGAGTTCATTATGTACTGTCTCAAAAATCAAGATATTACATTGGTGCTGTGATTAGTATTTTGATTCAGTTCTGTGAAATTGTGCAATAAACCTATGGTTCCTGGACGAATGAATTATCTAACTGTGGAAGACTATCTGCACTTTATTTAGTGCTATTCAAAGTAAACATGAATTCTAAGCCTGTACATTTTTCTCACACCAACGTAATCTTACAGACTTACTAGAATTCTAGCACATTCACCCAGAGCACTGAAGCACTAAAATGAACAAAAGTGCTGTGTGCGTGAGTGAGTGAATGGAACTGGTTGTGACAGAGATCTGCAAACACTGACAAATAGAAATGCTCAGGACCTGGGGTGGCATCTCAAATACTCCTTAAATCACCATTGAAAAGTCATTAGAAATCTGGCAGGGACTTCTGGACAGATTGCTAGGCAATCGAACAAAGCACCAGGATCCTTATATAATGATGGGAACGAACTGGAAGAATTGAGGGTGGAACTCAAAACAGATTTGTTTCTTAACAACCAGAGCTTTATTTTTTTTCTTCACTGTTTGCACACGGGTAAGAGTTTTATTCATGAGCTGTTAAGCATTTTGTTTGGTAAATCAGTTTATCCCTATGACCTTGGCCTGTTAGAATTTTCTGCCAGATGGTATTAAGAGGCGCTCTTAAATCTATTTCGAATCAGCTGATATGGTATGGATGACTGGGATAAAACAGCAAGGAATATCGTAAAATGGGCATTTTTGATAGTCATATGTTGAATGTACTGTAGATCTCTTGTTGCAAGTCGACACCAGTCTGCAGATATCCAAAATGACATTTTCGTTGTCCTGGAGGGCAGCCTGTCACTTTGATGTTAAGCGGTTCACAGAACAGACGTTGGAGCCTACATTTAATGCATTTAGTGATTAATGGTATATTTTATCTGCTATTGAGAGGCATAGATGAATGGCAAAAGCCGAACTTACCAACTGTGAAAGAGCAAGTTAGAGGATAATGAAAACAAGAAATTGACAATTAGGAGAGAGTAGTTTTGTGTTTCAAACGCCTGAAGATTTTAGGCAAAATAATTGTTTTACCATTTTCATAAAGATATGACTTGGTTGTGAATGGCATATTTTAAAATACGCACTTTCACTGTGCTGCCAACAGTATACCATCCTCCAATCTTTGGGGCTTTCTTTAATCTAGTGTTATTGTTAATCAAAAGTCATAGCAGGAATGTAGTTAAGCCAAGCTAATGGGTTGTAAGTGTGTGCTTTGATCCAAATATTTTGTTTTGCTAGCTTTGGTAAACTTGGAGTGTGATGCTCATGGTTTAATAAGTCATTTATTACTTAATATCTAAGATCGTACTTCAAAGCAGACGATGGTCTCATGAGGAACTACCACCCGTCTGGCCTTTGCGGCTTTGCACATCCTCAACTTCCACGTCCGAGATTATGGTAAAAACCAAGACAAAAGACACTGCCAAGGTTGGAATTTACAACAAAAACAGAATGCTGAAAGAACCTGTATAGGAAGGGTCTCAACCCGAAACGTCACCCATTCCTTCTCTTCAGAGATGCTGTCTGTCCCGCTGAGTTACTCCAGCATTTTGTGTCTGTCTTCGCTGGAAGGACTCCGTGGGTCAAGCAGCATCTGTCGAGACAAAAGGTATAAGCAGGCGTTTTGGTTAAGATCTTGCTTCAGGCATGAGAGGGAAGAGGGAAGATCATAAGGTCAAAAGGTCATGTGATAGGAGCAGAATTAAGCCATCCGGCCCATCAAGTCTATGCATTCAATCTATCTCTCCCTCCAAACCCCATTCTCCTGCCTTCTCCCCATAACTCCTGACACCCCTATTAGATTCACTACCATCTGACTAAAGACATTTCCCCTCAGCTTCCTAAAGGACTGTCCTTTAATTCTGAGACTATGACCTCTAGTCCAAGATTATTGGTATACAACCCTACATAAGACAGTGGGAGAAAGACTGGAAGGTGATAGGTGGAAATGGTGGGCATTTGGGCAGGTGCAGAGAGGAGATAGGAGATATAAGCAACGGGAGAAGCAAAATAAGTGGACACGTGAGTAAGTGTGGAAGGATTATATGAAATAGGTCAATTCTGCCCCAAAGTTGTTCGTGGACATTTCACCTGGCATGAAATAAGCAGCAATGAGATGTTGAATTCGAATAAACCTGTGAAGCCCCAACGGCAGGAGAGAAAGTGAATACAGTGCATTCAGAAAGTATTCAGACCCCTTCACTTTTTCCACATTTTGTTACATTACAGCCTTATTCTAAAATGGATTAAATTCATGTTTTCATCATCGATCTACACATAACAGGTGTGAAAACAGGTGTTTAGAAATTTTTGCAAAGTATTAAAAAATAAATAACTGAAATATCACATTTACACAAGTATTCAGTACTTTACTCAGTACTTTGTTGAGGCACCTTTGGCAGCGATTACAGCCACGTCTTCTTGGGTATGACGCTACAAGCCTGGCAGACCTGTATTTGGGTAATTTCTCCCATTCTTCTCTGCAGATCCTCTCAAGCTCTGTCAGGTTGGATGGGGAGCGTCGATGCACAGCTATTTTCAGGTCCCTCCAGAGATGTTCGATTGGGTTCAAGTCCGGGCTCTGGCTGGGCCACTCAAGGACATTCACAGACTTGTCACAAAGCCACTCCTGCATTGTCTTGGCTGTGTACTTAGGTTGTTGTCCTGTTGGAAGGTGAACCTCCGCCCCAGTGAGGTCCTGAACGCTCTGGAGCAGATTTTCATCAAGGATCTCTCTGTACTTTGCTCTGTTCATCTGTTCCTCGATTCTGACTAGTCTCCCAGTTCCTGCCGCTGAAAAACATCCTCATAGCATGTTGCTGCCACCATCGTGCTTCACCATAGATATGGTATTGGCCAGGTGATGAGCAGTGCCTGGTTTCCTCCAGACGTGATGCTTGGCATTCAGGCCAAAATACTTCAATCTTGGTTTCATCAGACCAGAGAATCTTGTTTCTCATGCCTTTTGACAAACTCCAAGTGGGCTGTCATGTGCCTTTTACTGAGGGGTGGCTTCCTCTCCTTTTACTGAGAGGAGCTCTGGAGCTCTGTCAGAGTGACCATCGGGTTCTTGGTCACCTCCCTGACCAAGGCCCTTCTCCCCCAATTGCTCAGTTTGGCTGGGCGGCCAGCTCTATGAAGAGTCCTGGTGGTTACAAAGTTCTTGCATTTAAGAATGACGGAGGCCACTGTGCTCTTTGGGACCTGCAATGCTGCAGAAATTGTTTTATACCATTCCCCAAATCTGTGTCTCGACACAATCCTGTCCCGGAGGTCTACGGACAATTCCTTCGTCTTCATGACTTGGTTTTTGCTCTGACGTGCACTGTCAACTGTGGGGCCTAATATAGACAGGTATGTGCCTTTCCAAATCATGTCCAGTCAATTCAATTTACCACTGGTGGAGTCCAAACAAGTTGTAGAAACATCTCAAGGATAATCAATGGAAACAGGGTGGACCTAAGCTCAATTTTGAGTGTCATAGCAAAGGGTCTGAATACTTATGTAAATGTGATATTTCAGTTATTTATTTTTAGTTACTTTGCAAACATTTCTAAACACCTGTTTTTGCATCTTCATTTTGGGGTATTGTGTAGATTGATGATAATAAAAAAGAATTTAATCCACTGGAAAATAAGGCTGTAACGTAACAAAATGTGGAAAAAGTGAAGAGGTCTGAATACTTTCTGAATGCACTGCATGAGGTGTGAGCTGGATCATTCAGAAACTGTCCTCATACATCTGTAAAAATGTGACCAATTCTGATATATTATTTAGTATGACTCACCTATTCCAATTCGACCCTGTCCCAGAGTCATGTGATAAACTGTAATCTATTTTTGATGTTTGGAATTTCGTGATGGGTATCTGATTCTCAATTATCTGAATCTTACCAGGATAATTTTGCAACATAAACCTTCAATTCAAACAATCTCTAGTTCCTTGCAAAAGAACATAGAGCAGTACAGTATAGGAACGGTCCCTTCAGCCCACGACGTCCGTGCTGAACATGGTGCCAAGTTAATCTCCTCTGCCTGCATGTGATCTATATTATTGCATTCCCATGTGCCAACATAAAAACTTCTTAAACAGCACTATCATTTCACCACAACCCTGGCAGCTTGTTCCAGAAATGCAGTACAATTTGTGAAAAAAACTTGCCTCCTTCATCCTTCCCCATTGTGATCTTAAAAAGCTTAACCCTCTAATTATTGACATTTCCACATTAGAAAAAAACGTTTGGATTGTCTATCCTATCTTTGCCTTTCACGATAATATATACTTCTATCAGGTCTCCCCTCTGACTCTCCAGATAAAACAATCCAAGATTGTCCAACCTCTCAGTAAATCTGAAGGTCCTGAATCCAGAATCCAATGAACCTCCTCTTTACAGTCTCCAAAGCTTCCACATCCTTCCTGTGATTGGGCAAACAAAACTGTGCACAATACTCCAAATGTGGCCTGACCAGTTTTATAAAGCATGACTTCCTAACTGTTATACTCAATGCACTGACCGATGAAGGCAAGCATACCATAAACCTTCCAGACTACTCTATCTGCATGTATTGTCACTTTCTGGGAGCTATGGATTCGTATGCCAAGATCCTTCTATGCATCAATGTTGCCAAGGATTTTGCCATTAATTTGATGCTTTCCCCTTGCATTCGACAGTGCAACACCCCACAATTGCTTGGATTAAACTCCATCTGCCATTTCTCTGCCCATATCTGTAACTGATCTAAATCCTACAAGATCATTTGACAGCCGCCATAACTGTCTGCAACTCCACAAATCTTACTGCCATCTGAAAACGTATTCACTGGCCCATCCACATTTATACCCAAGTTGTTTATATATATCACAAACAAACGGAGGTCCAAGCACAGATCCCTGTAGAATCCCACTGGTCACAGACCTCCAGACAGAATAACACCCGTCCGCCCCTACCCTCTGTCTTCTATGCGTAGCCAAGCTATCAAGTCACTATGGATCCCATGTATCTTAATCTTCTGGATCTTACAATGAGAACCATTATCAAATGCCTTACCAAAATCGATGAAGACAAAATCCCTGCCCTCATTAATCACTTTTGTTATCACCTTATAAAAGTTATTAAGACAAAGGACAAAGCTTTGGACAAAGCCAACTTGACTTTCCCAAACAATTCAATTCTCTTTCAGATGCGAGTAAATGCTACTCTGTCAAATCCTCTCCAATAGCTCCCCTACCACTGACGTGAGGCTCAATGGCCAACATTTTCCTGGGTTTTCTCCACTTCCCTTCTTTAATAAAGGAACAACATTGCCTAATCTCCAATCGTCCAGGTCAATGCCTGTGGCTAGAGAGGAAACAAAGAACCATCTCAGGTCTCCTGCAATCTCCCCTCCCACCTCCCTCAATAACCTGGGATAGATCGCTCGGGTCCTGGGGATTTATCCACCTTAAAGAGAACCAGCACCACCTCTTTCTTGATCTCAAACTGCCCTGGTGTATCAGCACACCCTGCACTGATCTCTCGACCCCCCATGTATTTCTCCTTGATGAATACACATGCAAAGTGCTCATTTAGTAGCTCACCTGCATCCTCGGACTCCAAGCATAAATTCCCTTTCTATCCTTTAAAGGACAGACCATCTCCCTAGTTATCATCTTATTTTGAATGCACATATAAAAAGCTTTGGAATTTACTTTAATCTGACTTGCCAATAACATTTCATGGCCCATTGGACCCTTCTAATAGCCTGCTTAAATTTTTTACTGCTTGTTTATATCCCTCAAAGGTGCAGTCTGATTTCAACTTCATAAACCTTACATATATTTCAATTTTTGACCAAATTTGAGCAATACTCACTGATACTCAAGCTACATTATTATATTAACAAAGTAAAATTGATGTTACATCAAAAATCCCAATTGGGGAAATCCGTACATAGACTCAGAATGTCCTGTATTCAACTCTTTAACAGCTTTGCCTGAACCCTCTCCCACCAATTACTGATGGGTTTAATATGATGACTACCGTCTTTGATGTGTTTTTTCATTTATATTCACTATTTGAAATCGGAGTCATGTTGGCAAAAGTTAGCATTTATTGTCACCATGTTACAAAGTTCCAGGAGCATCAAATGATCTGCTGAAGGAAATCAGTGGGTTAATCAACAACTGGAGATGGAAAGGAATGATCGGCTTTTCAAGTCTAATCCTTGTATTAGGACTGAGAGTGGAGAGGGAAGTGGCTGATCTGAGTGGAGAGAGGGAATAGTGAGACAGAGGTGAGGGATGATTGGTGGAATGGGAAGGGGTGAAGGATGATGAAAGTAGTGGAAGGGTGGAATGGAGCCAGTGGCAGGTCGATGATCTGTTCAGGCAGATGGAAGAGAGACAAGTACAAGGCAGATGGAGCCAGGAATGAGGGGGAGAGAATCAGTTTCAGTTTCAGTTCTGTTTATTGTCACATGTACCAAGGTACATTGAAAGGCTCAGGAGGGTTATAAGCGGGAACACAAAGGCTGGAATCTGATCAGTAAGGAAGGCATGTATTATGCCAAATCTTCTCAGATATCATAGAAATTAAATTTGTTGGTGCACTTTTTTTTAGGAATGATATGATATGATACATTTATTTCGAACAATTTAAAAAAAGAGAAGAAAAGAAAAGATGAAAATGAATAAATAAAAGGAAAATGATATATGTACATATATATATAAATAAATACATACACACATACATACATATACATGTACACACACATATATATATATATATACACATATACACACATACACATATACATAACATATATGTACATACATAAATTAAAAAATCAAAAGCCAATTTCAACATAATACACATTATACTCGTTCGAAAAGGGATAGGAAGAAGCCTATGCTTGTCAAGTCCTCCCCCCATTCTTCACCATTAACAAATGCAAAATTCAATAAAATAAACTAAACAGACAATTCACATAAAACTACTCCAATCAAGCTATTAATAAAAAAAAACAAAAAAAGAAAAGAACAAATGAACAAGCACCATTGACATCTGTTAACTTTCTTGATCACTGCATCAGTGTGATGGGACCAAGTTAGGTTGCTGGGGATCTGAATGTCTTTGAATGTGAAGCTGTTGACCATCTCTACAGCTGCTCTGTTGATAAGGACAGGGTTGTGTTCATGCACTCACTCCTCTGGCTTTCTTAGTCAAAAAACAACTCTTTCATTTTGCAATCAAGCCAATTGTAGATGGAGGTCCAAGACCCAGGTCCAGGACTTCAGAGATGAGCCTATTTGGTATTACAGTGTTGAAGGCTGAGTTGTAATCAATGAATATTATCCCGATATAGATGATTTAATTGTTATTATTTAAATAGGGAATCTTCCCATGACCTAGGATTTTCCAGCAATAGAAATTCCCAGTTAGAGCCAAATTCTTCATGTCCATTCCACTGCCCTTTCTGTTAATGCCGTGAACGTTTCTGCTTGGCACTGTGCAGTATTGAAATTGAAATTCTGCACTGTCTTTGGACATGCTTTGCAATAAGGGCCATTACATGTATTTCTGGCCTGATGAAAGCATTATACATTTGGTGAAATGAAATCTGAAAGCATTTGCCTCAACAGTTACTCAATTGTTCTGGAATAAGGACATATATAAAGGAAGGTATCACTTTAGCCATGACCGTTCCCCCTGAAGACAGCATTATGTTTCTTATTATCGGCTGAATCCAACCCAGTTAAGCTGCTGAGGGAGGCAGTGAAGCACACACAAATTGCCAAGCACATAAAGATCTGTGAACATTCTTTCTAACCCCATAAAATAATCATTGAAAACCTCAGAATATTAAGCCAGCTTTACAACCCAAATTTAAAACTCTACAGTATATCAATCCCATTTCACAAGAGACTTGGCAGCAATCTCAAGCGTATATGACTTTTCATATTCAGAAGACTATTATCCCTGTCTGTCTTATTAAGTAATCCAATTCTCAATACAGATATTTTCCAGTTTGGTTTAAAGTACTCTTTATTAACTCATTACTAGAGAATAAAATAAAAAAAATTCTGGTGATCCATCCTTCACATTTTTTTATGGAGAAAAAAAATCTGTCAATCTCCAGTCCTGGTTGAGGCTACTTAATTTTATATCAATTATTGCAGATTAAAACCAATCCACAGCCTCCCAGCACTGATTGTATCTCTCTCATTTCAATGAGATCTGAATTTTGTTCCATTTTAATTTGTGTTAGGCATGGTTCAATGGTAGTAGAGTAGTATTAGAAAATAGAACTTCGAACGTGGTATAACACAGGAACAAGCCCTTCAGCCCATAATGTCAGTGCCAAACCCAGAGTCACGAGTCAAGTCAAGAGAGTTTATTGTCATGTGTCCCAGATAGGACAATGAAATTCTTGCTAAAACCTAACGCCATGTAATCTAATCCCTGCTGCCCGCACATATTTTATATCCCTTCATTCCTTGTATAACCATGTGCCTATCAAAAAACCTTGTGTGCCTCTTGTAAAACAAATCCACCTCCAACAAAATCCCAGCAGCATGTTTTAGTTGTCCACCACTCTTTCTGTGAAAAAAAAACTTGCCCTGCACATCTCCTTGCCACTCTCACCTGGTTTAAAGCTATGTCCTCTTGTCTTTGACATTTCCACTCTGGCTGCCTACCCTATCTATGCCTCTCATGATTTTATGTACGTGCATCCGATTCCCCCTCTCAAGCACCATCATGATCCACATCCTTCAATCTCTGCACACGTTCCATGTCCCTTCATCCCCATGAAACTATCTAAAAGCCTCTTAAACACCAATATTATATCTGCTCCTTGCACCCCCACAGCAACATGTTTCAGGTAGCCAACACTCTCTGACTAAAAGATTTGTCGTGCACCTTTAAACAACCCCCCTCTGACTTCATGGCTATGTCCCCTAATGTTTGACATTTCCACCTTGGGAAAAAGGTTCTGAGTGTCTACCTTATTTATGCCCCTCATAATTCTATACATACATCCACTGGAACCCCTTCATCTACTCTGCATGTTGCAGTTTGAAATTGATTATTTAAACATGATTTTTCTTCCATAAATTCCTGCTGATTCTGCTCAAACCTACTAATCTTTTGAAGATGTCCCGTTCTCTCATCATTATAGATTCCAGCATTTTTATACTGCTGATGTTATATGCATAGGAAAAAGTAGCTCCTTGTTTCCATTCTCTTTCTCTCATTTTAAATAAGGATCTAGTTCTGTAAATCCTTCATCACACTGCAAGTTATATTGATCAGAACTAGCCCTATCTTCTCCCTCTGAATTGTTTCTGATGTGCTTTTAAAGGCCATCCATAGCTCTAACATTCAACTTGTGGGAATTATTCCATTAGATCTATTGTTAATTACATATTTACACAAATACAAGTAGCTCCTGCAATATCTTTCTATATTTTGTGAATGATTGGTCTGTATACAATTGTATTTATTGGTTGCTTACATTAAATTAGTTGGGCATTAAGTTTGGTTTATAATCCACTATGTCGATAGCTAAGGGCAGCAATGTAAATCTCAAGGTCACAGAGCCTTAAGAAAATCACAACATAATCATACCTAGCAGGAATTAAATAAGGTCTATCGAAATGATCAATAAAAAAGCACAGCAGAGGGTAGTAAGCTTTTCATTAAATACTAGACTAAGTGGGACCCATTGGAGGGGGGGAGGAGGCTTTCTGGAGCGCTAGCATGGGTGTTGTGGGACGAAAGGACTGGTTTCCAGAGGGCTAGTATGGACAGTGTGGGCCAAATGGATTCTTGGGCTGGCAGCTCATTCATTGAGGCCTGGCAGCTCAGTTACTCAGGCCTGGCAGACTGGCAGCTCAGTAACTCAAGCTTGGCAGGCTGGCAGCTCTGAAACTGCCAGAAATTGTGCCAAAAACAGGTGACAGACTGTGAGAGAGAAGGAGGAGAGGGTGGACAATCAATTGTAGACATTTTTCAACTTTTTTTAGATCACAGCAATGAAGGAGGAAAGTCTATCCTTGCGTTGATCTCTGGAGCGCTAGTATGGGTGGTGTGGGCTGAAGGGACAGGTTACCAGAGGGCTAGTATGGACCTTGTGGACTGAATGTATTCTTGGACTTGCAGTTCAGTGAGTCATGGCTGGTGGGCTGGCACTGCACTCACTTACAGCTGGTGGGCTGGCAGTTCACTTAGTCATGGTTGGTGGGCTGGCAGTCCAGTTACTCATGGTTGGTGTGGTGGCAATTCACTCAGTCACCCCTCCTCCATATATCGCCCCCTCCCCACTCTGCTCCTTGCCATCCCCCTCCCCCACCCCCCCATGCATTCATTCCATCTCCCCTCAACTTCCCCTCTCCCCCATGCACTCTTAGTGGCTCTCCGACAGTGCAGTCATTCCTGCCTATTAGGTACCCATTGTGATGAAGAACATGCAGGCATGGTAAGTGGAAAAAGGATTTATTAAAGTTTAAAATGTAAATGAATCTTAAAATTAAACAACAATTTAAATTTTAAAGATGATTTATTAAATTCAGTTATTTCTTGTTGTGTCTCTTGTTGTGTTCTGTTGCTCACTGCCTCTTGATGACTCTTTGATGTTCATAAAAAAAGACAATTTTAATGTAGAGAGATTGAGCGGTCAAATGTTAACAAAGATAATCTGAGAATTTACCTCAAAAGTCATAATTCAGTGCAGGCAGCAAATCCAATCGCACAGCACTTCAAGAAGAGTGCAGGCAGCAAAACCAATCTCACAGCACTTCAAGCAGAGTGCAGGCAGCAAATCCAATTGCACAGCACTTCAAGTAGAGTGCAGGCAGCAAATCCAATCTCACAGCACTCAAGCAGAGTGCAGGTCAGTTAATCCAATGTCACAGAACTTCAAGCAGAGTGCAGGCCATCAAATTCACACACACCCTCCACCTCACACACGCACATACACTCACACACATACACTCACACGTACACACACACTCACACACTCACGCACGCACACACACATGCACCCACACTCACTCGCACACTCACTCACTCACTCACATACTCACTCAGACAAAGACACACACACACTCACTCACACGTACACATATATACTCACACACACATATACACTCACACACACACTCACACTCACTCACGCTCACACACACACGCACACACACATACACTCACATGCACACACTCAGATACACTCACACACACTCACATACACACTCACACACATACACACACATACACACACACATACACACACACTCACTCACTCTCACACACATATACTCACTCACACACACCCACACTCACTCACACACACATACACTCACCCACTCACGCACACACACAGGCACACACACACACGCAGACACACAGACACTCACACACATATCCACACTCACTCACTCACACACACAGTCACACACACACGCACTCACACACACATTTACACACACACATACTTTCACACACTCAGACACTCACACACACACACAGACACACACATGCACACAGACACATACACTCACTCACATACTCTCACACACATATGCTCACTCACACACACACACTCACACATACACTCACACACACATACATACACACACACACATACACTCACACGTGCACACACACATACACTCACACACACAGACACATACATTCCCACATTCACTCACTCACACACACATACACTCACACACACACAGACTCACACAGACACACACAGACATACACTGACACACACATACACATACACTCACACACATACATACACACACACTCACTTACACACACATACACTCACACACACACTCACTCACATACTCACACACATACACTCACTCACACACACCCACACTCACACACACATACACTCACCCACTCACACACACACATACACTCACATACAGACACACACAGACACTCACACAAAGACACTCTCACACACTCACACACACACATCCACAAACACATTCACACACACATACACATTCACACATGCACAGACACACTCACACACACCCACACTCACACACACATACACTCACTCACTCACACACACACACACACACACTCACATTCACACATTCACACACACACACACACACACACATTCATACACACACACTCACTTACACACACATACATACACTCACTCACTCACACACACCCACACTTACTCACACACACACAGACACTCACACACATACAGACACACACACACAGACAATCACACATGCACACAGACACATACACTCCCACATACACTCACACACACACACTCATTCGCACACTCACTCACTGACACACTCTCACACACTCACTCACACACACACACACTCACACATACACATATATACTCACACACACATATACAATCACACACACTCACACTCACTCATACTCACACATTCACACACACACATGCACTCACACACACACATGCACTCACACACACACTCTCAGACACACTCACACACACACACTCACACACACATGCTCACTCACACACACATGCTCACTCACACACACATACACTCACTCACGCACACACGCACACTCACACACATAGACACTCACACACAGACACTGACACACACACTCACTCACTCATACACATATATACTCACACACACATCTACACACACACTCACACTCACTCACACACACACTCACACCACACACATGCACACTCTCAGACACACTCACACACACTCACACATACACACACACTCACTCACACACACACATAAACTCACGCACAGGCATACACAGACACTCATACATACACACACACACATACACTCACTCACACACACCCACACTCACCCACTCACAGACACTCACACACACAAAGACACACACACTCACAGACACACAGACACACAGACACACACACGCATTCACACACACCCACACACACTCACACACAGACACACACAGACACTCACACACATACTTTCACGCACAGACACATACGCTCACTTACATACACTCACTCACACGTACACTCACTCATACACTCACACACACACTCATACACTCACTCACACACACATACACTCACACATACACACTCACATAGACACTCACACACACACATACACTCACTCTCTCACACACACACATCCACACAAACACACTCACTCACACACAATCACATACACACGCGCACACACACACCCACTCATTCACACACACACTCACACACATACACTCACTCACACACATTCACTCACATACACTCACACGCACATACACTCACACACACACATACAGTCACACACACATTCACACACACACACTCACACACACTCACACACATGCACATACACACACACACACACACCCACTCATTCACACACACACTCACACACACAGACACTCACACACATTCACACACACACTCACACACACAGACACTCACACACACATACAGACACTCACACACACACAGCCACTCACACACGCACACACGCGCACACACATACACTCACACACACAGATACACTCACACTTACACTCACACACACACACGCTCACAACCTCTACATTCACACATCCACTCACTCACACGCACTCACACACACACTCACACACACATTCACACACACACACATACTTTCACACACACAGACACTCACACACGCACACACACATGCACACACACATACTCACTCACACACTCACTCACTCACATACTCTCTCTCACACACACACACACAGCCACTCACACACACTCACTCACTCACTCACACACAGACACTCACACACACAGACACTCACACACATTCACACACACACACAGACACTCACACACAGACACTCACACACACACAGCCACTCACACATGCACACAGACACATATACTCACACACACACATATACACTCACACATACACTCACACACACATCCTCACACACAGCTATACACTCACACACACACACACTCACACACACACTCACACATACTCACACACACATACACTCACACACTCACTCACACACACACTCACATACACACACTCACTCACACATACACTCATTCACACTCACACATACACTCACACACACATACACTCACACGTACACTCACACACACATACACTCACACACACATACATTCACACACACACAAACACAAACACATGAATACACACACACATATACACTCACACATATACACACACACACTCACATACACTCACACACACACACACACAGACACATACACTCACACACACCTGGAAGGGCCGTTACCTTCATCGCGGTGATTGACAGGCGAGAGGATCTCAAGGTTTTTTAAACACTCATAACCCTTTTTTTTTCATCGATGGGAAAAATCCTCGGGGCCTGATCAGTGGAGGAGGACTGTGAGTAAGTTGGCCAAAAACATAGCAATATATGGTAGCGTTTTTTCCAAAATCAATATACAGCACAGTCAAGAAGTGGTCAACATGAGACTTTTAATTATGTTTATAATTTTAAGTTTATATGTTTAACATACACTGAAATAACAGGCGACGTTTTATTAACATATTTTTGATTGATTCTTCCACAGTTGAGTAGCTTATCAAATGCTCATACAGTATATCATGAATGGGTAAAATTTAGTATGGAACGTAATATGTGAGAAGTGTGCTTGAATTACACAATTCTTTATCATTCTTCATATATTAGTGGATTTTTTTTGTTTATATTATCCTTCTACATTCATAATTTCTAGTACATGTATTCGATAGTTTACTTGGATTGGAAATTTGTCCAAGCCGCCAGGCTTCTTTCTGGGTATTTTCATTGCTAAAATCTCCAGAATTCCTGAACAAACAATGGCATCTTACAGCAGGTATTGTTACCCTGGCCCATTAGTCCGTGGGCCAAAGGGTCCTACAGTGCACCCCCCCTATGATCCTACTTCTTGGGTGTTATTTTGTTCATTGGTATCTCTTCTGTCGGAAAAAATTATGTTCCCAAGAAAAAAACTCATTTGGACCATGTTTTTCAAACCCCAATTTCAATCTATGTCAAAATTATGTTTTATCACCTCTTTCTTGTGGCCCTCTTCCATTATCCCACGTCAACCGGAAAGCAAATCCAGATTTTCGTGCAGTACTGGAAGTGCGATGATGGGGATGAAGCATTCAAACAGTGCTCCTTCGCTCCTTAGATGCTGCTGCACCCGCTGAGTTTCTCCAGCCTTTTGTGTACCAGTGTGCAAGAAAAGATCTGGCATGGATGCTTTCGCGGAAAGCGATAAAGGTGAAGTGAGAAAGGTCAAGAGCTTCCAGCTTGGGCTGGATTTGTCTCGGTAACAGGTGAGGTGCCTTCAAATGTGACCACAATTGACTACTATCCTGTGATCAATCATCCCATCACGGAATTTAGTACAGTTCAAGAGTGTTTACAAGATTCTGAAGAAGCAAATCATGAGGTTGGCCAAAAATATGTCAATACAACATTCGACTTGGGTGTCTGCATGAAGGCAAATCCTCTCGTGAGGAGTCATCCTGCAAAGTACACGAAGCACATTGTGTAGATTGGCACATTTCATGTAATATGTGCATACTTCAAAATACTTGGAAAGAAAATGGAAGGATCCGGACATCAGGATGTCCTCATGGAATCGGGACTCGTGTCTACTGGTTCTATGAAGGGTATTATGACAGGAAAGAACTACGACAGATGTCTGCACTGCCACAAGACGATGGTGGAATGCTGCATGGAGAGGCTCCTTCTTGATGAATTCCTGTCTATGGCTGGAAAAGATGCAGTGCTGTCCTGTATACCAGAGGAATCAAAGGGCATCTTTCAAGAGCTAGTCCGATCACCAACAAAGCAGGCACTTGCTGAAGTCATGGCCACTGCAGATCTCAACACATTGATGGAGTCATATGAGAGCTGCAAAGCTGATGTTCGAAAAGGATCTCTCGGGAAGACTGCACAATTTTGGCTGTCGTACATGGATTCATTGTGGATTGCTCTCTCATTTATTACGTCTGTGAAAGAGACAACTTTCCGTTGTACATGCACAGACTGTTTCTTATGCCCAATCTTTTCTTCACCTTTGGTGGTCACAGTTACTCTCGCTATCTGACCCACCTTGCTGTGTTCTTGCCAAACATGGAAGAATCACTTCCCAGTGCCCTGGCTTTCCTCGAAAGAGGTGCCCTCAGTGTCGCTAGGTCGTTCGTACCAGGAAACCGAGGTGCTGTAGACAAAACGATTGAGGAGACGATCATGAAGCATGGCAAATCTCAAGATGGTGGTGGTAGTGGTGTTGGGCTCTCTGGCATCTTGGAGAATCACAGCGCTTATCAGAGATGGGTTCAAACTTCAACGTAAAGGGCACACTTTCTCTCTGCAACTCTCAGCCTCACAGACATGACTTCTGGTACCAATCATGGAAGCAAACACAGAGATCAACAACCAACTGAGATAAGGAAAAGTGAGGCACGTGTAAAAAAAGCCATTGATGCTGTGAAGAGCTTCCTGAATCCTTTTGATGTAGATGACAAGACTGGGTTGTATTTATTCTCTTCTGGTGCACGTGTTCCAGCTGAAGTTGAGAAAGATGTCATACAGGTACTTGCCACAGGAAAGAACAGAAAGAGGTTCATCAGAGAGCGATGAGGAAAAGACAGCATTCTCCGAACTCATCAAGAATCTGAAACTCAAAACCATGGCAGAAGCAAAGAAAAGAGTGAAGCTGAAAACATCTGAATGAAAGATTATAGAGTATAAGCAACAAGGAGATTGATATTGCTTTTCAACTGATGGTCAAAGTACAAAGTAACAAGACATTGGTAGTGGAAGATGGCAATGCTGCATTCTACTCTCAAAGAGATTCCTGCAAACTTCAAAGAGATGCATTGTCATCTAATGATGTAGTCTTCAGTACCGATATGTACAAACCAGATTCAGTGAAACATAGAAACATAGAAACATAGAAACATAGAAATTAGGTGCAGGAGTAGGCCATTCGGCCCTTCGAGCCTGCACCGCCATTCAATATGATCATGGCTGATCATCCAACTCAGTATCCCATACCTGCCTTCTCTCCATACCCTCTGATCCCCTTAGCCACAAGGGCCACATCTAACTCCCTCTTAAATATACCCAATGAACTGGCCTCAACTACCCTCTGTGGCAGAGAGTTCCAGAGACCCACCACTCTCTGTGTGAAAAAAGTCAAAACCCCAGACTCCTTTTTCTCTCTCTATACCTCCTCTTCCTCCACTTTATTTTTTTCTCTCATTTCCTTTTCTGCAATGACCTTGCTTTACTTTCTGCTTCATATTTTCTTCGGTCTTTGCATCTTCTTTCATAACTTCTTTATCACCTTTGACATACACACAATCATATCTGTCAAGATAGAATCTAACTGCACACATGCAGTTACTGAGTGTCTCTCTTTACTTTATACTTTGAGTAATCCTTGATAGTCTTCCATATATTTTCTGTGAACAAGTAGCCCCTTGTTCTTTCTGATGTTACAATATGTTAAAAGAATCATATTAACAAACCCTTGTTAATTAGTAGATGCTGTGGTACCACCAGAGAACTGTTTCTCCTTTGGTCTTTAAAAAATAGCCCCTGTTATAAATGTACAATATAAAACAAATATTCAGATTTGAAACTCAGCTAAATAATAATTCAATTCAACTTTAATGTCATTGCACAAATACAAGTATAGGTACAACGAAATGCAGTTTAACGTCAGTTCGTAGTGATAGCAATATAGAAAATAAATACAGAATGCAGACAATGTGGACGAAGAGACTGGAGAAATCTATCAGCGGGTCTCCGAGTTCAGCAGTGTGATGGTGTTATTGTAGAATCAGTTCCTCATCCTACTAGTGCAGGACCTGAGGCTCCTGTACCACCTCCCTGATGGTAGGAGGGCAAACAGTCCATGGTTAGGGTGTGAGGGGTCCTTAATGATCTTCTTGGCCCGTTTCAGACACCGTTTACGGTGGAGGGCATCCATGGCAGGGAGCGGGGCACTGATGATGTACTGGGCGGTTTTCACCACCCGTTGTAGTGCCTTCCTGTCTGCCACGGTGCAACTGCTGTACCATACCGTAAAGCAGGTGGTCTGGATGCTTTCGATGGTACAGCGGTAAAAGGTGGCCAGGATCTGGGGGGACAGGTGGGCTTTTTTGAGCCTCCTCAGAAAGTAAAGGTGCTGCTGCGCCTTTTTGATCAGCTTGGAGGTGTTGAGGGACCAGGACAGATCCTCCGAGATGTGTACCCCGAGGAATTTGTAGTTGGAGACCCGCTCCACCTCAGTCCCGTTTATATGGATGGGGGTGTGTCTGCCCCCTCTGTTCTTCCTAAAGTCAACAATGATTTCCTTCGTCTTCTGGGAGTTGAGGACGAGGTTATTGTTGGCACACCAGGTAGTCAGGTGCTGGACCTCCTCCCTGTAGGCTGACTCATCATTATCACTGATCAGTCCTACCTACCGTGGTGTCGTCGGCAAATTTTATGATGGCGTTGGAGCCAGACTTAGGGATGCAGTCATGGGTGAAGAGGGAGTAGAGGAGAGGGCTGAGCACACAGCCCTGTGGCACGCCGGTGTTCAGTGTTATAGTGGAGGAGGTGAGGTTGTTGACCCTAACAGACTGTGGTCTGTTAGTGAGGAAATCCAGTGTCCAATTGCAGAGGGAGGTGGAGATGCCAAGACCGCTGAGTTTGGTGATCAAGCTAGCAGGTATGACAGTGTTAAAGGCGTAGCTGAAGTCAATGAACAGCAGCCTGATGTTTATTGGTGTATCCATCACTGGTGTATCAAAATGGTAATCAGCCCTCAAATGTATAATGAAGTCTCATGCTCCATCATTAGCAAAGCCACAGGGCTTGTTGTGGTTTTGATTAAAATTATCCACACAATTCGGCAAAAAGTACTCAAGCAAACTATTTTGGTACATGAGACAATAATAGAACAATATCAATACCAATCTTTGTTTTGGGATTCCACCTTCCCTGATGCCATTCAGTTTCAGTTTAGTTTATTCTCATGTGCACTGAGGTACAGTGGAACGCTTTTGTTGGGCGCTAACCGGTCAGCAGAAAGACAATACATGATTACAATTGAGCCATTTACAGTGCATAGACACATGATAAGGGAATAACGTTTAGAGCAAGGTAAAGCCAACAAAGTCCAATTAAGGATAGTCCTAGGCTCATCAAAGAGGTAGATAGTAGTTCAGGACTGCTCTCTGGTTGTGGTAGAATGATTCAGTTGCCTGATAACAGCTGGGAAGAAACTGTCCCTGAATCTAGAGGTGTGCATTTTCACATTTCTATACCTTTTTGCCTGATGAAAGAGGGGACAAGAGGGAGCGGTCAGGTTGCGGCTCGTCCTTGATTATGCTGTTGGCCTTGCTGAGGCATTCACTGTCAATAGCTCAAAGGAAACTCCAGCCCTACCAGTATAATCAAGCGGGTCAACCAGCCGATTACACTGAAAAATTGTTATAGCCACCAAACCAAGACGTAGTATATCACTACTTTCCCACAGTGTACAAAATAAAGAACAGAACAAATTTCATGAAATTGGAAGCATAAATGTCAAAATAATTATTTAGTTTTTATCATTCTAAACTGGTATATATTTTTGAAATTTTTAATTTGAAACTAAGACAATCCTACATATGAAATTCGTTTTTATTGAGCACATATATTGCTAAACTGAAATTATGCCTTTGTAGGCTATTACAGAACTTCTTGTGCAATACACTAGGCATATATTGTTTTAAGTTATAGGGAGAACAGTTCTTGTAGTTTTTGTCTGTTCATAATTCTGTAAAAAAGTCTGGAGAATGCTACAATGGTGTTCCATGTGGAGGGACAAGGAATTGCAGCGTCTTGAGGACTCAAATCTGAGCCAGCACTTATATCACCAAATGCTGCTTTGTCAGAGGTGCCTGGATTCAGAATGAGTCAATAAACTCACACTCGCCATGTCTTTTCAACCTCATATAAAAGATCCTGTGGGCAAAGTTGAAAAAGTTGAGTTTTCCAAGATTCATTTATTTTTCAACGGAAAATACATATTCTGTTCTTTATGTTTATAAGTTTACATATTCTGTTGTGCTGCTGCAAGTAAGAATGTCATTGTTCTATCTGGGACATATGACAATAAAACACTTGACTCTTGAAACAAAACAGTTTCATTACACCATTTATCCAAGTGTAGTCTCTGTGACTTTGCCGTGTGTAATTTGGTGTCCTATTGTCTGTTTGCAAGTATGTTTCTAACTAATTTTCTTTTCGTAAAAGGGCTTTGAGCCATTTTCAGTATACTCTGAATTTTTTTTAATTTTACAATTTTTTACAATTTGCATTTTACAACTTGCTTTGCATAGATGAACTAAAATCTTACTGCTATTTTAGAAATGGAGCTATTTGCTGAAGCGGTCTTTCAGATATGAAACAGTCCATGACATTATGGGTGAATTGCCCCAGTGAAAGAGTTACTCTTGGGGCCTCTCGCTCACTCCTCTCAGACAAATTTGTGCAGCTGATGCTTTTATAGATATTCCCTTATGCATGCTGGAAAGGAGGAAAGGGAATGTGGAATGTATGGGGTGTAGCATGCACATGAAGCTTTTCTGAAATAACCCGTGTCGAAGAGGGGGGAATAGCAACAGCAGAGAGAGAGAGGGTCGAGAGGGATACAAGGGATGTCTAAATGTGTGTTTTGGATCGAGACTGTTCTTCAGTATGTGTTGAATTTATGAACAATGTACGAATGTATTTGGGTGTATCAAAGTATTAAGAGCTGATACACGTCTTTGAGGTGAGAATGAGAATACCGTTACTTGTTTGTTGAACCGGTTCTGGGTAAATGTTGAATTAATCCTATAATTCAGATGAAATATATCTTTGAATGAGCTTGCTCTTTTAAATGATAAATCTTTGTAGAGTCTCATGTGTTTTAAGAGGTAGTGTGTGCCTCTTTAAGAAATTGCAGTTGTATGGGGGTGGAGTCACATGCAGTGGCTCTTTTCTTTTGTATTTTGCAACTAGACAATAGGTGCAGGAGTAGGCCATTCGGCCCTTCAAATGCGTTAGCAATCCATGAAAATTAACTGTCTATTCTTTGTTCTCCGGTTCCCTGGGTGTCGCTCTGTCTGTCCCTCCTAATAGCATACTCCCAAATCATGTTAGGATACTTGACATCTAGTCCCAGTCTATAGTGGAGAGATGCAAATATGCAGGTCATTTTTCTTTATCAGTGTTTTAAGTTTGTTTTCTTCCTATTTCTTAACTTTATTAAATAGCGACCTGAATTCCATGCTGGCCACTTAGAATCCAGGTAAATCTGTTCATTCGAAATTGTGAATTTGGGGAGATAGATTGGAACAATTGGGAATCATTTTTAACTTGTTGTTTTCTTATTAATTATCTATTTTTAAAGGGTCTGCCTTGTACGTAGTTAAAGAGTGATCTCACATCCAACAACGACTGTAGAGTTCTGGATTAATGGAGTGAATGAATAAGATACTAAAGAGTTTAAGTAAAGCCTTGACCGAGACTGGATCGGAATAGGTTAAGGTATTCCCAGCCATTCTGATGGTTCAGAACAACCCCAGCAAGAGAGACAGGGTTAACGCCTTTTGAAATGATAACAGGACAAGCTATGAATATACCAAAAGATGGCCCCCTTGTAAACTAATTATGTACGCACAGCAATTAACTTGAATCTTGTCAGTCTTGCAGTCACAGGTGTTGGAGACGCAGATACCACAACCAGCTGACCATAATGGCGAATCCATACAACTAGGAGAACGGTGAACTGGGCCCTTCCAACTACTACTGACCACACCTACAGTAGTGAAGGTCGAAGATCATCCTCGTTAGATCCACCTAACCAATTGCAAAATAATTGGAAACTGGATAAGGTACAATGACTTTCCTCTGTGTTCTGGGAATGGCCCAGAATAAATACCTTTTTGTCTATGAGATGAGTTTGCTCGCAGAGGGAATGGAAGCAAGCTCCCCACAACATGAGGGAGGCGTGCCACTAGTGCCATTACCCCAAAATCTGACAGAAAGGCTGGCCCTACTCTGTTTTTGCAACACCACGGTGCCTAGCAGTTGCCAATAAATACCTCATGTCATTACAATCACCCAGAAAAAAGGGGTACATTTGAGAAACAGCGCATGCAGCACAATCTCTCCTCACGGACCACCACGACCAGTAAATGGAACATACTTTGTGTTTGGGTTATGGGCATACCCTTGGCTGCCAGGGATGCCACCGGGAGACTACAGCACTTGGGAAAGGAAGTGGGGTAAGAACGACCACTGGAACGGATGCGGCTATATAGCCTATATTGTCCAGGTTTTAGCAGAGGTAGCTGGAACCCTGAGAGTCAAAAGCATATCTCAGAAGCACAGAGGTTTTGGATGATCGCTTTCCCCTCGAATGGCACAGCCACTAGTGTCCTGAACCCACCATTCCCTGGACAGGTAGCAGTAGGAATCCTGATCCCTACGACATTACCCTCACAATGGGTATCCACTTGAAGGTTGGTGACTACTTGGGAAAAATCCAACACTCCTGGGAAGTACGGTGGGATATGGATGGGCTGGCTTTTTCAGTTTAGGATGGGTAGAAAGCTATATAGCGACTAGCAATCATAATTACATCATTGGTAGACAAAAATGCTTGAGAAACTCAGCGGGTGCGGCAGCATCTATGGAGCTAAGGAAATAGGCAACGTTTCGGGTCGAGACCCTTCTTCAGACCGATGCAGGGTGGGGGGATGGGAAGAAGAAAGGAAAAGGAGGAGCCAGAGGGCTGAGGGAGAGCTGAGAAGGGGAGGAGACAGCAAGGGCTACCGGAAATTGGAGAAGTCAATGTTCAAGCCGCTGGGGTGCAGACTGCCCAAGCAGAATATGAGGTGCTGCTCCTCCAATTTCTGGTGGTGCTCACTCTGGCTATGGAGGAGGCCGAGGACAGAAAGGTTGGATTCAGAATGGGAGGGGGAGTTGAAGTGCCGAGCCACAGGGATATCAGGTTGGTTAATGCGGACCGAGCGGAAGTGTTCGGCGAAACGATCACCAAGCCTACTCTTGGTCTCATCGATGTAGATCAGCTGACATCTAGAGCAGCGGATGCAATAGATGAGGTTGGAGGAGGTGCAGGTGAACCTCTGTCACACCTGGAACGACTGCTTGGGTCCTTGAATGGACTTGAGGGGGGAAGTAAAGCGACAAGTGTGGCATCTCCTGCGGTTGCAAGGGAAAGTGCCCGGGGAGGCGATGGTGTGGGTGGGAAGGCAAGAAATGACCAGGGAGTTACAGAGGGAGTGGTCTTTGCGGAAAGCAGATGGGGGGGGGGGAAGATGGGAAGATGTGGTGAGTGGTGGGGTCACGTTGGAGGTGGCGAAAATGACGGAGGATTATTTGTTCTATGTGACGGATAGTTGGGTGGAAGGTGAGGAGCAGGGGGACTCTGCCCTTATTCTGAGTGGGGGGATGGGGAGAGAGAGCAGTGTTGCGGAGTATTGAAGAGACCCTGGTGAGAGCCTCATCTATGGTAGGGGAGGGAAACCCCGTTCCCTGAAGAATGGGGACATTTCCAATGCCCTGGTGTGGAACACCTCATCCAGGGAGTAGATGCGGCGTAGACGGAGGAAGAGACGGGAACCAGACCGAGAATATCACTCATTTCATAGTTAAAATTAGAGAACAGTTGGATAAAATGAAAGAGGCAAGTGGTTGCGGTGATTGGGGCTTCGAAAATTGATCAGTATGGCAATGTACGTGGGGATTGCAATTGTACGTATGTTTGTAATTTTGGCTATTCTGAACTGGGGAGAATGCAAAACAACTCCATATTAGGACTTGGCTGATGCTTCCTGGAACATTACTTAATGCCATTGGTATTCTGCGTACATGACTTTGGCTGTATAAAAGACCCCGGGATTCTTTGTTAAGGTGAGTGGTATCTTGGGAGAACCAGAAGTATGACTGAATACTTCTGGACTGTAACATCTCCGGCCACTCCCGTCTGATGTAGAAGTAAAGCTTGTTTGGCTTACCTTAATCCATTGTGTTTTGACTATTTTTAAGATGTGAGCTTTATCACCAGAACCAATCCATTCTTACTTATTCTTACTTATTAAGGTTATGTATCATTTACAAAATATATTCCTTACTGAGGGCATATCTGAATTTCATTAAATCGGTATCATTTATAAGAAGGATATCTCTGCTTGGATACACATAACACATTATATAAAGTTTTTGCATGCAAATTGTCTAATTTTCAATATGAAAGCACCCAAATGGATTATAGAATCATTGAAAATAGGTGCAGGAGTAGGCCATTTGGCCCTTCGAGCCTGCACCGCCATTCAATATGATCTTGGCTGTTCATCCAACTGAGTATCCTGTATCTGCCTTCTCTCCATACCCTCTGATCCCTTTAGCCACAAGGGCCACATCTAACTCCTTCTTAAATATAGCCAATGAACTGGCCTCAACTACCTTCTGTGGCCGAGAATTCCACAGACTGACCACTCTCTGTGTGAAAAATGATCTTCTCATCTCAGTCCTAAAAGACTTCCCCCTTATCCTTAAACTGTGACTCCTTGTTCTGGAGTTCCCCAGCATCGGGAACAATCTTCCTGCGTGTAGCCACTCCAACCCCTTAAGAATTTTGTAAGTCTCTATAAGATCCCCCCTCAATCTCCTAAATTCAAGCGAGTGCAAGCCGATACATGTTGCCATACTGATCTCAGAATTGTGCTGTCATCAGTTCTGAATATATATTTATTGATAGATTGCTTCATGGATAGTCTGAATAGAATTAAACAAAATTACTAGAAATAAATCAAAAATAAAATGTTGGCCTGCCGTGTATCATCCTTTTAAATCAATCAAAAATTATAAATGCAGCTCGATTAGTAATCTGTCAGATCACATTTATTCTTTAAGCAAAGTGAAAGATACTTTTTGCCTTAAAATATAATGAGCAGATTTTAAGAAAATTGGCAAATATATACCAATATTTAATATACTTAAATCAAAATTTCATCCCAAATGTGTGGTGTCGTGAAACCTAACGGCAGCGGCTCAACTGCAGTCCGTCTGTCTTTTCTTTTGTCTCGTTAAATGTATCTTTGATTCTAGTTTTGTTTTTTTTTCAGCTGTTTAATCTCTTCCCTGTTCGGGGACCCAACTTTTTCCCTGTCGGGTCTCTGATGTCGTTGGGCCTAACATCGTGGAGCTGGCGGCGGCCTCCGGCTGGAACTGCCCTGCGGGCTCCAGTCGCGGAGCCTGCGGACCTGCCATCGCGGAGCTGGCCGACTTCAGAGCGGGAGGAGCTGTGGTGATGCATGGCTGCGACCTGACTTCGGAGCTTCGGAGTTTCGGAGGCTTCGGCCGCAGGCCCTGTGGACGGTAACATCGGGAGCTCGCAGGTCCCTGGTTGGAGACCGCTTTTCGGACCTCCCGCAACGGCAACTTCTCCCGGCGGAATCGAGGGGTGAAATGACTTGGAGCGGAGCCTAACATCGCCTGGAGCGGCTTAAACGGCCGTGGGACTTACCATAGCCCGCCGGGGGCTTTAACATAAGGAGCCCCAGTCGCCTCGACGCTGCAGTTGGACTGCTGGACCGCAGGAGAAGAACAAAGGGAAGAGATAAGACTTTTGCCTTCCATCACAGTGAGGAGGTGTTGGAGATTCACTGTGATAGATGTTTGTGTAAAGTACGTTAAGTGTGGGTCTTGTTTTTTTTGTAATTGTTAAGAGTGTAGAAAATGCAATTTCATTCAAACCATCAGTGGCAATCAGTACAGGAGCATCTCAAGGCTGCATGTTCAGCCCCTGCTTTACTCGCTCTATACTTATGACTGCGTAGCTGGACATAGTGCGAACTCCATCATCAAGTTCACCAATGACACCACTGTTATTGGACAAATCACAGATGGTGATGAGTCAGAGTATAGATGTGGTATTGACAGATTGACCAAATGGTGCCAGCACAACAACCTGGCTCTCAACATCAGTAAAACCAAGGAACTGATTGTGGACATTGGTAGGGAAAGGATGAGGACCGACAATCCTGTTTACGTCAATGGGACGATGGTGGAGAGGATCAAAAACTTCAAATTCCTGGGCGTGCATATTTCCGAAGATCTGGCCTGGACCCAGCATACTGATGCAATAAATAATTTAATTTGGCATGTCAAAGAGGATTCTCCTGAACTTTTACAGGTGCACAGTAGAGAGCATGTTGACTGGTTGCATCATGGCCTGGTTCAGCACCATGAACGTGCAGGAGCAGAAAAGACTGTAAAAAGTTGTGACCATTGCCCAGTCCATCACCGGGTTTGACCTCCCCTCCATTGAAGGAATTTATCGCAGTCGCTGCCTCAAAAAGGCTCCCAACAGCATCAAAGGCCCACACCATCCTGGCCACACAGTAATTTCACCATTGCCATCAGGAAGAAGGTACAGGAGCCTAAAAACTATAATGTCCAGGTTCAGGAACTGCTTCTTCCCTACAGCCATCAGGCTATTAAGCACGACGGCAAATAAGCTCTGAACTGCAACAGTCTATCCTTATTATTGTACTATATTTGTTATTTATCGAGATTGAGTATATGTGCTTGTGTATACACACACTGAATGTTTTCTTCTCCTGTTATGTACTATGTTTACATATTTTGTTGTGTTGCAGCAAGCTAGAATTTAATTGTCCTATCTGGGACAAATGACAATAAAACACTCTTGACTTGAGCAGATTTAAGCAACATTACTGGGCAAGGAATGTTGGTGCCATACTCAAACTGATAGGTTTAATATAAATATAAATAGGCTCCAGTTAATCTCTGTACAGATACTGTCAATTGACCTTGGGGCTTCTTAATTCTGAGTTTTTTATAACAAAATAATTAATATAAAATAGAACATCTTGGAGACGGGCTATTTTACTGTCATTTGGTTTTCATTACCATTAGACCACAAGTAATTTTCAGAATTTTAAATAAAATTAAAACTGGTTCTCTTCCACAATCTATGATTGGCTACTTGACAACTGGAAATGACCCTTTAATGCAGGTTTATGACATAAAAAGGGAGGGAGAGTTGATGTAAATGTAAAAAAGGAGTGAATTGCAGTACAAGGAAAGATGAAAGGGGATGTAATAGATAGGGTTGCTTTGGGAGTAGGTATGGATCTGGTTGTTCATAGAGGCTCGTGTTGTTTACTAAGTAAATAACAATACTGTGTTTCTTTTGTTTTTCAATTGTGCAAGGAGAGGTTTTAGAAAGTGTGCACCAGAATTGTAATTTGTTCCACAAGCCTTCTGATAAATCCACCAGTAAAGCTGATCTCCAAATCAGTATTTTTCCTTCACAATTAGACCAATTACTGTCAGGAATGACCTCATAAGACCATAGTTCCAAGGAGCAGAATTCTGAGATTCAGCTCATTGAATCTATTCTGTCATTCAATCATGGCTGAACTATTTTTCCCTCTTAGCCCAATTCTCCTAACCTTTACTGCCCTTCCTCAAGAATCTATCAACCTCGAATTTAAATGTACCCAATGACTTGGCTACCACAGCAGTCTGGGGTTTTCCAGATTTACTACCCTCTGACTATAGAAATTCCCACTAATCTCCATTTCCATAAATTCATAAGTCATCGGAGCAGAATTAGGCCCATTGAGTCTGCTCCACCATTCAATCATGACTGGTCTATCTTTCCTTCTCAACCCCATTCTCCTGCATTCTACCTATAACCCTTGACACTTGTACTAATCAGGAATCTGCTAATCCCTGGTTTAAGAGTACCCAATGACTTGGCCTCCACAGCCATCTGTGGCAATGGGATCAAACAGTTGGTCACGGATGTAACATTTACAGAGCTTCTTAAAGGATCAGTTACAGTAGAGCGATTGCATTGGGAAATTACAGAGTTGTGGTGCTTGATTGTTTAAGGTACAGCCTTCAATTGGGAGACATAGCAATTTGGCATCCACAATGCAGCAGAACAGGATATGCCAGAGTCCACTTTTAGCATAAGATGTTACAGACATAGAGCTCAAGTGTATAGAACTCACAGAGCTGGGTGCTTGCTATATCAATCTATTAGATTCCATGACTCTCAACTCACTCCTTGTTGGTGGCTTGATTATCTCTTGAATACTTAGTCGAGCCAATTGGCAGTTTGAGGCCACTGCTTTAAATAAGGCAAATGACAAGAAATTGTGAAAGCATCTTTTCTCCCAGAATGGCCACCTGACCCGAGTCACTGGAAGGTTAATATTAATCCTTTGGTTGTGATTAATTGTTCAAATCATTGTTGTAGCACTCTACCGGCTGTACTATATGAGAAGGTTCTGCTCCTTCAACATCTGCAGTAAGATGCTGCAGATGTTCTACCAATCAGTGGTAGCCAGTGCCATCTTCTTTGCTGTCATGTGCTGGGGCAGCAGGTCAAAGCCCACGGATGCCAATAGGATTAACAAACTCATCAGAAAGGCTGACTCTGTCCTGGAAGGCGGAGTTGGATTCATGTGTGGTGGGCTTGGAGGGGAGGATGCTCCTCAAACTGCGGAGCATCTTGGACAATATAGTTCACCCCCTCAATAAGATCAACCTGAGGAGTACCTTCAGCAACAGATTGGTTCCACCAAGATGCAGTACAGAACGGCACAGAAGGGCACAGAAGATCCTTCTGCCATGTGGCTATCAAACTGTACAACTCCTCCCCCTTCTGTCTTGGGGTAGAACATCCCCCCCCCCCCCCCCCCCCAATCTTTGCACATCCCCAATCCTTTCCACTCATCCCTTTAATTTCACGTTTCATGTATTTTGTGTTTTATGACTGTTGAGCGATCAATTTCCCTCCTGGGATAACTAAAGTTCTATTGTATCGTATAATTTATTCTCTGAAATAGATGAGCATTTTGGACACCCAGTGAACAGTTATTTAATAGGAGATTAGTGGGCAAAATTACGACACATGGTATTGGGGGTAGAGTGCTGACATGGATAGAGAAGTGGTTGGCAGACAGGATAGGGATTAACGGGTCCCTTTCAGAATGGCAGGCAGTGACTAGTGGGGTACCGCAAGGCTCGGTGCTGGGACCGCAGCTATTTACAATATTCATCAATGATTTGGATGAAGGGATTCAAAGTAACATTAGCAAATTTGCAGATGACACAAAGCTGTGTGGCAGTGTGAACTGTGAGGAGGATGCTATGAGAATGCTAGGTGACTTGGACAGGTTGGGGGAATGGGTAGATGCATGGCAGATGAAGTTTAATGCGGATAAATGTGAGGTTATCCACTTTGGTAGCAAAGGCAGGAAGGCAGATTACTATCTAAATGGCGTCAAGTTGAGAAAAGAGGAACTACAACGGGATCTGGGGGTCCTTGTACATCAGTCTATGAAAGTAAGCATGCAAGAAAGCGAATGGCATGTTGGCCTTTATAACAAGAGGAATTGAATATAGGAGCAAAGAGGTCCTTCTACAGTTGTACAGAGCCCTAGTGAGTATTGGAGTATTGTGTGCAGTTTTGGTCCTCTAATTTGAAGGACATTCTTGCTATTGAAGGAGTGCAGCGTAGGTTTACAAGGTTAATTCCCGGGATGGTGAGCCTGTCATATGCTGAGAGAATGGTGCAGTTGGGCGTGTACACTCTGGAGTTTAGAAGGATGAGAGGGGATCTAATTGAAACATATAAGATTGTTAAGGGCATTGGACACACTAGAGGCAGGAAACATGTTCCTGATGTTGAGGGAGTCCAGAATCAGGAGCCACAGTTTAAGAATAAGGAGTAAGCCATTTGGAACGGAGACGAGGAAACACTTTTTCTCACAGAGAGTGGTGAGTCTGTGGAATTCTCTGCCTCAGAGGGCGGTGGAGGCAGGTTCTCTGGATGCTTTCAAGAGAGAGTTAGATAGCGCTCTTAAAAATAGCAGAGTCAGGGGATATGGGGAGAAGGCAGGAACGGGGTACTGATTGGGGATGATCAGCCATGATCACATTGTATGGCGGTGCTGACTCCTGCACCTATTGTCTATTAACAAGTAGTTCTGCGACCAACCCCATTTTGAATTTGATATCATTGCCAGTTTTAATAGTAAGATTAAATGAGAACTTACCAGTTTGAAGTTTGATATATATTTTATGAGGAGTTGCGGTGAGCGATTACGTGAAGAAGCCCCGCCAGGCGCATGCACGTCATACTTCAAAGCAGCAGCGTGAAGTCACAGTAACTACAGTCGAAGTGATATAGTAAGACTCAGAAGACTAGAACTACCAGATGATCTTTTCGATTATGAGGGCCTGGAGCGGAGGGCAGTAATCGCTCACCGCAACTCCTCATAAAATAAAGATCAAACTTCAAACTGGTAAGTTCTCATTTAATCTTACTATTTTACTTCAGAGTCACGTGAGTGATTCCGTGAAGATTTCAAAGCTCTTTGATTTCATGCCGTAGGTTTGGTTCCATACGACACATTGCTTCGGTTGACACAGGCTGAACAAAGAACGCATTGAACATTGTTTAAATTATACAATGAACATTTTAATAATAAAAAGAACAGTAATAACCCCTCTCTCCCAGGTGGATGTGGACAGCAATTTTGCCATACCGGCGGGGACTGGTGAAGCCATGGATGACAATCTTGCCAGCAATATTAATTATATGGCCTCTCACCAGCTCCAGGACTCCATAATGGAGGAGACTTCTTTACGTTACTAGACACCTGTTAACTGCGCGTTGCTCAAGGTGCCCATCGTGAACTCGGCCATCTCGGGGCAAATGAGCGCATCCATGAGGGGGCAAGAGCTGAGATTTCAGAAAGTCCTCAAATTGGTGGGGGCAGGAATTACAGCGTTTGGGCGAATGGTCCAATGTCACGTACACAGCAGGATATGTTAGCTCTGTGTGCAATGCTCATTTTGAGCTTAATTGCATCCGTAAAATCGCCATAAAGCCAACCCTCAATCCACGCTTTGCGGCACTATGCAAGTCTTCAAATGTCCAGACACCCAACTTGTTATTTGGGGAAGACCTGGCAAAGCAAGTCAAAGATCTGGAAGAAAACCATCGGCCTCATAAAAACTTACACCCTGGACCAGGATACCGCCTCGCAAGCCATTCCCCTTCAGGCGAGATACAGACGCTGGAGCGAGTCAAGGAACGAGCAGGGGGTTTCCAGCTACACGCCGTTGGCACGCACCTCTGCACACCCCCAACATGGCCAGGATGTTGAGAAATTGAGGATCAACCATGGAGGTACGAGTAGCTGGTTCAGTCCAGGATATATCCTCAGGGGAGCAGTCTCCGGTCGGGGGTAGGTTGCAATCATATTATGATGTATGGTGCAGCATTAAAATCACATCCATTTATACTGGACAGTATCCGGGGGTCTTGAATTGAGTTTATGTCAGGAATACATCCACCCGCACAAAATACACCTAGTCGAGTATTGGTTTTCAAGACCAGAAACTCTACAGGTAAATGATGAAATTGGGGTTTCATTCCAAAAAAGGGCAAATTGAAAGGACGGCATATCAGCCTTAAGAAATTGTGTCCAATATATTCCCCAGGCAGAAGGATGGTGGGTGTCGAGTCTTTCTGAACCTAACCCGACTAAACTCTTATGTCCAGTATAGACATTTTTAAATGGAACTTTCAGTACTGTTAAGCAACTGATATCAAAAGGTTGTTATATGCCAACCATAGTTCTGAAAGATGCATATTATTCAGTACCAATTCATAACCAGTACCGTAGATACTTGAAATTTAGTTGGATCAGACAGCTGTGGCAATTTAAAGCGTTGCCCAATGGGTTAACCTCAGCCCTAGGTTATTTGGCCTACGGCCAAAGCTGTTGAAACTATGGAGGCCTGTAGCAATCTGGTAGACGAACAACAACCCTCCATCCGGCAAGTATCCAGTGTCATTGGTAAATTAGTGGCGGCTTTCCCTGGAGTGCAGTTCGGACCTCTGCACTATCAGAGAGTGCAATGAACTAAGGAACAAGCACTTGAAGAACATGCAGGTCATTTCGACAGACCAATGCAGTTGCCAGCCAAAGCTATTGCCGAGTTGCAATGGTGGATAATTAATTAGGTCAGCACCATGTGATAATCTGGTTAACCTTATTTGGGACTGGTGCATTACGAGAAATATCTGGGTCTCAGCTATCTACCTACCAGGTAGAGGTAATGTGGTGGCAAACACCAGGTCACGCAAATTTAATGACAACACAGAATGGATGCTGAATACAAAAGTTTTCAAAATGATTGTCAGCCGGTATGGATTGCCAGAAATAGATCTGTTTGCATCCAGGCTAAATCACCAGTTACCTAAATACGCCTCATGGGAGCCGGATCCAGGGGCAATAGCTGTGGATGCATTCTCACTACATTGGGGACGTACGTTCTTTTACGTTTTTCCCCCATTCTGCCGCATCAGTCAATGTTTCACCAAAATAGAGCAGGACTCCGCCTCAGGCGTTTTGGTGGTTCCTGACTGGCCTACACAGCCATAGTTCCCATTGGTCCTGAGACAGATGACACAGCCATTCATGACTGTCCCCAAATGCAGCAACTCTTTGGTTCATCTGGTGACAGGAGAACGTCACCCTTTACGTGATCGTATTAATATATTGATCTGCAGATTCTGACCAGACCGTTCCAGGGGCTCGGACTATCGAGTAGGACAGTGGATGTGATGACTGCGGCCTGGAGAGATAGTACTAAAAAGCAATATGTATCTCATATTAAGAAATGGGAGATGTTTTGTTTACAGTCAGATATATCTTATCATACTGTAAGCATACCGGATGTATTGGAGTTCCTTGCTACATCGCATTTTGACGAACAATTGAGCTATAGTGCCATTAATAGTGCTCGGAGTGCTTTGTCCTCCTATTTAGGGCAAATGTCGGGAAACCATTCTATCGAGTTTCATCCGTTAGTGTCCCGATTCATGAGAGATATTTTTAACAAAAACCCTCCTAAGACTAGATATACGAAAACCTGGGATGTGAGCATAGTTCTCACACTGCTTTGGCAATGGGCTCCAATCACATCTCCATCTTTTCAGAAGTTAACACTTAAAGTGGTCATGCTCATGGCGCTAGTGTCAGCGCAACGGGTCCAGACATTGCAGAAGCTACGGCTGGATAGCATGCATTCTTCTGTAGATACTATTACGTTTTATGAATATGATTTAAATAAACAAAGCAGGCCAGGGCCGGCTGGAACCAAAATAAGCTTTAAAGTATACCCCATTGACCGAAGGCAATGTGTAGTTACGCACCGAGTCAATATATCGAGGTAACCAAGACTCTCAGAGGCTCTGAAACAGCGATGTTCATCAGCCACAACAAACTCATAAAAAGGTGTCAGTACAAACAATTTCTAGGTGGTTGAAACAGGGGTTGGATTGTGCAATAGCAAGAATGTCCTTCGTCAAATTAGGGGACCAAAACTGCACACAATACATGGCTCATGTGCTTTGGTGTATACACAAGAGCAGTGACACCAACTTCAGGGTCAGATTCATACTGCCCTGGCTCTCCCGAGTCTTGCTCTAGGGAGGTATCACCCAGCCCTAAACAAGGCGCTGGTGTTGTGGATTCCCATTGATGCTCGTAGGTGTGTTGCTGATACTCCTCCTAGCCATACGGACCTCTGCTTGAGGTTGCTCCCGAGAGCTGTTGGGGAACCCTGGGGGTATGCAACCCCGACTGGAACACCTCATGATTTAGCATTTGCTCTATTGAATGTTCCATTTTCTCAAGATGTCCCCAAACCTTTTTATTTGAAGGAGGGGAGTCTTCCTGGTCTGACTGATCCGAGTCGATAGGCCTTACCATTTTCCTTTTGGCCTTCCTCCCGACAGGAGTGGCCACAGCGCCTTGAGGCACCAGAGTTGTTGGAATTAGCTGAACTGTCGGCGGTTCTATGGTCGGCGTTTTTGGAGCTGGCGTTACTGAAGCCGGTGTTTCCCCAGCCGACCTACGCTCGCTAACCACCGCGGGTATGTTTTTTACTCCGAACGGCAGCAGCCTTTTTTCCTACTTTCTCCATTTTTAATTTCTCCTGCTGGCTCCTGTAACCAGCCTTACGGAGTTTAAGTAACCGTAGAGAGTTCTTTAAAACCACTTACCTGCTCATTTATTACTTACCGCTGGTGGAGCTGCGCTCTCCAGCCCGTCGGTGCGCCATGCGTCTGACTTAAAGACGCGCATGAGCCTGGCGGGGCTTCTTCACGGAATCACTCACGCGACTCCGAAGTAAAACAGTATCTTTGTAACCATTTTCTTTTGTTTTATATTGTAATCAATTGGAAAGAATGTATTTAGTTGAAAACCTTTGAATAACCTTTTCTGTGAGACAATAGCTTGTCCCTTCTTATCAATTTATTTTGTTGAACAGTTTTTTCTCATTGTTCCCTATAATGCTAAGCTCTGAGAAGGGTACCCGGATGGGACGTCGAAGGATGAGAAGTCGAAGTCAAGAAGTGGAACCCAAGATTCCAAAAGTACATCATGCCGAAAAGCCAAGATACTGAAAGTACATCATGCCAAAAGGATACGAACCCAAACGGACACCATGTCGCAGAGACAAGACGCAAAACGGACATGACGTCAAAAAGCCACTGAACGGACATGACGTCTCCGGAGACGGGATTGGTCTGACACCTTGTCAGTCATCGACAAAGGTCAGCGATTGGTCCAGACCCCCGCGTTCATCACATCACTAGCCGGGGGGAGACGGGAGGGGGAGCCTGAGCTTGCATTTGTAAAATGGTGGCAGTGATTCCAAACTGCTGCGATTGCCACAGAGGTTTTTCGATGTCATGCTCGTTCCCTGTCAGATTTTAAGCCAAAAAGCAATCTGACGCTGAACGCACGTGAAGCCGAAATGATAAATAGGTATGAAACACTGAAACACTTAAAATAATCTATATTTGCTGCAAAAATTGTTGTACCTTGTACGTCTCTGGGGAAGGTCAGACAAAGGTCAGTGATTGATCCAGACCCCTGTGGCGTCCATCACATCACTGCCTCTGTGGCAATCGCAGCAGCTTGGAGTCACTGCCACCATTTTACAAACACAAGCTCAAGCTCCCCCCACCCTCACGTCTCCCCCCAGCCAGTGATGTGATGGACGCGGGGGTCTGGACCAATCACTGATAAGGTCTAGGACAAATCCCATCTCCGGAGACGTCATGTCCCTTCGGCGGCTTTTCTATGTCATGTCCGTTCTGTGTCTTGTCTCTGTGGCGTGGAGTCCGTTCGGGTTCATATCCTTTCGGCGTGATGCACTTTCGGCTTTGTGCCCTTTCGGCGTGATGTACTTTCGGTATCTTGGCTTTTCGGCATGATGTGCTTTTGGTATCTTGGCTTCCACTTCTTGGCTTTGAACTTCTCGCACTTCAACGTCTCATCCGCACATGCTGGATAAGTCTGTTGTTAATAGCAAAAGAACGATGAACAGCAAAAAAATGGTTTTGTGTAGCAATGAGTCACATACACTCAAAATGAACAGACATACAATTTCAACAAGTAAAAAAAAAACACATTTTTTTACATAACAATGACTTGGACTTGGATTTGTGTTTAGCTTTAGAAGTAACATAGACAACATGTGTACACAAAGAATATCCAGCTTTGAAGGAAAGAAATGACAATTAATGCACCACTTTACCACAACATTTGTACCACTTCCAAAAAAGGTGTAATTCTTCTCATGACCAAAGACAAAACCCTGAATTTAAAACGACCTACTGTTTTTTTTTTAAGTCTCAAATATGCTGTCAAGTTCACAAGAGCATAATTAGTTTTAAAATGGACCGTATACTCCCTAATCCGCACCAACCACACATTTTTGCTGGTGGAAAAACAGACCAATAGAGAAAATAAAATATAGCAATTGTTTCTTCCCACCCCGCAGCTGATGGAGGTCCATTACAATTACACAGTAAGTAACGCTTTGGGTCAATGACCTTTTATCAGTTTTGATTTCTAATGTCAGGTCATTGACCTGAAATATTAGACCTGTTCCTCTTTTGTTTTGGCTCGTTTTGTGGACGTGTTTTTTTTTCCTATTTAGTCTTTATTGTACTAAGATTAGTACAATATTAATTACAAATGTTTCATGTTATCATGCCCGGGTGTCAGAGAATTGTCAACTGTTCGAATTCTAATTGTGGTAACTATTGATGCAAGTCATTATTTTTCGAACTTAACTGTTCAAAATTCTAGGTTGAGCCACAGGGGAAAAATGCCTTACAACGTTCTGATGTGCACCAGCCGTGTACATTTTATAGTTGATAAACTATGAGGGATTTAAGTCGTCCAGACTGAATGCCCTGCAACCAAGTTGATATATATTCTAATTATTTGCATGTGCTTTGTTCCTTTAAATTAAACAATAAAGTTTCCTAGATAATTACGTTTAAATATATATTTTATCCCTCAATTACATTGCCTTTTTGGAACTAGGTGATTTTTTTCCATTACTTTCTCTCTCTTCCCTTTTCATTCTTTGTCGTTGCAACTACGCCTATGGAACAATAACCACACAATACGGCTATTATCCCCGAGCTAAATATTAAAATAATATTTTTGCTACCTTTGCCAATATCAACTTTAGGTATCACTACTATAGGAGGTGCCATAAACTAAAGGCACCTTCATTCTGCATTGTCTACTAAGGTCTGTTATTTTTTTAATACATGGGATGTTGGTTAAAAAAGACATCTGAAATTGTTCCACTTCTTTACTTTCCCATCGTGTGAAGACGCTGATGCTTTGTTCTGTTTCGTGCCAATCTGTGCAGAGCCTCTTGCCAGATTTCTAATGACTTTTCAATGATGATTTAAGGAGGATTTGAGACGCTTTTCTTGGATCGTGAATGTGCCGATCAGCCGCTGCTCAGCATCTTTGTCACTACCAGTTCCTTTCACACGTACATACCTTTTGTTCGCCTTGCGCTTGAGGGGTTACAATGGTTTGGATCAGTATGTTACAATTCTGGTTTAGGCCATACATCAACTTACTTTGGAAAATATTTATGAATTCATTTTTAAATTTCATAAAATAAAAGTTGTTTTTACTAAGTGACCCCTGTACTTATGGTTGCGTATGTTATTCTTTAGTTTGAAGAGATTGGCTTCATGCTGCAGCTCTTGTTATATTAGCGACCATATTGTCCGCTGATTTTAAAAAACTGTCAAAAATCGTGTTAGATGTCACATATTAATCTTCAAAATCCAGTCTTGTTAATTAAATGTAGAGATAAGTGGTTTAGCAGATAATGTGAACGTTTTTTATATTAGAAATAAAATTACAAGAGTTTTTGTGCAACTTATGATGCAGTATACAATGATAAAACATGGGATATTTTGAGGGTATAAATAATGTTCTATACATTTGCACGTGAAGCCGTCGTTTTGTGAGTACATGAAAGCATTGCTGGAGGGGAATAGCACATGAAGAACAAAAAACACAAAGTTATTGTGTAACTCAGTGGGTCAACAGCATCTCTGGAGGTCATGGATAGTACGTACGTACACCTCTTTTCGCGATGCTTTTTAAAAATGTAACAAGTGAAATAAAAATGAACTGAGATCGCAGGAATTCACGCGTGTGAATCGTCGGGTGTTTTTCCTAATCAATATCCACGACTCGGAGCCAAAACAAGAGAAGTGTCTAATTTGAAGAGATGGAATGTGGTCAGATGATTGAGAGAATAGAGTAAGATAACCTGTTTTCTGCAAGAGGTTTCTGCAAGTTAACGCAAAAGAAAGGTCTCGCAGTATCCAAATCATTATAAAAGACTGTTTATAAATAATCTACGTTCGATAAAATTTCGCCTGTACGTGTTGGCTTGCCTCAAGACAAAAAACCATGCTAATTTAAATAAACTGCTTAATGAAAGAAATAAACCGATTAGATTAACAACTACCAAAGTATTTTTTTAACTTTGCTTTATATCAGTAATTACATTTTGTCAGGTTGACCTGCAATTCCAGACTGCTGCAAAGTTCTTTAAATCAGTGGCAGACTGTCCATCACGTGATTTTATTTCAAGCTTTCTGTCTGCACGCGTTTTACACAATACCAGCATTAGACACAGTCCGACTAAATCCAACTTTTTGGCATCGAGCATTTGCTTTCCCTTAAAGAAATAGGTCCATTGTGTCCGTGTTTGCTCTCGTGATCACTATGCAGTTGTCTGCCAAGTTACTTGGAAAATGAGCCTTTGAGATGGCTCCGCTGTCTTTTGGTATGTTAACGAGGCGATTAAACCTTCCTTTGTTCTTTGGACAAGTGATTGGCAAAAGTTTTCTCTGCAGGGATTCGGGTAGTGAGGGTGCTTTTCACATTCCGTCTACATAATCCTCGATCCATCCCTGGGAAACTCAAACCATTTTCAACAATCCAGTCTCGTTCCACTCGCGTGGCCTCACTCCAGTTAATTACTTTAAGCGCAATTTGGAACGTACTTAAACACTTTAAACGTTACAATAAAAAGATTCGTGCAATTATTAGACTCTTACCCAAGTCACTGCGAGAATGCATGTTCCATTTTCATTACATTTTATTTTTCATTAATAAATTATATAAATTATATGTTACCTATTTAATTCTTCCAATCTTGTCCTGTATATTATGTGTTAAACGGTACTCGTTACATTCCCAAATGTAATTGCTTCCAAGCACTGAATGAAATTTAATTCTACATCAACCCAAGTTATACCTGAATATATAAAAACGATGAACAAACTTTTTTTATAAAGCTTTTATTACTGCTGATAATATACACAGATGATTTCAATAGCTTCTTTCAAGTGCAAGTGTAGCAGAAGTATATACAAATTGTTCGGACTTAAACTCAAACGATAACATTTAAACATTGCTAAAGGCACAATCAGCACCTCCGAGATACCGAGATGAGAAGCATTTCGTGCTTCTGAATGGAACTCACTATACAGGATAACACAAATACTATCACGCGACCTGTTTCCTGATTCTTTAGCTCTAATGGCAGATGGTTTCATTCCCTCGAGTTGAGCGATCCAAACCGCCTACTGATGTTTTGTCTCTATATAAAAAAGAGCCAAGTGTTAGTGAGCACGAAAGATGGGAAATAAAATCCCGAGATAGGCGGAACATGCATATCGCTGGGGTGGATCACTAAATGTATTTTAATATCCAAAGCAATTGTATTCAATTCAGTCCACATCATCGTTTAGTCAAAGAGTTATGGCAGTTGATTGTGTCCGCATTGAAACACAGAATGGATGCATGTGGCGATTGCTCATTGTATTAAACTTAGCGCGGGTCCTCTGTGGAAATTGTCGAGTATCCTTTTGGTTTGCTGCATTGAAATAAAACAAGCATTGATGCCACAAATAAGGTGCCCTGTCGGGCTTTTCTACGCGTACTGCTAACGAGACTTTCATAAGCAATTGAACTAATCTGACCATTGAAACCACGCTAAATCTGCTAGTGCTTAAACTAAATCCTATTGGAAGCGGTTGTTCTTCACCTGCCACTATTTTCTATACAGGCCAAGAACTCGGCCAGAAAAGTGATATATATACAGAAACAAAAAAAAACTACAAAGCGGTATTGAAGCAAAATTAAACTTTTCTCACACAAACTAAATTGGTGGATATAAAAATAAATCCAGTTTGTTAAAAAAACATTTATTTGGGTTTTAATCATGAATTGTGGAGTGCACACACATTTAAATAAATTGTGAAACTATTTGGACAAAATGTTTCAGCTTTTAAACATTGAGTTATGAGCATAAATATATGGGGTCTGGTATTTCAAGGTGAAACTAGATTTATGTATTTAAGTGTTTGAGGTTCTTTTTCATGAAACTAGAGCTGTACACATTCTGGTTTGGCTTCTTAATGTGAGATAATATCATAATCACTACTGCTTATAATGTAAAACGTGATTTGTATATTAGTGTAAATAGTTGCAGTACCATCCATTTAAACATTGCCGTCAAAATTATAAAAAGTCCTGACCAGAGGGGCCTTTGAACAGCTATCAAATAAAAATGTATTAGACAGAATTTAGGAGTTGGGTTTTCTGGAGCGTCTTAAAGCAGGAGTTTAGTTAAGATGCGTGGAAACAGGCCCTTCGGCCCACTAAGTCCACGTCAACCACTGTACTAGTGCTATCCTACACACTAGGGACAATGTACAGATGCCAATTAACCTCCAAACCTACAGGTCTTTGGAATGTGGGAGGAGACGAGGACTGTAGAACGGAGACGAGGAAACACTTTTTCTCACAGAGAATGGCGAGTCTGTGGAATTCTCTGCCTGAGGGTGGTGGAGGCGGGTTCTCTGGATGCTTTCAAGGGAGCTAGATAGGGCTCTTAAAAATAGTGGAGTCAGGGGATATGGGGAGAAGGCAGGAACGAGGTATTGATTGGGGATGATCAGCCATGATCACTTTGAATGGCGGTGAAGGGCTGAATGGCCTACTCCTGCACCTATTGTCTATTGAAACTGGATCACCCAGATAAAGGTCATGTGGTTACAGGGAAAAGGTACAAACTCCGTACAGACAGAACCCATAGTCAGGATCGAACCTGTGTATCTGGCACTATATGGCAGCAACTCTACCGCTGTGCCACTGTGCCGAGAAAGAGAACCTGAAAGATACAAATATTTTGCAAATTCATTCCAGAGCTGAAGGGCCAAGACAGCTAAAGATATACCTGGTGAGGTAGAAAAATGACTGAACAAGCGAGCCATTCAGTGTAGATACATGATAAGGGAATAACGCTTAGTGCAAGGGAAAGCCAGTAAAGTCCAATCATAGATAGTCCGAGGATCACCAATAAGGTATAGTTCAGGTAGGATGGTTCAGTTGTTTGATAACAGCTGGAAAGAAACTGTCCCTGAATCTGGGGGTGCGTTTCCACACTTCTATACCTTTTGGCGGATAGGAGAGGGGAGTAGGGGGAGTGGCCAGGGTACGACTCATTCTTGATTATGCTATTGAACTTGCCGAGGCAGCGTGAGGTATAAATGCAGTTGATGATGCTCATGATTACTAGGTTAACAAATGTGTAAAACTCATCTCAAGTCACACACAAGCAGCAGTTTTGGATGAATCCAAGTTTGTGTGCCAGGTGGTTGAAGGGGAGGTTAGTACTAAAATAATTAGAGTCAGGGACAAGGATGCCGATTTCATCAGCAGGTAAGGTGAAGCAGAAGTAGATGCTGATGGGTTGCTGGAATTACTCAATAGGTTGGGCAGCAGCTCGAGGGAGAGCAACATCATTTTCAGCTTTTGTCAGATTACCAACATCTGTATATTTTTGGGCGTGTGCTTTTTGAGTACCGTCTAATTCACTGGTACTTCTCTTCTGGGAATGCACAACTTGAAGTAAATTTTCTACCATATTTTTGTTTGCCTGTTTTACCTTCTTCATGATCATTGGATTCTGTTTTACTTCTTGGTTTTAATAAGATTTTCACCAAAACTAAACAGCTCAAGGATCGTTTGATTTGGCGCATAACTATGAATTCAACCATTTCAGATAACCAGCTGTTCCACAATGAATTAAAACTAATTTGTTCTGATGAAAAATCATCAAGCTGAAACATTAAATGTTTCTCTCCACAGATGCCTCCTGACCTGCTGAGTATTTCTAGCATATTTTATGTTTTGCTGATTTCCAGCATTTGCAGTGTTTTGCTTCTCCACTGTGTATCTTACTGTTCCAAGCATTGTTCTTGTATTTACACCTTTTCATTTATTTTCTTTCTTCTTCTGGTTCATTTGATTCCTCCTATTAATATCTCCTCCAAAAAGGTATCTGCAATTGACAGGGCTTCACCACCTTCTCCAACAACGCCATCTCCACTTGTGTTTTTCAGTCTCTCATGGTTTCCAACTTATCACAGATACTCACATTGCTGCAATCATCACCAAGCCTCTCCCCCTACACTCCCTGCTCCACAGTCTCAGTCTCTGCAACTTAAAACATATTTTGTTTTTACTGGTTCTCAGTTTGGATGAAACCTCAAATGGTGGTTATCTCCCTCAACAGAGAAGCTGCCTGCAGAACATTACCAGAATTTTCTGTTCCATATTTTAGATTTACAGCGTGTTTTTATTATTTCCATGGGGGTTGATGGATGATACTTAAGATTGGAAATCAGCAGACTTGGTGATAGTGAGGATCTGGTGTTGGACACTCATACACGGGCAAAATGGGTGCTAAGACAGAATATAGTCCAATTCAAGTTTATTCAAAGACAGAAAGAGTGATGGGAGTGGTCTGACAATAACTTTGCTTATATTTAATGCAAGGCAATGTTTGTCCATTTAGTATAGGCCAATCCCTTGATTGGTCAGAGACAATGCAGGTATAGAGAGAAGACGATTAAGCCATGGGACATTATTAGCATCCATGTGGAAGCTATAAATATATGCAGAATGTAAATGAGAAATATTGTTTTGAGGTTTTAATTTCACAAGTCATGGTTAATGGACATCACAAGCATGTGATTTACAATTGCAGTATATGGCAACAAAACTAGTGTACGTTTGTACCCAAGTTTTCTAAAAAGCTCAAAATCATTATCCATCAAAATCTAAAAGTCAAATTCTCAAATGACCAACCTTCTAACAGCTTTTTGTCGAAGAGAATTCCATATTTTCATTGCTTTTGCATTAAGTAGTACTTCCTAACATCATCCCTGAACAGCTGCTCTAATTTTAAATCAGTTCCCCTGTTCTGGACTTCCTCAGCCAGAAGAAACAATTTCACTCCATTTTCCATCAATTTATCACAATTAGAATACCCCTTCATATTCTGCACTCTAGTGAATTCAAGTTTAGAGTATTTATACGGCAGTTATTTATAGTAGAATCCCTTTTTGGCATTAATATAGGTCTGGTAAACCTGTATTGGGTGATATATTATTAATAACAAGTGGTATCAAGAATGGAAAACAATGCTTCAGGTAACATCCACCATGTTGTCATCCATCCTTGTACAATAAAGGCCAATATTCCATTGACCTATTGAATTACATTTCATTCCCATTCACCAGTTTTTAATCATTTCTTTCTACAATGTCTCTTTCTTTCTTTCTTTCTTTACATTTTCTCCTTAAAGCCAAACTTTTGATGAGGTTTTTATGTAATCTGCCCTATGTTCTTCTGTGGCTCAGTGTGAAATTTACTCTGAAAATATTCCTGCAATTAGCCATGGGATATTTAGATATGTTTTAGGTTCCATATAAACATATGAAATTACTGCTGATATTAAAAACTGAATAAGGTTCATTAGTTATGTTTACCCTTTATGAAACAGTTGGCTCTTATGTTAAATTAGTTACTTACAATGGTATATATGGTTTATTACTTTCAATTAAAAAAAAAATATCAATTTAGTATGTATAACTCAATTGAAAGGTGTGAATTGGTATCATGCAACACAGATGGATGACGTGTAGCACACGGTGATGTGTCACCATTGAGTTTGTAGTTTGTTGTTTTTTTTGCACAAAGTCCGTGAGCACTGCCACTTTTCATTTCACTGCACATCCTGTATGTGTGTGTGACAAATAAACTAGACTTGACTTGACTTGAGCTTTCTCCAATCAGTCCCACCTTCCAGCAATTGTCTTCAACATTTGTCCTTTTCAAGTGCATGTCCAATTTCTATCCGATCGTAATTACTGAATCTACTTCCATAGTCTGCACTGCCCATCATTAAAAATCAATGTATAATAATTGTAATTTGTCCTCTGGTTCTTTTGCCAATTATTTAAAATATGTATCGCCAGTTTCTAGCGCTCTTGCCAATACACATTTTCTACTGATTTAAACAATCAAAATCTCTTTTCATTAGGAACATTACCAAGTGCCTTGATTCATTTATGATATTTATGTCTCCGTTTTACCATTCCATTTGACTTCAATACCACACCTTAATTTGTGTGAACTTTGCAAAAGACTATTTCCCTTTTTAAAATGTTGCCTTTGCTCCTTTACAATGTTACCTGCCAATCTTTGTTTCCAATTCATCGGAGTCAGATTTCTCTTCGAGTATCTGAGGCATTTTCAAGTTGAACATCTTCACTGCTCCTTGTTCCTTTTCATAATTACTCCATAGTTAACAACAATGTTCAGTTTCTCAAATGGTATTTCACTGAAACATGCTCAATACTTCAGTCCTCAAACTCAGTCCACTACGTGTCCTTTCCTTGTTCATAAAGCAAAGTTTCTAACGCGCCTTTCTGAAATTCAATGCCATGGATATTAATTGCATATATTGGAATTCTACCACTACTATTCCATTGATGTTAGATCTTCCTGAAATTTTCATGCAGCTTTGTTTCTTCATAACCTTTCCGCTATTTGGTGGTCCAGCAACTCTACTTCTGCAACTTAACTCTGAACCATTCTTTATTCCGAAGTTGTTTGTTTTCTTCATTCTCTGTGGGACCTTGCTTCCTCTCTTATGCCTTATTCGGGTTTCCCTTGTTGAGCTGCTGCAGTCATATGTCCCTCATGCACTTGGGTTATGAAGTCTTACCTTCTGACTATTTCTCCAACCATGTACTACATTGCCTTTTCTTATTGCTATTACTCAGTGACCTACAGCACTGGAAGTAATCATCAAAGGCCCTGGTCTTTAATTTCCAAAACTCATGACTCATTGACTTTGATTCTTACGCCATGGGCACAAAGGAAGCTATTTGACTAATGACATTTATATCTCTGGTTTCAGAAATGCATATTTGAATCCGAATCTATAATAAACAATAGACAATGGCATATATTCTTTGCCATTGTTTCCATGAATAGTAATTTATCTGCAAGTTCTGAATTAATGTTAAATTGCACGTTAAATTATGTCGTCATGCTCATCATTGGACCAGCAATTCCATTAGGATCAGTGCTGGAAACTTGATGTTTGTGAAGTATATTAATGATTTGGATGCAAATGTATGAGATATGATAGGTAGATTTGTAGACAATATTAAAACTGTGGTGTAATAGATATGAGGAAGATTATTTAAGGCTACACCACTGAATGGATCAGTTGGAAAGATTAAGTAGTACAATGCAAATTGAAATTTAATTTTGAGAAGTGATGTTTGCCTTCCCAAAATGCAACATTTTAAAGTTGAGGTCTTGTCCAGCTAGCTGAGGTCAGCAAGCAAATGTGGTTTGCTGCAGGTAGAAAAACAGACAGAGGAGTCCTGAATGATCTGAGATTTATGGAGAGCAGGAGAGCACTGGAATAGTTCAATTTGTGAGTAAAGAAAGTGTGGTTGAATGGTTCAACACTATATGGGTTGAAGTAGGGGTGGAGAAAGGTGAACATGCAGAGGTGCCTATAGATTGTTGGTATAAAAAGATGATTCAGTTCAGTCTGAAAGAACAAAGAGAAGGCTAAGAATCTTTCTTCTTTGCTGACACAGACTCTAGTTCAGCCTCAATAGTCAACAAAAGATTTTATTGAAAAGGAGAATGTAGATGAGAACTAAAATGCAACGGATGGAACTTTACCAACACAGGAAGTATTGGTGTGGGATTAAGAAGTTAAGGCTGATGAGACTCTGGCTACAATTAAATAGACAATGGATGGCAGTCCATCCCAGTAAGACGATTTAATCGTCAAAGTATGAAGATGGTTTTTGGGATATGAGCAGGCATGAGGTATAATCATTTGGTTTAAGATGAAAGCCTTTAAGATGAAAATAGAATTATTCTTATTAGTGTACATGATTAAAAACTTTAACACTAAACTAATTACATACATTCGAATTCGTGGACTAAACTTTAACATGTGAAGTTAGTATTGCACAATTTAAGTTAATTGGGGCTTTGCACATTAGAAATTGGTTGTGTTTATTAACACGAATGGTTTACTATCAACTATAAAGTATGAAGCTATTGTTACATACTCCGGGTCAGTATGCTTCAGTCTGGACTTCTGAAAATCGAATTAGGGACAATTAATTGTACATAGTTCCCATTAAAATGAACTAGTTGTTCCAGAATCTTTAATTTAATCCTGACGAGATATCTCACCCTCCCCCAATTATTTGTTTTTATCAATAGCAATGAATGCGCACTTTTGTTAATATGGGATGACAGGGGGCGTAATAATAGATTACAACACTTTTTCTCGGCTTCTTGTGCCTCCCGGGTAGTTCTCTTAAGTTTAGTAATTCAAGACTGGGACACCCCGCCAAGGTCAGTCCCGCCAACTACGATTGGCTGCCACGCATCCAATTTACATAAACGCATCAATAAAATGACCCGAAAGATACGGGAATTGGATCAATTCCATATTTAGCCTGTGCTGGAAAGTTTCTATTGAAAACTTGAGTTCTTCAAGCGCATTTGTGATAACCTGCTACGAAAAAGAAAATATTTCAATAGGATTCGAATTTAAAGAGGCTAGAATAACCTCGCAATGATGACCGGCAGAAGAGACAGAAGCAACTTTGCTGCTCCAGTTTCTGCCACCATCCCCGGACTCCTCCGCTGCCTCTTCCTCGTACTTTTAACCGCTCCAACAGCCGACTGCTTAACGGCCAACTACTCCGTCTACGAGGAGGAGCCGCCCGGCACCGTGATCGGCAACCTGGCGGCAGATCTGCAGCTGGAAGCGGCGGGCAGCTTCCGACTGATGCAAAAGTCCAACTGGTCGCTGGTGGAAGTGGGCGAGACGGACGGGCAGCTGCGGGTCGGGGGCCGCATCGACCGGGAGCAACTGTGCCCCCAACAAGTGGGAGCAGGAGCGGGATCCGACCCCGATGTGGAGCCCCAGCCGCAGATGGAGCCGTGCTCGCTGCTCTTCGACGTGGTGAACCTGTCCGGAGACAAGTTCGTGCTGATCCGCGTCGAGGTGCGAGTGCAGGACATTAACGACCACGCCCCCGACTTCGGGCGGCCGGAGGTGCGGCTGGAAATCAGCGAGAGCTCGGAGCTGGGAACCCGCGTCCCGCTGGAGCCGGCGCTCGACCCCGACCTGGGCGCCAACTCGCTGCTCAAGTACCGGCTGTCGCCGAGTCGTCCCTTCGCGCTGGAGCAGCGGAGCGGCGCCGACGGGCTGCGTTTCCCGGAGCTGGTGCTGGTGGAGCGGCTGGACCGTGAGAGTCAGGCGGAGGTGCTGCTGCAGCTGGAGGCCGAGGACGGCGGCAACAGTGTCCCGGCGGCGGCGGCGGCGGCGAGGAGGAGGATGATGACGGCCACGGTGCGGCTCCGGGTGCAGGTGCTCGACTCCAACGACAACAGCCCGGCCTTCGAGCGCAGCGCGGTGATGCTGGAGCTGCGGGAAGACGCGGCGCCCGGCTCGTTGCTGCTGCAGCTGCGGGCGGCCGACCCCGACCTGGGCGCCAACGGCGAGGTCATCTACAGCCTCAACCCGCAGCTTCCCGCCGCCGTCCGCCGCCTCTTCCACCTCGACGCGCGCTCCGGCCGCCTCAGCCTGGCCGCGCGCCTGGACCGCGAGCGCGCGCCCGCCCTGGAGCTGGAGGTGCGCGCGCGCGACCGCGGGCACCCGCCCAGCGCCGCCGCCGTCTGCAGCGTCACCGTGCGCGTGCTCGACGTGAACGACAACGCGCCCGAGATCGGGGTGGCGCCGCTCGTCCCCGACTCGGTGGCGGCGCGCGTGACCGCGGTTGTCAGTGAGGCGGCGGCGCGCGGCAGCCTGGTGGCGCTCGTCACCGCCTCGGACCGCGACGCGGGCGCCAACGGGCGCGTGCACTGCGCGCTCTCGCCGCCCAACGGTCACTTCGAGCTGCGGCGCGCGCACGGCTCCAGCCTCCTGCTGTTGACGGCGGCGCCGCTCGACCGCGAGCGCGTGGCCGACTACAACCTGACGCTCGTGGCCGAGGACGGGGGCGCGCCCCCGCGCCGCACCCAGCGCGCGCTCACCGTGCGCGTGTCCGACGTGAACGACAACGCGCCCGCCTTCTCGCGCCGCCTCTACCGCGTGTCGCTGGCGGAGAACAACCGTCCCGGCGCCCACCTGACCACCGTGCAGGCCCACGACCCCGACCTGGCCCACAACGGCCGCCTCACCTACCGGCTGCTGGGGCCCGGCGCCGCGCTCGCCTCCATCCACCCGGCCACCGGCGCCATCTACGCGCTGCGCTCCTTCGACCGGGAGGCGCTGCCCGAGGCCGAGCTGCTGGTGCGCGTCACCGATGGCGGGTCGCCGCCGCTCAGCAGCTCGGCCACCGTCCGCCTGACCGTCACCGACCGCAACGACAACGCGCCCGTCATCACGCACCCGCTGCCCGGCAACGGCAACGGGAACGACTCCGCCTGCGTCATCACGCTGCCCCGCGGCGCCGGCGCAGGACACCTGGCCACGCGCATGCGCGCCCGCGATGCCGACCAGGGGGTGAACGCGGAGCTGAGCTTCCGGCTGCTGAGCGGCGCCCAGGCCGGGCTCTTCAGCGTCGAGCGCCGCAGCGGGGACGTGCGGCTCGGCCGACCCCCGACACCCGAGCCCGGGGATGGCAGCGGCAGCGGCAGCGGGGCCTGGCGGCTCGTCGTGGCCGTCAGTGACAACGGACAGCCCGCCCTGTCCGCCACCGCCGCGCTGCACTTTGTGCTGGAGGCCCAGGCGGAGGCGGCGGCGGCGGCGGGTCCCGGGCAGCGGCGGCGGCGGCGGCTCTTCCCGGGACAGCGGGGCTGGGACACGTCGCTGGTGGTGATCGTGGTGCTGGCGGGCGGGTGCGCCGGGCTCATCATGGCCATCCTCATCATCGCCACCGCCTGCGGCAGGGCCGGCAAAGCGGCCGAGTGGGGAGCGGAGGTGCGGCCGCCGGAGGACGGGCTGGAGACGAGGGTGGACAGTCCCGGGGATGGTCGCTGCGACGCTGCAGAGCTGCCCGCTGGCGGAGTGAAGCTGTACCCGGCCCTGGGCGACCGGAGAGCCTCGGAGCCCCAGGTGAGGGTCGCTTGCATCTTGGTTTACATCCCGATGTATCTTTAAAGCTGAGATAAATAAATTATTGAAGTACGGGTGTCATGGGGAGAAGGCAGGGGGATGGTGTTAGGAGAGAGAAATAGATCAGCATTGATTGATTGAATGATAGAGTAGACTTGATGGGTCGAATGGCCTAATTCTGTTAACCCTGGCTGCCTCCTCCCCCTCCCCACCTCTCCCTCAGCCCTCGGGCCCTGGCAGTCCTTCTCTCTCGATCTCTCCCCCCCCCCCCCCCCCAAGTCGCACTAGCTTCTCATTTTCACACTACAAACAGCTTACAATGGCTTGTTTCCTTTATCATCAATACTTTTTTGCATATCTTTCATTCATTGTTCTTTATCTCTCCACATCAGTCTATATCTCTCGTTTCCCTGATCCCTGACTAGTCTGAAGAAGGGTCTCGACCCAAAACGTCGCCTATCTCCTTCGCTCCTTAGATGCTGCTGCACCTGCTGAGTTTCACCAGCTTTTTGTGTAACCCCCGGCCTAATTCTAATTTCTCCTATGAATAGTGTTTACATCCCAGCGACGGTCACCCCCCCCCCCCCCCCCAATGTGCTTCTCCTCCTCCCACACAAGAACAGTAGCATTTAATGTTGCCAGGGTTTTGGATCAAGGGTGTCGACCCCAAACGTCACCCATTCCTTACCTCCAGAGATGCAGCCTGTTCCGCTGAGTTACTGCTGTTTTTTGTGTCTACCTTGCACTTAATTTTTGTTTTGTTTTTCTTATTTTTCTAGCATTTCGTCTCCACCTCTGGGTTTAGTCAAACACTTCACCCATTCACGATCTGGCAAGGCAAACAATTCACTTTAAGTAAAAGGTAAGTCATTTGTTCAAGCTTCCGCAATTTGTTCATTATATTTAAGGAGCCCATTCTTTTGAGCAGTGGAACCATATTCAAGATTACATTTTTACATTCAATTTTTTTTGTTTGCTTTCAGCGAACTGGCAAGTCAAACTCGGGACAGATTCAGCGGAAAAGACAGTGGGAAAGGAGACAGTGATTTTAATGACAGTGACTCTGATATCAGCGGTATTGGACTCGGTAAGCGGAATGCTCCTAATCCGAAGCAAAATGGTAAGCCAATAATTGATAGTGCAAATAGTATTGATCTGGGAATGTAATGCAGTTTTGAACAGGAATATAGTTACAAGGTGGGAAACAATTAATTACAAGCTGAAAAGTAATTTTAGGTTGGCTCTTCGTCATTCAGAGCCATTATAATTATTCTTATATATGTAAACTGCTTATTTTTCTTGTTTAGTATTGCTAAATTAGCATTTGTTAACTTTCGGTTTGTATCTGAATTTTTCGAAACTAAATTCTTCATTGCATTTCATGGAATGTGCATTGCAAGTGTCCTTTAGAGCATTGTGCCATGCAGTCTATTTAAAAGGAGTTTTTTTTTTCAAATGTCCAATTTCAGCTCTTTTCTCAACCTTAAAATAAAATAAAATGTCAGCTCTTTTCTCAAACTTCTTAAAATAAAATACAGCAGGTCCTCACAATCAGAAATAAAAACTGAAAAACAGAAGCTCCTCAGTATGCAGGTAGCATTTGAAGAGAGAAAGAGAGATAATCTTTCAGGTCATTGGGACTCACAATTTCCAGCATAATTTGTAATTTGGATGGGATTTCCATTAGTCTCTTTTAGTGGACAGCATTCCACTCACCCCCTATCAATGTTCTTATGAAAAGTATCATCCATAAATACTTCATAACTTTCAATCTTTCTATTCTGGGCGGCACGGTGGTGCAGTGGTAGAGTTGCTGCCTTACAGCGAATGCAGCACCGGAGACCCGGGTTCGAACCCGACTACGGGTGCTGTGTGTATTGAGTTTGTACGTTCTCCTCTCCCCGTGGCCTGTGTGGGTTTTCTCCGAGATTTTCGGTTTCCTCCCACACTTCAAAGGTGTACAGGTTTGTAGGTTAATTGGCTTGGTAAATGTAAAAATTGTCCCTAGTGGGTGTAGGATAGTGTTAATGTGCGGGGATAGCGGGTCGGCATGGACCGAAAGGGCCTGTTTCCGCACTGTATCTCTAAACCCAACCTGCTATCTCAATTGGTGGAAAATAAGCCATTGTTTCAACTATATATTAATTCAACTATATATTAAATATCTTGCATGTATATGACCTATAAGAATCAACAGTTCATTTCTACACATTATGCTGTCTTTGTTTCTTGCGTATGCCCAACTCTTGAAACTTGCCATTTATTTTTTCCTTTTCTTTGCTGCTCAGGCTGTTAAGGCATATTACAACAACCTGTACATGTTTGAATGTCAATGCCTTCCTCTGTTATCTTATTTTTCATTTTAAAGCACTGAAAGGAGCATTGAACTTTTTCTCAGAGATTAAAAATGTAAGCGCTTGGAGAGTATAATGACACTTTCAAGTGGTTATTGTATCCAATGTGCACTAACATGAAAATGTAATTTTAGTGAAGTGGGACTGGGACCTGGTTTTCAGGTTATACTGCCACTTTTTGATCTGTGTGCGACAAAAGGATATCATGACATTTACACATAACTTAGATTTATATTTTTGGCGACATTTGAAATATATAAACATGAGTTTTCATAAAATGAGGCAGAACAAAACAGCTTTAAATGCTGTATGTGTCAATTGAATATAGTCTGATATGTCAAGAAGCACCCTTTTCCTCAAATAAACATACAAAGATGGTCTTTATTCTATCCTCCCATTAAGCATAATGTGTGGAATATGCTTTCAGTTGTATTCCAATGTCACATTACCTTGTTACTGAGGGACAATTATAACGGTGTTCATATTCAAACAAGAGTTTTAATTACAATTGTCTAAGCCTGTGGCAATTGACATTGTAATCTCTGTGGACTTGAGTGAATTTCACAGAACAATTAATATTCCAATTAAAAGATAATTAAAGCTATTGATTTTCTATAACACAGGTTTATGGACCTGCACAAGTGAATGCAAGATCCTTGGCCACTCGGATCGTTGTTGGAGCCCATCTTCTCAAGGGTCCAAGACTTATTCATCCACGGGCATCGCTGAACACCTTAATACTTTTGGGAAAAGCATTTCACTCCCACGTGAACTCCTCCGGAAAGACACTTACTACCAAGCACTTTTACCAAAAACTGCGGGCCTGCAGAGTGTATATCAGAAGGTTGCATGTAATGAATCTGACACTGTAACTTCTCCTATTGTACCAATATATAATTCTGTGGGACCAATCAGTCACAAAAATTGATCAATGTAGCTAGTGTAATCTTAGCTCTGAGCATGTTCCACAAAATGTTTAAGTTATTGAATTGATGCAATATGTTCATAGTGTAAATCTGAACATTATTTTTATATTATTTGTAGAAACAAATTGATTCCTCATGAACTTTGTGTATAGGTAAAGGTAAAACATGAAACAAAATATAAATTTTTGATGTAATGTTGCATTATTTTTTGAATACTATGGAAGGTAATTAAGTTACCGGAATTCCAGCAGACCCCAGAATTCTGAGCTGTTAATTTAGGGACTCTGATCTGAATCCCTCATGTCAGCAGCAGATTTAAAATCAATGTGGTACTAACGGCTAATTTCAGTAAAGGTAATCGACAAACTATTGGATTATAATGGTTAGTGAAACCCATCTGTTTCAGTAATGATATTTGGAGAAGGAAATTTGCAGTTCCTACCCAATGTTGCCCATATGGTACTCATGACTATATTGAACTCTTAACTGCCTCTGGGGGCAATTAGGGATGGATAATAAATGCTGGTAACAATCCATAAATCTAAAGGATAAATGAATGGAAATTGGTGATGCTTTTATTTATTGTGCACTTTGTATTTTTAGTGCAGCATTAACTGATTTGTAAATAAATGTATATAAATGCTAATAAATTCCAGGTGCTGTTTGCCTATATTGGAGTGAATATATTACAAAAGCATTACACATTGGCAGTACATTCAATTTCTGCATTAAATGCCATGGAGTAATCACAATTTTACTCTGAAGAAGAACAGAAATGCAAAGGAAGTATTCCATGGTAAATCCATAAATATATCTCATAAAAGTATGAGGCTTAATTGTGTAATAGCACTTTGATATTTTTTAAGGATGGTTCTTTGTCGGAGTTGGAAACCTGAATATTTAAGTACAGTAAACGCTCATTATAACGGATCGTATGTTATGCCAATTGTCCATTATATCTGATTAAGGAATTATTGTATGTAGTTGAAACAAAGAACTGCAGATGGTGTTTAATACACAAGAGGACACAAAATGCCGGAGTAACTCGGTGGGTCAGGCAGTATCTCTGAACGACATGGATAGGTGATGGTTTAGGCCGGGATCCTTCCTCAGTCTGCTGAGTTACTCTAGCAGGTTGAGTCATCTATATAATTAAAACACAAATCTTGACCACTTCCTGTTTGCACTGCATATTGATTTTAGAAAAAAAACACTACCGCTTACGGCTGTGATTTTTAGCCATCTTACTCCGAGTCCCACTCCGCTGTGCAGGACATGAGGATTTTTCCCATTGGTGAAAAATAAAAGATTTCTTAATGTTTAAAAAATGTTGAGTTTCTCCTGTCAATCATGCCACGATGGCCACGCCCCTTCCGGCGGGAGGGAGAGGGACTCTTAACATGGAAATGTGGACTGCCTCAGTTTCTGCAAGATGGGGGAGCAAGAGGTCACAACTCTCAGTCTGAGCTGTGAATAACAGTGAACACATGTCTACTAAACTGAGTGGTTTTACTGACCTGTGAGTGCCCTTAATGTGGTTGGTTGGTTTGATAAAGCAAAGCAAATGTGGTGGTGGTTGGTTGGTTGGTTTGATAAAGCAAAGCAAATGTGGTGGTGGTTGGTTGGTTGGTTTGAAAAAGTAAAGCAAATGTGGTTGGTTGGTTGGTTTGAAAAAGCAAAGCAAACGTGGTTGGTTGGTTGGTTTGAAAAAGCAAAGCAATTGTTGTAAGTTATTGGGGCAAATCCTCCAAAATTATGGAAGAACTCTGGGATAAGGACCTGGACATTTTTAAAATAGACATGCTGGCTGCAAATAAAAACACCAGGAGATCACAAAGGAAGAACAAGTTCAAAGCCTGTCTGTGGGCCTGGGCAGCCACATGACTATGCAAGTGGTGAGAACAGGAAAGGCCGGGACAGAGATAACAAGATTATCTTGTGAAGACAAAGGAAGGAACCGAGCCCAGCAGACGGGGGTAAATAGCCCAGCAGCAACACAATCACCATTGTAAATGGCCCATCCATCAGGACAATGGGAGCCCATCTAGGTGATGGGATAACGATTAAGCTGATGCATCGTGACATCAGCAAACCCATTATCATCGGAAGCCTATTGTTCATGCCAGATCGAAACTGGGAATCATCGAAAGACCCTTTTGTCCAGAGGACCACCTGGGAGTTTTCAAGGGAGAAACTCTGGGGTATAAAAGGAGCAGGCAAGCAAGGGTTCATTCTTTTCTGCTCTGTTGGACGGCTCCTGACCCTGCATCAATATAGCAGTAAGTACCCCAGACAACCTGGTGAAGTTCCCGAAATAGGATAGAGGTTGAGAGAAGAAGGGGAAAGGGGCGGTACATTTGTAATAAAAATTGTGTAAAGTAAGTTTTTACGACATGCCGATAATTTTCTTTCCATAGTCTTAGTTTAAAGCATAAGTTTAATCACGTATTATCTAGTGTTGGTGAGATTCGATTTCTCATTTGTTCAATAAAGCCTGTACATTTTAGACTTGTTTTGAGTCCGTCTTGGTTTCTATTTTCTCTCATCAGCACGCTTTGGTCAAGTCAACCTTTTATCATATCCCACCATAATTCTGAGGTCTAGAACCCAGGGGAATTTTTTTTTGTATTCTCTCTTGGGAACTGCTCGAGTGGAGTGGTGGCCGTTTGACCCACCGACAAGGGACAGAATCACTCGGGCAGTTGGGCCCGAAGAGGAGCAAAGGGAACCAAGCCCCTACATTGTGGTGTTGGTTGGTTTAAAAAAGCAAAGCAATTGTGGTGTTGGTTGGTTGGTTTGAAAAAGCAAAGCAATTGTGGTGGTGGTGGTTGGTTGGTTTAAAAAAGCAAAGCAATTGTGGTGGTGATGGTGGTTGGTATGAAAAAGCTAAACTGCATTTGAATTTGGTGGCCTTGCACCCTGCATTAAATGGTATGAAACTGCACTTGATTTTGGTGGCCTTACACCCTTCTTGAAATGATATGAAACTGCATTTGAATTTGGTGGCCATGCACCCTGCTTGAAATGGTATGAAACTGCACTTGAATTCTGTGGCCTTGCAGCCTGCTTGAAGTGGTAGGAAACTACACTTGAATTTGGTGACCTTGCACCCTGCTTGAAATGGTAGGAAATTGCATTTGAATTTGGTGGCCTTGCACCCTGCTTGAAATGGAATGTCAAGGAATAGCAGTGAGTCAACTGCCAGCCCACCAGCCATGAATGAGTGAGCTGCCAGCACGTCAGGCTTGAGTGCCTGAGCTGCCAGCCCAATAATCCATTCGACCCAAAATGTCCATACTAGCCCTCTGGAAACCAGTCCCTTCAGGCCACACCACCCATACTAGTGCTCCAGAAAGCCCCCCTCCCCACTGGCCACCACCAATATTGGAATTGGTGGAGAGGTGGAATACTGCGTTGGGGGACCAGCCCTCCCGTGTGAACTTGGTCTAGTCCATTATAAAAGTGTCTGTTTAAAATAAGGATTTACAGCAAATAAGCGAAGATGACAGGTTAATAGTTGGAAGCTATACCGGGAGAATTGAATTATTTAAAGGATCAAAACATGCCTGAATAATCGGAACCATTTTCCAGTGTGTTTTTGACAATTGACCAGCCCCAAAAAGAACTCCATGCATAATAATTGCTATCTGGTTAAGTAGTCATGCTTTATGTAGAGATCCTGCATGACCAGTTCATTGGCTATATTTAAGAGCGAGTTAGATGTGGCCCTTGTGGCTAAGAGGATCAGAGGGTATGGAGAGAAGGCAGGTACGGGATACTGAGTTGGATGATCAGCCATGATCATATTGAATGGCGGTGGAGGCTCGAAGGGCCGAATGGCCTACTCCTGCACCTAATTTATATGTTTCTATGTTTCTATGACCCACTGAGTACTGCAGCTTTTTGTGTCTATCTTCTTTTTAAACCAGCATCTGTAGTTCCTTCCACCACATTTTGTCTTACACATGAGAGTTGATTAAGGACCAACTGATTAGAATTCAGGACTAGAATGTTCCTGCAAAGATGATTGATAGGGTTGGCCAGGAACCTTGAATGACAAGAAATGTAAGTTTAGTCAAATAAAATAAGAACCCATATGTGATGTTTCAAGTAGAAGATCCTTTATCAGAACACCAGCACAGAAGTTACTCAAGATGAACATTACTGCAAGAGAAGTGGCAAAGAATTCAACAGTTGATAGCATCTTACTGCCCTTGGGACTGAACACTAAAGGCAACAATTTCACATCGCCAGCATTTCTAATTTTGGGTCAAGCATAGCCAGTTTCAATGAAATATCTTCAGCCTTTAAAAGTTATTCAATTTTCTCCTTCCACAGATGCTACCAGACCTACTTGCTATTCCCTTTTACTTAAGATAAGTATAATCTGCAGTGTAGATAGACACAAAATGCTGGAGTAACTCAGCCAGACAGCCAGCATCTCTGGAGAGAAGGAATGAGTGACGTTTCAGGTCAAGAACCTTCTTCATCTGCAGTGTTCTTGCAGTTCCAGCATCCTCACTGCTCTCTTTCACCTTATTTTATTTAATCTTGTCAGTTGTGATTAACAAACTGGCACAATCACCTTTTATGGTATTCAGTCTCTCTTGTCTCTTGTTCTCTTTTTGGAAATAAATCCGTTATTAATGGCACATTGTTAGGTTAACGTAACAACGATCGCCCAATATCTTAGTGAGTGACTCTGAAACAATAGCATTCCCATTACACGGTTTTCAAAATTAAGAAAAATATGAAAATATATTACGTGTTAGAGAAGGTAACTGCAGATGCTGGAAAATTGAGGGTACACAAAAAGCTGGAGAAACTCAGCGGGTGCAACAGCATCTAAGGAGCGAAGGAGTTAGGCAACGTTTCGGGATGGCCCAAAACGTTGCCTATCTCCTTCGCTCCTTAGATGCTGCTGCACCCGCTGAGTTTCTCCAGCTTTTTGTGTACCCTGAAAATATATTACTTTGTGTATGGCATGATGGCAGAATACGCACATTTTATATAAGTAAGAAAAAGCGTTCTATTTTCCACAATGTGTTATGTGTTTTTTTTTAATTAAGTGCAGTGCTAAGGGTAAAAGAGGTTTGCAGCAAAAGGGTTAATTATTTCAGAACTGAAGGGAACCGTAAATCTACAGCACTCCTGGTGGCGAGTTCAATCGTCATTATCCTTGGTCTTAATTGTCGAGTCCCAGCCATGCCTATCATTCGAATCCTGTTTCCGTCTTTGAGCACGTTTAGCTGCCTCCCAACACTGCAGCTGGATGGAACAGTTTGCCCTCGCAGCATGCCCTTATCAGGAGGAGGGAAAAGATAAGCAGGGCAGTTTCACACTTAATAATTACGTATCTCTGTTGTGTTGGAAATAGCTCTAGGTTGAGAGACACAATTCGCACTGGCGCCTTGTGGAGGTCAATGTGATATGCTGAGTGTGAAATTAGAATACATGCTGTAATTTCTGTAAACTGAATATTTTAATAGCATTTTGTCATTGAATATTGCTCGAACAGATTGCTAACAGTGCGAGAGACTAGATATTTCAGAAAGCTGGAAGTAACTACACTGTATTGTCATTCATGCTTGATTGTATTGAAAAATGACAAATCTTTAAATATATATATATATAGGTTTATGCTAACATATGATAATGCTGCTGTACACTATCATTTTTGCTACATCACTTTTAATGGTGGGATAAACATTAATAACAGCTAGTTTTACATATTCAACAATTATTAAGTGGAAAATCACCCATTCAATAAGCCTGGCCTTTTATGTATTAAAATTGGATATTAATTTTAAAGCTGAGAAGGGTCTCGATCCAAAACATCACCCATTCCTTCTCTCCAGAGGTGCTGCCTGTCCCACTGAGTTACTCCAGCTTTTTGTGTCTATCTTTGCTTTACTCTAATATTTGCTGACATAAACTGTCATTTTCTCTTGTTTCAATAGACAATAGACAATTGGTGCAGGAGTAGGCCATTTGGCCCTTTGAGCCAGCACTGCCATTCAATGTGATCATGGCTGATCATCCCCAATCAGTACCCCGTTCCTGCCTTCTCCCCATATCCCCTGACTCCGCTATTTTTAAGAGCCCTATCTAGCTCTCTTGAAAGCATCCAGAGAACCTGCCTCCACTGTCCTCTGAGGCAGAGAATTTCACAGACTCACCACTCTCTGTGAGAAAAAGTGTTTCCTCGTCTCCGTTCTAAATGGTTTCCCTTAATCCTAACCAGTCGGAAGAAGGGTTTTGACCCGAAACGTCACCCATTCCTGCTCTTCAACCTGTCCCGCTGAGTTACTCCAGCTTTTTGTGTCTACCTTTGGTTTAAACCAGCATCTGCAGTTCTTTCTTACACATTTTCTCCGCCAATGTATTCTGAGGAAGGCACAAAAGTGATGGCGAGGGATGGAGCAAAGAGCAAGATCATGACCCCACTAACCATGGAGCGCATTAAAGTGCTGGGTTTATGTGTGCATTTTGCATACCACTCCAAACGTGGTTGATTTTAACTTTGAATTACCACATAACATTCAGCTATTGGGTTGTTAAAAGTTGTTAAATGATTTAGGATGAACAACTGAAAAAACATTTCACAATTTATCAGAGAAAATGAAATGTTAATGCAACAACATTTCTTCTCTAATAACAGCTCATTTGCAAGTGACACTATAGACCCCATTGACCTGAGGAAAGGGAGAATGAGTGGAGTGCCACAGAGTGGAATGACCATACAGCTACAATGCAGTGATGGACCTTTAACATGTTGCAAAAGGCTGTTAAAGATCCAATTTTATGGAAATCAACATTGCTTTTAAAAATATGTGTAGGAAGGAACTGCAGATGCTGGTTTACACCGAAGATCGACACAAAAAGATAGAATAACTTAACGGGACAGGAACCATCTCCTGATAGAAGGAATGGGTGATGTTTCAGAATGAGACCATTCTTTAGAAGAAGTCTGCTTAGTTTAGTTCATAGATACAGCATGGAAACAGGCCATATGCCCGACCACGTTGGTTCTCTCCAAGATGTTTGGTTTCCTCCCACGCTCCAAAGACAAACTGGTTTGTAGGTTAATTGGCTTGGTATAAATGTAAATTGTCCCTGGTGTGAGTAGTGTTACTGTGCGGGGATTGCTGGTCGGTGCAGACGGTGGACCGAAGGGCCTGTTTCCGCACTGTAACTCTAAACTACACTAAAATAAATATATGGGTAAGGATAAAAACTAAGGTAGACACAAAATGCTGGAGTAACTCTGCGGGACAGGCTGCATCTATGGAGAGAAGGATTGGGTGACATTTCGGGTCGAGACCCTTCTTCAGACTTAATAAACTAAGCAGACTTCTTCTGAAGAAGGGTATCGACCCGAAACGTCACCCGTTCCTTCTCTCCAAAGATGCTGCCTGTTCCGCTGAGTTACTCCAGTATTTTGTGTCTGTCTTCGATTTAAATAAACATCTGCAATTCTTTCCTAAACTAAAAACTGAACAGGCTTGAGTGGCTTACTGGCATCTTCTTTCTAATTCTTATGTATATACTGGTCTATTATATCAGAAGATCATTACAGCTTTACCACTTTTGTACTTTGTATTTTTAAAATGTCATAAACTATATACCTTATTGAATGGCATTCAAGAAGGTTGGCATTCAAGAATGTTGCTTATGCAGAGTGAGTGAATAGCACAATATTAGCTAACCTAGAATAAATGTTTCTACCTGTAAGTTTCAAACAGCAGCCTATCATTATTCATTACTAATGTAACAGAAGACATTCTTTATCCAGAGCATGATTAAAATGAGAAATTACTCCCAGAAGGAATGATTGAGAGAAATGAAGGTACATTTAAGGGGGAATTGTACATCCGTAAGGAATAAACGTGTTCACTGAAACGTAAAAAAAGCAGGATGTGCAGCTAAAATAGCTCACTTGAATTGGATGGTCTGTTCCTCTACTGTAAGGTTGATGCAGTTAAATGTAATTCATGAGTCTGATGGATGAGATAGATTGATGACTGAGGTATTAATCTCTCCCAGAATATTTTACTTTCAAATTTCCTTCCCCTTCATCACATTCATAGACAAATACTATTTCCAATAGTAGCGTAAGGATTTCATCAGTACCCCCACCATACGAGCCATGCCCTCTTACTGCTGTCACCTATGGATAAAAGGCATGGAAGACTGAAGTCCCACACCACCAGTTCAGGAACAGCTACGTTCCTACAAAAATCATCATTAAACCACCCACACAACCTGAATCCAACCTTGGTGACAGAACACTATTGACAAGAGATGTTGCCTGTATGGCTGAGTTACTCCAGCATTCTGTGTCTATCTTCAGTGTAAACCAGCATCTGTAGTTCCTTCCTACACTGTTGACCTACACTTGCACCTCCATTGATTTGATTTCGAGTTGTGTTTTGCTAGAGTGCTTTTTTTAATGCTGTCTGTTTTTCTCATTGTCTTCTCGAATTTCTGTAGGATTTACTGTATGTATAATGTATGTTTTTGATTCTATTTGATTCTATGTGCCTGCAATGTTGCTGTAAGCAAGATACTCATTGTACCTGTATATCACCTGTATTTGTACATATGACAACACATTCAACATAATGTCAAACCTTTTTCAGATAATTTAGCTGCTCTTAGCTTATTTCCTCACTACATTGTCGCTATCGTTTTAGTACAATTAAACTATAACCATATAACCATATAACAATTACAGCACGGAAACAGGCCATCTCGGCCCTTCAAGTCCGTGCCGAACAACTTTTTTCCCTTAGTCCCACCTGCCTGCACTCATACCATAACCCTCCGTACCCATTTCATCCATATGCCCATCCAATTTATTTTTAAATGATACCAACGAACCTGCCGCCACCACTTCCACTGGAAGCTCATTCCACACCGCTACCACTCTCTGAGTAAAGAAGTTCCCCCTCATGTTACCCCTAAACCTCTGTCCCTTAATTCTAAAGTCATGTCCTCTTGTTTGAATCTTCCCTATTCTCAAAGGGAAAAGCTTGTCCACATTAACTCTGTCTATCCCTCTCATCATTTTAAAGACCTCTATCAAGTCCCCCCTTAACCTTCTGCGCTCCAGAGAATAAAGACCTAACTTATTCAACCTATCTCTGTAACTTAGCTGTTGAAACCCAGGCAACATTCTAGTAAATCTCCTCTGTACCCTCTCTATTTTGTTGACATCCTTCCTATAATTGGGCGACCAAAATTGTACACTATCTTTGAGTTTTTCATAAATTTATTTATTTTGTAGCCTTCTTCATTTCTATTCCTTCAAGCAACTTTGGGTTCAGATACTATTTTTCTTACCATTTGTCCTTTTTAAGATAAACTCATTTAAAAACATTAAGTGACTGTTAACAAGTGTTAACAAATAAATACAGCTCCATTTAAGTTAATTGTATAGTTTGATACAGGTAGTAAATAACATTTCTGGGTGTAGACAGTTTTAAACTTGTATATAATATAATTTAATATTTATTATTGTTATACTATATTATAATATATACTATAAAAAATATTATTATTATTTGAAGCAATTTATGTCCTCATTTTTAAAATGTCACTTATTTTAAAAAACAAGTCCAATAGTTTGAATTACATGACACCCAATTAGGTACAATCCTTTAATTTTAATCTGGAGGTGTCCTTTGTCTTGGAGATTCAATGGATGTTGCACAGCGGTGAGTTATGGGCAGCACCATTGTAAAGTCATAGAAGGTTTGTAAAATAGGTGGCCAAAATTAACTGCTAGGCAACTTTAAGTAGGATTCTTATGCACCTCACAATTGATGGGCTGGAGGACTTTGATGGGACAATGTAATGCAAGATGTGATGGAGGAGTCAGAATGATCTTGGGATTATCTCGATCACAGTAAGGGCTGGCCCAGATCATGGTGACCATATTAACTTCAGTTTTCAATGGCCACAATTCACCAGAAAAATCGAAGTGCATGCAAGTAGGAGGAATATGTGTTGTAGTATATCAGTAAAAGGAAGGAGGCTGAGATCATAACCATCAGCTATTGCCTCAGAATCAGAGATTTACTGATTTTGATTTGCATTACTGATTTTATGTAGGAAATCAACAAAAAGGATGAGGTCCTAGTAGATGTCAACCGACATGCTTGAGATGGGTCCTGATATCAGGGAGGGTTTGTTAAATTGGAGACAACAGTGCAGGACATAGACGAGATGGTGAGATAGGAATGAGATGGTGGCTGGCGAGGATTGGAGAGTAGCTGATGTTGTTCCTTTATTTAAGAAGGGAAGTAGAGGGAATCCGGGCAATTATAGGCCGGTGAGCCTCACATCTGTGGTAAGGAAGTTTTTGGAGAGGATTCTTCAGAATAGGATTTACTCCCATTTGGAAGAGAATGAGGTTATTTGGGTCAGTCAGCATGGATTTGTATCTGGCAGGTTATGTTTTACTAATTTTATGATTTTGAGGAGGTGACAAAAGTGATCGATGAGGGTAGGGTAGCGGTGGTTGTCCACATGGATGTTAGTAAAAAATGTTTTTATGAAGTCCCCCATGGTAGGCTGATGCAGAAGATTAAAAGGCACGGAATTAACAGTGACCTGGTCGTATGAATTCAGAACTGGCTTACTCATAAGAAACATAGGGTTGTGGTGGAAGGACAATATTCAGGATGGAGGTCTGTGACCAGTGGAGTTCCGCAGGGATCTGTGCTGGGACCCCTGCTGTTTATGATACATGTAAATGACTTGGACCTAAACGTAGACGTTGGTTAGAAAGAAGGCACCAAAATTGCTGACATTGCAGACTGTGAGGAAGGCTGTCAAAGCATACAGCAGGATATAGATCAGCTACAGAAATGGCATATGGAGTTTAATCCCAGCAAATGTGAGGTGCTGCACTTTGGGAGGTCGAATGCAAGGGGAAAATATACATATACATATAATGGCATGGCCCTTAACAGCATTGAGAGGGGCAATGTTTAAAGGAGATGTACGGAGTAAGTTTTTTACAGAGGGGGTGGTGAGTACCTGGAACACGTTGTCAGATGTAGTGGTTGAGGCAGATGTGATTGTGGCATTTAAGAGACTTTGGGTAGGCATATCGGTTGGCAAGGAATGGAGGGATATGGATTATTGCAGGCGGATAAGATTTGTTCTTTTTCATCATGTTTAGCACAGACATTGTGGGCCAAAGGGCCCGTCCTTGTGCCGTTGTTGTCTGTTCTATGTATCGATCGACTAATTTTATCTTTGCTGAATTTTAAGCTTAAGTGGTGTTGCTGAGACTGAAGTTGAATGGTTATTGTGTGACTATGTGCGGTTTCATGGAGACATGTGCCCCAAAGGATTGCCAGAGAATGATGCTTAGTGGGGCCTAGGGTATGCTTCTAACTTTTCACTCTGGCACTTTCAAATCTGCAGTATATCAAGGTTAGCTTGAAGCACTGAATTGCACTGAAGTGAATAGAATCGCCCCAAGATACATAGAGCTGTCCAGTAGAATAAATCACCCAAGTGGGCCAGGGCAGAAACTGAAGCCAAAGTGTTAAATCTCCGAGGCACAGAAAACATGCTAATAAAACTAAAACATTTCCCAATAGATAGGAGCTAACTTCATTAAAAAAAATACAAATAGAAGAATGGTTCGTACAGAGTTTGCCTCTTCTATTTCTTTACTTCCCTGGAGGGAATACCGTTATGAATGTGTGTGTCAATTACTGCAGCGTGAGTAATGACTCATTCACCCTGACAGATTCTGGCCTAAGTAGGTGGTTTCAGGGAATAGAAATAGCTGGTGCTGCTACCTGTGAAGAGAACTAAGGCAATGTGCTTGTTTTAATTCTGTCTGCTCCCTTGCAATGACTGCTCATTATTGGTATGAAGCCAATAACTAAAAGCTGGCGAATCCAGTGCTAAATCACCAAACGTGATCCCCAGAGAGAAGGGGATGAGAGCCCAAGATTCACAAGAATAGCAAAGGTCCATATACCTATAATCATTACTTGTTCTTTTGTTTTCAATTTTACTGGGCAAAGATCATAATGTAACCTTAATGGGTTGTATGGATGTTTACAATGCACGACAGCAGCTCCTTGGTTTCTTGGTACACTAAGGACTAAGCAAAATATTAGTAGTCCTGGCATGCCACCTTCCTGTTAAACACTGGCAACAGTAGCTCCTTCAGTTCCTGCACAGGCCTTCCCATTTCGATGTGTGTTTATATTCTCATAATGTTCACAGTGCCATGAGTCATAATGCTGGAAAGTTAAAGTATTCCGATGACAAATTATTAAAATATACTATTTGTGTAGGAATGACTGAAGTTAGTATGAGGACCGACTGGAGACGATGAAGCAACTCTGTCCCTGGAATTTAATAAACAACATCTGTTGCAAAACAACACAATCGAACAACCATTCTCCCCATGTCTGTGATCCAGTTATACAAGATCGAGCAGTCACAATGAATCTGCATAGTTATATGTTATATGTTATAATAGTTTATAATATATAATAGTATATAATAGTATATATATACATTTATAATAGTTATATGATATATGTTATTATTTCTGTAAAATAATTGATATGGAACTATTTGTAGGTGCTTTGTCACACATAGATAATGTGATTAATTTGCGGTAAATGTTAGTGATATAAAAATGTTGTAAGAATGTTTATCATTTGTTCAATGTTCCAATTTTATTGCATGTTTTAATCGAAGGTTAACTTCTTTGATTAATAATGTGTGGACAATGTCCCCAAAATGTTATGGACGATTTGTGATCCCACAAAAAAGCCTCAAAAAAAGATCTTCCATAATGAAATCCCTTTTCCCCATTTTGAATCCAATGCTGTAAGTGTAGATGTGTTAATAAGGGAAGGTTTTCTCTACAACATATGTGTCCCCATGGGTGTGTGGTCCATCGGGAAGGAAATTATGATTGTGTTGCGGACAGAAGAGTTGGTGTTTTCATTAAATGGAAATGGATGTTACGCGTTTCATGAAATATTGTACGTATCAACAGAAGAGACAGTTTCCAAAGCAAATCTCTTAAGTGAACCAGCCGCTTGTGATCATGTTCTTTGTTCAGTTCTCTGTATACTATTTTCATCTGTCTGTCTGTCTGTCTGTCTGTCTGTCTGTCTGTCTGTCTGTCTGTCTGTCTGTCTGTCTGTCTGTCTGTCTGTCTGTCTGTCTGTCTATCTGCCTGTCTATCTGCCTGTCTATCTATCTATTTGCCTATCTATCTATCTGCTTATTATCTGCTTATTAATTTATGTATTTATTTATCTATTTATCTGTCTGTTTATTTGCCTATTTATTTATTTGTATATTTATTCACCTATCTGTCTGTTTGTTCGTCTGTTTGCTGGCTCATTTATTTATTCTCCATTATTTATTTGTTTGTTTAATTGTCTGTCTGTCTGTCTGTCTGTCTGTCTGCCTGTCTGTCTGTCTGTCTGTCTGTCTGTCTGTCTGTCTGTCTGTCTGTCTGTCTGTCTGTCTGTCTGTCTGTCTGTCTATTTATTTAGTTATTCATCTATTCACATAAATTATGTAAGAGCAAATTATTATTCTGCATCTGAAATGATTTGTGAATTCCATAATGGTGAATATCCGTCACCCAAACTGCTGTAGTGTAGGGGTACACTGTTTTATTAATGCAAACACTTGAACATGTTTCCTTTAGTTTAGGGAAACAGCATAGGAATAGACCCCTCTGCCCACTCAGTCCACTCCAACCATGGATCACCCATTCACACTCCTAAGTTATCCTACTTCCTCTTCCACTCCCTTACACACGAAGGCCAATCTTTACAGTGGCAAAGTCACCAACAAACCTACACATCTTCGGGATGCGGGAAGAAACCAGTGCACTCAGAGGAAACCCTCCTGGTCACAGGGAGAACGTGCAAACTCCACACAGAGAGCACCCAAGGTCAGGATCAAACCTGGGTCTCTGGTGCTGTGAGGCAGCAAATCTACAAACTGCACCATTAGGATGTACACTTACGTAATTGTTAACCTATTTGAAATGAAAGTTTTAATATCTCAATTAAAAACAAGACACAAATTCCCTATTACTATTCGGTATATTCAATTCAACAACAGTTATTCTCAGGGACTGCCTTGGTATCTAGCAGCTGCTTCTTATATTGAGGATTCAATATGAAGATTGTGCCAAAACATTTTCAGATGATCCAAAGATATGCAAAGTCAGGAGAGTGTGCTCAAATGAATTGTTAAAGAAGGAACTGCAGATGCTGGAGAATCGAGGGTTACACAAAAAGCTGGAGAAACTCAGCGGGTGCAGCAGCATCTAAGGAGCGAAGGAGATAGGCGACGTTTCGGGTCGAGACCCTTCTTCAGACTCCAGTCTGAAGAAGGGTCTCGACCCGAAACGTCGCCTATCTCCTTCGCTCCTTAGATGCTGCTGCACCCGCTGAGTTTCTCCAGCTTTTCGTGTAACCCTGTGCTCAAATGAATGCTAGACTGATGGACCAAGCTACACATAAGTTTTACCAACAGCGATAAAGCAAAGGGAAGAGACAGGATGGAAAAGGCTTGAATGAGGGAGTTGATGCATGTTTATGGTGGCGGGCCAGTTGGTGGTTACATATAAATATGGGCAAGAATTGGAAAATTCATGCATGTGAATTTGGAGCCAATGTCCTAAGTGAGGTCTCATCACCAACACACTGGTCGGGATGAGAAGGCAGAGCACATTACTCCATTGGCACAAAATTAATTGAGATATCTTAGTAGGAATAAATATTAAATATTTAGAAAATAAGGGATCAAAGGAAATGGATGGGATTTTGAAATTAAAGTGAATCGTCCTAGATCCTGAATTATATTATTTAGTGAACAGGTTGGCACAGTGAAGCAGCAGCAGTGACCTGGGTTCGAACCTGACCTTGAGTGCTGATTCTGTGGAGTTTGCATGTTCTCACTGTGATTGCATGGGTTTCCTCCGAGTCCTCCAGTTTCCACCTATGTCGCAAAGACGTGCGGGTTTGTAGGTTAATTGGCCTCTATAAATTGCCCTAACGTGTAGAGAGTGGTTGAGAAAGTGGTATAACGTGGAACTAGTTGGAACAGGTGATTGATGTTCTGCATGGACTAGATGGGCCGAAGGGCCTGTTCCCATGCTGTATCTCTGAACTAAACTAGACTGAAACAGGGTCTGGAGTGTTTTGTTCAAAACACACTACTGAAAGCTCATCAGGTCTGGATGGGGTAGGTGTCAAAGTAGGGTCATAAGGTGGAAGCGGCTATCAATGTAGAACGGATAGAAGAGAGCTTGTGCTGTACTCACTATTTGGGTCAATAGACTGGGGATTAATCAAGGGGTCAGGCTGGGAATGGGCCAGGATCGGTAGCAGAGGGGCTTTCCCATAATTTGGGAAGGACGTAAGAGGTAAGGATTGTGCCGGGTTCTGGGTTGGTAGAAAGGCCAAGGAGATGGCCAGCGGACAGATATTAATGGGACTGGAGGTATGTTTAGGGTGAGCGGATTACAGGGATGGGATGGGTGGTCTGGTGGATGGTTCCGTTGTTTGGACGAAGGTGGTGAACTGCGGATGATGGTTCTGAATGTAGGTCACTAACTAAGAAGGGGTAGGGGCTGTGGAAGAACTGGTTGTGTATATTATTTAAGAGGGTCTTAGTGTTATATGGAGTGTATCACCACAAAACAGATGTAAAATGTAATTGTTTAACATGTGCATCCAGCACAATTTGTTTTTTACAACAATTTCGTTCAACTCCTCATTTTCATTATATACATGATTCGCTAATGTTCCTGGGAAGTTACTCATGCCTTTTCTGTGAAGATAGAACCATGCTATTTGTTTAATTGCTCTGTCATTTTCCTGTGCCTTTGAGTTTTGTCATTTTTGACTGCAGGGACCTGCACTTAAATTGAGGGATCATTTTAATTTTATATGCGTGTAGGAAATTTTGAAGTTCACTCCTATTTTCCTGACGAGTTTACCTTTATAATCTATTTTTGTACTCATTATTAATTTCTTTGTCCTCCTTTGCTGAAAACTGCTTCCATTTCTCAGATTTGTGACTTTGTTTGGCAATCTTATATTACTCTTCTTTGCATCTGATAGTATCCTTAACTTTTAATCCCTTAATCTTAATGCAAATTTATTACAAAGTCTTTCAGATATGAGGGAGGATTTTGCACGTACAATGGATGGAATTTAGTAATCTACAGATCTGAGGGTATCCTGTCATCTCTGTTTTTCCATTTTGGATTCACAGTATTTTGAGTGCATTGAAGACTGATTCCTGGGATGGCAGGACTTCCATATGAAGAAAGACTCGGCTTGTACTCGCTGGAATTTAGGAGATTGAGGGGGGATCTTATAGAGGCTTACAAAATTCTTAAGAGGTTGGACAGGCTAGATGCAGGAAGATTGTTCCCGATGTTGGGGAACTCCAGAACAAGGGGTCACAGTTTAAGGATAAGGGGGAAGTCTTTTAGGACCGAGATGAGAAGATCTTTTTTCACACAGAGAGTGGTGAGTCTGGAATTCTCTGCCGCAGAAGGTAGTTGAGGCCAGTTCATTGGCTATATTTAAGAGGGAGCTCGATGTGGCCCTTGTGGCTAAAGGGATCAGGGGGTATGGAGAGAAGGCAGGTACAGGATACTGAGTTGGATGATCAGCCATAATCATATTGAATGACGGTGCATGCTCGAAGGGCCGAATGGCCTACTCCTGCACCTATTTTCTATGATCCTATGATTCTAATGATGTGGTGCATAGAAAAATGTGTGAACAATGCAATACTGCGATCAGGGAGCTTTTTTTCAGGTCACTTCGAGGGCGGCTCGGTGGCGCAGCGGTAGAGTTGCTGCCTTACAGCATTTACTGTGCCAGAGTCCCAGGTTTGATCCCAACTACGGGTGCTGTCTGTACGGAGTTTGTACATTTTCCCTGTGATCGCGTGGATTTTCTCTGAAATCATCGGTTTCCACCCACACTCCAAAGACGTACAGGTTTTTAGGTTAATTGGCTTGATATCAATGTAAATTGTACCTAGTGTGTGTAGGATAGTGTTAATGCGTGGGAATCGCTGGTTGGAGCGGACTGGGTGGGCCGAAGGGCCAGTTTCCACGCTGCATCTCCAAACTAAACTAAACTAAAAATGACTGCATGTCCCATGGAGTTAGTTACTTCCTCAAATGGTTATCATTTTCATATTTCATAGGTTGCAATATTACAGGTCTAAATTGCATGTGCTTCTCTGCAATAACTTCCCTGGTGTTCCTGGTTACAGCACACTCACTGAGACATTAATCTTCTACCATGTGGGTTATCGATGGACATCAGTTGTGCAAGAATGATTGAAGTTGCAAGTATTTCTTTTGAAAACTCAAACTTTGCCCCATAATAATTCATAAGAAATAATAATGTTTTTCCTCCCATGACTTTGCTTCAGTGTGAGCTGCAGATTAATATCTTTTAATACTTGTATATGAGTTTCCGGTTCACCATTGCCATTTAGGTGTGTCGTGATATGTAAAACATAAAGTTGCAAATTTCCTAAGGACATCGCTGTAGAACAACAATCCGTTATATAAACCGCCACTATTTTCAAAACATTAAATGGTGAAAAGATGTGATCAAGGTTTGGTATAGGACCTAGGATGTAAAACCAACCAACTCCTTAAAGACCCAATTCTCTACTGTGGAGCCACAATAAACTGCAGGTGTTGGAATCTACAGCAACAGACAATCTGTTGGATAAGCTCAGCAGATCGAGCAACATTTGTGGATGGAAAGAAACGGTCGATATTTTAGGTTGAGAACCTGCATCAGGACTGATCATTATTTTCTGCAATTCACTGTTGGCATCAGCAGCAGAGAGGTAGGACTATCATAACATGACATCATGTTGATGACAGTCTGAAGGAGGGTCTCGACACAAAACGCCACCCATTCCTTCTCTCCAGAGATGCTGCCTGTCCCGCTGAGTTTCTCCAGCATTTTGTGTCTATCTTCGGTTTAAACCAGCATCTGCGGTTTCTTCCTACACAAGGACTATCATGATGTGGATCTGAATTCCATGATCTTTTGTGTGATTCCATTGGTACTGATCCTTGCAGAGTTAACATTGTGGTTGCTTTAAACCATTAGACATTAGTTAGTTGTGAGTTCAACCAAATGACGTTTTTCTGGAGAGCATACTGTACCTTCTTCCTGAACAGCTGTTTAATTTTCATGGTTCATTGGTGACCCTTGTGGTAATAATTTTAATGCATTCTGCTAACAGCTGTGGGTGACAGAGCACTTAATTCACAGGTACAAGATGTGAGGGCGGAGTAATCGTGAGTTAATCGTAAACTTTGTGCAAATTGTAGAGTGAAGGTACAATGTCAGTTCCATGCCATGTTTATACTCTTCTGACTAAATTACTCTTAAACAGAATGATGGAGCACCACCATGCTGCATTGTAGATTTGATTTCACTCCTTGTTTTAGATATTGCATTCACAGTCACATAACCCATATATTGTTTTGTGCTCTTGGAGGTCAATTTGAATGGATGGTTTACATGCTACGATTGTTAAACTAAGTAACCGGAGCTGGAAATCACTTACAACTTCAAATTTGTTACTGCAAAGGCACAGATGAAAATATAAAATTCCCCAGTCACAGGTAGTGGTTCTTGCTCTGTAAATAATACTACTCCGCAAAGTTTAATAATCTACTTGCACGTGTGATAATCAACATTGGACCAGTTTGTTTCTTGATGTAGTCAACTAAACTCGCACCTATCAGCTGCAAATTTTTGACGAGATCTGAATCTGAGAATCTGTGAAATTATTTGCCACAGAAGGCTGTGGAGGCCAAGTCAGTGGATATTTTGAAGGCAGAGATAGATGAATTATTGATTAGTACATGTGTCAGAGGTTATAGGGAGAAGGCAGTAGAATGGGGTTAGGAGGGAGAGAGAACAGCCATGAATGAATGGCGGAGTAGACATGATATGCAGAAGGGCCTAATTCTGCTGCTATCACTTATGATGTTATGATCTTATGATCCAGGAAACAGTCATGTGGCTTGCAGTTGATCAATGTTTAAATGGGTGAACTGATGATTTATAAGTTTCATTCCATTCCCATTTCATTGATATTTTAGTAGATGGTGCAGCGGTGCTGACAGCATGGCTAAATCAATAATGAACTGGTTAAGTGATGAGGCCAAGCAAAGAGCAAAGCTCATGCACATAGACAGCGTATGCGCCATTGGCAATAGTTGATCTCCCTTCAAATTCAACATGGCATCGAGCCTACTGAAGACGTATTGAAATAACTTGTCTATACTCATACAGACATTTATCTCTCTTCAGCTTTAAAGTGGATGCAAACATGCATCATTGCATTTGAAGCTCATTTTCTCTGTGGTTGTACATCAGTCTGCCATCATTAATGTTTGGTGTGCTTTCTAGAACTTGGACAAGACAGATCGCGGTGCTGAAACACTTTGACTGAACCTGCAATTGAGCCTCATTTATCTGAAAAGTTGAAAGTGCAGAGAAAACTTGGATAGTAAGATTTTTCTGCAAGATTTTGTAAGATTTTGGATGGTTAAGGCCCTGTCTCACGGTGCGAGTTGACCCACGAGTGACCCCGAGTGACAGACTCGTGGTTGTGTACGAGATTCCAAGTTGATGTTCAAGTGTTTGAACCGAGTTCCCAAGGGTATGGTGAGTTTGCCGTTTACTTGTCATTTCTGCGTTTACTCTTGAGTTACCAAGTTCCCCTCCCGCTCAGGGCATGTGTTGTTGCTGCAGTCTGGGATTAGCATTTAAAGCACTCAGTTATCTTCAGCAGTTCAGGCAAGAAGTTTGGCAATATATTTGCATGCGCCCGATTTGACTTTAAATTCCAACAGAGAAAATAGGTTTTAGAGGACCTTGGAGGTGAGACGGGAAGGGGATTGATATGCTGAGGTGGGGTGGGGGGTGGGGGGAGATGGGGTTGGGGAGCGCTGAGGAAACTGACTGAAGAAGGTTGGGCGGGGAAGGAATGAGGGAAGGTCTAGGAGAGGTAGTTAAGGGAATGGGGTGGAAGGGAGGGCGAGGGGTGATGGGGAGGAGGGTAATGGGACAGGTTGGGGGGAGGGAGGAGGGATGGTGGAATTGGGAGAAGGCAAGGACTATGGGTGGGGAGGAGTGAGAGGGGGGCTGGGAACGGCGTTGGCGGTTGAGGAGAAGGAATGAGAGGAAGGGGTAGAGGAGTGGGCCTGGACTCGGCGGGAGGTCAGAAGAGGTGAAGAGCGAACTGGTCAAGATGAAAGAGCAGGTTGAGGGATCAATGATCCTTTTGTTCATACAATTGAGGAAGTTATGACTAAATCTGAAGCACAAACCGAGTGCTTTGGAAAATCGTTCCAATTCCGTCGACACCAACCACGGAAGAAGAGTTTGAAGCTGTTTAAGGTGCAGGTTTAATTAAATACGTACGCACTGCAGCTTTGATTTCGCAGTAAGCATGGGTCAATATCGACCTTCGCTTCACGAGCAACTTTTCCCTTTGGAGGCCAAGGAGATTGCAGATGCTGGAGTCTGGGACAAAAGCAAACTGCAGGAAGAAGCCAACGGCCAGGCAGCATCTGGGAAACGGGTAGGGTCATGGCCCGAAACATCGGTGTACATTTTATGATTTCCCTCCAGAGATGCAGTCTTCCATGGTTTGTTTGCACAACTCTCTCCCCTTTCTCTCCCAACACTGGGGGGGGGGGGGGGGGGGGAGGGGGGGCACGAGATAGTTTAAACGGACCTTACCCCCACTTCATGCTTCTGTTGTGCATAATTCAGCAGTAAAATCTATCTTCCCCTTACCCCTTAATTTACCAGGAAAACCTCTCTTCCCCTTACCCAGCGAAGCCCGATTCCTCGCACCCCCACAAGTTCACATCGACGAGGGAAGAATGAGTGGGGGAGTCTGAAGAAGGGTCCCGACCCGAAACATCACCCATTCCTTCTCTCCAGAGGCGATGCCTGTCCCGCTGAGTTACTCCAGCATGTTTGTGTCTATCGTCGGTGTAAACCAGCATCTGCAGTTCCTTCCAACACACGGACAGTGAAGTGCCTCAGCCAAATTACATGTGTCTTTGGTCAAACCATACACACCAATAAGTACTGGGATTGTTTTAGTTTGGGCTAAGTGTGGTGTCCGTAGCCTGGGCACACTGCCGGAAAAAGTATTGATAAAGATGTGTGGAACTTTCACAAGTAAGGGGTTAGATAGGTCTGGAGTGTGGTGTTAACCACGGGACTGTGCCCTGCTGAGATAGACACGAAATGCTGGAGTAACTCAGTGGGACAGGTAGCATCTCTGGAGAGAAGGAATGGGTGATATTTCGGGTCGAGTCCCTTCTTCACATCAGCTGAAGCAGATCTGTGTGTTCGGACTTGATGGACTAAACCGCCCCACCTAACACCAAGATCAAAAAGATGTTGACATATCCACTATATATGTTATTTAATTTCTCCATCAGAACCGGTGCGTTCAGTGGAGATTTTCTCGATGGAGGAGCGAGGATGATATTGAGAAATAAAGTGGCGGGTGAGGCTCCAAATAAAAAGAACTAAACTAATTCTCGTTTAAAAAGGGAATATGTCTGTTAAAAAAACCCCAGAGGAAATTAATTGTTTCTACTGAAGAGCGGAGTCATTCCATTATGAATCATTGATTCTCAATGTATTTTTATAAATTAGGTAATTTGAAATGCTGCAGTTTTGAATGGTAAAGCCGGGCTTTGGCATCATTTCTAAAATCTAGGAGATGATTTTAAGCAAATATCGGACCTATTTATTTTCTCTTTCTCGCTTTTAGGTTTTGATGTGTTTATTTTGTCACCCAAGTAAATAGATACAGGTTATAAATATTTTTAAATATTGTACAGTGGTTTAACACAATCTCTATGATTGGCATACTTTTCATTTAAAGGGCAGCCCTTTAAATGAGCTCATAGATGCATACTAATGCATGACATTCATGCAATTTAATATTGGATGTAACTAGGGTGTGTGGACTTTTATCCAGGAACAGTAGGATTCTCTGATGTGAAGGTAGTCTGGTTTGCGTTTCTTACATTTGATCATATCCGAAACTAAAGTATAGACAGACACAAAATGCTGGAGTAACTCGGTGGGACAGGCCGTATCTCTGGAGAGAAGGAATGGGTGGCGTTTCGGGTAAGTCTGAAGAAGGGTCTTGACTCCATTCCTTCTCTCCAGAGATGCTGCCTGGTCCGCTGAGTTACTCCAGCATTTTGTGTCTATCTTTGGTTCAGTCTTTACTCGAGCGAACGAACAGATTAAAGAGTTCCCACGGTAGACTCACGAGTCACTAAGGTAAACGCACGGGCCACTACGTTATTACAACGAGTTTAAATGTTTCCATTTTTAACTTGAACAGTAAATTTGACTCGTGGAAAAAAATCAAACATGTTTGATTTCTTTCACGAGTTAACAAGTTTCACGGGTACCTGCCGTTAGCGCCACGAGTCGATAAGTTGCTCGCGCCAGTTCTGACGTTCCCACTACGTTGATTGTTCGTGATCACCACGAGTGAAAACTCGGGTTCACTCGTGGGCCAACTCGCACCGTGAGACAGGGGTTTAAGACTTTGTCTGATATTGATCATTAAGATCCAAATACTTAGAAGTATTAACTTTTACAATTGTTACAGTAATTATTGTTGTTACACAACTTTTTCAAATGTAATCGTACCAGAACCAGGGGCCACAGTTTAAGAATAAGGAGTAAGCCATTTAGAACGGAGACGAGGAAACACTTTTTCTCACAGAGAGTTGTGAGTCTGTGGAATTCTCTGCCTCAGAGGGCGGCGGAGGCAGGTTCTCTGGATGCTTTCAAGAGAGAGCTAGATAGGGCTCTTAAAAATAGCGGAGTCAGGGGATATGGGGAGAGGGCAGGAATGGGGTTCTGATGGGGGGACGATCAGCCATGATCGCATTGAATGGCGGTGCTGGCTCGAAGGGTCGAATGGCCTACTCCTGCACCTATTGTCTATTGTCTGCCTTTATCACTATCTCTGGTAGTTCATTCAAATGCTCACCACCCTGTGTGTGAACGGCATTCCTTTCAGGTCACATTGAAATATTTTCCCACTCACCTTAAACCTCTCAATGCCAGAGAGCCCTCTATCATTGGACTCCCATATTCTGGGATAAAGACTGTGGTCATCCATCCTATCAATGCCACTTATTATGTTATAAACGTTTATAAAGTCGTCCTTACATCCTTTGATGATTTCCCCAAAGCCAGGTTTGTATCCATTTGGCTATTTCATCCTGGATCCTTTATGACCTAACCATCTGGAACAGCCTACCCTGCAGGAACTTGTCAAAAGCTTGTGAAAGTCCATGAAGGCAATGTCTACTTGCCCTGCACACATCAATCCTCTTGGTCATCTTTTCAAAAACTCAATGAGGTTTGTGAGACATGATTTCACACACACACACACACACACACACAATACCATGCTGACCATCCTTAATCCATCCTTGCTTTTCCAAATATAGATAGATCATGTCTCTCAGAATCACCTCCAGTCACTTTCCCACCGGTAACCAGTTTTCTGACATGGCTTTGCATCATTTCTTAAATAAAGGCTCATCATGAGCCACCCTCCAGTCTTCCAATATCTCACCCATAACGAAAGAAGACATAAAAATCTCTGCCAGGGCCCCAGAAATTTCTCTCCTTGCTTCCCATAACATCCTAGGATATATTTTGTCAGGTGTCAAGGATTTATCCACCTTTATGTGCCTCAAGGCTGCCAACATCTCCTCTTTCATAATATCCGCATGCTTCAGATTATCACTGTTTTCTTCAACAAATCTTCTAGCAGCCACGAGCTTCTCTATTTTAAATTCACGCCCAGGACAGTGAGATCAAGGTGCAGTATGCTGATTTTTTTTTAGAGCATGGTGATATCAAGAAGGGGGAGATGTTGAAGCAAGTAATTCAGTTGCTGCTTTACAAAAAAAGCTGGAGCGGGTCAGGCAGCATTTCAGGAAAATATGGACATTTTGGTTTGGGATCCTTCGTCAGACTGATTGTGGGTGTGGGGGGGGGGGGGGGGGGGGTAGAAAGCTGGAAGAGAGGAGAAACAGGGCAAAGACTAGCAAGTACTGTATGGATGAAGGTGATGGTGGCTTCGGAAAGGCAGGTTGTTGGACAAATGCCAGAAATGAAAAGACAAGGGTGGGGGGGGGGGGGTGTCAGAGCCGGGGGAGGGGAAGAAGGGGGAGAGATTTTGTTGTTACCTAAAATCTGAGAATTCAGTGTTCATACCATTGGAGGCTACCCAAGTAGAATATGAGGTGCTGTTCATCCAGTTTGTGTGTGTGGCCTCGCACTGGCAATGAAAGGGGCCCTGGACAGAAAGGTCAGTGTGGGACTGGGTAGAGGAGTTAAAATGGTTGGCAACAGGGAGATCCAGTAGTCCTTGGTGGGCCGATTACAAGTGGTTAGCGAAACTGTCGTCAAAGTCTATGCTTGGTTTCGCTGATGTACACGAGGCCGCATCAAGAATACTGGATGCAGTAGATGAGGTTAGAGGAGGTGCATGAGAACCTCTGTCTCAATTGTAAGTACTGCTGGAGTCTCTGGATGGAGGTGAGGGGGGATGTATAGGGCCACCTCTCTATACCTGTAAAGAGACTATCCTCTCTAGCCACAGACGAGGTCCCAGAGAACTGAAGAATCAGCAATGTTGTTCCGTTGTTTAAGAAGGGCATCAGGAACAATCTAAGAAATTAAAGGCCATTGCAGCTTAATCTAGTTTAGTTTAGAGGTACAGCATGGAAACAGGCCCTTCAGCCCACCGAGTCCCCACCGACCAACGATCCCAAGACATTAACACTATCCTACACACCCAAGGAATAATTTACATTTATGCCAAGCCAATTAACCTACAAATTTGTAAGTCTTCACAATGTGGGAGGATACTAAAGATCTCGGAGAAAACACACCCGGTCAAGGGGAGAACATACAAACTCCATACAGACACAGCACCCATGGTCGGGATCGAACCTGGGTCTATGGCACTGCAAGCGCTGTAAGGTAGTAACTTTACCGCTGCGCCACCGTGCCACCCCAGGATCAAAAATAATTTATCCACTTTGGTTCCAAAAAAAGAACATTATCTTCATGGTGGTAGATATAGGTATGTTACAAAACTTACCTTCAGCGGTGCTGCAGTTCTGTCACTGGCCGTGTGCGCGTCTTTGGCGCCTTTGAGAGGGGGGCGGGTTGAAAATGCGTTTTTTCTTCAGCCTGTTCAAATCGATTTTGAACAGGCTGTTTAGTTGCTGAAGACTAAGATCGTTTCGACTGCCGTTTTATTAAGTTTATTGAAATAAGTGCTGGATAATTTAGTAGCAGGAGTAAAATTAAAATCATCTTCTAATGCCGTCAACGGCAACAACGGGACGGATCTCAAATATGGGACAAGGCACGGTACACCATTTATTTTTTCATATAAACTTGTTTCTTAGGATGCCTTTAATCAAAATTTCACATTGCGAAAAGGTGACAGGCCCCATACGAACTGGCAGTATTTTTCCTGCCGATATGGGGTTTAAATTCACCGCAACATTCCAAACGATAGCGTTCCATAAAATCCCACTCGCAAGATGATTAAAATGGCCATTAATTTACGGGAATTAAACACTAAATTCCTTCCCTTTGGCCTATAAATTCATGACAATGAGATTTAAAAATCATGTTATACAGTGAATTCTTGTGTGAATGTTATTTGGACACTTAGGTATTTTAAAAATGTTAACCTTTTCTTAAGAAATGGATAGATGTTTAGATCTAGTAATTGAATTTTGTAATTAGCTACAATTAGGTAACTAACTAATTATATGCTTTAATTTCAGGTCATCCAAGTAAGATTGTTTCATATTTGTTTCAGAATGCTTCAATCTATAATAACTGAAAATTTCATTCAGTTCTCTTAATGTTTAAGAAAGTTATGGGCTTTTGACTGTCCTCGATCACAGCTTTTGTGTTAAGTCAATGGAAAAGCAATAGGGAACAAGATGCTAATTTCCGAGTATGAAAATGACCATACTTTTATAATACTGAAGATATGAAAGTGAATTAGGTGTCAAATTAAACTTTTTTTTATGCTTTATCTGATGGGATAAATTGCAGACTTGATTTATAAAATCTCAAAATGTTGTAACATTGCTAGTAGGTGAGGAAAAGGGAAAGTTCAACACCTCTATTTTTTTGTAAAACATTTCCTGACATGGGTATTTAAGTTCAGTGAACAGTTGGGAAGGCAAGTGGTACCTTGGCCTTCGGGATTTGAGCAAAGGATCTGATGGAGAAGCAAGGTTGTTTGCTGTCGCTGTATGGGATCTTAATGAGATTCTGTTTGGAACCTAGTGTGCATTTTTAGATTGATTATCTGAAGAAGGATGTTCTTGTCATGGAGATAATGCTGCAAATAGATGCCGTGCATGGCAAGATTAACATATGAGGAAGAATTGGGTCAAAATTCTTACATTCACTGGAGTATAATTAAATGGCATGAGCCACCGAAGGGATGGTAAACGTCTAACAAGACTAAACACCCCAGATACAGGGAACATATTTTCAATAGCTGGTGATTCCAAATCAATGTCACAGACTTTGGGTATATCATTCGCAACTGAGATCAAGAGGAACAAATGTACCCAGAGGGTGATGTACCTTCAGCATTCTCAACCACAGAGGCCTGTGGAGGCCAAGAATTAAATATCTTTAAGAAGGCACATTTAAGAAGTTAATAGGTACATTTCTCAGTGTTTAAGGAATCAATAGAAATGGGGAGTAGGTGGTCACGGGGTAATGAAATAAATGATCACGTTGAATGACAAAGCAGGCATGAAAGGATGAATGGCCTACTCCTTCAATTTGCTATGCTTCATGCCCTTACACATTCTGGGTACCTCCATAGATTGATGCATCGGTGCTGTGCGTAACCCAGAAGGAAAAGATTAGAATAATATGTTCCAAGTTAGCAATTTTCCCAATTTAGAAAAGTTGAATTTAGTTTAGAGATACAGCACGGAAACAAGCGCTTCAGCCCACGGGCTCTACACTGATCAGTGATCCCCACATATTAACACTACCCAACACACACTAGGGTCAATTTTTACATTGATACCAAGCCAAACAAACCTGTACGTCTTTTGAGTGCGGAAGAAAACCAAAGATCTCGGGGAAAACCCAAGAGAACGTACAAACTCCATACAGACAGGCACCCACAGTCAGGATCAAACCCGGGTCTCTGGCATTGTAAGGCAGTAGCTCTACCCCTAAGCCACAGTACCACCCAAAGTTCAGTCCCTGATCTTCCTTTATGATTTACTTCCCACTGATACTCAAATGCGTGGCACATAAAAAAGTGTTGCCACGAGATTTTATGCCATGATCAGCAAAATTGGGCTATTCCCCCCCCCCAAAGTCAAAGTCAAAGTATCCTTTATTGTCATTCAGACCTTTCGGTCTGAACGAAATTTCGTTGCCTTGCAGCCATACGTATAATAAAAAACAAAACACACAATAAACACATATTTAACATCCACCACAGTGAGTTCACCAGGCACCTCCTCACTATGATGGAAGGCAAAAAGTCTTAAAGTCTTTGTCTTCTTCCCTCATTGTTCTCCCTCTGCGCTGAGGCGATCCAGATCTCCAATGTTGTCATCCACCAGGCCCGCGGCCGAGCCTCCGAAGCCGGGCTGCCGCCACCGCCATTGCTGGAATGCTGGAACACCGCCACAGCTCTGAAGCCGGGTCTGCTGCCGTTGCCACAGCTCTGAAGCCGATTCGCCACTGGAATGCTGGAATGCTGCCACAGCTCTGAAGCCGAGTCGCCGCTGGAACACCATAGGTCTGAAGCCGGGTCCGCCGCCGCTGCTGGAATGCTGGAACGCTGCCACAGCTCGGAAGCCGAGTTGCCGCTGGAACACCACAGCTCCGAGGCCGCCAGCTCCGCAATTAGGCCTCAGCACAGACGGAGACGGTGACGGGGACACGACAAGAAAAGTCGCACCCCCCCGAAGGGAGCGACTAAAACCTTGTTTCTCCCTCCCTGCCCCCCCCCCCCCCCCCCACCCTCCCACACACACATACACAGCTTAATAAACTAAAATTTAACGAAAACAGATACAAGAAAACAAAAAGTAAAGAAAAAACAGACGGACTGCAGGCGAGCCGCAGCTGCCAGGCAGTGCTGCCACTTCCGCCATTTCTACGCTAATGTTACCCAGCCATTCCTTGAGACTGCATGACTCTGGGTTGCCTGTGACGTGTTTGTTCTGTAACACAAGCTGTACAGATCGGCTGGTATTTACTTGCCCATTATTCTATGTATTTTTCCATGAGCATGTGATTATCATGTGACATCTTCTATTTCAATGCTATGCAGAAAATGGAGACACCCCATGTAGAAAATTTTGTTTTTGCAGATTTTCTCTTTTTTCCATATCGTTCTGCATTTTATCTGTTTTGTTATTTCCCTTTCACTGAGACCACATCTATACTTTCAAGGCAGCTCTTTGTGTTTTCTGTCCATCTCTTACTGATCAAAGCTGCTGTCTTCCACTCAACTGGCAGGCCACATTGATTCCTTGGACACTTTGATCTTCGTTAAATCACCTCTCTTCAGTACCAGCAGAGAGGTTCTTATCTCTGATGGTCACATGTGCCTTTCCCTACTGCAGAGATTTGACACGGAACGTTGTCTGATTCTTCACTGATACCTCCTTTCATTGTTGGTGGTGCTTTATTTCAGACAAAGTCTTTGTCCATCTTCTTGAAACGGTCTCTTTCTGTCACTGGAACCCATTCCCTCTTCCTTCCTGTAAACCTGCAACTTATTTTCTCTTGCATGTCCATTAACTCTCCTTTGACTTTTTTTGGTCAAATACCAATGGTAAGGTTGGGGGGAGTTCCCCCCCCAACCTTACCATTGGGTACCATGTAATCCCGTGCTACCTGCTCCATGGTCGGATAGTCGGCGACTAAACTGTCTCCCTCACCTGGTTTGCCAGTTGAGGAGGGGGCTGTGGACCCCCAGCAGGACCCAAAACAAGACCTGTCAAAGGGCGGATGAGCCTCTAGCGGGCCCAAGGCAATCCACTCCTCAGTAGACATTGCAATCACTGTTGCACATAGCATTGTAAGGAATGATGATGAAGCGCACACACCAAAAGATGTGTGGTGCGCCCATCACCGTTCCCGTCGGAAACCATCACCACTGCGTCGCTAATGTTTTCAACGATGATGATGATGACCAATGGTGAGGGATACTTTACAGTGGTACCACCCCAATTTTATGGAGGAGACTTATAGTATCCAGATAAATCCCCATGGTCATGGAGCAAACATGCAAACTCCATACAGAAAGCACCCAAAATCAGGATTGAACTTGGGTTCCTATAATTGTTAACTGCACTAACTGCAAAATAATTTCATCTTCTGTGGCTCATTGTAAATTTTTGACAGTTTAGTTTAGCTTATAATTACCATGTGTAGCAAGGTACAGTGAAAAGTTTTTATTTGCATGCTATCCAGTCAAAGAAAAGACTATATGCGATTACATTCAAGCCATCCACACAGGCAAGGGATAAAGTGTACAATGTACAATGCAAGATAAAGTCTGATTAAATATAGTTCAAACGCCTCCAATGAGGTAGATGGGAGGTCAGAACTGCACTCTAGCTGCTGAGAAGACCGTTCAGTTTAGTTTAGTTTAGTTTAGAGATACAGCGTGGAAACAGGCCCTTTGGCCCACCGAGTCCACAATTTTACATTTATACCAAGCCAATTTACCTACAAACCTATACGTCTTTGGAATTCATAAGTCATAGGAGCAGAATTAGGCTATTTGGCCCAATGAGTCTACTCTGCCATTCAATCATGGCTGATCTGCCTTTCCCTCTCAACCTTCTCCCGATGACCCTTGACACCCTTACTAATCAAGACCCTGTCAATCGTTGCTTGAAAAATACCCAATGACTTGACCTCCATAGCCGTTTGTGGCAATGAATTTCACAGATTCGCCATCCTCTGACTAAAGAAATTCCTCCTCATCTCCATTCTAAAGTACGTTCCTTTATTCTGAAGCTGTGCCCTCTGGTCCTAAACTCTCCCATCAGTGGAAACATTCTCTCTACAGGCCTTTCACTGCGCAGTAAGTTACAATGAGGTCCAGTTCAGTTGCCTGATAACAGCTGGGAAGAAACTGTCCCTGAATCTTTCGACCACTGTACCTCGTCTTATGTTTTTCTACATTAAAATAAACTATATATCTACAAAGTGGTGTTGATTGATTAAAAGCGCTAGTCTTAGTAAGAGGTTGAGAAATATTCCAAGCTGTATTTGCCTACAAAAGTGAGTTCACCTCAAAAACAGAGATGTAATGCTGAGGTTCTATAAGGCGCTGGTCAGGCCACATTTGAGTACTGTGAGCAAATGTGGGCCCCATATCTGAGGAAGGATGTGATGGATCTGGAGAGGGTCTAGAGGAGGTGTACAAGAATGATTCCAGGAATGAGTGGGTGAGCACATGATGAGCGTTTGACAGCACTGGGCCTGTGCTCGCTGGAGTTTAGAAGGTTAAAGGGGGACCTCATTGAAACTTACAGAATAATGAAAGGCACATATAGAGTGGACGTGGAAAGGATGTTTCCACTGGTGGGAGAGTCTAGGACTAGGGACAATAGCTTCAGAATGAAAGGGCATTATTTTAGAAAGGAGGTGAGGAGGAACTTCTTTAGTCAGAGGGTAGTTAATTTGTGGAACTCATTGCCACGGAGGGCTGTGGAGGCCAAGTCAGTGGATATTATCAAGGCAGAGATAGACAGATTCTTGATTAGAACGGGTGTCAAAGGTTATGAGGAGAAGGCAGGAAAACAGGATTAGGAGGCCGAGATCAGCCATGATTGAATGGCGGAGTGGACTCGATGGGCCGAATGGCCGCATTGTGCTCCTATAACCTTTGTGAACTTTTTTGTGCATGGAAAAAGTACTTCATTGACTGTGAAGTATTTTGGAAATTACCCAAGCTTCTTAAAATGTCAGGGTTCCCATTCTTTTCATGTCTAAGATTTGTGGTATGGTTGGCGGCACAGTGGCACAGCGGTAGAGTTGCTGCCTTACAGCGCTTGCAACACCAGAGACCCGGGTTCAATCCCGACTACGGGTGCTGTCTGTATGGAGTTTGTACGTTCTCTCTGTGACCCCGTGGGTTTTCTCCGAAATCTTCGGTTTCCTCCCACACTCCAAAGACGTACAGGTATGTAGGTTAATTGGCTTGTTGTGTGTGTAAATTGATCCTAGTGTGTGTGGGGGTGGTGTTAATGTGTGGGGATCGCATGGTCGGTGCGGACTTAACAGGCCTGTTTCCATGCTGTATCTCGAAACTAAACTAAACAAAACTAAAATAATTTGAAAAAATATCATGAACAAATTTCTAGCATATGCAGAAGGCGTGGTTAATTCCTGTTTTCTAGTTTCCAGTTGGCTTCATTTCATTAGTACTATCAACACAACAATACCCCTCAAATTGTTTTTTGTGCTGAGGATTTTTTGGTTAAACTTTAACATCAAAAAAGAACAGTACCAGAAAAACCGAAAGAAAATGAATGAAGCAATTAAGAGTTATTATTTTGCAGTCTTTCTTCTCTCTATGTTTACACTAAACTTGAGTAGAATTCCTTTCAAAAACAATTATCTCAACTATTACTCCCTTAGACCATTTGTGGAGAATATTGTTCATTGGCTGAATTCCCTGAGGCAAATCCTGGCATGTGTTTTATTCACTATGAAAATAAATGTTTGACTTAATAAAGATAACACATTTCATTTGAGTTGGTTCCTTATGTTGTTACAATATTCATTTTGACTTAGTAGCCCGCACATCATTATAATCATCTCATGGTTATATTAAAAAGATCTGTTAACACATTAATAAAGCATTTATTATAATAAAATGACATGACTGTGTTAATAGCAATAGACTGTTCATTACTTCAAGCTGTTTTCATTATTCTTAATAATTTAAAGATTACCTTTCTTAAATATTATGTCAAATGGGACAGCAAACATTTAAAAATAATTTCTTAATGAGAAGTTTATGATAAGTAAATTACACTGTGTAACCAAACATTCACAGGCAGGTTGGAATTTATAATTGCCATCAGCAGTGGTGGAAAATGTTTCATAACATCATATAAAAGGTACTAGAAACAATTAAGGCAAAGATTAGCTAAATGCCAGTTCATTTGTGTATTTTGCATTGATTTCCTCTAATATCAATTATTTTCAGTTTTCATTTTTAACATGGTGGATTAATTTTGAAAAAACATAATGCAATGGTTTGATTTTTATTTGTTTGAGTTTAAAGAGCTTATGAATGTTTTAAACATTTTCTGAATACCAGAGGTAATAAGTAGAATCTCTGGCTTCACCAGCTGATTTACACAGTTGTTTCATCATTAGCACTTGTTCTGGCTGACACATTTGATGGGGTGTTATGTAAAAAGGCTTCTGCCCAACCAAAGCTTTTCGCTGTACCTCGGTACATGTGACAATAAACTAAACTGAACTGCACCAAACTGAACTGAGGGCCACTTAAAATCTTAAGGCCAGAAGTCAAGATGATCGAACCGAAAAAGCAAACCTGGATTTAATAAATTTGTGAGTGGCGGTCACCACTAGCAATAGGTTACAACCCTAAATTTTACGTCCATGTTTGTTCTCAGTTTTGTATCTAGCATCTGACCTCTTGCTACCCATCAACAACCCAGTAATTCTAGGAATGGTTGTGTAATGTGCTGAGTTGCATGGTTGGATACACTTTGCAAACCTGTCCCTTAGCAAGCCCGCATTGATCTGTTCATTCAAAAGGGATTGTCAACCTTTGATAAAAAGTTAAAGTTTGAATTTTTGAAACTTTATTTTGTAATGTTAATGTTTTAATTAAATTTAAGGGCCTGTCCCATTTCACGACCTAATTCACGACCTCAGCCGAGTTTGCCCTTGACTCATACTCGCAGCATGGTCGTCATGAGGTCGTAGGAGGTCGTAGCAGGTCGTGATGCTAGTCGTAGGTACTCGTGGCATCAAGTAGGTCAGGGCATTTTTTCTAGCCTGATGAAAAATGACCAGGAGTAAAAAAGGTTGTGAATTAGGTTGTGAAAGTGGGACAGGCTCTTTACATGCAGATTTGGGACTGAAAATGTTTAAAATATTTTAAATGTTTCGTTACTATTTTTGAAGCAGTTTAAAGTTTACACCTCTTTGTCAATAGCTCAGAAAATCAGAAGAATGTCAGGGTGGGCAGTTTCTGCCATATACAGCTAACAGAGTTATAGAAACATAGAAACATAGAAAATAGGTGCAGGAGTAGGCCATTCGAGCCTGCACCGCCATTCAATATGACCATGGCTGATCATTCAACTCAGTATCCTGTACCTGCCTTCTCTCCATACCCACTGATCCCTTTAGCCATAAGGGCCACATCTAACTTCCTCTTAAATATAGCCAATGAACTGGCCTCAACTACCTTCAGTGGCAGAGAATTCCAGAGACTCACCACCCTCTGTGTGAAAAATGTTCTCCTCATCTCAGTCCTAAAGGAATTCCCCCTTATCCTTAAACTGTGACCCCTTGTTCTGGACCTCCCCAACATTGGGAACAATCTTCCTGCATCGGGCCTGTCCAACCCTTTAAGAATTTTGTAAGTTTCTATAAGACCCCCTTCAATCTTCTAAATTCTAGCGAGTACAAGCCGCATCTATCCAGTCTTTCCTCAATGAAAGTCCTGACATCCCAGGAATCAGTCTGGTGAACCTTCTCTGTACCCCCTCTAGGGCAAGAATGTCCCACTACCGATGTTAGACTAACTGGTCTGTAATTCCCCCTTCTCTCTCTCTCTCTCTCTCCTTTTTTAAAAAGTGGGGTTACATTAGCTACCCTCCAATCTTCAGGAACTACTCCAGAATCTAAAGAGTTCTGAAAAATTATCACTAATGCATTGACTATTTCTGTGGCTACTTCCTTGAATACTCTTGGATGCAGCCTACCTGGCCCTAGGGATTTATCGGCCTTTAATCCATTCAATTTACCCAACACCACTTCCCAGCTAACCTGGATTTCACTCAGTTCCTCCATCTTATTTGACCCCCGGTCCCCTGCTATTTCCGGCAGATTATTTATGTCTTCCTTAGTGAAGACAGAACCAAAGTAGTTATTCACTTGGTCTGCCATGTCCTTGTTCCCCATGATAAATTCACCTGTTTATGACTGATTGGGACCTACATTTGTTTTAACTAATCTTTTTCTCTTCACATATCTATACAAACTTTTGCAGTCAGTTTTTATGTTCCCTGCCAGTTTTATTTAATAATCTATTTTCCCCTTCCTAATTAAGCCCTTTGTCCTCCTCTGCTGGACTCTGAATTTCTTCCAGTCCTCTGGTAGGTTGCTTTTTCTGGCTAATTTGTATGCTTCATCTTTTGTTTTGATACTATCCCTGATTTCCCTTGTTGTCCATGGATGCACTACCTTCCCTGATTTATACATTTGCCAAACTGGGATGAACAATTGTTGTAGTTCATCCATGCAGTCTTTAAATGCCTTCCATTGCACATCCACTGTCAACCCTTTAAGAATCAATTGCCAGTCTATCTTGGCCAATTCATGTCTCATACCTTCAAAGTTACCTTTCTTTAAGTTCAGAACCCTTGTTTCTGAATTAATTATGTCACTCTCCATCCTAATGAAGAACTCAGCCATATAATGGTCACTCTTGCCCAAGGGGCCACGCACAAGACTGCTAACTAACCCTTCCTCATTACTCAATACCCAGTCTAGAATAGTCTGCTCTCTCATTGGTTCCTCTACATGTTGGTTTAGAAACTATCCCGCATACATTCCAAGAAATCCTCTTCCTCAGCACCCCTGCCAATTTTATTCACCCAATCTAAATGTAAATTGAAGTCACCCATTATAACTGTTTTACCTTTGTTGCACGCATTTCTAATTTCCTGTTTGATGCCAACCCCAACTCCACTACTACTGTTAGGTGGCCTGTACACAACTCCCACTAGTGTTTTCTGCCCCTTAGTGTTTTGCAGCTCTACCCATATCGATTCCACATCCTCCACGCTAATGTCCTTCCCTTCTATTGCATTAATCTCCTCTCTAGCCAGCAACGCTACTCCACCTCCTTTACTTTTCTGTCTATCCCTCCTGAATATTGAATATCCCTGGATGTTCAGCTCCCAGCCTTGGTCACCCTGGAGCCATGTCTCCGTGATCCCAGCTATATCGTAGTCATTAATAGCTATCTGCACCTTCAACTCATCCACTTTATTACGAATGCTCCTCGCATTGAGACACAAAGCCTTCAGGATTGTTTTTACAACACTCTTACTCCTTATACAATTATGTTGAAAAGTAGCCTTTTTGATTTTTGCCCTGGATTTGTCTGCCTGCCACCTTTACTTTTCACCTTCCTACCAATTGCTTCTACCCTCATTTTATACCCCTCTTTCTCTCTGCTCACACATTTAAGAAACCCACCACCTCTTATTCTCTGTTTATTATTTTCTTCTTCTTTCCCCCCCCCCCCCACATGTTGGGTCTGAGTGCTTCCCTTCTCTGCTCCTGCCTCAGACACAGTCTACTAGTTTTCTCTATTTGAGATTCCCCCCAACCGTTCTAGTTTAAAGTCTCCCCAGTAGCCTTTGCAATTTTCCCGCCAGGATACTGGTCCCCCTTGGGTACAAGTGCAACCCGTCCTTTTTATACAGGTCACTCCTTCCCCAAAAGAGGTTCCAATGATCTAGAACCCTGAATCCCTGCCCTCTGCACCAGTCCTTCAGCCACTCATTTATCCTCCACCTCGCTCCATTCCTACTCTCACTGTTGTGTGGCACAGGCAGTAATCCTGAGATTATTACCTTTGCGGTCCTTCTCCTTAACTCTCTTCCTAACTCCCTAAATTCTCCTTTCAGGACCTCTTCTCTTTTTCTACCTATGTCATTGGTACCTATATGCACCACAACCTCGGGCTCCTCTCCCTCCCTTTTCAGAATATCTTGGACACATTCAGACACATCCCAGACCCTGGCACCAGGGAGGCAAATTACCATCCGGGTCTCCTGACTGCGTCCACAGAATCGACTATCTGACCCCCTAACTATAGAGTCCCCTATTACTACTGCTCTCCTCTTCTTTTCCTTACCCTTCTGAGCAACAGGGCCGGTCTCTGTACCGGAGGCCCGGCCGCTGTTGCTACCCCCAGGTAGGCTGTCCTCCCCCAACAGTACTCAAACAGGAGTACTTATTGTCAAGGTGGACAGCCACCGAGGTACTCTCTAGTCCCTGCCTCTGCCCTTGCCCCTCCTAACCGTGACCCACTTGTCTGCCTCCTGTGGTTTTGGAGTGACCACCTCTCTGTAACTCCTCTCTATGACCTCCTCACTCTCCCTGACCAGACAGAGGTCATCGAGCTGCTGCTCCAGTTTCCTAATACAGTCCCTTAGGAGCCCCATCTCGCCACACCTGGCGCAGATGTGGACGTCTGGAGGGCTATCCGACTCCATGACCTCCCACATCTGACATCCAGAACAGTAAACTGCCCTGGGCCTCATACTCCCCCTTACCCTGGATACAATACAAAATACAATACAATACAATACAAACTGCCGGAAGAAATCAGCAGGGATCTGACTGCCAATCATCTGCTTATTGTAGTCCACTTCCACCAATCAGCGGCTTCCTCAAGCCCACTTAATTGAATGGACCGTTACAGATTTAGAACGTTACAGATTTCGGTTCCTCCCTCACCGACGGCTCCTGGGCCTCTGAAAAAGCAAAGCCCCGCGCTGGGTTTTTACACTCACCGCTCGGACGTCGCTCCTCCCTCACCAACGGCTCTTGGGCCTCTGAAAAAACAAAGCCCCGCTCCGGGCCTGTCCCACTTAGGCGATTTGTTGGGTGTCTACAGGTGAAATATTGAAAAATTCTCGGCGACAGTGGCGACAATTTTTGCAGTCGTAGGTTGTCATAGGTGTTGTCGTAGGTTGTCGCCAGATGTCGTAGGTGAATTCCATTAAAACTAGTCCCTGGTAGTCGCCTAAAGAGTCGCCTTAGTGGGACAGGCCCATTATTGTATCAGTTTGAATGACCTGGTTCAATCCTGACCTCTGGTGCTGTCTTTATGGAGTTTGCATGCTCTTCCTGTGACCGGGTGATTTTCCCCCAGTTGCTCTAGTTTCTACCCAGGTTGGGACATATTCGCTGGTGGGGAAAGTTGAGCTGAAGGGCCTGTTTGCACACTGTTTTGCTCTATGACTCCCTGACGCTTAGAAGAGAATGGAATTGCTCTATGATCAGCAAAATGACTTTGTATTATTGTAAGGAAATATGGAGGTAGTTGCCAATTACCAATCATTCTTTCTCATGGATTGATCGCAGCAACCTTACTGATGGGGTGTTGTGGATACAAAATGTAACTGTGGTCACACATGTTCTATTGAAGGAGGTAAAGAGGCACAGGCCAGCTGCATGAACACTTGGCCAAAAGTGACCCATCCACTAGACCTGGCCTTGTAGTCACCCTTCACCTGAGGTGAAGACAATGCCGCCCTGGTTATTGAAATGTTACATTTGGCAAACGAGCACATAATCTAGATTTTACTGGTCAGTACATTAGTGTAGAAGTGCATTATTGTCAGAATGTTGTGTGAGAAAACTAACTTGTTTTCTCTATCAGATACAAAAAAAGATTTTGTAGCCTATTTCAAGAAAAATCAGAGAAATTCACTTGAATATTCAATTACCAGCTAAAATGCTTTTTTTTAATACACCTTCCACAAAATGGCTGCTATATTTTCCTCGATCACAGAAGTGGCTGTAATATCAACTAATTAACAGTAGAGCATTTTTGGGACATTCACAGTTTGTGTAAGGTGTGTAGAAAATTATGTTTATTTTTTTCTTTAGCAATGGGCAATTTATTTAGTCAGACAGTTACAGATAATTTCAAAATGTAATGGTTACTATAAAGCCAAAAAGTGTTAACTCTTCCAAGAAGAGAAGAAATTAAAACCACCATCTTCACACTGGAGTTCCAGTTTTATTCAACGGGATCATGAAAACGTTCTTGCTGCTGATGTTGCTTACCAATATACTGCTCTTTGATTAATAATGTAACACTTTGTACCTCCAATGTCATCTGTAATTTCGAAAAACACGCAGCTCTTTAAATTCTGCAACCGAGTTCTTTGATCAGATACTTAATGCCAACGGCATTTTACAAACTGTTTCAAAGATACAGAATGTGCACCATTTAACTGGAACATTCCTTCTGTGATTAAAGAGATATACATTCCATTAGAAAAAAGACAGAATATCGAAACAGTATTTTATTTATTTATTGCATAAACTACTTAGCAAGAACGCAGTGCTGGCAAAATTTAGATATTTTAAAATCTGAATGTTGGGTGCAAAGACTACTGATTTTTTTGTCTGATGCATGTACATATATTTATAGTGTTAGCCACACCAGATGGATCAATGGAATGGAGGGTGGAATACCAATATGTTGAGTAGGCAGATCAGGGTCAATGCTTGGGTAGTCCTGATTTAACACAAGCACTGCCCAAATAAACTGAAACAATGTGCTCATGCAATCCTTCAATATTCTCAAAGGATTCTCGACCATCCAAAATCAGTCCCCCATTCCTGCTTTCTCTACATATCCATTGATTCCATTAGCCCTAAGAGCAAAATCTAACTCTCTCTTGAATCCGTCAGAGAAAGCAGAAACGGGGCACTGATTTGGGATGATCAGCCATGATCATATTGAATGGCGCTGCTGGCTCAAAGGGCCGAATGGCCTACACTTGCACCTATTTTTTAATGTTTCTATGTTTCTATGGTTCTTGGTCTGCTCCTACTTTGATTTGCTTTGTTCTTATGTAAAAGATGCACAAGTAAATGATAATTGTTTTAAATAGTGGAGAAGGGTGGAGATCTGGTAAGTCCTTTATGTTTCAACCCAATTACTCCTTCGAGAATATTGAACGATTGGCATGAGCACATTGTTTTGGTTTTATTAAACCAAAACAATGTGCTCATGCCAATCGTTCAATATCTCCATAATTTTCCACAGTGGAGTGTTGCAGAGAACAGATCATTGAGTGTATTTAAAAATCAAGTAAATACATTTTTGAATGTTCAAGGAGGTGAGAGCAACGAGAGGAACTGCATCGGAAGAAGAGATGTGGCCTGGGCAGATCAGCTGTGGTCACTTTGTATGTCAGGGAAGGACTAAGGGGATGAATGGTCTTGATCCTTAACACAAGCACTGCCCTCTATTGTTCTCTGCAACACTCCACTGTGGAAAATTATGGAGATTCATCACCCTCTGTTAGAAGTTCCTAGCCATCCGTTTTAAACAACCTAAACCTTACATTTAAGATTTTCCCTTTGGTGAAATCATCTTGGCGTCTATCATGTCCCTCATTCTTTGAAATTCAAAAAAAAAATCTATAATTTTATTAGCTGCCCTTCATAAGAAAATCTTCTCATGCCAGGATTTGAACTAATGAAACTCCTTGGGACTGCATCCAATGTTAGAATATTCTTTCTTACATATGACAACCAAAACTGTGCAAACAATTCCTGGTGTGGTCTCGGTTGTGATAATATATCCCTTTTTCTGAAAACGAATCCTCTTGCAATATAGGCCAAGGACAAATACCACCAGGGGGCGCCACCTCGCCAACAGTCTGTCTTTTCATCTTTTTGTTGTTGTTATTTTTAGTGTATTTTTAAATTATGTGTCAATGTTCTCCGGTTTGTTTTATGTGGGGGGTGGGGGTGGGGGTCGGGTGAAACTTTTTTTCTATCTCATACCTTGCCGGGGATGCGATTGTTTTCCGGATCGTATCTCCGGTCTCTCTGCGGCCTAACATCATGGAGCTGGCGGCCTTGCTCGTTGAGCCCCACCGTGGGGACATGGACTTACCATCGGAGCTGATCCCTTGCCTGGGATCGACGCACCAACCGCGGCCTGCAGATTTCACCATCGAGGAGCTCGCAGTCTCGGGTAGAGACCGATGTCGGGAAGCTCCAAACGACATAGAAGGTTCGACTAACCCCGACCTGGGGTCGATCACCCGGCACAGGGAGCTGACATCGCCCCGATGCAGGAGCTTGATCGCCCCGACATAGAGGGCCCGACCGCCAGCTGCAGGAGCTTAGATCGTCTCGTCAACGGAAGGCTCGAGGCCCCTGACCACGAGAGAACAATGAAGGGAAGAGTTTGAATTTTTTTTTCGCCTTCCATCACAGTGAGGAACGTGGAAGAGTCACTGTGGTGGATGTTTATGTTAAAATGTATTTTGTGTGTTTTGTGGCTTTTTAAAGGTATGACTGTATAGCAAATCAAATTCCTTGGATGTTTGAAGATATACTTGGCTAATAAAGTATGATTATCATTATGATTATGATTATGATATGCCATTAGCCTTCCTACCTGCACCAGCCTGGAAACCTTTTGGGAATCACGAACAAGAACACTTAGATCCCTCTGCACTTGTCTGCAGTCTTTCTCTATTAGACAAGAATCTGTCTTTATATTCCTTTTACCAATATGCATCATCTCATATTTTCCCATCATAGACTCCATTTGGTAGTCCTAATCCACTCATTCAACCTACACTATCTATATCTTGTTGCAGAGCATAAAAATCCTCATTGCAATATGACCCTCCCAATTATTTCCCTGTCATTAGTAAACCCAGACACCTTACACTCTGCTGCCTCTTCCAGATCTTGAATATAAATAGTAAATAGTAAATAATTGAAGGCCAATATTGATGTCAATGCAATCTGGTGGAGCAAATTAGTCTCTGGTGTTTCAGACTGTAAAATGTACCAGTTCTAAAGTGAAGATTCAAGACGTTAATGCTGAATTGAAGATTTTTGTCGAAGATAGACACAAAATGCTGGAGTAACTCAGCGGGACAGGCAGCATCTCTAGAGAGAAGGAAAGGGTGATGTTTCAGGTCGAGACCCTTCTTCAGACTGGTTAGGGATAAGGGAAACAAGGGATAATCTGAGGAAAGACATTCTTGCCATAGAAGGAGTACAGAGAAGGTTCACCAGACTGATTCCTGGGATGGCAAGACTTCCATATGAAGAAAGACTGGATAGACTCGGCTTGGACTCGCTGGAATTTAGAAGATTGAGGGGGGATCTCATAGAGACTTACAAAATTCTTAAGGCGTTGGACAGGCTAGATGCAGGAAGATTGTTCCCGATGTTGGGGAAGTCCAGGACAAGGGGTCACAGTTTAAGGATAAGGGGGAAGTCTTTTAGGACTGAGATGAGAAAATCATTTTTCACACAGAGAGTGGTGAATCTGTGGAATTCTCTGCCACAGAAGGTAGTTGAGGCCAGTTTGTTGGCTATATTTAAAAGGGAGTTAGATGTGGCCCTTGTGGCTAAAGGGATCAGGGGGTATGGAGAGAAGGCAGGTACAGGATACTGAGTTGGACGATCAGCCATGATCATATTGAATGGCGGTGCAGGCTCAAAGGGCCGAATGGCCTACTCCTGCACCTATTTTCTATGTTTCTATCTATGATATAGACGGTGATGTGGAGCGATAAAGAACAATGAATGAAAGATTCAAAAATTCAAAAATATAATGTTGACAAAAGAAACAGGTTATTGTTAGCTGTTTGTTGGGTGGAAACGAGAAGCTGGTGCGACTTGGGAGGGGGAGGGATAGAGAGAGAGGGAATGCCAGGGCTATTGTGATATACAGTTGCTCCAAGCATGAATGCTTTCAAGGCCCTTCCAATCAGCGAGTAGTATTATTGGAAGGATGAGGAAGGAGCAAACAGAGCAGTAAATTTGGTGAAGAAGGAAAGAGAAGCTGAAGAAGTGCGCTCAACAGGAGGCCATATCCACTAAGTATCTCTGTGCAATGATTTTTTACATCCATCTCAGCAAGGATGAAGATAGAAATGCAAATGCAATTCAATAATCTTCATCGCAGTGTGCCTCATCTTGGAGCCACATTTGGAGCCACTGAGCAGTGCCAGAACTGCTTTCCAATTAATGTCAAAAAACGCAATAAATGGCCGGCATGTAACAGAGCATGCCAAGCTGTCCAGGACACTCTGGATAAAGCCAGAAATGATCAAATTGATCACGATCATTCCAGCAAGATGTTCGGGATGTTTGCAACATATCCCACTTTGCTGTGCAGTATCGTTCCAGAGATGATTTCCCTTTCAAGACAATTGGATACAACAAAGGTAGGTGGAGGGGCAGGTAGTGTGGATAAAGCAGGAACTCTGCAGAAGGACGGACAGGTTGGGAGTGTGGGCAGAGAAGTGGCAGATGGAATATAGTGTAGCAAAGTGTGGCATCATGCATTTTGGTAGTAGGAATATAGATGTGGACTACTTTCTAAATGGGGACAGCATTCAGATGTCAAAGTTGCAAAGGGACTTGGTGCAAGATTCCCAAAAGGTTAATTTGCAAGTTGAATCTGCAGTAAGGAAGATAATGCGATGTCACCATTTATTTGAGTAGACTAGCATTAAAAAACAGGGATGTAACGTTGAAGCTTTATAAGACACTGGTCAGACCGCGTTTGGAGTATTGTGAGCAACTCTGGGCCCCAGATCTGAGGAAAGCTGTGCTGGCATTGGAGAGGATCCAGAGGAGGTTTACGAGAATGATCCCAGGAATGATTGGGTGTCAAGGGTTATGGGGAGAAGGCAGAAGAATGGGGTTGAGAAGGAAAGATAGATCAGTCATGATTGAATGGCAGAGTAGACTCAATGGGCTGAATGGCCTAATTCTGCTCCTATGACATGAACTAATGGATCAATGCACTGAGCTTAGATTCACCAAAATGGTAGGTGCTACAGACTGGCTTTGTATTACTTGGCAACTCCACCAAGTCAACTCAGAGGTGTGACATAGGCAGGAAAGGATTTAATCCCCAAATACAGAAAATTTGTGTCACGGTTACACAGAATATCTTGCCGATTAATACCTTATCTTCTGGATGTGGTTATGATGCATTGATTTTGTTGCAGTTCTTCATGCTATGAAGTCTACTTCCCAGTGGGCACTGCCTAATGACCACCTAGGTCTTGTTCCCAGTGCACATTCCACATACATAGCAGCAATGTGAGCACAACTCATGATGCAATGCCATTTACAGCTTAGACATAAAGCACTGCATTGCCTTCCTTACTTCTACTTCTCAGGAATTGGTGTGCACCACTAATGAGCACACACTACTGGGCACTCTAGATAAAGCCAGAATTGATCAAGGTAGCAGATCTCAAGGTTCATACTACACAGGGAAGAAGGAAATGTGGGGAGGAAATAGTAGGGGGAATCACGGGAGCCCTTTCCTAACTAAGTTCATAAGTTCATAAATTCATATGAAATGAGCAGAATGAGGCCATTTAGCCCATCAAGTCTACTCCGCCATTCAATCATGGCTGATCTATCTCTCCCTCCTGATCCCACTCTCCCCCCTTCTCCCCACAACCTCTGACACTCGTACTAATCAAGAATCCATCTATTTCTGGCCTAAATAAGACCCATTGACTTGGCCCCCACAACCTTCTATGGCAATGAATTCCACAGATTCACCACCCTCTGTCTAAAGAAAGTTGTTCAAGACCATTTCATCCAACCGTGCTACCAATGCAACAAACTGCACTGACTAATGGTTTCACCTTGGCTTTTTTCTGGGTGTGTTTCCTTGCCCCCAGTGCTAAACTAACAGCCAGTGTACACTCACTATTTCACTCAAATATATGTTGATCCATGCCACATACATGCACATATTAACTAGTCATCCTCGATTGTGAAGTACGTTATAGCTGGCTACAATAGCTGCAGGTTAATTGGCCTTCCCTGCTTTACTTTCTCCAGTATAAATATTTTAAAGAATTTTAATGGAACATCTGTGTCCATGTTGCTTCTAGACAAACAAGAGGGGATAGTGTCTTTAACATTCATGCTTGCGCTCGGTGGGAACAGATACTACATGCACAAACTGCAACTACATTTTCAGATCTAATCACCGTAAGAACAAGAATCCCCTGCAGTGCAAAGCTTCTATTTGTTAAAATAAACACATAAAAAATTCACACACCATTTACTTGGTCAGATCATTCAAAGGGATGTGTTTTGAAAACATTAGTGAGTTGTGGTTTGCTATCTTATCCATATCCCCGCAGTCAGTTCTTACCCCCACAGTCTGCCCTCAGACCACCATCTCAATCAGTCGCCTGTTAAGGGCCTGTCCTACCAGCATCTGACTTCATGCGATGAGCTTGATCAAACTAGAAGCGGGGGCCGCGCGGAGGTTGGGTGATCCCTGTACAGGGCCGTTCCCACCAGCATGCGCCTGCATGCAGCAAGCGCGACCAAACTGGCAGCGAGCGCCGTGTGGAGGTCGGGTGAGTGGCGCAACGCGGCGCAAAGTGAGGCGAACTTGGAGCGAAGTCTTAAGGTAAGTTCGCCAGGACAGAGAGGGCCACACAGAGAGGGGCACGGAGGCACACACACACACAGAGGGCCACGGAGGCACCTACAGATAGATTCACGGAGGCACGATGTCGAGGCGGTGTGTCATGTGTCGAGGCGACTGCGAGCCGACAAGCCATTGCCACGCAGAATTTTTGAACATAGTCAGTTTTTCGGAGCCCCGCACGATGTCGGGACGAACTCCGCACAATTCCGCACGGCTCCGGCGATCAAAGTGGGACCAGCCCCGCGACGCAGGATAGTTCAAGCGACCACGTTAGGTCGCGCTCATCGGATGGAGTTGCATGCTCGTAGGACAGGCCCTTTACAATCCTTGTCTTTCTTTTCCGCATCCAGTGAACCATGGTAGCACATTTTAAAACTTTCCTGAACTTCAGCAGAGACTATTTGATACTGGTATTAGTATTGGTCTATTGTTACAAGTCTTGAGAGACAGTGAAAAACCTTTTGCATATTCTCCAGGCAGATAATATGAGAATGTGAAAAATATACATCTTCTAGATGCGCTGGGACGCATCCTCAGTGATGTGACCTGGAGTCATCGGGTGTTTCGGGTCTCACAACATCAGACACCCTCGCCCGGGCGACCCAGCCGGGGTTGATCAGGCCCCGACTTGCGTCCCAGCAGCAACCGCCCACGGATCAGCCGTCTTAATAACTACTCTGCATGGGTTGGGAGACTCTAGTGCATGGAGGGACTGGGCTCTGTGGGGTGAGTCCCGGCCGGGCTCCTCCTGCGTCTCACCAGGTTCAAGGCCTGTGCGCTGCACCTCTTTCTCCTTCTCCGAGCATTTCATTCTCGCCTGATGGATGTTTAGGCCACGATGGTTCATTAGGCCTTTCCATAGCTTTGTTGGGTGTCTTTCTCACGAAAGACACAGACTGGGATGCTAACCCAGCCTTTCCCGGGTGCCGTCTTTCCGTGCCGTCAACTGTCTCTCCAGTAGTCACCAAACTATATATGAAAGTGTTAATTTAAAAAATCTACAGGGGCTGCAATGACATGGTTTGTAATCTTTATATCATTATCCTTATCTATATATTTAGTTTAGTTTAGTTTAGAGATTCAGCGCGGAAACAGGCCCTTCAGCCCACCGAGTCCGCATTGTCCAACGATCCCGGCACATTAACTATTGTCTAGGATAATGTTACATTTTTACCAAGCCAATTAACCTACAAACCTGTACATCTTTGGAGTGTGGGGGGAAACTGAAGATCTCGGAGAAATTCCACGCGGTCATGGGGAGAACATACAAACACTGAACAGATGACACCCATAGTCAGGATCAAGCCCGAGTCTCTGGCGCTCTATGGCAGTAGCTCTACCGATAAGCCACCGTGCCGCCTTAGCATATGAGAGATCTTTTCATGAGTCTGATAACAGCAGTATGTCAAGCTTATGGAATTCTTTATTGATATCATTGACTCAATGTTTAGCCATTTTAGACAGACTGTGAGGTGGAAAATGCAGTTTGTGAGGGGAGGGAGGGGTGCAGGGAACAGCCTTCCTTCCACTGAGACCTGAGGACAGTGGCAACCTGGACATTTGGTCCCATGTCATATTAGAATCTAACTATTATGCCACAGAAAACCAGTCTGTAAAAAGTAAATGATACTCACAAACAATAGTTTATCTTTAGTACAAATCGTCACTGGGAAATAAATGTGTTCCATGTTTACTGACGTCCGTGAATTAATTTTGTCTACAATTTGGAAAATGTTCCAAACTTGTTCAATATGGTGATTGTACCTGCAATAAACTACATTAAAACACATCAGACTAATGAGAATGAACAATTATGCGAGAGGAAATTAGTTGTGTTTGTATGGATGTATATGGACTTTTGAATTTAATAATATTATGGGAGCTTATTTGTATGTAGGGGTGATCATCAGTTGTAGTAAATGATGAATTCCCCAGACTATCACGAGAGAACGAGGTTCAGGCTCCTGAAACTTAGGGGAATTGGTGGCACAGTGTCGTAGCTGGTAGAGAGACTACCTTACAGCTCCACACAATGATCACAATGCCACTGCAATGCATACCCAGGTGTGTGAAGACCAGGAAGGAAGTGAGGGAGGCTGAATCAGGAGCGGGATGATGCTAAAACCCTCTCAAGTATGTCTGAAACCAGTCCCGACATGAAAAGTCGCTTATCCATGTTCTCCTGAAAAGTTGCCTGAAGAAGGTTCTGGATAAATGTGGATAAATGTGAGGTTAATGTGGATAAATGTGAGGTGGCAAGAACAGGAAGGCAGATTATTATCTGAATATTGTCAGATGAGGAGAAGGGGAGGTGCAATGAGACCTGAGTGAGCTTGTACAGCAGTCACTGAAAGTAAGCATGCAGGTACAGCAGGCAGTGAAGAAAGCTAATGGCATGTTGGTCTTCATTGCGAGAGGATTGGAGTTTAGGAGCAAGAAGGTCCTACTGCAGTTGTACAGGGTCCTGGTGAGACTGCACCTGGAGTATTGTGTGCAATTTTGGTCTCTTAATTTGAGGAAGGACATTCTTGCTATTGAGGGAGTGCAGCATAGGTTCACCAGGTTAGTTCCCAAGGTGGTGGGACTGACATATGATGAAAGAATGGGTCGACTGGGCTTGTGTTCACTGGAATTTAGAAGGAAAAGGGGGGTCTTATAGAAACATATACAATTCTTAAAGGATTGGACTAGATGCAGATAAAAAGTTCCCGATGTTGGGGGAGTCCAGAACCAGGGGGTCACAGTTTAAGAATAAGGGGTAGACCATTTAGGACTGAGATGAGGAAACATTTTTTCACCCAGAGAGTTGTGAATCTGTGGAAATCTCTGCCACAGAAGGCAGTGGAGGCCAATTCACTGGATGTTTTTAAGAGAGAGTTAAGGGCCTGTGCCACTTGGGCGACCTAAACTGCGAGTTTAGATGAGTTTGTCCTGGACTCAAACTCACAGCATGGTCGACATGAAGTCCTAGGAGATCGTATGAGGTGGCTGGAACTCTCCTTCATGCTCGAGGGAGGTTCCCGTCTACTTGCGGCCTCAGCTAGGTCACGGAAAAATTTTCAGGATGTTGAAACATTTTCCGCGAGTAAAGATTGGTCAGCCCGGGTCCTTTTCACTCGTAGTGCAGTGGAATGGGGTCGCTATTTACTTACAGGCAGTCGAGGGCAGCCGTAGGCAATCTCCTTCACTGACCGGGCATTTTGATTGGCTCATTGGAGTTTCACGGCCTAGGAAGACCTACCGGTAGGTAAAATGCCCACTAAACCTTATTAAACTTCTTAAAAGTGTCTCCACTCCTTCTACCCCCCCTTCTCTCCCCCTCTTCTTCCCCTCTTCTCCCCCTCTTCTCCCCCTCCTCTCTCTCCCCCCCTCCCCCGCACTCTCTAAAGGACTTACCGTTACTGTGGCAGCCGTTTACCTTAATCTTCAACATGCAAACAGTGCTCTTCTGCTTTCCCTGGCCCCCACCTTTGCTCTGTGTGTGTGTGTGCGCGCGGGCGGTAGATGTAGTTCACGGTTCGGTCGATGCAGTTCACTGTTTCAACGTGGCCGGTCGATACAGCTCGAGGCTTTGCAGGAGAGGGCCCTCGAGCTTGAAGGTCGAAAACACTCTTTTGAACTCATGGATTAGGTCACCCATGTGGGACAGGCCCTTTGGATTTAGCTCTCAGGGCTAAAGGAATCAAGGGATATGGGGAAAAAGCAGGAACGGGGTACTGATTTTAGATGATTTTACTCAGAGAGTGGTGGCTGTGTGGAATGATCTTCCAGCAGAAGTGGTGGAGGCAGGATCGATTTTAACATTTAAAAGTAAAGTGGATAGGTATATGGATGGGAAGGGAATGGAGGGGTATGGTCTGAGTGCAGGTAGATGGGACTAGGGGAAAATAAATGATCGGCACGGACTGGAAGGGCCGAGAAGGCCTGTTTCCGTGCTGTAATTGTTGTATGGTTATATGGTTATATGATCATATTGAATGACGATGCTGGCGCGAAGGATCGAATGGCCTACTTGATCGAGCTGAGGTGGAAGGGCTGCACCATTGAGAACAAAGAGGGACTTAGCGTGCGGTGGGGGTGGGGGGGACTGAGAACAAAGGGTAACCCGGCGTAGGGGTGGGGGGGAGGGGGGGGCTGAGAACAAAGTGGGACCCAGGAAGAGGGTGGGGGGAACGAGGAAGGAATTAGTACTTTTTGTAACTTTGTCGGTGCCTTTGTGGCGACTCTTTTGTGTACGCTGCATGCAAACACAAAGAATGTCACAATACCTAGGTACGGGTGACAATAAAGTATCATCATCAACATCGTCATAACCCACTATTATCCTTCAGCCCACAACAACAGACTGGTTCCTCACTGCAGATTGTTCCAAAGTGCAGGCATTCATAGATTGTTCTTCTATTCTTACAGTGACCTCCCAGCAATGTCTTGCCAGAAACACCTGTCTAAGGGCACCTAGTGGCCCTCACAAGAAGGTATATCCCTCCTTCCGATGGTGTAACAGACTGGCTTCACAAGGTCCTGGTCAGTAAATTTAGGGGCATATTTTCTGTCCCCACCTATCACTGCCTCATCCATGGAATCAGCATCCCAGTATCTGCAAGAGTATTCCTTTAAGAGCTGCCTGATGAGATTTCAGCAGCATATTGCAATTGCAAAACGCTCAATGAGAGCTTTTCACTCACGTCCGTTGTTTATGAAAATAGTGGCGTTATATGAGGGAGTCTAACAAGGCTGTTTGCTTTAATAGTGCTGTTGAATTTTCTGATTATTTATAAACTTTTCAAATCAGGATTAAGGAGACGTGCGACGATATTTTAAGATTGAGAAATTGACGCAGCTGAGTTTCTAGGCCATTGCCTTTCTTACTCTCGGACTTTGAAACCTGATGAAGTTGCTGCAGGCTCCAAAATCCTCATTAAAAAAATCACTATTTTGTCCTTCATGAAAGTTATTCCAATGACGTATTGTGAATTGGTTTGCCTCCCTCGTGGAGCATTAGCTTATCCTGGAGCTCTCTCGTTCTTATTCTCCAGAGTCTTGACAAGCCAGCTATTTGTCTTGAACCAATGTTTTTTGCGATGAGGTTTAAAAGTGCAAATTAACTAGAGCTATTTTTGTAGGTCTTTCAACTTTCCGTGACAGCATCTGATACCATTTGCTTGTGCAGTTGCTTTTTTAATATGGCCAGAAATGTTCGATTTACAGACTACATCTGAATTTTATTGGCAAAGTATGGGACTATAATGCTGATGATAAAGTGATGTCCTTGCATCAGTACTATTCGCCATCAACGACAAAATCCTTGCATCCTGATCAACGTTCTCTACATTTAAACATTTTTTTTGCTACTTTGTGTTGGACTTTTGTCCGAAGTCACTCTGTGTGATATCCTAGTGCTCTGACCATGCTATATCTTCAAACAATTGACAACAGCTTGATCATTGATTCAACTCTGCTGAACTTGGTGGAATACCAGATTACACATTTTGAACAGAGATTTGTATTTCTAAAGTGACTTTCACAATATTACAAAATACTCTACAGCCATTGGAATGGAGTGGAGTGTACACATTGTGATGAGAGAATATACATATGTGAAATTAGTCTGGAGTAAGCACCTACAAACAGCAATATAACAATTAAGAAAATAACATATTAATGTGGCTAATTGAGGGATGAATATTAGCCATGATATTCGAGAGTCATCTCTGTTTTTCTTCCAAACAATGTAAAAGGATTTTTTATTTGAGAGAACAGACAGAGATTTTGTTTCCCATCTCACCTGAAGAAGTACATGTTTAATAGTGAAGCCACACTCCACCGGCACTCAAACGTAGATCCAGCAAAGTATACTCTATTACAAATTTATTTTACTTTAGACTTACAGCGTGAAATCCATACGCAAACGCTATCCTACACACTCTGGGGACAGTTTACAATTTTTACAGAAGCCAATTAACCTACAAACCTGTACGTCTTTGGAGTGTGGGAGGAAACCAGAGCATTCGGAGAATACCCACACGGTCATAGGGCGAACGCACAAACTCAGTACAGACAGCACCCACAGATTGAACCAGGGTCTTTGGCACTGTAAAGCAGCAACTCTATGCTGCACCACTGTGTCGCTCCTTTCAAAAGACATCTGGACAGATCTATGTTTAGGAGAGGAATGGAGGGATATGGGCCATATGAAGGCAAATGGAACTAGCCCAGAATGCCAACTTGGTCAGCAAGGACATGGTAGACCAAAGAGCCTGTTTCCATTTTTAGTTTAGTTTTGAGATACAGTGTGGAAACAGGCGCTTCGGCCCACCACGACCGTGCCGACCAATGATCACCGATACACTAGTTCTATCTAGAAGTAATAGAGTATACTTCTTATGAAGAAAGACTGGATAGACTCGGTTTATACTCTCTAGAATTTAGGAGATTGAGAGGGGATCTGAGAGACTTACAAAATTCTTAAGGGGTTGGACAGGCTAGATGCAGGAAGATTGTTCCCGATGTTGGGGAGGTCCAGGACAAGGGGTCACAGCTTGAGGATAAGGGGGAAATCCTTTAGGACCGAGATGAGAAGGACTTTTTTCACACAGAGAGTGGTGGGTCTCTGAAACTCTCTGCCACAGAGGGTAGTTGAGGCTAGTTCATTGGCTATATTTAAGAGGGAGTTAGATGTGGCCCTTGTGGCTAAGGGGATCAGAGGGTATGGAGAGAAGGCAGGTATGGGATACTGAGTTGGATAATCAGCCATGATCATATTGAATGGTAGTGCAGGCTCGAAGGGCCAAATGGCCTACTCCAGCACCTAATTTCTATGTTTCTATCCTACACACTACAGATAATCTTTAGAAGCCACTTGACCTACAAACCTGCATGTCTTTGGATTAAGGGAGGATTTGGAGCACCCGGAGAAAACCCATGCGGTCATAGGGAGTACGTTGAAATGCCGTACAGACACCACTCGTAGTCAGGATGGAACCCGGGTCTCTGGCGATGTAACGAAGCAACTCTACCGGTGCATCACTGTGCCGTTGCCACAGCTTAATGACTCGAAGTTGTGGATAGATTCAAAAGGAACAGACAGGCTGGTTATGATGTCTATTATTGCCAATTACACCATAAAAAGGTGGAAAAGCAAGTTGTAATCGGGATATTGTTACCCTGCAATAGAATGTAGATAGATTTACCAGGTTTAATGTGGGCAAGTGCAAGGAAATGCACTTCAGTAAGAGGAATCAAAGATTGGATTATTATCTAAATGGGGAGTGACTGCAAATGAGTGAAGTACAGAGAGATGTAGGTGTTGTGCATTAATCAGACCGTTATCATGCAGGTGCAGAGAGCAGTTAAGAGGGCAAATGGCAAAATGGCCTTCAGCACAAGAAGGTTGGAGTCTAAAATGGAGAAATATTGATACAATTGTATGGGGTACTTATAAAGCCACTTTTGTTTACTTTTAGTTTAGTTTAGAGATACAGCGCAGAAACAGGCCCTTCGGCCCACCGAGTCCTCAGCGACCAGCAGTCCCCACGCATTAACACTATCCTACACACACTAGGGATTTATAATTGACATACCAAGCCAATTTACCTACAAACCTCTACATCTTTGGAGTGTGGGAGGAAACCGAAGATCTCGGAGAAAACCCACGCGGTCACGGGGAGAACGTACAAACTCCGTACAGACAGCACCCGTAGTCGGGATCAAACCCGGGTCTCTGGCGCTCCAAGTGCTGTAAGGCAGCAACTCTACCGCTGCGCCACTGTGCCACCCCGCTGCTTTGCTTGACATTTAAGATAAGAAAGCAGTGGAGTGAATTTAACAGAGATTCTCCAGTCTAACTGTTGGAATGAGAGGATCGTTCTGTGAAGAGGGCAAAATAGCTTGGAACTTAGAAGAGTGGGGAGTGATCTAAATGAAACATAAAATATCCCAATGGGGCATGACAAGGTAGACGTTAAGATGTTTCACCAGCAGGAGGATCTGGAATGAAGGGGATATTGTTTCAAGAAAAGGAGCAGATAATTTAAAACCTGGTCACAGTGGCGCAGCGGTAGAGTTGCTGCCTTACAGTGAATGCAGCACCGGAGACCCGGGTTCGATCCTGACGACGGGTTCTATCTGTACGGAGTTTGTATGTTCTCCCCGTGACCTGCGTGAGTTTTCTCCAAGATGTTCGGTTTCCTCCCACACTCCAAAGACGTACCGGTTTGTAGGTTAATTGGTAAATGTAAAAATTGTCCCTAGTGGGTGTAGAATGGTGTTAATGTGCGGGGATCGCTGGTCGGCGCGGACTCGGTGGACTGAAGGCCTGTTTCCATGCTGTATGTCTAAACTAAAACCAATGGAAATTTATACTCAAGTGGAGTGAATCTCTAGAATTGTCTATCCCAGATAGTTATGGAGGTGAGATCATTAGAAGTTTTTAGAGTGTAGGTAGGTACATTTTTGAAAGATCAGCGGATTGAGGGCTGTGGGGAACTAGTACCGAGGAGAAGTTGATCATTGGGTAGATCAATAATGATCATGTTGAAGGCAGGGCAGGCTTAAGAGACTTAGATGGCCTAATCCTGCTCTTTTTTTCTTGCGCTCTTGTGCTCCAGTAGAGTTCTGGTTAGAGCAGACTAAAACTGAAACACTTTCTTCTGCACTCAATAACCATCCTGAAATTCAGTTTGAGATAAAGAAGAAATAAATCCTGGAGGGCACATGTAAAAATTCAAAACATCATCTGGATATTGAATGTGCTGTCGATCTCTTGGATGGGGCTTTTGAACCATGACCAATCAATGATTCTCACTGTGAGGGAAGGCAATAAAGTTCAGTCATCTTCCTCTTTCTTCTCGCGTGGTCGGGGCCTTTGAACCCTCCGCAGTCGCCGCTATGGCGGCCCGATCTTCAGGCCCTTTCGCCGAGATGATCGGTACCCCGGCGTCGGAACGGATCGGAACACACTCAGCGGCTTGGAGTTTCCGAATCGGCCGCTTCTTACCGGAGACCGCGACTTCCGAAGTCTACAGGCCGAGCTGGGCGGAGCTCCAACGCTGGCGACCCCCGGCGAGACGTCCCAGGCCTCCGCGATGTTAAAGTCAGCGGCGCCCATGGCTAGAAGCTCTGCAAACCACAGCTCCACGGTGTCAATCAGCAGGCCCGACACTCCGGAGCTTCAACACGGCGAGCCCCAGTAAGGCATCGCCCGCTCCATGATGTAATTCAGTGCTGCGCGGTTGCTGAAGCTCTGGCCGGTCTCCGGCAATCCAAGTTGGTAGGCCGCGAGGGGGGGGGGGGGGGCGAATATGCGACTCGGAGAAAAAACGCATAGTCGACCAGGAAGTGACAAGGAGACAGTTTCCCCTCCTCCCCCCCCCCCCCATCGCCCCCACATTAAAAAGACAAAGAAACCTCCAAAAACATACTTTCAGACTTACTAAAAATAACAAAAATTGTGAAAGGATGGACAAACGTCTGGCGAGGCTGCTGTGCGCTGGTGGCGCCACCCGATGACATAAAGGTGCTTCAAAATTAATAATGCACAGTTTCTTCAAAACGAATAACATTTAAATGAGATGCAATCAAAATAAATTGGCGTTGTGTGACAACAGCGACAAGCTGCGATGGTTCATGCAACTCTTATTTACAATAGCAAATTTAATACAATGACAAAAGACTTACATCCTTGCACTAGTGATGAGTGTGACCTTTAATATGCAGCTTGAAGTCCAACACAGACAGATAGAATGATGCAAGGGACATATGAAATTATGAAATAATAATAGAGTGCTGGAGACACTCAGTGGCATCAATGGAAACAGAAACCGAGTTAATGTTTCTGGTCAAGTACATTAAAATTATTTCCATCATAATCTACTACCAATGTTGGTGTCTGGCACAAATAGTTTGAATGTTACATTGATACAATCCCAATGAGCCAATGGTCCGTTGAGAATGGTTTTGGTTGCAATACATGAGTTCATGTTAACCCAGTGACGCCTGGCAAAAAGGCAAAAGATGTGGTTACAACTAATCTGACTTAACTTCCAGTTCCTGTTGTGATATAATTGTGTGGTTTTAACGCCTAACTTAGCTTGGATGCTCAACGTGTCATTAAGTGTGTGGGGCCAGGCCACAGATATTCCAACCCTGCGAAATTTATAGGTACTCATTTGCAACAACAGTTTCTGTTATTGCTAAAATCGCACTCCCCTAGTTCTGCATTGATGAACGGTGAAACTATTCTGAGTTAATTTATATGTCAATGGCATGTACACAATGTAACGTTGCAAGCTGCAATCAAAAGAGTCTGCGGGCCAAAGTGTAAAAAGTGATAATGGTGGTAAATTTAATACCAAACACTAATAGCTTGAATGTGTAGGAAGGAACTCCAGATAATGTTTTAAAGCAAAGATAAACACAAAATGCTGGAGGAATTCAGCAGGACAGGCAGCATGCTTGAATTTCTTTCTTACTCAAATATCAACCCAAAGTGTTTGTCTTAAGGTGGACTAAAGTGCTGGAGAAACTCAGCGGGTGAGGCAGCATCTGTGGAGCGAAGGAAATAGGCAACGTTTCGGGCCAAAACCCTTCTTCAGACTGATGTAGGGTGGGGGGGGGGCGGGAAGAAGAAAGGAAGAGGAGGAGCTAGAGGGCTGCATGAGAGCTGAGAAGGAGAGGAGACAGCAAGGGCTACCGGAAATTGGAGAAGTCAATGTTCATGCCGCTGGGGTATAAACTTCCCAAGCGAAATACGAGCTGCTGCCCCTCCAATTTCCGGTGGTCCTCACTCTGGCCATGGAGGTGGCCCAGGACAGAAAGGTCGGATTCGGAATGAGAGGGGGAGTTGAAGTGCTGAGCCACTGGGAGGTCAGGTTGGTTAATGCAAACCGAGCGGAGGTGTCATAGGAAACCCTCGCTGGTGTGTAGGAAGGAACTGCAGATGCTGGTTTAAACCGGACAAAGATACAAAATGCTGGAGTGACTCAGCGGGACAGGCAGCATCTCTGGAGAGAAGGAATGGATGATGTTTCAGGTCGAGGCCCTTCTTCGGACTCACTGGTGTCTTCAGCAGAGCTGGTGGGAAGCTATTGTTGCTTTCAGCAGTGGCTGACAGATTTGAACACACACACTGTCTGGCTGTTGACTGCAGCTCACTAGCTCCTTGTGTGAGGTTAGGTGCATCTGGCACTCTGGTGGAGGCACATGAGTAGGAGGGAGGGAGTACAGGGAGTACAGGGAATACAGAATTATTACCTTCTCTTGCACTGTTCTCATCCCATAGAGGGCCAAGGGACGGTCTGCTGCCATGTATTTTCGAGACAGATGGGAAATGAAAATCCATACACTCTCTCCCTACCCATGTGAGGTCATTGAACCATTTCCCACTGATCTGAACCTTCCGGGAAGTGATATCCTCAGTCTCTCCATTGACCTGCAAATAGAAGAATCTGTAATCTTCCACCTCTTCAATAAGAAAAAGTATTTTCTTCCTCATCCTCACCTCTTCCACCAGCACCTCCAACAGCCATTGGGATATTAGAGGCCAACTCATTTTCCACACGTGGTTGCAGCCCTGCAGGGCCGGAGTCCCAGGGTCGATCTTGACTACGGGTGCTGTCTGTATGGAGTTTGTACGTTCTCCCCATGACCATGTGGGTTTTCTCCGGAATCTCCCGTTTCCTCCCACACTCCGAAGTCGTACAGGTTTGTGGGTTAATTGGCTTGGTAAAATTGTAAATTGTCCCTAGTGTGTGTAGGATAATGTTAATGTGCGGGGATCGCTACTCGGTGGCTTGAAGGGCTGGTTTCCGCGCTGTATCTCTAAAAAACAAAAAACGAAAGTAAATCTTTTTTTTTTTTTTTTTTTTTTTTAAATATTTTTTTTATTTGAAGTAAACCATTTACAATGTAAAGCTTACTTTATAAACTAACACCTTAATTCAATATTACTACAAATAACATATCAATACTTAATATCTTCTATTTTTTGGAAATAAAGAAAAGGATATATAAAAGAGAAAAGAAAAAAGAGTAAATAAAAAGGAATAAAAAATTCTTCCCACATACTTCAACCGTAAAAAAAAAAGAAAAAAAAAAGGGAAAATTTGAAAAACAAAAATATTACATATATATAAACAAAAACTAAAGTCATTATACGAAATACTATTTCATTCAGAAATATCTCTAATAAATGCACAATAATATCAAATATAAGTAAGTTATTCGCATCGGATCCGTAGGGTGTCCGTCGAGCCGTGATTCCAAGAATAGCTACTTCTCTAAATACTGTATATATGGAGACCATATCGATTCAAAAGAATTATACCTGTCCAAAAGGACAAATCTAATTCTTTCCAAATTCAACGTCTCCAACATCTCTGCTTTCCACATTTTAATTGTTGGGGATAATGTTCCCTTCCAAAATTTAAGTATCATTTTTTTCCCTACTATTAAACAGTAATCAAAAAAATTTCTTTGATTAACTGTGAGTACCAAATTTGGCTCCGGGATTCCGAATATTATTAATTTTGGGTCTGGGTCGAGTTCAACCTTAAGAACTTCCGAAATAACTTTAAAAATTTCAATCCAATAATAATTCAACCGTGGACACGTTACCAAACTATGTATTAAATTTGCTTCAAGATTCTTACATTTATCACAAATAGAGGAGAGACTAGGAAAGATACTTTTTAATTTGGTTTTCGAGTAGTGTAATCTATATATAACTTTAAATTGTATTAGTGTGTGTCTGGCATTCAAAGAACACCAATGTATTCTTTGTAAGCCTTCTTCCCAAGTTTCTTTTGTTATAGGTAATCCAATTTCATTTTCCCATGCTTGACGATATGTTTCAGTTGTTGGGTTCTCTTTATCTAAAATAATATTGTATATATAAGCTATAAGCTTATCCTTATTTGGATGTAAATTAAACAGCTCATCTAATAAGCCTGGTTCTTTTTTTTTATAGTCTTGTGTGTTACATTTAATAAAATCTCTAATTTGTAAATACCTAAAATGGTGTTGTGAAGGTAATCCAAAAATATCTTGTAACTCTTCAAATAATAAAAATTTTCCATTTCTATATAGGTGTCCTATCCTTTTAATTCCTGAATCCTCCCACAGTCTAAACCCCGCATCTAAGATTGAGGGTTTAAACAGTGGGTTATTCCTAATTGGTAACCTAAAAGAAAGATTATCCAGATATAGGGTCTTAACTATCTGTTTCCAAATACGCCTATTATTATGAATTATAGGGTTGTCCCTATAAGTCTTTTTTTTGTACTTCCTTTGGTGCGAAAATAATCGACTCTATATTGAAAGGTAAACAGTCTTCCTTTTCCATTTTTAACCACATTGGTTCAACATCCATATTTACCCACCAAAAATTCATATTCTTAATCTGAACTGCCCAAAAGTAATATAGAAAATTTGGAAGTGCCAGCCCTCCATTTATCTTAGACTTACATAAGTGTTTTTTACTTATTCTATGACTTTTGTAATCCCAGACAAAATTATTAACTATAGTATCAATTTTTTTTTAAAAACTTTTTGGGAGAAAAAAAGGAATTGCCTGAAATAAATATAACAATTGTGGTAAAAAAATCATCTTTATAGCATTAATCCTACCGATCATAGATATAAGGAGTGTTTTCCAATATGAAATGTTTTTTTTAAGTTTCTCTAATAATTGATAATAATTAGCTTTAATTAATAATTTATAGGATTTAGACACATTGATTCCTAAATATTTAAATTTATCTGTAACTATTTTTAGTGGGTATTTTTGTAGTATATTTACATTTATACCAGTTATAGGCATAATGTCACTTTTATTCCAATTAATCCTATATCCTGAAAATACGCTAAATTCATTTATAACATTGAATAACTTGGGAATACTACATTCCGGCTTAGTAATATAAATCAGAATATCATCTGCATATAAAAATATCTTATTATTTGTTGTGTCAGTATTATACCCATATATTTCGGGTTCTGATCTGATTCTTTCGGCCAGAGGTTCTATCACCAAAGCAAATAATAAAGGGGATAACGGACATCCCTGTCTGCATCCCCTAAAAAGTCTAAATTTAGGTGATAGTATTTGATTAGTTAAAATTCTTGCTGTAGGGTTAGAATATAATATTCTTACCCATTTACAAAATCCATCCCCCAGTTGATACTTTTCCATTATATTAAATAAATATGACCATTCCACCTGGTCGAATGCTTTTTCAGCATCCAACGATATAACTGCTAATTCAATATCTCTCCTTCTTCTCGAGTATATAATGTTAAACAAGCGTCTAAGATTATGTGATGAATAACGTTTTGGAATAAAACCTGTTTGATCATAATGTATTATTTTGGAAATCACTAAACTTAGCCTCCGAGACAGTACTTTAGTTAATATTTTTTGATCAGTATTTAAAAGGGCAATCGCTCGATATGATCCAGGATCTTCCAGATCCTTATCTAATTTAGGAATTAATGTAATTGTAGATTCATTTAAAGACTCTGGTAATTTTCCTAACTCATAGGTGTGTCTATACACTGTTTGTAATCTTAATGAAAGTAGATCATGAAATTTTTTATAAAATTCTGCACTCAGGCCATCGGGGCCCGCTGTTTTACCATTTTTTAACAATCCAATTGATTCTTCGATATCTATTACCGATATTTCAGCATTTAATAATTGCCTACTCTCAAAATCTAGCTTATTAAAATGACATTTTTCTAGAAATGTTTCCATTTCATCTGTTTGCCCTGTTAATTTAGATGAATAAAGATTTTGATAATATTGTAAAAATGTGTCATTAATGTCTTTTGGTATAGTCAACGTATTTCCCTGTACCGATCTAATACTATGTATAGTTTTTTCATCGTCTAATCTTCTGAGTTGTCGTGCTAATAATTTTTGAGGTTTATCACCAAATTCAAAATGAACTTGTTTAGTTTGTTGATATAGTTTTATCACTTGATCAGAGTAAATTTTATTTAATCTATATTTTAATATAGCAATTTTATTACTCAACTCTTTAGAAGGATGTATTATATTTTCACTATCTAATTGTTTTATCTCTTTTTCTAACTTTTGCTCCATTTTTCGATTTTCTTTGTTAAAATGAGCTTGTGCTGATATTATTGCACCGCGCATAAATGCTTTAAATGTATCCCATAATAATAATGGGGAAGTCTCAGGTTTATCGTTAGTTTCAAAAAATAGTTTAATCTGTTTCTCCACATAGTTACAGCAGTCTTTATCCTTTAATATCTGTGTGTTGAATCTCCAAATATTAGTTTTATTAACTATATCTTTTAATTTTATCTTAAATGTTAATGGAGCATGATCTGAGATAATAATATTATGATACTTTGCATCATACGTAAAGGGGAGTAATTTTGAGTCGACTAAGAAATAATCTATCCTCGAATAGGTTCCGAATACCGGCGAGAAAAATGAATATTCCCGTCCGGTTGGATTATCCAATCTCCAAATATCTTTAACATTCGATGTCTTAATAAAAGAATTTATAAGCTTACTTGATTTAGAAAGAGCCTTACTTTTTCTAGAAGATCTATCCAAATAATTATCTAAAGTACAGTTTAAATCACCTCCAATTATTAAATTATATTGGGTGGATATAGGAATACTATTAAATATTTTCTTAAAAAATAGTGGATTATCAAAATTAGGTGCGTATATATTCATAAGAATTACTTTTTTTAAATGTAGTTCCCCTGTAATTATTAAATATCTACCCTCCTTATCCTCTATTATCGAATTAAGTTTAAAAGGTATACCTTTACGAATAATTATTGCAACCCCTCTAGATTTGTGTATAAACGAAGAATGATATACTTTTGAAATCCATTTAGCTGTTAATCTATATTGAGCATCTTTTTTAAGATGTGTTTCTTGAAGAAACGTAACTCCAGATTTCAATCTATTCAGCTGAGCTAATACCTTTCCCCTTTTAATTGGTTCATTGATTCCTTTAACATTCCAACTACAGAAGGTGATTCCATCACCCCCATTCCTTACATTCATATCTTGCATTTTATAGTTAGGGTGGCTTTTTTTGGAGTAGCCTTCTTGGCTCCTCCAGCCCGACATTACACCCCAACTTCAATCCGATGCGAATTTCCAATTCCATTAAACCATATCCATTTAATCTGATTATATAAAATAGATAGAAGTCATGATTATATAATATATAATATAAAATCAAGTATGTGTTATACAAAAAATAATAACGAGTGTAAATATAAAAAAAGTAAAGGGTGATAAAAAGGTGATCAGAAAAAAAAGACTACACTTTTATAATGTGTAGTGTGCACAGGTGAAAGCCACACTAACATGGCTACTAATCTAGCGACTTCTTGACAGCATTCCTCAGAAGGGATTGTATTGTCTCTTTAAAAACATTTCCATTTTTAACAGGTGTCAAGATATTCTCAACAAAACGCAAGGCCTTTCGGCTGCTGACAGTCAGAATAAATGCCTGCTGTTCAAATTTACTTTGGGAATTTAAGAGTTAGTATACCCTTGACCTGTACCTTAGGTGAGTGTGTATGTTTCACTCTCCATCAGCCATACTGGGTTCCATACTCAACCCATATTTCACCTTAAAACCCAAACCGCATTAAAAATATGCCCTCTTGCCACTCATATTAGCAAAATCACAAGTAGAATTTTTCACCTATTAATTATTTCACTAGTAATAGAAAGTAGTATGATGTGGAAGGCAGTATGGATTTTGTGATTGATTTGGAATAGTGATATTAGACACTATTGCTAATGGTGATATTTGGTTTGTAGGTTGATTGGCTTGGTTTGTATACCTGGTATAAGTATAAATTGTCCCTAGTGTGGGTAGGCTTGTGTTAATGTGCAGGGATCGCTGGTCGGCGCGGACTCGGTGGGATGAAGAGCCTATTTCAGCACTGTATCCCTAAACTAAACTAAATAAATTAAATTAAAGATGCTACTTAGTTTGTTACCACATAGTGATGAATGCAACTGACATTATTAAAACCATGATCAAATTCATTAAAACCCATTAATATCCATCTTGATGTAGGTTCTTTATTCAAAATGTCAGCTATCCCTTTGCCACCACAGAAGATGCTGAACCTGCTGAATCCGTCCAGCAGTTTGCTTTTTGCTCCAGTGATTTACCATGTGACAGCACGGGCATGTGACAGGACATTGCCAGCTCACGTGTTTAAAGGAGATTTTGCAGCTGCCGGAGAGAGCCTCTGGATTGAAGTTTCTAGTGGGGTCCAGCATCATTGAGAGTTTATTTACATTTACTGTTGCTCAACCTGTCGCACAGTAGAGGAGATACGAGAGCATTGTTCTATTTTCTCTTGAGAACTGGGGTTTTTTCCAGTATTGATGAAGCAACTTCAACTACAGTTTAAGATTGTGTCGATCCCTATTATAGACTGCGACACTTGTTGTGGCCTGGAAGAGCTGAATGCGGCTGAGGACTGTGTTTCTTGAATAATGCAAACTGTTTCCTCTTGTTACTAATCACATAATAAAACAATGTTCTTGATCATAAACACAAAATGCTGGTGTAACTCTGTGGGACAGGAAGCATCTCTGGATAGAAGGAATGGGTGACGCTTCGGGTTGAGACCCTTCGTCTGCTGCCGGTCCCACTGAGTTACTCCAGCATTTTGTGTCTATCTTCGGTATAAACCAGCATCTGCAGTTCCTTCCTACACAATTTTCTTGACTATTGATTTGATCAACAATATTATTTTAACCCCCCATTTTGAAACATAGAATATACAAGGAAGCATCCTGTAACATAATTTAGTAACAAAAATAAAATCATATTTTACCTTCCTGTCCTCGAGTACGTCATGACTTGCAATTGATAAGGAAAATATAAATCACAAAATTAGAGGTGCATGTAATGAGGATATTGGAGTACGCGTGGGAGAATGTTACATGCAGATAGATTATGTGGATCGAGCTCCCAGTAAATGTGGACATGGATTGAATAAGACATGGTTTTCTAGATCAACATATTGAGTGGCCAATAGGTATCATGGACAGGACTCCGTGTCATTCCGAATGCTCAATAGCACCTAAAATTAATGCTCCATAACAGAACCATGTGTAATAGGGACTTTCAAAACTTATTACACAGAAAATAATTCCCAGTCAGTATTCACAAATATGTTGCATCCAGAATTTATTTCATGAACTTCAGTGGAAGGTGAAACAAGTGAGAGAAGCAGAAATTTCAAGAAATTATCCAGGCATAGTGCAATGAACTTTAGTTTTTCAGTTTAGAGATTCAGTGCGGAGACAGGCCCTTTGGCCCACCGAGTCCGTGCCAACCAACGTTCCCCGCACATTACACTATCCTACACACACTGGCGACAATCTTGCATTTATACCAAGCCAATTAGCCTACAAACCTGTACGTCTTTGGAGTGTGGGAGGAAACTGGAGGTTTCCGGAGAAAACTCACACAGGTCATGGGGAGAACGTACAAACTCCATATAGACAGCACCCATGGTCAGGATCAAACCCGGGTCACTGGCACTGTGAGGCAGCAAATCCATCGCTGTGCCGCTGTGCCACCCTGTGCAACTTGCCTTGCTATGGCTCACATTTCACTATCCAGAGTTAGTTGATTTGAACATCAGCTTTTCAATTAAAGAAAGTGAACGCTGTAAATACTCAGCAGAGCCCACTACCATCACAGACTTCATCAGTAAGAGTGTAGTAGAAAGTGTGCCAAAGAAAGTTCCCCAACTGGGAACTATGGATGAACTGTTTGGTCCATTCCCAAGTGAAGTCCAAGTCTCCAGTGTTCAAGTCCAGTCATCCCAAGCAATACAAGTCTGAAGAAGGGTCTCGATCCGAAACGTCGCCTATCTCCTTTGCTCCTTAGATGCTGCTGCACCCGCTGAATTTCTCCAGCTTTTTGTGTAACACAAGAAATCTATTTATGTCCTTCACAAAGAATGAATGAATGAATAAGTTTATTGGCCAAGTATGTACCCATGCAAGGAATTTGCCTTGTTGCTCCGCTCGCAAGTAACAACGCGACATACAGTAAACAAGAATAAAACATAAAACATTAAGAATAAGACATTATAGTTTAAACATGTGAATTAAATAAAATACCAGAGCAAAAGGAGGCTACAGACTTTTGGTTATTGAGTAGAGCTACCACTCATGGAAAAAAGCTGTTTTTATGGCTGTGGCAGCTTTGACAGTCCGGAGTCGCCTTCCAGAGAGAAGTGATTCAAAGAGTTTGTGGCCAGGGTGAGAGGGGTCAGAGATGATTTTACCCGCTCGCTTCCTGGCCCTTGCAGTGTACAGTTCGTCAATGGGGGGAAGGTTGCAGCCAACATCCCTCTCAGCTGATCAAACGATTCGCTGCAGCCTCCGGGTGTCGTGCTTGGTGGCTGAGCCAAACCAGACCATGATGGAGAGGACAGACTCTACGATGGCAGTATAGAAAGCCATCAAATTGCCAAAGGGGAAATGGTGCCGAAGTAGAAATGGTTGAGAACTTCAAGTTCCTAGATGTAAATATCACCAACAAATTGTCCTGGACTAACCATATTTTAGCTACTGCCAAAAAAGCGCACCAATGCCTCTTCTTTGTCAGAAGACAAAGAAAGTTCAGCATGTCTCCAATGGCACTTATCAAGTTCCACTGTATCTCTGTATATGTGATATTAATAAACCAATACCAATAAAATTTGTGGAAGGGAAAGCAAGGTTTCAGGTTGATGACTTTTAATAACCTTTGATAACCTTTGATAATTGGGTAACTCAATTATCACTGTACCTTCATTGGTGCATGTGACAATAAATGTGAACTTGAACTTGAACAATAAAAATCATATAAAGCTAGAAATGTGACTTGTTTTAAATTGTGCAGAAGAATCGGTGAGAACAAAGGAAATGCCAATGATAAGGTTGAGAGAGACTGGGTGACACAAGTGGTGATGGTGATGGCTGCTGCCGGTGAATGCTTGTTAATCACAGTCGAACTGCCTGAAGAAAATGCCAATAGATGATGAATGTAAATAGCGACAGTGAAAGGAAGAAAATTAAATCAATATTGGAACAATGAGATTTAAAAAAAAACACTGCAGATGCTGCAAATCTGATGCCACAATAGTTCCAATTGGAACTGGAATTTAACCTGAAAAGCCTATTTCTTTAGCTATAACAAAGCCTCAAAGATAATAACAGATTGCTTAATTTTAACCTGCCTTTAATTTTATATCGAAGTCACGTGACTGACTACGTGAAGAGCCCATGCGTGTCAATACGTCGACGCATGGCGCGAGAATTGGAGCAGTTTCAAACTGCTCCGGCAGGTAAGGAGAATTTTTCTTTCAGGAACGGGCCGCCGCTCCGAAAATAGGGGCAGCAAGCCCGGGGAAGCTGGCACAGCTTCTAGCGCTGCCGCCGTGGAGGCTCCGCAATGGAGCTGCCGGTTTTCATTTTTCAGCTGACGGTCGGCCGGTGCAGCGACCGGCGTGGAGGCTCAGCAGGAGCTGCCGGTTTAAAAATAGCAGCTTCCGGCTCGGCCAGGATGGAAACCGCCATGGAAGAATGGGGCTCCACATGAGCAGGCTGCTGTTCAGAGCATCTGACGGGAAATGCCTGTACAGACACCTCCGTTGGAGCTCCGAAAGGGAGCAGGCCAGCGGACTGAGGAAGCAACACCTGGTTCAATGTTGAGTTCTATTCCTCCCCTAAGGAACTCTGTTGAGGCTCCAGAAGGGAGCAAGGACTCGGAGTCACTGGCAGGCGCAACCTGTCTAGTGAGAAAAAATAAATAAATAAATGAACCAACAAACAAATAAAGAAAGAAAAAATAAATGCATGAATAAATAAAGGAGACATTTACAGGCTGTGTCAGTCAGATGACTGAGCAACAACTGGTTCAGGGTTGCGTTATAATATCTCCCGCTCAGAAGAAGGGAAGCAACACCTGGCCCAGGGTTGCGTTTATAATATTCCCCACTCAGTAGAGGGGGTTGTTGGAGATTCTTACATAGGTGACTACAACTATGTGGATATCGATAAGGAAATCGAATCCCTGAACTAACGGGAGATATGCTTCATTTTAATCATATGAAGGAGCTACCTTCTCTTGTCACATATTTGCCATCCCTTTGGGGATAGGAGATTCACTGGAGGAAGATCTGGCTAAGAGTATCCGGGAAATATGCCAGTCTAGATAACTGCCAGACTTTTGGATGTTCCATACGTCAACTTCATCAGTTGGGATATCTCAGTGATGATATGTAGGCAAAGAATTATGTCAGCGAGTCCAAAAACTTTTTACTGGAGTCATTACGGCCTTTTGCAAGTCAGTAGATGGGTCTCAACTCTCGGAAGTGCAGAAAGCTGCATTATCACTTCTCTGTAATACACAGTTGGGGCTATTACCTTCGCAAAATGCTATAAGCCATGAGATAATTCCCAAAATGGCTCATGTTTAAAGGGCCGGTAACGTGCAGCCTGCATAGTATTTCTTCAGAGAAGACTTATGTAGCAAGTTGAAGACTTGCAGGGGGAGTTTAAGGCGGCTGCGGGGGTGGAGTACCATCCTATGTGGGTAAAGCTCCAGTATTCCGGTGGGTTTTCAGCCTGTATTCAAGGGGCAGGAAGCGCCGTTAATGCTCTGGAAAGGAGCAGTCGGGAGTCACTAGCTGGCCCCGCAAGAACAGCTTGTTGAACCAGGCTTGCAGTAATGGCAGGCGTGACCTGTCCAGTGAGCCCCGCTGAGGATCCGAAGGAGCAGCTGGCCAAAGGAACAGCCTGTCAATCCAGGCTGGGAGAAACTGGCAGCGCGATCTGCGCTGTCAGCTCCAGCAAAGGCTCCAAAAAAGGCGGAAGGCCGCATGAGTAGCCTGGCGAGGTAGGCTTTGAGTTATGGCAAGTGTGGCCTGTTCAGTGAGCTCTGCCCAGGCTCCAAAGGAGCAGAAGGGGTTGAAGGAGCGGCCTGTCAAACCAGGCTGGGAATAACTGGTAGCGTGACCTGCACAGTAAAGCTCCAGCAAGGCTCTAAAGAGGCTGTGGGCTGAAAAAGTAGTCTGTCCCATTGGGCTCAGGAATGCTGGCAGGCATGCCTTGCGCAGCAATGTCACTTTTGAGCTCCGTAAACGAGCTGTTTGGTAAGCGCGGGGCTGAAGATGTGGTCAGACATAGTCTGCAATGGAACTTCGCTGAAGCTCCAACAAGCAGGTCGACCTGGGCTCAGAGACGCTGGCAGGTAAGGTCTCTTTACTAACCTCCGTAAAACTCTGAAATGGAGCAGTCTGTCGCCCCGGGTTTGCATTTACTGGCAGCATGGTTGGTCTAGTACCTTTCACTGTCTCTGGAGAAGAGCAGGTTGATGCAGAGACATTGGCAGGGTGCCTTGAATAGCAACCTCTGTAAGTTCCAAGTATGAACAGCTTGGCTACCCTGGTTCAGGGTAGACCATCTTGGAACTGGCTGGCCATATGGAGCATATTGACCAGGGAAGCACTGCCTCAACATCTGTGATTGAAATTATCGGGCTGCTCAGTAGAGTGAGGTAGTTTGAGGTTTCCCTCAACACTTGTTTAATTCTTTCAGCTCAGCTAGTAGAGTTGCCAGTTCGTTGGAAGCATCATTGCCATCCTCTCTGGGACAGGTAGCTACCAGCAGAAAGCCGGTCTAGCATGTAGCATTTTTTATTTGAACTGCAGGCTCATGTTGTGCATAGAAAATATATATATAATAATCTGTAGGCTCTCAATACCAGTATTCCTGATTGAGTGGCTGGTCGAAGAGAGTGCGTTGCGCACACTGGCGACTGAGACAGGTGGTTTCAGTCAGAGGACTGCGGAGCAATTCCTGGTTCAGGGTTGCATTATGCTATTTTCCACTCTGAGGATGGAAGCTGAGGATTCATGGTGACTCTGAAGGTGAAGAGTTGACAGAGAACTCGTATTCCCACATCAGGTGGATGTTGTGCTTCAGCTCTAGTCATAAGGATCTGATTATATGTTATGAGCGAAATAAATAAATAAATAGATACATGCATCTTCCACGGCAAGAGAAGCCAAAAAATTTCCGTCTGTACAGTCAATAGATGAAACAATGGTTATCCACGTGGAAACAGAGACGTCTCACAAAGGATGAGTATTCTGCCCAAGAACAAGAGGGGTATATTTCTAATATTTCTCAAGGTTGCAGGAATGTGGAGCATGGCAAATCAGGTTAGGATTTGGCTAGTCTGATCATGTTGTTTGGTTACCCAGTTTAAGGTGGATAATTGTCTTTCAGCAATTTAGCTGATTCAGAGGATTTAGGGCATCAATCAATCTTGAAGATACATACTTTGCCATATCTATACACGAGAGGCACAGATATATCTGGTGTTTTGATGACAAAGCCAGTGGTGGAAAGTTTAGGCTCTACCTAGGGGTTGTCTTCAGGCCTAGGCTATTTACAAAGATTCTAAAGCTAATGCTGCCCCACTCAGATCAAAGGGGCATTGTGTCTTGGAGTTTATAGATGACATGCAAATTTGGTACCTGATAAGACTCAGGGGTTTTATCAGTAGATGCCTCTTACAATATTAAGGATGAGGCAACATGAATTTTAATATGGCCAATTCAGCCTACTCATTCAGGGTGTTCATTGTAAAAGGCGGGTGAAAGAAGCTCCTATTTACTCGAATGCACGAGTGATGGCTAGTTCAGCCTATTTCTCGTGCAGATAGCTCTGTATGGTTGTATGGGAAGTTTGTGAAGAAGACACGTGAGCTACCTTTAAACAGAAGTAGCAGAGGTTTGTGTTTCTTTCAGTTTGGCTTAGAGAAGCGATTATGTTATGGCACAATTGACACTGCTTGTGCTGCTTTGTAATTTTCTTTAGTACCATAAGTGGGACAATAAATGATTGGATATTCACCCGCTGTTGACTAACGTTATGCAAGATGTCTTTTATATGAACACTTTAAAGCCTAGACGCATAGTAGTGTGGAATGTGTATCAGTAGATTATTATGCAGATATTCATCTACTGTATTCCTAATGGGAGCAGTATTTTTTAAGTTGATAATGCTTTTAGCAACTTAAGACTGTGTTCTTTAGCAAAATTTTTATTCAAGTCTTTACTCAATCCCCGGCTCGGTCTCTGGGTCATAACTGACATGAGGGTAGCTTGTTATGGGAATTTTCTCATAAAGCAAAACGGGCATGGTTGGGTACAATTTGGAGTTGACAGCATACCCACCAGATCTGAGATCGGGGGTGTTATTATGTATAGAGGTACACTGAGCTTGCTAGTACCTATGAAAGGAAGGATGGTCGCTTCATTATTATTTAATAGTTTTCTCACGAGATTGCTGGTGGCTCATTAGCAGCCAATAAAATTGTTATTCCCATTTGATCAACTTCTTGCAACAACAGGAGGCTTACATAGTGCACGTTCAGAAATTATAACATTTGGTTGAATATGCCTGGATGATTGCAAATAGAATTCTGAACAGTGTTGCATGAGTTATTGTCTAACTCAAAGCCAATTGGGACCGTGGTCCGATTAAGGGCAATGGCCATGTATGCAAGTTAGCATCATGTTGTTAATAACCCATGTCATTTCTACCATTTATGGTTTATCTGTTTAAGTGTTTCACACACAGATTGGTTTACTGCATGAAACCACAGCGCTTTGAAGGCTTCACCTAGTCACTCACGTGACTTCAATATAAAATAGAAAGATTAAACAAAAACTTACCATTTGAAGTTTGATCTTTATTTTATGAGAAGTTGAAGTGAGGGACCACGTGCCCTCCACTCCCAACCCTGAATCTCATAAAGATCATTCAGTAAGTCAACGGTTATTAATCTTTCTATACTTTAAGTTTGTGCAAGTGGTCTGTGGTTTCATACAGTTGCTCTGAAGATTGACGCACATGTGGGCTGGCGGGCTCTTCACGTAGTCCCTCACTTCAACTTCTAATAAAATAAAGATCAAACTTCAAATGGTAAGTTTTTGTTTAATCTTTCTATTTTCTGTGACATTATTCTCACCTAGCTGCCAAGAATGTTGACCCTTACCTTGGTAATATCTCCATGACTGAGGGGAAGCATGAGGGCACAGCTAGAAAAATGCTGCCTTGCAACGCCTGCAACCCAGGTTCAATCCAGCCCTCTGTAGCTCTCAGTGCGAAGTTAGTACATTCTGCACATAAGTGATAAGTGATAGGAGCACAATTAGGCCTTCCTGCCCATCAGGTCTACTCTGCCATTCAATTATAGCTGATCTATCTCTCCCTCCTAACCCCATTCTCCTGCCTTCTCCCCATAACCCCATAACGTGATTTAATTAGTTTCATTCACATGAAAAAACGTGTGAGGAATAGCTTGCAGAGAAAATGGCCTCCATCGATGTCATAAGGAAATTTGACCATTCTTCAAAATGGTTGATTCATCCGGTCTGAGGATTTTTGAGTGCAGCCAGGGAGAAGGTAGGAAAGCTCAGGGATAAAAGAGGAAAATTTTGCTTGGAGTTCGAGGATGTAGTCGAGGTACTAAATTAGTACTTTCATCTATGTTTACCACAAAGTAAGGCATGGAGGACATTAAGATAAATGTGGCGAATACTAGTGCAAGGGTAGTATGAGATATAGAAGGGGATGCTTTTGGAACTCTTGAAGAGCATTAAGTTGGATAAATCCCCAGAATTTGATGGGTTCTATGCAAAGTTATTAAGAGAGGCAAGAGAGGAGATTGCAGGAGCCTTGACGAAGATCTTCTCTAACCACGGACAATGTCATGGACCATATAAACATATAACAATTGCAGCACGGAAACAGGCCGTCTTGGCCCTTCCAGTCCGTGCTGACCATTTATTTTCCCCTAGTCCCATCTACCTGCACTCAGACCATACCCCTCCATTCCCTTCCTGTCCATATACCTATCCACTTTACTTTTAAATGTTAAAATCGATCCTGCTTCCACCACTTCTGCTCGAAGATCATTCCACACAGCCACCACTCTCTGAGTAAAGAAGTTCCCACTCATGTTACCCCTAAACTTCTGTCCCTTAATTCTCATGTCATGCCCTCATGTTTGAATCTTCCCTACCCTCAGTGGGAAAAGCTTACCCACGTCAACTCTGTCCATCCCTTTCATAATTTTAAAGACCTCAATCAAGTACCCCCTTAACCTTCTGCGCTCCAAAGAATAAAGACCTAACTTGTTCAACCTTTCTCTGTAACTTAGTTGCTGGAACCCAGGCAACATTCTAGTAAATCTAGGGGATGACTGGGGACGTCAGGGGGGTAGCTAATGTTGTTTCTTTGTTCAAGAAAAGTAGAGAAAATCCAGGGAATTATTGTCAGGTGAGCCACACGTTAGAGGTAGGAAAGCTATTAGAAAAGGATTTACTCTCATTTGGATGAGAATGGGCTAGTCAGCCTGTCTTTGTATACAGCAGGTCACACCTAACTAACAGAGTTATACAGCATAAAAAGTCTCTCGGCCTGACTTGTATGAGCCAACCAAGATGCCCCATCTACACTAATCCCACCTGCTTCCATCACAGCCACTCCCAATAGGTCTCTCCACACCTTGCCTTCTTTTTATCGGCTGCTTAAATCAGGCAATTTTGATGACTCACCGATCCAATGGCTGTCTTTTAAAATCACCTGCAGCTGATCTAACACTGAAATAAACCTACTCAACTAATCCAACTGGAGGAGTCCATAATCAGGGGTCACAGTTTAAGAATAAGGGGTAGGCCATTTAGGACTGAGATGAGGAAAAGCTTCTTCACCCAGAGAGTTGGGAATCTGTGGAATTCTCTGCCACAGAAGGCGGTGGCCAATTCACTTGATGCTTTCAGGAGAGAGTTAGATATAAGCTAATGGAATCAAGGGAAAGCAGGAACAGGGCACTGATTTTAGTATGGTATGAGAGTCTTCAGCCTAAAGAAGGATCTTAACCTGAAACGTCAGCCAATGCTGCCTGTCCCGCTGAGTTACTGCAGCATTTTCTGTCTATCTTCATGAATATACTGGAAATGGAGGAATATGGTTCATGAGCAGGCTGACGAGATGAGTTGAACCTGGCATCATGATCGGTATAGATATTGTGGGCTGAAGGTTCTGTTCCTGCGCTGTACTTTCCTGCGTTCTGTTAATCACAAAAAGGCAAAATCCCCAATCTATGATCAGGCATGCACACTTGCAGTAGGTAGCTGACTGGAATCAGAAAACAGCAGAATTATTGTTTCTGAGCAATTACACTTTCACACTGTAGCAGCAGGTATAAATATACCCCGGCCTAGTTGAATTCAATAGATTTATGTCAAAATATGTTTGGGTATTTTTATTAAATAAGATGGGCTTTCTTTCTTTAAACTCCTAGAATATAAAATGGCTTATTGGAATATTTAATGAATGCTGCTGAATGACGTGCTCAGAATACCATCTTACTCCTGGGAGGAATGGACAACAAAGTGCACACATAATATTCATTGTGTAAACCGTCTATGCAAATAGTTTATAGAATGGATCAATGCAATATTAAGAATCAATATGAAAATGATTGTTATGACATTTTAACTACATATTTACCTTGCACATGAAATGATTTCCACACTACCCCTTTATTTGCTCCTGAATTTTGTGAAAGGGAAGTCTGGACCAAAACGAACTGGCAATCTGATCAGCTTTACGAAAAAAACTCGCTTGTTCAAGTACCATTTAAGGCTTAAGCCAGTCGATAAAAAAAGGTAAATTGGAAAATCTCAGGAGGAAATATGGAGGCAATTGCTTTAAACAACCAACTGAAAATAACAAGATTCCTCACTCTGCCCATCATCTGCTCTCACCAGAGATCGTTCCTGGACCCAGCATACTGATGCAATTATAAATAAAGCACATCTAAGCCTCTACTTCCTGAGAAGATTACGGAGATTCGGTATGTCAGAGAGGATCCCCTTGAACTTCTAAGGGTGTACAGTATAGAGCATATTGACTGGTTGCATCATGGCCTGGTTCGGCAACTTGAACGCCCAGGAGTGAAAAGAGACTGCAAAAAGTTGTGAACACTGCCCAGTCCGTCACCAGCTCTGACCTCCCCACCATTGAAGGGATTTATCGGAGTCGCTGCCTCAAAAAGGCAGCCAGCAGCATCAGAGACCCACACCACCCTGGCCACACTCATTTCACCCCTGCCATCAGGAAGAAGTTACAGGAGCTTGAAAACTGTAATGTCCAGGTTCAGGATCAACTTCATCCCTACAGTCATCAGGCTGTTAAACACTACAACCTCAAATAAGCTCTGAACTACAATAGACTATTATTATTATTATTATTATTATTATTATTATTATTATTATTATTATTATTATTATTATTATTGCACTGCTATTGTTTGTTTCTTTGTGTGTGTGTATGTATGTATGTATGTATGGATGTATATACTATAGTATATATATATATATATATATATATACTAGACTAAGTGGGACCCGTTGCATCCCATGTTCACACGGGACCCACACGTTACTACGTTTACATATCTGTCATGCCGCTGCAAGTAAGAATTTCATTGTTCCTTTTCGGGACAGATGACAATACAAACAATCTTCAACTCTTGACTCTTGAATCTCTTGGCTAATACACCTCAATTCACACAGAATCCTGGTGAACCTCTTCAATAGTCTTTCCAAAACATTTGCATCCTCCCTGTAATGTGGTGACCAGAACCTCACCCATACTCCAACTGTGGCCTAACGAACGCTTATATACCTGCAACATGGGTTAAACTCAATACCCCAACATATGAGGCAAGCCTGCTGTGTGTTTTCTTTACCACCAAGGCAAATTTATAAAGCACAGGAATAAACAGCAGCCTAACTCATCCCTGCCTACCAAGATGCCTATCTGAGAGGTCCATTTGCTTGCATTTGTCCCATATGCCTCTAAATCTTTCCTTTGATGTCGAAATATCTTTTAAATATTGTAATTGTATCCCCCTCAACAACTTCCTTTAGTAGTTTGTTCCATGCACTCACAATCCCTCTGTGTGAAAATGATGCCTCTCAAGTTCGTGTTAAATCTTTCCCCTTCACCCTATCAACATGTTTTGTCATTTTCAGTGCTATGGCCTTGCACTCCGAGATCCCTCCGTGCATCAGTGTTCCAATGTGGCCTGCCATTTATTCTACACGTTTCACTCACATTTTACCTCCAAAACTGCAACACCTCACACTTGCAAGGATTAAAGAGATTGACAGTCATACTCCTGCGGTTTATGTGGTGGTCAAAAATGTTCAAAAAAGAAACACCAAATAAACCATGGAAATTTTAAATTGTTAACAAAATGAAATGTGTAAGGACTTAAAATAGGTCATCTCAATTCATTCAAACACAATTCATTCAAAGCCTAACAATTTGCTGAACTCTTGCAGGTATGCTTCATTGAAGTAACTGGAGTTGTTCCACACAAGGTTAGATGGATACAAGTTGAATAGGTAGATTACAAAGCACAATTACAGAGGAATATCAGAAAGTTTAAATCTATCAGGGGAGTGCTTCAGAAAGCTGATGCAAACAGCTGCAAGATGTTTGGTATTTTGAAGTTCACAAGAGGCTCCTAAATTTCCTAATGCTTACTTGGCGAATTCAGCCAGCTCCATGTAGCTGTTTTCATGGAAATCCAAGCCAAGATAATTAAAAGCGGATTCAACTCAGCAGATTTATTGTTATTTAACTTTTTGTTCAGTTCTCATACTAGCCTTTTCATCTCTGTCCCATCCTGGTATTGATCCAATAGACCTGTTCTCCTCACTAAATTATTAATCGATTGCCTAATTGAATGCTACAGGCTTTATGCATTCCTCTCTTGACTGTCAGTTCATCGCACAATGCAATACGTGCAATTGCTTCTGTTACATTTAATTTGCATTCTATTAATTTATAGTCATGTTCCCTTTTCAACTGTTCAGCATTAGCGGCGGTTTCGTACCTAAGTGCAAGAAATGTGGCAAATTGTAAATATGAAACAGAATTCGTAATGATTGTGTCAGCACTGGTTTAATAAAGCACTCTTGATTTAGTTGTGTCCCACTCCAGACATTTGAATATTTCCAGTAATCTATACTATCATCTGACTGCAGTTTTAATGGCGTACTCCATTGAGAGCAACGCTGAACTACTATCTACCTCTTTGGTGACCGTCGGACTATACTTGATCAAACTTTTTTGGCTTTACCTTGCACTAAACTTTATTCCCATATTATGTATCTACACAGAGAAAATGCATTGATTGTAATCATGCATTGTCTTTCTGCTGACTGGTTAGCATGCAACAAAAGCTTTTCACTGTAATTAAACTGAATTGTTAGAAGTGCCTTATTTTTCTAATTGGATGCTCTACCACGTATTCACTTGGATCATGGGCTGATGTTAAAATTCCCATGACAATGTTCAAAAAAGAGCATGAAAGTTTTCCCATAGTCCAAGACAAATCTATCTCTCAGCCAATGTCACATAGAAAATGATACAGCCATTATGTCATTACTCTCTATGAGATTAACTGTGCACAAATGAGTAGGCATGTTTCATTGCAACACAATGGTGGCCATGCATACAAATATACTAATTGGCTGTAAAACATTTTTGGATGTCTTGAAATGAAAGGAATTATAAAAATGCGTTTTTTTCTTCTGCCTTTGCATATCTGAAATTACATATTCAACAACATAAAAATGTGATAGCTCCTAAGGTAGCTTTTCATCACCTGCTTGATTGCACGTTCCAAGCACTCTGCAATTTAACTACTTTTTAGTTTAGTTTAGTTTAGAGATACAGGCCCTTTGGCCCACCGAGTCCGGACAGACCAGTGATCCTCACACATTAACACTAGCCTACACAAGGGACAATTTTTACATTTCTATACCAAGCCAATTAACCTACAAAGCTGTGCGTCTTTGGCGTGTGTGGAAACCAAAGTTCTTGGAGAAAATCCATGCGGTCATGGGGAGAACGTACCCACTCCGCACAGACAGCGCCCGTAGTCAGGATCTAAACCAGGCCACTGGTGCTGTGAGCACAGTAATGCCCCTGTCCCACTTAGAAAACCTGAACGGAAACCTCTGGTGACCTTGCCCTCGAATCAAGGTTTCCATGAGGTCGCCGGAGGTTTTGGTCACTCTCCCTAATGGTTGAAAGTGGTTTCCGCGTGGTCGAGGCTTCTTCTAGGTTGCTTCGATTATTTCAACATAATCAAAACCAGCCTCGACTAAAAATAGGTTTGGTCGAAGCCGGTGGAGTGGGGTCCCCTTCTCTCTCCTCCTCTCTCCCCTTCTCCCTCCTTCTCTCCCTCCCCGCGCTCTCTAAAGGACTTACCGTACTCTATGGCAGCCGTTTACCTTCCTCTTCATCACAGCGCTCCTCCGCTCTCCATGCCCCCCATCTTCGCGATGTGTTTGTTTGTGTGTGTGTGTGTGTGTGTGTGTGCGGTCCGTAGCAAAGATCCTATAGGGTCTTTGGTCAGTAGATGCAGCTCACGCTTTGGTCGATCCAGCTCGAGGCTTTCCAGGCGAGTGACCAAAACCTCCGGCAACTCATGGAAACGTTGGAAGGCAAGGTCACCAGAGGTTTCCGTTCAGGTTTCCTAAGTGGGACATGGGCATAAGGCAGCAACTCTACCACTGCGTCACCATGCCGCCCCAGCTTGGAATATGCATATGTTCAAGATAACTTGGCCAAAGAACAATAGAGAGCCAAGAGTCAAGAGTATTTAATTGTCATATATACCGGCAATGAAAAAATGAAATTCTTACTATCTGCAGCTTTTAAAACTCATTACTACAAAACACAGAAATAAATATTTAGTAATCAATAAATTAATTAAATTACAATAAATGAATACTCAGTAACACTAGGTAGCCAAACCAGAACCAGGGGCCACAGTTTAAGAATAAGGAGTAAGCCATTTAGAATGGAGACGAGGAAACACTTTTTCTCACAGAGAGTGGTGAGCCTGTGGAATTCTCTGCCTCAGGGGGTGGTGGAGGCAGGTTCTCTGGATGCTTTCAAGAGAGAGCTAGATAGGGCTCTTAAAAATAGCGGAGTCAGGGGATATAGGGAGAAGGCAGGAACGGGGTACTGATTGGGGATGATCAGCCATGATCACATTGTATGGCGGTGCTGGCTCGAAGGGCCGAATGGACTACTCCTGCACCTATTGTCTATTGTTTATTGTCTATAATAGTACAAAACTGAAGTCTGTGGTGCAGCGTGAACAAAGTCTGTATAAATCATAGTTGCTGAGGTAGTGGTTAAGAGCCTGATGGTCGCCGGGAAGAAGCTGTTCTTGAACCTGGAGGTTTTCTTGCTCCTGAGATTGTGACCAGGGTGGTGATCGTCTTTGATATTAGGTGCCTTTTAGAAGCAGCACCTCATGCAGATCCCATCGATGGTGGGGAGATCAGAACCCCTGATGGACCGTGCAATTGCTATCACTTTCTCCAGCCTCACTTGTTCCTGGATGTTCAAGTTACTGAAACAAGTCGTGATGTGATTAGTCAGTATGCTCTCTGGAGTAGTTTGGTAAAATATTCGGCGACATAACAAACCTGAATCTTTCGAGGAATTAGAGGCTTTGCTGAGTTTTTTGTGATTGTTTCAATGTAGTAGGCTCAGGATAGATCTTCAGAGATATGCAAGCCCAGAAACTTGAAGCTGTTGGCCCTCTGCACTTCCATTCTGTTGATGCAGATAGGTTCATGGATCTCATGGACCCTCCTGAAGTCAACAATTAGCTCATTGGTCTTGCTAATGCTGAGAGCAAAATTGTGTTCTTTTGTTCCAGAACAGCAATCTTGCTCTCAGTGTTTGCAAGACCAAGGAGCAGATTGTTTCTTGATTTCAATCTCACTCCTGTGCACTGATTCATTGATTTCCCATATTCATCCAAATACAGTGGTCTTGTTTGCGATTCTAAAATGGCTTTGAAGCTTTGTCCAGCTACACAGCTATTTGAACAGCGAGAGTGGAGCATGGGAATGACAATACAGGCTTAAGGTATTCCTGGGTTTATGATTATCATGGAGGAAGTGCTGTTCCAAATTTATACTGATTGTGGTCTGCCAATGAGGAAGTCGAGGATCGAACTGCATAGACACAAGTAGAGACTTAGTTTGATGAGGCGACCATGGTGCTGAATGCCGACCTGCGGTCGATAAAAAACAGCCTGATGTACACATTCTTATTGTCCAAGTGATGCAGTGCAGATCCTGGGCGGGCGCGACTCACGTTTTTTAAATTTTTTTGTCTAGTTAAATGTAGTTGTTCGTGTTTTTTTTTGTATTGTTTGTATCTGTGTATATGTGGGGTTGGTGGGGTGGGGGGAGGGGGGAACCTTTTAAATTTCTTCCCTGCACGGGAGACCCGACTTTTTCCCTGTCAGGTCTCTGTTGTTGTTGGGGCCTAGCACCGTGGAGCAGCCTCCGACCGGGACGACCTGGGGGCTCCAGTCACGGAGCCTGTGGAGCCGCGGACTCACCGTCGTGGGGCTGGCCGGCCTCGGAGCGTGGGGAGCGGTGGTGGCTCGCTGCTGTGGCCAGACTCCAGAGCTCCAGCTGCAGCTGCAGACTGGTGGACTGTCGGGATGTCGGTATATCGGGAGCTCGCGGGTCTGGGTGGGAGACCGCTTTCCGGAGCTCCCGCAACACAGCTTCTCCAGCCCGTGTCGCGAGGTTGGAGCGACCCGGAGCGGGGCCATACATCGCCCGGCGCGGCTTTAATGGCCGCGGGACATTTCAGCGCCCGCCGGGGGCTCCAACGTTGTGACATTTGGGCCTGGAGCGGGGCCGTTCATCACCCGGCACGGCCTCAATGGCCGTGGGACTTAACACCACCTGCCTGGGGCTTCGACCTCGGGAGAGAATTGGTGCGGGGGAGAGAGAAGACTTTGCCTTCCAGTGAGGAGGAGATTCACTGTGATGGATGTTTGTGTGAATTGAATTGTTTGTGTGTTTTTTTATGAATTGTTCTGTTGTATGGCTTGTAGAAACGGAGTTTCGTTCGAGCCTCGCTGAGGTTCGAACGACAAGTAATAAAATCAAATCAAATCAAATCAAATCAAAGAATGGAGAACCAGCGAGATCACATCCCCTGTTGATCTGTCATGGTGGTAGCGAATTGTAGTGGATCCAGACCCTTGCTAAGACAGGAATTACTATGTGTCGTAATCATCCTATCAACAACCAGACAGCAGTCATGAGCTACTATCTACCTCAATAGAGAACCTTGGACTATCTTTGATCAGACTACACTGGACTTTATCTTGCACTAAACATCATTCACCTTATTCCCTTTATTATGTACACTGTGGATGGCTCGATTGTAATCATGAATTTGTCTTCCCACTGATTGTTTAACATGCTACAAAAGCTTTTCACCGTACCTCAGTACACGGGACAATAAACTAAACTCAAACTCAAAGCACTTCATCACCATGGATATTAATGCCACCATCAGTGATTATTGAGGCATATCACCTTACTCTTCTTGGGCGGTAGTATTATGGACGTCCTTGTACAGCCTCTTTGGACCTTGGATCTTAAGTCGTGAGAGAAATGAAGATCGCTCCAAGTTCAGTTGGTCCACACAGAATGTGGCCAGCAGGATGGGAATATTTCCGAGGGTTCACCCTCAAGAAGGGTCGTCTGACATTGGCCTTGGTGACTGATACTACAGATTCACCAGTGGCTGTGGGGGCTTAAGCAGCTGTATTGATGTTCTCCCTTTCAAAGCGTGCATAGAAAACATTGGAGCTCGCCAGGGAGTGACTCACTGTGACTTGAGCTACTACTTAATGGCCTGCCCCACTTTGTGGTTTTTTCCGCCGACTGCAGAGCGTGAGTGACTGACACCCGTAAAACCATCAAGTGGCACGACATACACGCTGACGTATGCTGTCATGCGGGTGATGCCCGGTTAGGGTTAGGGACCACAGATGGGCTGTAAAATATTCTTCCTTCATTGCATGGATTTTAAATGATAATATATTATAATTAATACAATAAAATCAATTGTGCAAATGAAAAGATGTCAGAGTCGTTCAGTTTTATTGATAGACGTATTGGTCTGCTTCCAGATCCAATCACCATCTCTATAATTTTTCACAGGGATGGATTCAGTGAGTGTAGACTAAACTCCTCTCTCCCTTCCACCCCCCTCTTCCCCCTCCCGCCCCCATCCCTCCTTCTCCACTCCCCCTACCCTTCTTCCCTCTTCCTCCCTTTTCCCTGCTCCACTCTTCTTCCCCTTCTCCACTCCTCCCCCTCCCCCCCTCCCCTCACATCCCCTTCTCCCCCTCTCCCTCCCTTCTCCCATTCTCCAACCCTCCCCCTGACTTTTCCCGACGCACCAGAGAAGGAGGGATTGGGCGGGAGGGGGGTGGAGGGGAGAGGGGAGTTCACTGAATCCATCCCTGAGAAAGGTTATAGAGATGGTGATTGGATCTGGAAGCGGACCAATACTTCTATACATAAAACCGAACGACTCTGACACCTTTTCATTTGCACAATTGATTTTATTGTATTAATTTTAACATATTCATGTTTAAAACCCATACATTGAAGGAACAATATTTTATAAGGAAGAATGCACAAGTAAGTTATGAATGTAATTTGTGTGGTTTTAGGGAGAAATTGAGGGTTGACTTTTATCACTAATAGACAGAATATAAATTTTTTAATAAATAATGAACTGTTCATTTTATTTTGACATGCAGCAAAGAAACCGACCCATTAGTCCACTGAGTCTGGGCCGACCAGCAATCACCCCTACACTAATTCTATCTGACACACTAGGGACAATTTATCGAAGCCAATAAACTACAAACCTACAATCCCACTTTGAAGGTTACACAAAAAGCTGGAGAAACTCAGCGGGTGCAGCAGCATCAAAGGAGCGAAGGAGATAGGCGACGTTTCGGGTCGAGACCCTTCTTCAGTCTGAAGAAGGGTCTCGACCCGAAACGTCGCCTATCTCCTTCGCTCCTTAGATGCTGCTGCACCCGCTGAGTTTCTCCAGCTTTTTGTGTAACCCTCGATTCTCCAGCATCTGCAGTTCCTTCTTTAACACAATCCCACTTTGAATGTGGGAGCACCCGGAGAAAACCCACGCGGTCATAGAGAGAACATATAAACTCAGTACAGACAATACCTGCAGTCAGGATCCAACCAGGCTCTCTGGGGCTGTAAGGCAGCAACTCTACCACTGCGCAACTGTGTTGACCTTGCACAAGGGCAAAATCAGAGAATGCTAAGTAATACCTTAAATGTATGCTATCACTAGATAGCCACAGGCAACATTCTGAAATGTGGTTTTATTTGGGCTACGTTCACAAATTTGTCCTTTGCATTTGTCTTGCATAATAACTAAGGAGCAATTCATGATGTACATGGCTCAATGCAGCTACTCTCTATTACCTGTTAAGCATCTTGATCAATTTTAATGAATAAAAATGAAGACTGGAAATACTATAAACGGAACAGCCTGATGTCACAGGAGCATGCTGCACAAATATCATCGGACTTGTTTCTCGTCCTTCATTTTGTTCCATTTCTGATGAATGGTTGTACTGTGAATTCAATAAACCAAAGATTATCCAAGGCCTGGAAATGTGTTTAATTACATTGCATGATACCATTACTTCCCAAAGATAGGTCAATGATACTCTTACCAATACATTCTTCATAAAGAAAAGGCTTAAAGGTTTGGACAGAGTAAGTCTATTTTCTCATTAACTGAATGTATATGTAAATGAAGTCTAATTAACAGGAATGAATGCGTGGGCAGTGATAGCATAACGATTATAAAGTCTATTTTTAATTAATGAAATATGCAGGCTTAATTTCTACCTTAATCAGTATAATGTAATAATCTGTTATTCCTAATGACATAATAATCCTGCTTTCAACACGATAAAATATAGAATTTTAGGGGATTTTCAGTTACAGCACAAAGTCTTTCTTATTAAATCTAATTTAAATGCGAATATTAGTCTGAATGAGCATAATGTGTTAATTATCCCGAACACCATTACATTTTAATATTATGTAAAGAGCAAAACTTGCAGTTAGCAGTATAAAAACATAAATATTTTATTCCACCAGTTTCCCACTTCATTACTGGCTATCATTGGCATGGTTTAACATACTGAAAACGTAAATGATTTTTCCCAATTCTACTACTGCTCTCTGATAAAATTGTAAGATTTTAACTTGATTGCAACAAATCTCATCTATAATCCCATATGACAAGATATTTGAAAATTCAAAGTATTGATAAAGTCCATCCACATTACTTTCCCTTCGTCATTCAGTGGAGGGAAACATAACCAAGAACTTTGAAAGAATAGGACTGTTATGAATTAATGAACTCTCCACCATGTTGTTTGTCACGCCATATCCAGCATCGGGACTACTCTTGTACCATGGTACTTATGTACCTATCACAGATCAGTTCTGGTCAATGGGTGCCTCCAAGATATTGGCAATGAGCGATTTGATCATGGTAATGAAAATGCATATCATATAACCATATAACAATTACAGCACGGAAACAGGCCATCTAGGCCCTTCAAGTCCGTGCCGAACAACTTTTTTCTCTTAGTCCCACCTGCCTGCACTCATACCATAACCCTCCATACCCTTCTCATCCATATGCCTATCCAATTTATTTTTAAATGATACCAACGAACCTGCCGCCACCACTTCCACTGGAAGCTCATTCCACACCGCTACCACTCTCTGAGTAAAGAAGCTCCCCCTCATGTTACCCCTAAACCTCTGTCCCTTAATTCTAAAGTCATGTCCTCGTGTTTGAATCTTCCCTATTCTCAAAGGGAAAAGCTTGTCCACATTAACTCTGTCTATCCCTCTCATCATTTTAAAGACCTCTATCAAGTCCCCCCTTAACCTTCTGCGCTCCAGAGAATAAAGACCTAACTTATTCAACCTATCTCTGCAACTTAGCTGTTGAAACCCAGGCAACATTCTAGTAAATCTCCTCTGTACCCTCTCTATTTTGTTGACATCCTTCCTATAATTGGGTGACCAAAACTGCACACCATACTCCAGATTTGGTCTCACCAACGCCTTGTACAATTTTAACATTACATCCCAGCTTCTATACTCAATGCTCTGATTTATAAAGGCTAGCACACCAAAAGCTTTCTTTACCACCCTATCTAGGTATGTCACAAAACTTACCTTTACCGGCGCTGCACTTCTGCCGCTCCCCGTGTGCGCGACTTTCGCGCCTTGCAGAGGGGGGCGGGCTTAAAGTGCCGTTTTTCCAAAGGCCTGGATAATCGATCAATGTCGGGCGATTTGGTTGCTGAAGAAAAATCGCTCCGACATTTAATGAATGGTGGTATTTTTAAATTACTCTAAGTTATTTATTAACTAGAGTAATTTAAAAATCACCTTCAAAAGCCGTGACCGCAGACAACCGGAAGTATTGTGCGTAGGGAAGAAAAAAAGGTAAATACTTTATTTTTATATTAAAAGTTGGTTTATCGGGAGGCATTAATAATATTTTTATGTTGCGAAATGGGTTCCCCAAAAAATGTATGAACCCCCAATATTTTCCCCCCGACTTCACTGCTAACCGCAACGTTCCAATCTACCGCATTCCACTAAAACCCACTCGCTAGTTGATTTAAATGGCCATTAATTTACATGCATAAAACACTAAATTCCTTCCATTTGGCCCAGAAATTCATGAAAATGAGATTTAAAAATTATGTTATATTGTGGATTATTGTGTGAATGTTATTTGGACTCTTAGGCAATTTAAAAAAAGTTTATATTTTCTTAAGAAATGGATAGATGTTTAGATCTACTCATTGAATTTTGTAATTAGCTACAATTAGATAACTAACTAATTATATGCTTTAATTTCAGGTAATCCAAGTAAGATTGTTTCATATTTGTTTCAGAATGCTTCAATCTATAATAACTGAAAATTTCATTGAGTTCTCTTAATTTTTAAGAATGTTATGGACTTTTAACTTTTCCAGATCACAGCTTTTGAGTTAAGTCAATTGAAAGGCAATGGGAAGCAAGATGCTCATTTCCGAGTATGAAAATGGCCATAACTTTCTTAATACTGAAGATATGAAAGTGAATTAGGTGTCAAATTAAACTTCTTTTTATGCTTTATCTGATGGGATAAATTGCAGACTTGATTTTTAAAATCTCAACATTTTGTAACATTGCTACCCTATCTATATGAGATTCCACCTTCAAGGAACTATGCATGGTTATTCCCAGATCCCTCTGTTCAACTGTATTCTTCAATTCCCTACCGTTTGAAGAACTCTCTATGATTGAATATAGTCATTTCTTGCCAACTCTGTGGTATTAATCTATCCATCTACCTACATTTCACCCACCATATTCCCTCCCCCATGGAGTTCTATCTCTCTGCTCTTCCTGCATGGTTCTCGTTATCATCTTCCTTACTCTAATTTAGAGATGCAGGGCGGAAACAGGCCCGTCGGCCCACCGAGCCCGCACCGACCAGCGATCCCAGCACATTCACACTATCCCACACACACTAGGGACAATTTTTCACTTATACCAAGCCAATTAACCTACAAACCTGAATGCTTTTGGAGTGTGGGAGGAAACCGAAGATCTCGGAGAAAACCCATGGCTCAAGAACATGGGAACTGTAAACCTTTCTTTTTAGGGTAGCCCATGAGGTTCCATATGCACTTTTCAGCAGCATTTGCATATCCCCCATTGAGGGGACTGTAAATGCTGCACATCTGATTTAACCAATGAAGAAATGCATTGAGCTTTCTTCAGGGATCTGGAGCTTCGGCGACCATGGCTCTACTTCAGCTCGACTTGCCAGAGGAGCTGTGGTTCCTTTACCGGTGGACTGATGCACCCAAGATGCCAGAGGTAGAAACAGAGCTTCAGCACCTAACGCGGTGGCAGCCTGTTCTCCTTCTATATACACTGGGTTATACGGAGGTTGTCGCTGACGTAATGCAGCCACCATCATCAACTATCATCAAACTCATCCCTGACCGGGGGTGCCTTCACTACAGGGAGCCATGGATATATTGTTGCCACTTGCTTTGGTATTATAGGCGCAGGTCCCTCATTTCCCTCTTTTTGCTTAACACCTGCTTTCTCCTCCTCTTGGGGCTGGTGTCTTTTCGCCGTCCACGCCCATTTTGTTTCTACCAATCTTAGAGTTATATACAGCACGCCAACTATAACTAATAACACTACCACTGCAAATATTAATTGTGTTCCCATCTCGCCACACCATGTCTTTTTTAGAGATAAGTAGGACATGTAACTTATAACTTCCCCAAATGGCCAATCTCCTTTAGATCGATCAGCTAGATTACCACAAAAATGATCCTGGTGGAACAATGGGATCTCCTACCTTTTCCCAGTGTCCGATGGTCTTTTTAAAATCACCCTGGCAGTGTTCTCTCTTATCTACATCTTTCCACCCTAGACCACCTGTTTCTTTTCCTCAGGCCTCCCTCTATCGGTAGGATCAGATTTCTCTGATCGACTACTGGTGCCTCCCATATTCTTTTCACAAGTCTATAAAACAAAAGTTAGCTTTCCGCAGACAATTTCTTATAATATTCTATTCACAGTTTGCGCGCACCAATTTTACTCCATCCGCAAACCTCAAAGTTACCTTTCAATTTCTATGGCATGCTTTACGTACCTGCTTCAATTTATCTTCTACACCCAGCCTGCGTAAATTTATCTTCACCGCAATTTTGCCTCATCCCACAGGCCTCTTGGCTCAGCGCGAGTCACCAGCCAGATAAGCTAGGTTGCCCGAGGACTCTCCTTTCTCTCTGGGAAGCCCTCCTGTCCCCCTTTCGGTTAGGACTATTTTATTATTCCCTTTTATTTCCCACGTATTCGTTTGAATCCCGTTACAATTTTGTCCTGCCGACTACGCCAAATTCGGTGGAAGAAATTAATTTAGAGGGAAATTAAAGGTGAAATGAAAAGCGGAGACTTCGCAGCTTTGCTTCAAGAGTATTTTTTTACATGATATAATGGAGAGATGGCAGCAATTAACTTCTCACCTGTTCTCTGACTTCGCAGCAGAATTAGCCGACAGTTATACTGTGCAGTAAACAAATTTTATTTTTTGTTAGATACAATGATACGAAAATATACTATCTATAACATGGGTACCAATTATTTCATTACTAATAACTTTTTGTTTATGTCAATCTTATTCAACAACAGATGGTTAATACAAGTCAAACGCAATACAAGGGCATCTTGACATTATTCTATCTCACTTTTTAGGTGGCCCGCACCACCATCCCCTCTCCAAGCCAATCATAAGCCCCTGTTTACTGCAATGTATCTACGTTACTAGCAGTATGGGGCAAAGTCGTCTACTGTTACACACTGCTGAGAGAAACAAGCTTCCTTATCTCCGTTTACTATTTCATGTTTACATTTACCTTCCACCCTTCAACACATTCATAGACAAGAGATAATATGTCTAAACTTACATTGCCAATTCCCACAAACCTGGTCAACGAGAGATGCCGATTGGCACATCCAAACACCCTTTCGTTACCTTGTTCAATTCCAATCAGAATTAAGTAGGAAAGGATATTAATATTTTCTCCAACACATATGAATATGGATTTCTGATTCTGGGTGATGATGTAGGGAGGTGACAGTGTAACTGTGGCCAACTTTACAAACCTCCCAATTTTCATTGTTGTTCATTTGAAATCGCAATTATCTTTTTCCCCATTCCCAACACATGTCAAGTTTATCCCCTGTGCAATTCTTCTTTTCCAAATGCTGTTCAAAATTTGCATCTGATTTCAAAGTAATGCTCTCCTCCAGTTTGTACATAAATTGTTGTGTGTTACCTTAATTGCCAAATTGTAATCTGAGGTTAATTAGTGTTTGTCAAGGAAGTTGTTCTGTTTTGCAGAGTCTTCTGTCATCAGTAATATTTTCAGCAAAGACAGATCACATCTTTTACCCATTTGATTTAATTACCTGAATTTTGCAAACAGAGAGCATGCCCCTAATGGAACTGACAGCTGCTGAATGAAGATGAATATGCAGGCTGAATTCAAATTCCTTATTTTGTTTTTTGGGTTATTTAGCATTTATTATTTTTAGGTTCCCTCCCTCAACTAGCACTCTCCGCTAAGGCAGCAGAATCTCTACATCGGTATGTCATGCCATTTTACTCATTAGCATTGGATGGAGTTATCAGTCTCAACACAAGACTTGTGGAGTCTAATAATGTATGAAGAGGACATTCATCAAATGATAGAACACAGAGGAGGCCATTTGGGCTACTTTGTTCGGCCTATGCTCTAAGTCTTTAGTTTAGAGATTCAGCGTGGAAACATGCCGACTAGTGATCCCTGCACATTAACACTATCCGACACACACTAGGGATAATTTACATTTATTTCAAGCCAATTAACCTACAAACCTGTATGCCTTCGGAGTGTGGCAGGAAACCGATGATCTCGGAAAAAAACCCACGCAGGTCACGGGGAGAACGTACAAACTCTGGACAGACAAGCCTTAAGAGGAACTCTGGCCCTGCAAGGCAGTATCTCTACCACTATGCCACCGTAGACTGACTCCCCTTCCCCCCCCCCCCCCCCAATCTTTGCACAATCTTTGCTGTATCTCGAAAGTAAAGTATATAAAAATCTGATTTTCACCATTCAAAGAAATCTTGCTAGTTAACAGTACAGTGCCCAGAATGTGACAAGGAACAGGTTTAAAATTGTACACCTTCTGGGGCGGCCAATTTTGCAATTATACTAAACAATAGGAACTCCAATTTCTTCAACAGAAGAACTATTTCTTTCCCCAAAATATCAACAGAAAATACTGGAAATATTCAGAAGGCCAGTTAGTAACTGTGAAGGGAGAAACAGATTTAATGTTTCTAATCCATGGCCATTTTTCTCATTTAACTATTTTTCTCAGCAAGAATCTGTCCAGCCTCCAGAGCATTTACAGAGCATTTACAGCAGTCTCTATTCGTATTTCAAGTTTTCACTTTTTTACTATCCAGCTTCTACTCCTTGATCATTCAGATGAAGCTCACAAATCAGTTGTTTTTTTCCCTTTGCACAGAGCCTTCGATTCAATATATGCCACAGCCTCAGGGCCTGTCCCACCAGCATGCGACTCCATGCAGTGAGCACGACCTAACGTGGTCGCTTGAGCCATCCGGCCTCGCAGGGCCAGTCCCACTTTGATCGCCGGAGCCGTATGGAGTTGTGCGGAGCTGGACCCGACATCGCGCGGGGCTCCGAAAAACTGACCGTGTTCATAACTTCCGCGCGGTAACGGCCTGTCGGCCCGCAGCCACCTCAACGCATTACGCACCGCCTCGATGTCATGCCTCCATGTCCCTCTCTAGATGTGCCTCCGTGACCCTCTCTGTGTGCATCCGTGACCCTTTCTGTGTGTATCCATGGCCCTCTCTGTGTGCCTCCATGACCATCTCTCTGTGTGCCTCAGTGACCCTCTCTATATGTGGCTCCATGACCCTCTCTGTGTGCCTCCGTGACCCTCTCTGTATGCCTCTGTGCCTCTCTCTGTATGCCTCCGTGTCTCTCTCTCTCTGTCCCTCTCTGTCCTTGCGAACCTACCACGGGTTTCGCTCCAACTTCGCACCACTTCGCACCACTCACCCGTCCTCCGCGCGGCTCCCACTGCCGGTTTGCTCGCACTCGCCGCATGGAGTCGCATGCTGGTGGGACTGGCCGTGTACGGGGATCACTCGACCTCCGCGCGGCCCCCGCTTCCAGTTTGGTCACACTCACCGTATGGAGTCGCATGCTGGTGGGACTACTCTCTCAGTGCAAGCCTTAGGGGTCTGTCCCAGGATGCGAGTTTACCTAAGGACTCTCCCGAGTTTAACAAAAAAATCAAACTCATGGTACTTACAGCTTACCGCGTTTCCTAAGTACCTGCCGTTAGCGTTACAAGCCGCTACGAGACGTCCATGAGCTCCGACGTACCCGCTACGTACATTCTATGTACTTACCAAGAGTTTGTTTTTTTTAAACTCGGGAGAGCTCTTGAGTAAACTCGCATCGTGGGACAGGCCCTTTAAGAGTTTCAGGATTGGGATTTTTCCGGTAAAACCTTGCAGGGTTTGTTCAAGAAATTTGATTGTGTGACACTGAAGGAAAACAACAGGGAGGTACAGTAGCGCAGTGGTAGAATTGCTGCTTTACAGTGCTTACAATGCCAGAGACCCGGATTTGATCCTGGCTACGGTGTTATCTGTATGGCGTTTGTACGTTCTTCCCGTTTGTACGTGACTCCCCGTGGGTTTTCTCCGAGAACTTCGGTTGTCCCCAGCGTAGGTGTAGGGTAGTGTTACTGTGTGCGGATTGCTGGCTGGTATGGACTCAGTGGGCCAAAGGGCCTGTTTCTGCGCTGTATCTCAAAACCAAACCAAACTAAACAGGTATAACCCAGGTGGATATATTTTTCCACCCAGCTTCTGTGCAAATTATATGTGATGCACAAATCAACTTGATCAAACAAAATCTTCTGAAGGTGGCTTCTAGCAAGATTAAATTTAACATTAGTATTTGCCTTCTTTTCAAATCTCACACTCTTCCATTCAGTCTTATTCTCTTGCCACTGGCTGTTGTTCTTTGACTCATCTTTCACTTAAAAGGATGAATTGTATTCTTTATTGATGTGTCAGTGCCAAATCCAATGCACTGCACTGTGAAGAAAGGTTTTGGCCCGAAACGTTGCCTATCCCCTTCGCTCCATAGAAGCTGCCGCACCTGCTGAGTTTCTCCAGTATTTTTGTCTACCTTCGATTTTCCAGCATCTGCAGTTCCTTCTTGAACATGCTTTCTCAAGGTGATGATTAACTTGTGTTTTCATTGTTAATCCATTAATTGGATTCCTGTTATGATTTTTATGGACTAGGAGTCCAGAAGTTGAGGGAACCGTGGGCATGGAACTACCAGCACTATTATTCAAAAGGAGTCTCCAAGGGGGGATTAAAGAAAGATAAAATTGCTTGTGAGACCTCACAAAAAATGTACCATCTCAGATTTGTAATGGTGACTCTAGCATTCCTAGTGGACTATATGGCAGCACACCACAGGAGAAAGCATTGTAGCAAACAATCTTTGAATTTATTTCCACTCTGGGAGGAGAAAAAAAAGATCTTACAATAATGCTTCTTCCCAGCTTCTTCCCAGTAATAATAATGTTTCTTCCCAGCTGTTATCAGGCAACTGAATCATATAAATCAACAGAAACTAGAAAGCAGCTATCTAGCTCACTGGTGACCCTCGGATTATCCTCGATCGGACTTTACTGGCTTTACCTTGCACTAAACGTTATTCCCTTATTATCATGTATCTATACACTGTAAATGGTTTGATTGCAATCATGTTTCATGTAATCATGTTTTGTCTTTCTGCTGAGTGGATAGCACAAACAAAAGCTTTTCGCTGTACCTGACAATAAACTAAACTAATGCTTACAATTAGGATCATTTTTTAAAGATCAATCAATTTGGAAGAATGGTTCTATTTAGCTTTCGCTCTCCTAGTTATTGTCAAGATAAAAACATAGATTTTCAACCCTTGTCACCATCCCCTAAACTTTACGTAAATTACTGAGGTCAAAGATAACCTCTAAATGGCAAAGAAAAAAATCCCCTGGTTTTTATGAATATGACATAAAATACTGTAGCTGTCCTTATATGTCATAGGAAAAGGTTGGCTAGTTAGTGCTAAATTAAACCATGTTACGGGAGACTTGTGCTTTGAACCCGTGTGAAATAAGTCTTGTGTTGAGTCTGACATACTTGTAACTGTGGTAATTCCAGAGCTAATACATGCCAATGAGCTCTTGATTCTGTCAGAGGTGGCTGCCTATACTTACTGCCAGAGCAGGTTTATCACTCACATAATCTGGAGTGTGAAAAGGAAAGTATATTATTTAATATTCCTTTTAATTTTAATAGGACCGTAGTCATTCACGATGCTTGCAAACTGGTGCATCATTTATAATAAGGTACTATTTTCAGCTTCAACTCTGAGGGTTTTACTGCCGCTGAAAATAGTCGGCAAACTCGCTGAATGCTGCTGCTATCTTTTGTATCGTGATTTATATTGTTCACATTCCTGGCCATGTCTCAGAGGGGATGAAAGAAATGTAAAATGGCTCGTGGGACCTCACAACAAATGTGGCATCTCAGATTTGTAATGGCGAGCCTTGCATTCCCAATGGGCTATATGTGACAGCACACAGCAGGAGCAGGCTATTTTAGAAACTAAGCCAGTCTGAGAGCCTGTTTAACATCGAGGCTGCTCTTTTTCAAAACTGCCAATGAAATGCAGGCAAGTGGAGGTGAGGTAAAGTACGAATTTAGACCTGCACTGCACCAAACTATACTTGCTATCGTGAAATATAGCGCAAATTGCCTTTTGCCTTGACACAGTTTGAATTCTTTCTCTTTCCACATCTATCTCAGAATGCACCAAAATCATTACCATCCACTTTTCACTAATCCAGTGTGAAATTAATTTATGTGTTGGAAGGAACTGCAGATGATGGTTTAAACCGAAGATAGACACAAAAAGCTGGAGTAGCTCAGCGGTACAGGCAGCATCTCTGGAGAGAAGGAATGGGTGACGTTTCCGGTCTCATGAAGGGTCTCGACCCAAAACGTCATCCATTCCTTTAGAGATGCTGCCTGTCCCGCTGAGTTACTCCAGCGTTTTGTGAAATTAATTTAAATTGAGGCCACGCACATACACATATTAAAAAGGTATAACTTCAAGACGATCATAATGTAACAAGGGTTTATTTTGTTAGATGAGTCTATTTAATTGTTTGCTTTCAATATTATTTCTTTGCTAGTAGTGTTCTCACTGCTCCTTTATCTTTCCTTATCCCCAGTGACAAGTTACTTAAGTGTCAATTAATGACAACCCATTGCATTATTTGAATACAGGAATTGAACCAAGGCACTAAACTGTAGAATTTAGTATGCAAAGTTCATCCAGTTACTGTACTTATTTGCACACATTAAGTAAACATTCATTTCAGTCTATGAGGTACGAACATTTTGCCATCAAATAATGTAGTTTATCTGGACTAAGTTAAAGGGGAATAAAACGAAGAACCATATTTATCTATGTAAATAAGCAGATGGATTATGCAAACTCAAATGAGAAATATTTACAACATACAAAATGTGTGTTCCCACAGAGTGAAGGATGCTGAATTCTAATAATTTCTAATGGGAAATAGGCTTTGATGTAGAAAATCTGGATGGAATTCTATTACTCTTGTTTAATTTTTTTTTAAATTTTCAGAACATATATTGCCTTTGGCTTACAACATGAAATGGATGAAAATCAAATAAAAGTTTAATTTGCATCTTTGCTCAAAGTAAAGATCTCAGTTCAGTTTAGACAATGCATGATTACAATCCAGCCATTTACAGTGTATAGATACAAGTTAAAGCAAAAACGTTTAGTACAAGGTAAAGCCAGTAATGTCCGATCAAGGAAAGTCCGAGGGTCACCAAAGAGGTAGATAGTAGTTCAGGACAGCTCTCTGGTTGTGGTAGGATGATTCTGTTGCCCGATAACAGCTGGGAAGAAGCTGTCCCTGAATCTGGAGGTGTGCATTTTCACACTTCAATACCTTTTGCCTGATGGGAGTGGGGAGAAGAGGGACTGGCCAGGGAGCGACTCATGCTTGATAATGCTGCCTGCCTTGCCGAGGCAGCGTGAGGTATAAATTGAGTCAATGGAAGGGAGGTTGGTTTGTGTGATGGTCTGAGCTGCGTCCACAGTTCCTCTGCAAACTCCGGAACATAACTAGAGTTGGGGGTGGGGGGGGGGGGTGTGTGTGTGTGTGTGTGCGTGTGCGCGCGTGTGTGTGTGTGTGTGTGTGTGTGTGTGTGTGTGTGTGTGTGTGTGTGCGCGCGTGCACGTGCGTGTGCGTGTGCGTGTGTGTGTGTGCGCGTGTGTGTGTGTGTGTGTGTGTGTGTGTGTGTGCGCGTGTATGTGTGTGTGTGTGTGCACGTGTGTGTGTGCGTGCGCGTGTATGTGTGTGTGCGCGTGCACGTGCGTGTACGTGTGCGTGTGCGTGTGTGTGTGTGTGATGGCACATGAGTATAAAATACCCGTGACTCCTGAAACTTCCCAGGATTGGCTTCAAGCCCAGGAGCTGCTGAACAATGCCGAACATTCCCACGCTATAATAAAATTTGTCAAATCAACACCGGCCTCCTGAATACTGACCATGAAGTGCTGTCCGTACTGGGCTGGCCTGTGTGTGACTCCAGACCTTGGTTAACCTCCCTCTGGATTGCTTAACAATTTCTATTGTATCGATAGAATGATATGGTATCATAAAGCACGTTGGTACAACAGAAAAATGACAAAACCCAATGACCCCCCCCCCCCCCCCCCCGGACTGTTCCAGGCTCCGCTTTTAGACGCAGCAAAATTACTCTTGGCTCAGTCACCATGGCTATGTCCTCCTCATCAACATCTGAGGATGGTGTCCAACTTGGAAGAGTTGCTCCACAGTCTAGTCATGGAACAGGCTGGCATAATGGTCCTCACAGAATCATACCATTATTAAACCCTGGATATAGCTTCATTCTTTAGCAGGACAGACCCAATACTACTGGTTGTGGACTATATGGAGCCAGGAGAAATGGGGAGGGGGGACTTTGTTATGGACTGTAGCCTAGGTCAAATTGGCAATGAAAGCTCCTCCTGATAATCACCCACTATCCTCGTAGAGCTGATGACTCAGTGTTGTTTTGTGCTGTTTTGTGCTGCATGGAGGTGCAGCAGTTGCTGCATTACAGCGCCAGAGACTACGCTTTCACCCTGATTACAGGTGCTGTCTGTAGGGAGTTTGTACTTTCTCCCCATGACCTGCGTGGGTTTTCTCCGGGATCCCCGGTCTCCTCCCACACTATGAAGACGTATAGGGGTTTGTAGGTTCATTGGCTTGTCCCAAGTGTGTTGGTGCGCGGGGATCGCTGGTCGGCGCGGACTCGGTAGTACAGGGCCTGTTTCCACGCTGTGCCTCCAAACTAAACCAAACTAAACAATGGAAAGAATGACTGAAAATAGCAAGGGCACAAATGTACACTTGATGCGGAAAATTCAAAGTCTTGCACCAAGAGCGGCTTGGTAGCATCTCTGAAGGACAGAGTTGACATATTGGTACTATGGCCCAATATTGGGTGAGTGAACAAACACAAAAGCTAGACCGCCCTGATCGTATAATCACCTCTCTATCTGTAACAGATAAATCTGTCCACATCCATGCACATTTGTTGTCTGTTTTCATACCAAGGGCATCTGCGTGACGTGATGATGATGCATGACACCACAATGGTGCTAAAAGAGAGAAAAAATGAGCCACCTCAAAAATGGGCATTCATAAGGCACAGTGGACCATAAGCAGCATAACTGTACATAAACCTTCAAACTACCATTGTACAAGGTCACCACCTACTTTAAACGTAATACTGCTACCAAGTAAGGCAAGGTGACACGTTTCAATGACTACTTAATGCTCCCAGCTATTGTGATGAAGTGCTTTGAGAGGTTGGTTACGATGCAAATCAACGCCTGCCTCAATAATAACATGGACCCACTTCAATTTGCCTGCAGCCACAAGAGATCGACGTCAACTTCCTCAGAAGTTTGTAAAGATTCAGCACATCTACCAAACCTTTCTAAGTGTATGTGGAGAACATATTGACCGATGGCCTGATTCAGACAATCAAGAATGACTGCAGAAAGTGGTGGATCTACATGAAGCACTGCCTGAAGAAGGCAACTAATATCATCAGAGATCCGTACCATACTGAATAAAGGCACAGGAATCAGAGAACTGGGACTAGTTTGGAGAAGTTTTCTCGGGCCCATGACTTTCAAGGGTTCATACATTTAAGGACATTGATTCTGGGCCTCCTGCATGTCTACAGGTTGTACCCATATTATGTGAGGAGAAATACACTGCACTATTGTTGGTCATGGCAGGAGCCACAGAAGAAGCTATTCTTAGTGGGAACCACCATGTCCAATGCTGCCACTGAATCAGGTCATCTAACCAGCAGTGGCAATGTGGACGTGGAAGCAGGTAACCAACTCTCCAACGGACAATTGGACATAGGTATATTGGAGATGTACATCTAGAGGAAGCATCAATGTGGTTGGGTCTGTTCACCACAGCACCCAAGGAAAGACGAAAAACCTTACTAAAACATTTGAGGATGTAAAATTGGTCAGAGAAACGGCCACAGTTGTCTATAGTGGCAAACTCACCATTTGGAGCTCAGGTATGAGCAGCCTCTTTAAAACCCATGTCTGAATAAGCCATCAGTTACCTTTCCAGTCAAGACCTGTAATTTCTGCAGCACATACTGTTACCTGACATGCAATCCAAATGTAGATGTCACCGCTGTGCTCCCCATAGATTTGGTGCATCACCACTATTGCATGCAAGCCAGCCAGCAATTCAGTTTCACGTCCCACTTCCATTCAATTTTACAATTCCATTGAATCGTTTAAAACATAAAACAACATGCAAAGTGATTGCAATTCAAGGTTACTGGCATGATGAATGCTGAGGATATGGAGAATCTCAGCTGGGCCCAGCTTTTTGTGTTCCCTGCCCTGTGTGCTGTGAATCTCCCTTAAACCAAAGCGAAACAAACACAGTTACAGAAGCAAAAGCACATTACGATCCAGGATTTTGAACGTGTTGCTTCTACAGACCCCAGGGTACTGTGATGTAGGTGGCTAGTAAAGCAGAAATGGTAACATGAAGTGCATTCAACGGTGAAAGCCTGCCCTCTACTGATGTCAACATATTGCAAGGGTTCGCTGTGGTTAATGTGGCTTCGATATCTTCATTGCATTACACAAAATTCAAAAGTTAATTAAATGTGAAGATAATTGTGGGGGCAGTGGAATCATCTGAGATTTAAATGTGACCATTTTTGGAGCGGTGTATTAAAAATGCAGTTATTTTATATGCTGGCATTGATCCACAGAAATAAACATTATTTTGAATGATTATTGGTGAGGGGCTGCATCCCTGCTGGCCTCCCACATATACAGCATGTTGTTTGGGTATCTTTCTGGTTATATTGAGGTGCCTGGGGACAAATCATCACACATCTTTCCGTCGGGTAATATTTGGAAAAGATATTGGGCTCCTGGATTCATTATTCAGCATTGCAGGCAACAAAATGCTTTCAATTTAAACCTTAATTGGTGCTTTGAATTTTCATTGTAGCAGCTGTGACCAATTATTTGATTTACAAGGCTGTGCTTGCAATGTTCAAAATGTGGGCAGTGCTGCAGTGATAACAGCCCTGTTGAAATGGTCCATGTCAATAACATGTGACACAAGCATGACAGTGAAATTTGGCATTTAACAGCAGGAAGATGTCCTGCCTTACTTACATTAGTTAAAGGGATTTGGCCCTGTGTTGGAAATTCAGTTACGTTTGTGATGCATGTGGAAAAATGAGAATGGTTGCAGAAGCAAATTTTATTTTAGGGACATTCATGCAGCATGTTAAAGATATGTTTGCATTCTGCAAGTGCCACTGGGAATCATGTAAAGGGCCTGAACAACAGGAATGATCCGTTTTGAATAGGGGCAAATGGACCCCTAGTATTCTGATGGATAAGGTATACGTCCATTGAGGTGGACAATGGCTGATTAGGGATAGTCAGCATGGTTTTGTCTGTAGGAGGTTGTATCTCACTAATCTGACTGCGTTTTTTGAAGATGTGACCAAAAAGGTCGACGAGGGTAGAGCTGTTGATGTTGTATATATGGATTTCAGCAAAGCATTCGACAAGGTTCCACAAGGTAGGCTGTTCTGAAAGGTTAGATCATATAACCATATAACCATATAACAATTACAGCACGGAAACAGGCCTTCTCGGCCCTTCCAGTCCATGCCGACCATTTATTTTCCTCTAGTCCCATCTACCTGTACTCAGACAATATCCCTCCATTCCCTTCCCGTCCATATACCTATATATATATATACCTATAGATCGCATGGGATCCAAGAAGAGATAGCAGAATTGGTAGAAATTTGGCTTCATGGAAGGAACGGAGGGTGATGGTTGAAGGTTGCTTCTCGGACTGGAGGCCTGTGACGAGTGGTGTGCCACAAGGTTCACTGCAAGGCTCATTATTGTTTGTCATCTACTGGTTATCATTGATTTGGATGAGAATGTACATGGCAAGAACAGCAAGTTTGCAGATGATACAAAAGTGGGTGGTATTGCAGAAAATGTGATAAATTGCAGCATGATCTTGATTGGTTGGTCAGGTGGGCTGAGGAATGGTTGATGGAATTTAATACAGAAAAATATGAGGTTTTGAAAAGTCTAACATACTTCATGTTCACAAGTGATATGAGCAGATTTAGGCAATTCGGCCCATTACGTCTACTTCGCCATTCAATCATGGCTGATCTATCTCTCCCTCCTAACCACATTCTCCTGCTTTCTCCCACATAATCTCTGGCACCCGGACTAATCAAGAATTTATCTATCTCTGCCTTGGCCTCCACACCTTTCTGGGCAGGACCTACACGGTGAATGTCAGGGCTCTGGGAAATGTTGTAGAGCAGAGGGATCTAGGAGTGCTGGAACATAGTTCCTTGAAGGTGGTGGCGCCGGTAGATTGGGTGGTTAAAAAGGCTTTTGGCACATTGGGCTTCATCAGTCAGCGTATTGAGCATAGAAGTTGGGAGGTCATGTTGCAGATATATAAGTTGTTGGTGAGGCTGCATTTAGAGTGTTGTGTTCAATTCGAGGCACCATGTTATAGGAAAGATGTTGTTGGAAAAGGCGCAGTGAAGATTTTCAAGGATGTTGCCAAGGCTCGAGGATCTTAGCTAGAGAGAGAGGTTGAGCAGGCTGGGACACTTTTCCTTGGAGGGCAGGAGGATGAAGGCTGATCTTATAGAGGTGTATAAAATCATTAGAGCAATAGATTGGGTAGACGCACAGAGTCTCTTGCTCAGAGCGGGGGAATCGAAAACCAAAGGGCATAGGTAGGTGAAGGAGGAAAATGTTACAGGGATCTGAGGGGTAACTTTTTCACGCACGATGTATGTATAGAATGATCTGCCAGAGAAGGGAGATGAGGCAGGGATTATCGCAAGAAGAAGCAATTAGACAGGCAAATTGATAGGTTTGGAGGATTATGGGCCAAATGTCGGCAAGTGGGACTAGTGTAAATGGGACATGTTCGTCGGTGTAGGCAAGTTGGGCTGAAGAGCCTGGTTCCACAATGAATTACTCTTTGCCCCTAAAGTTTGGACATCACCTTCAGAGAACATGTTGAGAACTTTCATTCATATCTATCTAAATGAGGAGCAATATCTCAATAGGCAGTGCCTCGTTAGGAGTCGGAGGAAGCTGCCACGTGTTAGCGCTCAGCAGCTACACAGGCCCCATAGCAGAAGCGTCCATGTCGTGGGGCTGGAAACTGGAAGTATCCTGAGCTAATTCTGCTACCACCATCATCTATTGTAACAAGTGTGGCGACACTGATTGTCACCGGAAGCTTGCGTCCTTTTCAGGACGGATGATGACAGCGATGTCAACATGGAAGATGGACATGAAAGAGGACGAAGCAGGTACACAAAGTCGCGATTGCTTTGTTTTCTTAGAAAGTAAAAAAGAAGAGTGTTTTATTGTCATATGTCCCAGATAGAACAATTGTATTCTTACCACAGCCCTTCCACGATAAAACTGCACACATATGCAATATTTCATGATTTGTGAAGGTAATTAAAGTTCTGTTCAGCAGAAAAACCTAATTCAATTCCCCTTCCCATGGGGTGTGGATCAGCCAATGTGCTTAAGGGGCTTTGAGAACATTGGTGGAACACATCGGTGTGCAGTGCCACGTTGTAGATATTAGACCTGCTGCCTCATAGCTCTGGCGACCCATGTTCAATCCTGACCATCAGTGCTATCTGTGTGGCATTTGCATGTTCTGCTTGTGACTGCAATGGTTATTATTCAGATGCGTTGGTTTCCTCCCACGTACAAAAATGTGTGGGGTTGGGGGTTAATTAGGCCACTGTAAATTATGTCATTATGTAGGTGAGTGCTATAATCTGTGGATAAAATTGATGGAAATATTAGGTGGATTAAATGGATCAGGATGGGATTTGTTTAAAAATGGGCTTGATGGTGAGCACAGACTCATTGGGTTAAAGGGTCTGTTTCTGTGCTGTGTCTCCCTCAGGCTCCACAATTGCTGGCTTCTCCTAGTCTGAAGAGAAATGGGTAACGTCTGATTGCCCAGTGCTTCATTACAATCTGGACATCTTCACAAACCAGAAGTGTTTCTTTGGGATCAAAGCCCAGATGGTCATCAACTGATGGTCTTGAGCCGAGAACAATGGGAGCAAAGGGAATAAGGGTAGACCCGGCTGGATTGGGGACCTGGTGCCACGTGCGATGGCAAGCAGTAGATGGGATTGTTTGGAGAACCTTTGTAACGTTGTTAGCACAACAACATGGCGACACTTGTGTAATGCCTAGATAATCAATCTGCTACATGATTATTCTTGTTCTCTCCCCATTAACCTCAATGTCTTTTATGTCCAGAAATCTATTTATCTCTTTCTTAAACATATTTACGTTTTGCAGGTTCATCGTCATCCGAGTAAATATGCTTCCCTTGTCCTAAACAGTTTACGGCATTTTCTGAGATTATGACTACTGATTCTAGGTACCTGTGGAAACATCCTCCATACATCTAATCCATCAAGCCATGTCTGGATTTTATGCCTTTTATTTTATTTAGATCACTCATCAATATTTAAATTCTAGTGAGTCTTTTCTCACACAACAGTCCTATGGTCCCAAATAGCAATCTGGTGAATCTTCATTATACTCACACGATGGCACATATATCCTTTCCCAAATCCAAACGACTAACAGTACTCCAGATGTGGCCTCACCAAAGTTAGAGCAAGACATATGTAAGCTTGTGCTCAAGACTTCTTGCAATGAAGGCCAACAGTATGAACGCTGTTCCAGGTGTCAACTTCTCTATATCGGCGAGACCAAGTGCAGGCTCGGTGATCGTTTCACTGAACACCTCCGCTCAGTCTGTCTTAACCTTATCTGATCTCCCTATGGCTCAGCACTTCAACTGCCCCTACCATTCCGAATCTGACCTTTCTGTCATGGGCCTCCTCCATTGTCAGATTGAAGCCAAGTGCAAATTGGAGGAACAGCACCTCATATTTTGCTTGGGTAGTTTACACCCCAGCACTATGAAAATTAACTTCTCTAACCAGATAGCCCTTGCTTTCTCTCTCTATCCCCTTCCCCTTCCCAGTTCTCCCACTATTCTTACTGTCTCTGCCCACATTCTATCTTTGTCCCACCCCGTCACCTGACATCAGACTGAAGAAGGGTCTCGACCCGAAACATTGCCCATTCCTTCTCTCCAGACATGCTGCCTCACCCGTTGAGTTACTCCAGCATTTTGTGTCTAAGGCCAACAGAATATCTGACTACTCAACACCTTGTTGTACCTGTAAAATTACTTTCAGTGATTGTTGTTCAAGGGCATCCAGATTCTTTTGTTCAACAATGTTTCTTAACCTATCACCATTGAAACTGCACACCTTTCTGTTCATTCTATGAAAGTAGATAACTTCATGTGTATCTTTGTTGTACGGCATCTGCCATGTATTTGATCATTCACTCAATGTGTCAAAATCGCCTTGAAGCCGCTTTATATTCTCCTCACCATTTACAATACAACTTTTTTATGTTATCAAGTGGCTTAGACGTACAGATTCCACATTTAAATAATTTATATACATTGTGCATAGCTGGAGCCAAGTACTATTACCTGTGTAGGCTCACAATTTACCATTTACCACTTGCAAAAAAAGTTAATTTATGCTGTTGGAAAGAACTGCAGGTGCTGGTTTAAATCAAAGGTAGATACAAAATGCTGGACAACCCAGCGGGCCAGGAAACCATTCCTTCTCTCCCGAGATGCTTCCTGTCCCACTGAGTTACTCCAGCAGTTTGTGTCTACCTTCAATTTATACCATTTCCTGTCTTCCAACCATTGTTTAGTCCATGCCAGTACATTATCACCCAACTGGATATGTTTTAGTTTTGCCAACTAACCTCTGATGTGATCAACTTGATCAAAGGCCTTCTGAAAATCTAAACGCATAAAAACCCTTGGTCATTCCTTATCTATTTTCACAGTTGCATCCTATGAATCGTCAATAGGTTTTAAACATAGTTCCCTTTTTAAACCCAGTTGACTTTGTCTAATCCCAGTGGTATTTTCTGAATGTTCCGTTATTACATCCTTTATGATTTTAATCTCCTTTAATTCCTCCATTTCATTAGACTCTTGATTCCAGAGCAATTCTGAGAAGTTACTTGAGTCCTGTTCCATAAAGGCAAAACCAAACTATTTGTGTGATTGCTCCCTCATTGCTTTGTTCCATTTAAAATTCAAATGTTTCTGACTGTAACAGATCTAGTAATGTCTTCTCAAATCGCTTTCTTCATCTTGCCTATAACAAACCATGCACGCATCCATGGTGCTTCTTAGCTTCACCCAGACTGCCTGATTTTCTGAACAAAGGTTCTTTCTCACTTCCGTTCCATGTTTACACTTCATAAAAAATGCCTCGTTCCCTTTTTGTCTCTTTTTTCAAAACATTGAATATTCAACTTTCAGCCTTGGATGTACTCCTGTGTTGGAAGGAACTGCAGACGCCGGTTTAAACTGAAGATAATCCCAAAAAGCTTGAGTAACTCAGCGGGACAGGCAGCATCTCTGGAGAGAAGGAATGGGTGATGTTGCAGATTAAGACTGTCTGAATTAGAAGGGTATCGACCTGAAATGTTACCCATTCCTTCTCTCCAGAGATGCTCCCCGTCCCGCTGAGTTACTCCAGCATTTTGTGTCTCCTGCCAGCGTTGATATGACTGCAGCCACGTATCTGTAACACCAATTACATTAAACAATTCTATTTGCAAAGTTGTTTACCCTGTTATAAATTGTTCATGCATTCAGCGCAGCATATTTATGTATCTTTACCATTTTAAGACACCTTGGCATTTTTGTAAAATTGCCCTATTTGTCACAGAGACATTTTTCTTACCTAGTCCCTTTAGCGTTAGTTCAATGCATTGTTTGTACATTCTATTTATTCCCATTACAATGTAATTGCTGTTATCCCAATCACTCTGCACTGCTCCCTTCTCCTCTCTGTTGTGCATTCTCAACTTCATCTTGACTAACCCAACTGCTCCAGGAATTTTAGTTCAAAGTCATTCAGTAGTATAAAAGTGTGAAAATGCACACCTCCAGATTGAGGGACAGTTTCTTCCCAGCTGTTATCATGCAACTGAATAATCCTACCACTACCAGAGAGCAGTGCTGAAAAACAATCTACCTCTGGTGACCCTCGGACTATCATTAATCCGACTTTGCGGGCCTTAACTTATCTGGACAGAGATGCGTCTTTCCTCCGAGTCGCATCTTCGCCCCCCCCCCCCCCCCCCCCCCCCCCTCGTGGCCTACCAACTGGATTGCCGCGGCATTTCCTACCGGAGACCGGCAAGAGCTTCAGCGGCGGCGCAGCGCTGAATTACATCTCGGAGCAGGACGATGCCTTACCGGGGATCGCCTGCAATGAAACTCCAGAGTGTTGGGCCTGCTGACTTGCGGAGCTTTTAGTCACGGGCAGCACTGACTTTAACATGATGGAGTCCTGGGATCTTTTGCCGGGGGTCACCAGTGTTGAATCTCCGCCCAGCTCGTCCTGTGGACTTCGGGAGCCGCGGTCTCCGGTAGGAAGCGGCCGATTCGGAAACTCCAAGCCACTGAGTGTGTTCTTCCGTTCCGATGCCAGAGCTCCGATCATCCCAGCGAGAGGGTCTGAACATCGGGCTGCTGTAGCGGCGACTGCGGCGAGGTCAAACAAAGAGGAAGATGGCTGAACTTTATTGCCTTCCCTCACAGTGGGAAGCATTGATTCCGCTGTTCATGTTAAATTCTATTGTGTATTGCGATCTTTTTATTCATATGGCTGTATGGTAATTCAAATTTCCCTGTACCAATTGATACATGTGACAATAAAGGTAACTTGAACTTGAACTAACTTGCACTAAACGTTATTCCCTTATCATGTATCTATACACTGTAAATGGCTCAATTGTAATCATGTATTGTCTTTCTACTGATGGGAAAGCACACAACACAAGCTTTTCACTGTACCTTGGCACACGTGACAATAAACTACACTAAACCAAACTAATAGTTACTCAACTTGCTAGAAAACTGGTCACAGCTTGGTTAAACCCATCTGATGAAGGGACTCGACCCGAAATGTCGCCTATTCCTTCGCTCCATAGATGCTGCCTCACCCGTTGAGTTTCTCCAGCAATTTTGTCTGCCTCCCAGCTTGGTTAAGGTCAGTACCCCACAAATCAAAACTAATTTCTTCCACACCAATCCAAGAGACTATGTCGCCTTGACCCTACTCACCTTGCATCTATTTGCTCAAAGTTCAGCTAATTATCCAGAGATTTATCCTTATACTTTTCAATTTAACCCTTCTCCCAGAAGAGCTTTTTTCCATATCATAATGATCCATATCATTAGCAGCTGCAAGGACCATGATAGATTCCTTTATCTCCCAATCTAAGTGCTCCTCCAAGCCAGAGAAGGTCAATCTTATCCCAGCACCCATTAGGAACCACAACCTTTGGGTCTCATTTTCCAGCCCACGGTGGACAGTGTCCACCTCACCAACAAAACTGTCCTCATTTTCCAAATTCATATTTACTTCCCTCCCTTCCCCATCACTTACATACCTTGCTGCTGCCACCGCTCTATCTAGTGTGCATTCCAACTCTTAACACCTTAATCCCCTGGAGTTTTGGTGCCATCTGGTACCGACTCTCCTGTGGTGAGAAATATCTTCCTCCTTTCTGTTCTATCACAGTCCTTCGTAACATCAAACACCTCTTATAAATCATCCTACAGTCGTCACTGTTCAGTATTAAGAGCAGCACTGTGGCACAGCGGCAGAGTTACCACCTTGCAGCGCCAGAGGCCCGGATTTGATCCCGACTACGGGTGCTTGTCTGTACGGTGTTTATACGTTCTCCCCGTGACCTGCGTGGGTTTTCGCCGAGATCTTCGGTTTCTTCCCATACTCCAAATGTAGGTTAATTGGCTTGGTATAAATATAACTTGTCCCTATTGTGTGGAGGATTTGTGTTAGTGTGCATGGAGATCGCTGGTCGGTATGGGCTCGTGGCCATTGAAAATGAACAATGGCAAAACACACATGCTGTGTTACCTGACATTTTGCCTTAGCACTCTCAATGCAAATACAAATTCCCACTGGAAAGTTAGATTCAGGCTTTGTCACAATGTAGAGAATAAAATGTATCTAAAGCCCATTATCCACAGAAGGATACACATTATGCTCAAAGGCAGTGGAGAAGGCAACAGTCTGGAAAACCTTGATGGTGCCTCTGTCGCTGCCACAAGATACTGAGACTGTTATAATGAGATACCCCCTGGAGCATGAGTGGCAAATTGAAAAATGTCTTTGGAGATTGCTGACTGACTCCCACAGTTTTAACAGCAGGTGCTAATGCCACAGAAGCTGAGCTCTTTCCTAGTCCCATCACATATGATTCACAACATGCCATGTCTCCCGATAACTTCTGAAAGGGTCACTCTGCAAGGTTTTATGGCAATTGGAAGCATAAAATCTCTGCACAGAAGGATGCCGTTCAACCTATCTTTCAGATTCTGATTCTTTGAAAGATATTCAGTTCCTTCCCCCGAAAACTTTCAAATTAACCCATTTCCCTGCTGACAGTCGCTGTGGATTCTGATTCTGCCAACATCTTCTAATAATTTTGTTCCAGACCTTCACAATGGTCCCCATGAAGTCATTCCCCCCCTCCCCGGTTCTTTTACAAATTATTGTGAACCTGTGATCACTGCTCACATGTCCATTATTTGCCAAAATAAATTCTCCCTGCTTATTTTATCAAAAACATCTCTCAGTTTGGAATGTTTTTACTGCGGCTCATGATAGCCCAGTCTCGGGACAAAAGATCTCACTTACCACAAGTTCTTCCCATAACTGAAAATGATCATCCCTGTAAATCTCTGAACTCCTGGCTGGTATCCATTGCTTTGTGTTCTGTCTGATCACCCACAGTCTATAGCCTCTCACAACAGCTTCCATTGGGCATGGTGGAAGCTGTTGTTTCCACCTCCGTTTAGATGCACAGCTTTGGGAACCTAAAGAGTTTGGTGCCGTGAAGAAATCTCTGCAATTAACTTAAACTTGTTTTGAAAGCATACTCATATGCTAGCTCGCTCCCTGACAGTTTCGCAATGGAGTAATCAAAGAAAGTCTGGCGTATCAATTTCATGCCTAGGATAACCTCCACGCTTGTCTTTCCAATCTTTTTTTTTTGTAGACCCCCCCTCGGTCATGACTTACCATGGGTGTTGCATCCTGGTTGAATGCAAGCCTGGGCAATGCTATTTGCAGGACAGGCTGTTGCCCATGCAGCACGTCCCCCCTCTTCATGTCGCTGATCGATCCAAAGGAACAGCAGGGCTGTTACAGTTTGGCACCAGCACCGTCGCAGGAGCTGCCAGAGCAAGGTTGTGGACAACGACAAACTGCCTTAGGGGCTCCGACTCCGGATTTTCTTGAGGTTTACTCATGGAGCCTTTTCCATGACTGGATATGGCCACGAGGCAGTGGAGGTTTTAAATCAGAGTTTTCCCTCTCCTAGATGAACTACCTTCCCAGGCGGATGAGCCCCATCTGCCCGAGACTCGTGGGGGCGGGAGCGTCTACCTTCCCGTGCAGGTCTACAGCACCTGCCCACTGCCCACTGTCCTATCTACTGCCAGCAAATAGCAAGGTAAGGCACAATGTCCATATATCCTTCAAATCCAGCAGGGTTCATGCTGGCCCATTGATTCAATGCCCGTTCACTAATTCTTGATTAGTCCGGGTGTCAGAGGTTTTGGGGGGAAGGCAGGAGAATGGTGTTAGGAGGAAGAGATAGATTAGCCATGATTGAATGGCGGAGTAGATTTTGTGAGCCAAATGGCCTAATTCTGCTCCTATCACTTATGCTCACAATGCCATCCCATTCCCAAACTAATTTTCCCTTAAACCTATTCTCCCAATGTTCCCATCCTAGCCCCGTATTCTACCACTCATCCGTACACTTGGGAACAATTAATTGGCAAGAGATTCACAGGAAGTCAGGTTGGCAATGGTCATGATTCACGATCAGTCACAGAAGGGATTGGAGAAGATCTGACATCCCTTGCAACCAATAATTAAGAAAATGATTTAAAGGAGAAGATATTGGACGTAATTTAAAGGCTGCATTTAGAGTATTGGGTTCAGTTCTGGACGCCATGTTATAGGAAATATGTTGTTAAGCCGAAAGAGTGCAGAGAAGATTTACATTGATGTTCCCAGGACTCGAGGGTGTGAGCTATCGGCAGAGGTTGAGTAGGCTGGAACTCTATTCCTTAGAGAGCAGGATGATGCGGGGTGTATACAATCATGAGAGGAATGGATCGGGAAGATGCACAGAGTCTGTTGTCCAGAGTAGGTGAATCGAGGACCAGAGAGCATAGGTTTAAGGTGAAGGGGAAATGATTTAATAAGAATCTGAGGGGTAACTTTTTCATGCAAAGGTTGGTGGGCATATGGAACTTGCTGCCAGAGGAGGTAGTTTAGGCAAGGACTATCGCAACTTTTAAGAAACAATTAGACAGGTACATGTATAGGACAGGTTTGGAGAGATGTGGGCCAAACGCAGGCAGGTGGGTCTAGCGTAGCTGGGATATGTTGGCTGGTGTGGGCAAGTTGACGAAAGGCCTTTTTCCACACTATCACTCTATGACTAAAGGGCCTGTCCTACAAGCATGCAACTCCATGCGATGAGCGCGACCTAACGTGGTCGCTTGAGCCGTCCGGCGTCGCGGGGCCGGTCCCACTTCGACCGCCGGAGCTGTGCGGAATTGTGCGGAGTTTATCCCGACATCGCGCGGGGCTCCGAAAAACTGACTATGTTCAAAAATTCCGCGCGGCAACGGCTTGTCGGCTCGCAGTCGCCTCGACGCATTACACACCGTCTCCACGTCATGCCTCTGTGAACCTATCTGTAGGTGCCTCCGTGACCCTCTATGTGTGTGGCTCAGTGGCCCTCTGTGTGTGTGCCTCTGTGCCCCTCTCTGTGTGCCCCTCTCTGTCCTGGCGAACTTACCTGAAGACTTCGCTCCAAGTTCGCCTCACTTTGCGCCGCGTTGCGCCACTCACCCGACCTCCGCGCGGCCCTCGCTGCCGGTTTGGTCGCGCTTGCCGCATGCAGGCGCATGCTGGTGGGAACGGCCCTGTACAGGGGATCACCCGACCTCCGCACGGCCCCCGCTTCTAGTTTGATCGCGCTCATCGCATGGAGTCGGATGCTGGTAGGACAGGCCCTTTAATCATACATACTCACTGATCTGGTACAACAGTATTTATAACACACTGCAGCATGTTGCTTCAACTGCATAGCAGCATTGACTGACTGCCCATGTTGGGTTGCGATGATATGAATAGTGTGATAGTAGGCGGAGCTTATGATAACAAAGCATTACATTGGTTAGTTACTAAAGTGAACAATCTACATCTTTCCTTGTAAGAATAAAAGTGAAACACATCTAAACTAAAGCGATATATATGAATAAACACATTACTAGGTGCTGACTGATTAGTACTGTAACCGAAACGCTAATGGCGCATACAGGGACGTACAGATGGTTCAAACAAAATCCCTGTATCTAAGGGGCGGCCTACAAACCCATCATGCGCGCATACGGTACAGATCCGCGTCTCCTCCCTTCACCAGCGAAATAACCGGGGACCCATGCGGCGGGAGCACTGGAGACCCGAAGGGGTGAATACGGCGAGGCTGGCGAGCGGGGCACCAAACGTTGTGGAGAGGGAGTTGGGGGCACAACCAATGGTTGGTCTGCAGTAGCAGGGCGCAAGGGAGGAGACAGTCTGACAGAAAATGGGTAGATTGGACGCGTTGCATCAGGATACGGGGCAGCAGGACGTGGTTCCTTCACAGGAAGGAGATGTTGACGGTTGCGTCTGTAAAATTCCTCCATTGGAGTTTACCAGGTACGAGTGCGGCTCTTTTGCAGGGCTATGGATGTGACCCAAACGGCAATAGCTCTTGTCGGTCTGAATGCGAACAACTTGCCCACTGGAGAATGGTTTAAGAGGTTTGCTGGACTTATCGAAAAATCGCTTCTGGACATCGCGTTACAGTTGGAGTTTTTTCTGATCAGCAGGTGGTGAGCGAACCTGTGGCTGCAGCAGCTGCTGGGGTACGGACAGGGCAGCATGGGTCTGGCATGGACATCAGGCATTGGGCTGGAGACCCCAGTATTGGGTCACGGGCGATGTTTCTTAAATTGAGCAGGTCCAGGTAGACATCGGCTTTGGCAAGGTATGAGCTCTCCATTCATTGTTTGGCGCTCCGGACAGCCCGTTCTGCAAGTCCGTTTGACTGTGGGAATTCAGGACTGCTGGTGACATGGCAAAAATCCCATCGTTGAGTAAAGTTTTTGAAACACTGGCTAATGAACTGACTGTCGTTATCTGACAAGAGACGTGAGAGGGGCGCTGTGCATGAAGAAATGGCGCGACAGCTTTTGGATGGCTGCATCGGATGTTATGCTTTGGAGCAGGTCGATTTCAAACCATCCCGAATACGAGACAACGAGAACCAGATATTGTTTGCCATGCCACTCAAATATGTCGGTAGCAACCGTGAACGAAGGCTGAGGAGGAACAGGGCGTGAGAGCAGGGGCTGCTTCTGTTGCCGTGGAGTCAGGCTGTTGCAGACGCCAAGGGTTGAACATTCTCGCGCACAAACTCGGTCATCCCGGGCCAGTAAAACGTGCTCTTTACTGGAAAGACTGGTGTCAGCTCAGGTCCTTCTTGGACAACCTGGAGAAGACCTGGAGAAGACCAAGACCAAGAGCAGTGTCGTTCCTGTTGAGGATAGAGGGACCAGTAGAGCATTCCTTGTAGCTAGGTACCAGAGGGCAAGGAGCACCGCCACACCACCAAGGGTCCGCAAGGGGAGGAGTGGCTCTGCTGTCAGTGACCGAAGGACTGGTGATGGGATATAAGGAATAGGCAGGGCTGAAGATGTCCTGGTTGGGTTGCTCCTAGGCCTGGCCAAGGTGGCCATCCGCGAGTTACGGCACCAGGCAGGAGAGGGCTTTGCCTGAGTCAGATGCTTGCCCCTTCACCGGGGTTGTATAGTAGTTATTAGAATGGGGACCCACAGTCCTGTTTATATCAACGGGTCGATGGTTGAAAGGGTCAAGAGCTTCAAATTCCTGGGTGTGCACATCTGTGAAGATCTTTCCTGGTCCGAGAACACAGATGCAATTATTAAGAAAGCTCATCAGCGCCTCTACTTCCTGAGAAGATTACGGAGAGTTGGTCTGTCAAGGAGGACTCTCTCTAACTTCTACAGGTACACAGTAGAGAGCATGCTGACTGGTTGCATCGTGGCTTGGTTCGGCAACTTGAGCGCCCTGAAGAGGAAAAGACTACAAAAAGTAGTAAACACTGCCCAGTCCATCATCGGCTCTGACCTTCCTTCCATCGAGGGGATTTATCGCAGTCGCTGCCTCAAAAAGGCTGGCAGCATCATCAAGGACCCACACCACCCTGGCCACACACTCATCTCCCTGCTACCTTCGGGTAGAAGGTACAGGAGCCTGAAGACTGCAACAACCCGGTTTAGGAATAGCTACTTCCCCACAGCCATCAGGCTATTAAACCTGGCTCGGAACTCTGAACATTAATATCCCTCCATCTGTTATTTGCACTTTATTAATTTATTAATTCATTGGTGTATTTATGTATAGAATTGTAGTCAATGCCTTCTATGCTCTGTTGTACTATGCAAAGAAAGATTTTCATTGTCCTGTCAGGGACACATGACAATAAACTCTTTTGACTTTGACTTTTGAGAATATTTGTAAAATAGTTGTTTGATGATTTTGGTTTTGTTTTTTTTGGTTTTTGTGTCGTGTTGAAATTAAACAAATTATTTTTGGATACAAAAAAACATGCTCTTTGCTCGTAATAAGGTTACTTCCACGCCAGTGGCCCCTGTGGATGGCATCGAAGTATTTGTCCTGTAGAGCAGCTGGGATGACAAATTTGTGACCCTTGATTATGACGCTGTCCTGCAGTACCAGTTCGTCGCGAACCAGGTAGTATGGGCCAATTGGCGAATTGTTTATCCGGCCAGCCATGCCGGATGACTGAGGACAGTAATTGTAGCGTTGTATCCGCAGCCGTGTGCTCTGCCAGGTTGCTTAAGCATTCTGTAGGTACGCACGACACCATCATTACTGTGAACTGGTCATTTTCAGAGGGCTGTTGTTCGCAGGTTGTTCATGGGGCTCTTGATAGCGTGTCAGCCAGATGCATGTCCTTGCTCCTTTTGTCGATTAGGATAAAATCAAAGCACTGTAGCTGCATCTCGTTGATGGCAATGGTCTGGACTGAGGTCATCACTCGTGAAAACGTGTCCGACATAATGGACCTCCTTGACCGGAAATCTGCACTTCAGAGGGTTGAGCTTGAGACGGATGTCTTTAGCACAGTCCAGTACTCTTTTCAAGTTGGCATCATGTTCAGCCACATCGCGTCCAACAACGAGAATATCGTCGACAATGATGGAGCAAGGATGTGTGACAGAGAACACAATGAGCTCCAGTGGATGGTATCCATGGGTATCATTACACGGTTACCCACCCATCCGACTGGGTTTCCACCATGGTGGTTGCAACATGGAACAAGAAGAACAAGGCAGAAATCCGAATCTGTGTCAACCCCAGAGACCTCAACACAGCATTCAAACACCCGCACTACCCTATGCGCACAGTGGAGCGAGTTGCTGCCCAGCTAGGCAGTGCCTCCGTGTTTTCTGTCCTGGATGCCAAGGGTTTGTTCTGGCAGATCCCACTTCTGACATCATGTTGAGTAAATCATACATACTCACAGATCTGGAACAACAGTATTTATTGAGTAACTCGTATAACACACTGCAGCATGTTGCTTCAACCGTGTAGCAGCATTGACTGACCCCCCATGTCGGGTTACGATGATATGAATAGTGTGGCAGTAGGCGGAGCTTATGATAACAAAGCATTATAATGGTTCGTAAGTAAAGTGCCCAATCTACATAAATGAATTGCTTACACTTGCCAGCATTCATACAAAGGTTGGGCTTCTTTAATTAACTTCACACTTAGCATCAAACTCCATTTGGGAGTTTGCTACTGTATGTGCGAATGCCAAACAAGTCCGCCTGTTCCTTGGAGGACCCGTGCCATTATTACGTGTGTCTGGTGTCTTTCCTGCAAATGCACAGAAGACACGGAATGAAACTCTAGAAGTCTACTATCGCCTAATTAAGTAATTTTGGTAAATATTCCGTCACAAAAAGATTGTAAATGCACAGATTTGTTAGGCTTCTTATCATTAAGTTGCAAGCGTTCCACATTGCTGATGCTAACAAGTCTTGATGCGTTGATTACGATTTTAGTTTGACATTTTACAGATTAATTGAGCAATTTATCAATTCTAGTAACCACTGCTCCTATGTTCACTAATCTTTCTCTCAGTGACATTCAGATGAATAAGTATAAGATAATAAAACAGCTATAATGTCTTCCTAATTAGATAAGATTACAATGATGCAAGCATAGACTGCACTTTAAAAAGTGTCATTTACTGTAACCAATCTATATTATTATTGCTCTAAATTTCCTATAAAACGTAATGATCAATAACAGGTAGTATTAATTAATTTGTAGGTTTATCTGATCTTCCATGTGAAAACAACTTGAGGATGCAGTTCAAGTTGAAATTGTACTGCCGACAGATGCAGTTAAATGGTTGCACCATCAACAGAGAAAACATCGTGAACAACACCTTATATTTCACTTGGGCAGCTTACAACAGAGAGCGGTATGATTATTGGTTTCTTTAACTTCAAGTAATCCTTGCTTTCTCTCACATTCCATCCCTCCCCCATCCTAGTTCTCTGACTAGATTCACTGTCCTCCTGACTGAATATTACTGATTGCATGCCTCGTTGCTACCTTCCCCTCAGCTAACAATGAACCATTCTACATTTCCTTGATCATCGTCCCCATTGGTCTGTGTTTTCACACCTTACCCTTCCATATCTATGTATCTCCCTGCCCCCTGACTCTCAGTCTGAAGAAGGGGCTCGACCCGAGATATCACCCATTCCTTGTCTCCAGAGATGCTGCCTGTAAATCAGCAGTTCCTTCCTTCATATTGAAAGTAGGCATGCAGGTGCAGCAGGCAGTGAAGAAAGCAAATGGTATGTTAGCATTCATAGCGAAAGGATTTGAGTATAGGAGCAGGGAGGTTCTACTGCAGTTGTACAGGGTTTTGGTGAGGCCACACCTGGAGTACTGCGTACAGTTTTGGTCTCCAAATCTGAGGAAAGACATCCTTGCCATAGAGGGGGTACAGAGAAGATTCGCCAGACTGATTCCTGGGATGTCAGGACTTTCATATGAGGAAAGATTGGATAGACTCGATTTGTACTCGATGGAATTTAGAAGATTGAGGGGGGATCTTATAGAAACCTACAAAATTCTTAAGGGGTTGGACAAGCTAGATGCTGGAAGATTGTTCCCGATGTTGGGGGAGTCCAGAACAAGGGGTCACAGTCTAAGGATAAGGGGGAATTCCTTTAGGACCGAAATGAGGAAAACATTCTTTACACAGAGAGTGGTGAGTCTCTGGAATTCTCTGCCACAGAAGGTAGTTGAGGCCAGTTCATTGGCTATATTTAAGAGGGCGTTAGATGTGGCACTTGTGGCTAAAGGGATCAGGGGGTATGGAGAGAAGGCAGGTACAGGATACTGAGTTGGATGATCAGCCATGATCACATTGAATGGCAGTGCAGGCTCGAAGGGCCGAATGGCCTACTCCTGCACCTATTTTCTATGTTTCTATGTTTCTATGTTTCATATTCCTGGAACATTCGTAGATGGAAATTAATTGTTTATCTTGTTAACAAAGTTTTTGATAGGTTGTTTCCAGAATTTCTAATGTATCTGCAGTTTGTTCATCTCTTGTGGAACTTACACTGGAAAATGCAGCACTAACCGGGAAGAATCCCCCTGCTTATTTGAAACTAAAACCAAGTGGAGCAGAGGAGCTGAGGAGCAATTCTGGATCCAATGCAAACAATGACATGAGTGTGTATGAATGTATATCAGGTGATATTAAGGGGTTGGACAGGCTAGATGCAGGAAGATTGTTCCCGATGTTGGGGAGGTCCAGGACAAGGGGTCACAGCTTAAGGATAAGGGGGAAATCCTTTAGGACCGAGATGAGAAGGACTTTTTTCACACAGAGAGTGGTGGGTCTCTGGAACTCTCTGCCACAGAGGGTAGTTGAGGCCAGTTCAATGGCTATATTTAAGAGGGAGTTAGATGTGGCCCTTGTGGCTAAGGGGATCAGAGGGTATGGAGAGAAGGCAGGTACAGGATACTGAGTTGGATGATCAGCCATGATCATATTGAATGGCGGTGCAGGCTCGAAGGGCCGAATGGCCTACTCCTGCACCTAATTTCTATGTTTCTATATGAATGCAGTAAATCAATCCCAACAATTATCATCATTAGATAACATTGACACAGACCTACATAATGTGTAGGGAGGAACTGCAGATGCTGGTTTAAAATGAAGATAGACTCAAAAAGCTGGAGTAACTCAGCGGGACAGGCAGCATCTCTGGAGAGAAGGAATGGGTGATGTTTCGGGTCGAGACCCTTCTTCAGGCTGGTTATGGATAAGCGAAACAAGAGATATAGACAATAATGTAGAGAGATAAAGAACAATGAATGAAAGATATGCAAAAAAGTAACGATGATAAAGGAAACATTGTTAGCTGTTTGTTGGGTGAAAACAAGAAGCTGGTGCAACTTGGGTGGGGGAGGGATAGAGAAAGAGAGAATGCCTACATAATGTGTTACAGTCAGATAGGTTCTCAAGAATGAACGAATTAATTAGTAAAGAAACAGAGAGACAAGTTTAGAATAGGAATTCCAGACAAAGTGTGAAAAATATACATCTTCTAGATGCGCTGGGACGCATCCTCAGTGATGTGACCTGGGGTCATCGGGTGTTTCTGGTCCCACAACATCAGACAACCTCGTCCAGGCGACCCAGCCGGGGTTGATCAGGCCCCGACTTGCGTCCCAGCAGCAACCGCCCACGGATCAGCCATCTTAATAACTACTCTGCAGGGGTTAGGAGACTCTAGTGCATGGAGGGACTGGGCTCTGTGGGGTGAGTCCCGACCGGGCTCCTCCTGCATCTCACCAGGTTCAAAGCCTGTGAGCTGCACCTCTTTCTCCTTCTCCGATCATTTCATTCTCGCCTGATGGATGTTCAGGCCATGATGGTTCATTAGGCCTTTCCGTAGCTTTGTTGGGTGTCTTTCTCACGAAAGACACAGACTGGGGTGCTAACCCAGCCTTTCCCGGGTGCCATCTTTCCGTGCCGTCAACCGCCAAGTATCATCATAGCTGAAAACACACCCTTCAATAACGGAGCAACACAAATCAGTCATAAGGTCAGAATTAGAGGATTAAGCTCATGGAAAGTTACAAAGATGACAGAGGTAACGGAGAACGGAAGAGTGAAACCATCAAGGGATTTGAATGCTTGAGAACTTTAGAAAATTCCAGTTTTGCTGAACTGGTACCCAATTTAGGCAGAGTTAGATGGAATTACATAAACCACTGAAACAGACCATTCTTTGTTGAATTCAAAACCTCATAGAGCCAACTGTGGATAACAATCTGGCATATATTTTTCTGTTAAGCGAACATTAAGGGACATTTGGTATTAACCGAAGAGTGAAGACAAATTTCCCCCGAAGCTATGAGAAGTGCACTTTTCTAATTGACTGCATGATATTCAGTACTGAAAACCTTTAACCACATAATGGTGTTTCTTTCAGACTTATGAAAAGTCAACTATTAACACTGGATATCATCGGCTTGACCTTTGCAGATTTACTGACTCACGTTGCTGTGGCAGTAAAGGACAAAGTAATTGTAATTCCCATTGAAGCCCCGGGGGAGACATTATATCAGGGATGGGAACGTTGTCAGATTATTTTATTCCTTGTTCAGGGACCTTGGCAGAAGATCCAGCCTGACAACACAGTGCTGCAGCAATGGGGGACAGCACTATTGAATATGTATTTTTTGTATGTGGTATTAAACCTGTATTCTCAGATGGAGATAAAAGATTCCTTGGCATTACTTCAAAGCAGAATTACCTCAGTTCCCACAGTAGCAGCTCCACGTACACCACAGAAAGAATCACAGAACAACAGTGCATTGCTTGCCAACTGTTACTCGGTGAAGATAGACACAAAATGCTGGAGTAACTCAGCGGGACAGGCAGCATCTCTAGAGTGAAGGAATGGGTGACATTTCGGGTCGAGACCCTTCCTCAGACTCGGTGACAGAAACTACGGTAAAACCTGTGTGTTACCTTTTCAACAAAAGGATTCTAGAAGACTAAATGGGCAACACAAGTACACCTGGCATGCAGGTAAATCAAGCAAAGATCACATTCACATTCAAGGAACTGAAAGGACAAGGTTCCAGTCTGCTGGAGTTAACCACACTGTGGCTGCAGGGAATCAACACTCTCTGTCAGACAGTACAGAGAAAAGACCCAGTCGCTAAAAGGTCATCAACTGGTTTTCCCAGAAACAGTAGAATACTGACAGGGAACCATTTTGAGGGAAGCCCGTTTACCAATTCTGCTGCAGATCTAGAGATTAATTCAATAGCATCAAGCAATCCATTAAGGGGCCCGTCCTACAAGCATGCAACTCCATACGATGAGCGCGACCTAACGTGGTCGCTTGAGCCGTCCGGCGTCGCGGGGCCAGTCCCACTTCAATCGCCGGAGCCGTGCGGAATTGTGCGGAGTTCGTCCCGACATCGCGCGGGGCTCCGAAAAACTGACTATGTTCAAAAATGCCGCGCGGCAACCGCTTGTCGGCTCGCAGTCACCTCGACGCATTACACACCGCCCCGACATCGTGCCTCCGTGACCCTCTCTGTAGGTGCCTCCGTGACCCTATGTGTGTGGCTCCATGGCCCTCTGTGTGTGTGTGTGCCTCGGTGCCCCTCTTGTGTGCCCCTCTCTGTCCTGGCGAACTTACCTTAGACTTCGCTCCAAGTTCGCCTCACTTTGCGCCGCGTTGTGCCACTCACCCGACCTCCGCGCGGCCCTCGCTGCCGGTTTGGTCGCGCTTGCCGCATGCAGGCGCATGCTGGTGGGAACGGCCCTGTACAGGGGATCACCCGACCTCCATGTGGCCCCCGCTTCTAGTTTGATCGCGCTCATCGCATGGAGTCGGATGCTGGTAGGACAGGCCCTTTACTCAAAGCTGCAGAGACCACTCACACTGTGGAAAAACCTAAACAGATATTTGGTTTCAAATTGGCTAGCACTAAACATTATCTTCCTGCTAAGATTGGTGATGAGATCCAACCTCCATCTGCCAAAATCAGGGCTGATATTATAAAGAAGATAGCTTATATAACCCAGAGAAAACCCACGCGGTCATGGGGAGAATGTACATACTCCGTACAGACAACACCCGATGCCAGGATTGAACCTGGGTCACTGGTGCTGTAAGGCAGCAGCTCTATCGCTGCACCATCGTGCCGCCTTTTTGTTGAGTGTGCACGGGCACTGCGCTGAGGATACCTCCTTTTGTTTGAATAGAGTCCTGAGATTTACTCCCGTCACCATCCTTCTCTATAAGTCTGATTTCCACACAGCAGCATGTGCTTTTGAAACAGGGTTTTCACCCTTTGTTTGCAGATCTTGCTGCACTTTGGACATGTCCGCTTTTCCCACTCTATTGCTAAACCTCCTGTCTTTGAAGGTTGTGCAGCCGTAGAAGACAATGGCTCATCACAAGTGGTGAATCTGTGGAATTCTTTGTCACAGAAGGCTGTGGAAGCCAAGTCAGTGCATATATTTACCGCAGAGATAGGTCGATTCTTGATTGGTACGGGTGTCAGAGGTTCTGGGGAGAAGGCAGGAAAATGGGGTTAGGAGGGAGAGATAGATCAGCCATGATTGAATGGCAGAGTAGACTTGATGGACCGAATGGCCTAATTCTGCTCCTATCAGTTCTGATCTTATGATCTCACCTTCCCAAGAACCAGCCACACTTTCAACATGATCGTCATCACAAGGTCATCGGATTCTAAATGTCCATGAATTTCTTGCCTTTCTGAGGAATTTATTTATCTTTTGCAAATATCAGCCCTGATTTTGTCAGATGGAGGTTCGACCCCCATCATCAATATTAGCAGGGAGCGTTTGAAGAGACAGACATTGGGCAAAATCCATCTCATAAAGATAATGTTACTCCCCACTTGTCTTTCCAAAAAAAACATGTCAACCCAATACTTTGTTTAGAGCCTAGAGAGAGAATATTGCGTGCAGGTATGGTCTCCACTAACCCTAACCCTAACCCTAACCCTAACCCTAACCCTAACCCTGTAATAGGAGTTTGCAAAGCAGATTCTGAAGATGTGTAGTCATAAGGATCGGTGATATAAGCTAAGGTTATCTTCTTTAGAACAGAATATTGGGGTGTACAAAATTAGTAGAGGCCTACATGGAGTAAATTAAAAAGGACAAATGGTCCTACGTGAAGTAAATTAAAAAGACAGACAGGGTCAAAATCCAGGAAGCATTAACATATAGTCATGGGTAGAAGCTTTTGAGAGGGCAACGGAAATGTGTTTCACTCGGAGAGAATAGGAGTCTACCTAAGTAGGTGAGGGAGGCTGAAACATAGAAACATAGAAAACATAGAAATAGGTGCAGGTGTAGGCCATTCAGCCCTTCGAGCCAGCACCGCCATTCAATATGATCATGGATGATCATCCAAAATCAGTACCCCGTTCCTGCAATCTCCTCATAACCCTTGATTCCGTGGTGATAATTATAAAGTTTAGGAATGTGTACGTGAAGAGCCATTGCCTGCAGGTCTCACCTAGACCACACAGCTCTTTTCCAACTGCTACAGATACAATTGACCTAGACAGAGTAAATAGAAAAAATCAGGAGGCATCGGGTCAAGACCCTCTTCAGATTGCTTCGTTGTCACCTTCTCCCAGCTAATCATGATCTATTCTACATTTTCCTTGATCTCCCATCCCCTTTGATGTCTTGGTTTCACACCTTACACTTTCTTATCCCCGTGTCCCCCTCTCTCCAGACTCTCAGTCTGAAGAAGGGTCTCGACCCGAAACGTCACCCATTCCTTCCATCCAGTTCTGCTGAGCAACTCCAGCATTGTTTGACTATCTTCGATGTAAACCAGCATCTGCAGATCCTTCCTACACATCAGAAAACACTGGTTTGAAATAATTGCTGGAGGGAACAGAAACCCTTTTTCACCCAGAAATTTGAAGGGGTTTGGAAATCACTGCCAGCAAGAATGACAGAAGCAAAAGCCCTAACCACATTTAAACAGTACATGAATGCAGAAAGATGGGAAACTAGGATGGCGATTTTCTCTGCCATCGTCAAGGTGGCCTGAATACCCTGCTGTTTTGTAAATTTCCCACATCGTTAAGGGCCTGTCCCACTAACGCTACTTTTCAGTGACTGTCTTCGAATTTCAAGCTCGAGGGCAGTCGCCTGAAAAACCTCGAGCTGGATCGACTGTCAGGGATGAAACTGCGAGCCGGATTGAGCATCTGCAAGCCAGCACACACGCACACACGCACACGCACACGCACACGCACACGCACACACACACACACACACACACACACACACACACACACACACACACACACACACAGCAAAGGCGGGTGCCAGGGAAAGCTAGGGAGCGCTGTCTGAAATTTATACCCGTGATGAACAGGAAGGTTAGAAACGGCTGGCAAAGTAACGGTAAGTCCTTTAGAGAGCGCGGAGTGGGGGGGGGGAGAGAAGGGCAGAGCAGGGGAGAGCAAAGGATAGAAGGGGAGAGAAGGGGAGCGAAGTGAAGGGGGGGGGGGAAGGAGTGGAGACACTTTTAAGAAGCCAGACAACATTTAATAAAGTTTAGCGGGCATTTAACGTTACCGGTCGGTTTACTTACCTTTTTTTCTTCAAAGACTGCCTTTGATTAGATTTGATTGCCTTCGATTACCTACGATAGCATTACGACCTACTATGAACTACCTCGACTAAACCTACGAGTAAAAAAATATCTATTTTTTCCATGGCAACCTTTTTTTTCCTCGCAGGCATTTTCCAGCATGTTGAAAAAAACGCCGCAACCTAGCTGAGGCCTCGAGTACGCGGGGACGACTCTCGAGCATGAAGGAGAGTTACAAAGACCTCCTAGGACCTTGTGTCGACCATGCTACAAGTATGAGTTGAGAGGAAACTCTACTAAACTCACGAATTAGGTCGCCGCAGTGGGACAGGCCCTTTAAGATGCTGTAATTGAAGGTGGAATGGAGTGGTGAAGATGAGATCAAAGGACCCTAAGTGCAGCATGTTCAATGTAAGCAAGAACTGCAATGCTGATTTACACCGAAAATAGACACAAAATACTGGAGTAACTCAGCGGGACAGGCAGCATCACTGGAGAGAAGAAATCTATCATCTAACCCATTCAGTTACTCCAGCATATTGTGTCTATGCAGTGGTCAGGGTGTGTAGGAGGCACCTTACCCCGTTTCAGTAACAGACCCTGGGTGCCTTTATATTATGGTGGTCTAGTGTTCTATCAAATGTTTTGTCACTAATGGCTCGAAGGGCCGAATGGCCTACTCCTGCACCTATTTTTCTATGTTTCTATGTTTCTAATCTAACAACTAACTTCTTGACCATTGTGTCCCTTCAACTGATTAACAATGTGGTAAGGGTAAATTTGTAATATATACTGTCCTGCACTTCTCAGCAGATAGAGAGCAGATCATGAGCAATGGTCTGAAAGAATACACCCAGCACTACAACTCTGTCTGAATCCCAAGGGGAGTTTTGGATGCCAAATGCATTGGCTGAGCACAGCAACTTTATGGACCTGTCCATTTTTTAATCATGCTGGCCAAAGTCTTGATCAGTCCTCAGTAATCATCCACTTCTATGCAACGTAAAGCTTTCCATTTCCATTACCAATGAGAAGCACTAGCCCTCTGCAAAGAGGCTCATGCAGACGAGGCATGGTTCAGTCCAGATAAACATGAATCATCTGTCAGGATATTTAATCTTGCAAGAGACAAATTAATCTTTCCAAATGCAGTCAAGATTTCTACAAACCAAAAACAAGAAATTCTCAGTGGGACAGGTAGCCATCTATGGTCAGAGGATGGTACAGAATGAATATTTTGAGTTCCTGTATTTTCCAATTGGACCAAGGTTTCTACAACTGAGGGTGGAGGGGTGTTGGGTGTTAGGTTTTTCCCCCCCGGTGAATGCTATGTACTTACCTTTTCTGTTTCTCTCCTGAGTGCAGGCCCCGTGGCTGGGAGTCAGGAATCAAGGGGTTAAGGGCTCCTGTACCCGATTGGCCAAGCTGCGTCAGGTGATGGGTGACTCATCGGAAGCTTAAATACCAGGAGTCACCCAGAACTCTCTCTCTTCTTCCTCGACCCTGACTAGTGAACAGGTTGCTGGAGTGAGCTGCAGGAGGCCTGGCCACATGGCATAGAACTTTGTGTATTGTTACCTATATTGGTCATTTAATGTTGAATTTGGACAGATAAGGGCTGACCTGAGGGTTTTCGTGTATTTTGTTTCAGGGTTATCTCCATTTAGGCAGGTTAGACACTCTTGTTTGACGGCCCATTGCGAGGCTGGCTGGAGCACTGTTATATTTGTTTGTTAGTCTATTCTTGTCCCTGACTGTTGTTTAAATCGGGTTTGGGTTTTTGTCTTCTTTTAACTAAATTAAAGACTATTTACTTGAACTTGAACCTGGTTTTTGACTATGTTACGCGGCTCTGAGGTACCTGCCTTCGGGAGTCGTAACAAAGGAGGACCTGGCGCGGGATACTATGTAACTTTATCAGCACCCTTTATGTGGCGACTATTTGCATACCTTGGGTAGGCAAGCAAAGAATTTCACTGTGACTTGTCACATGTGACAATAAAGTATTCATTCATTTGTTCTTGCACCTCTTCTCAGGAAAACGGCAAAGAACCCTCCTTAGATTAGTGACATTTATTTTGTAGATTATAGACATTGCACTCCTCAGTTCTGGAAATACCTTCAGTTCAGAGGTACTACCGAAGTACCATTTATATGTTACCAAGTCTGCCTTGGGTGGAATAGTTGTGAGATGGTGCCTCAGGAGTTCAACTAAGATTCAGCGCTGTTCATTAGTAGATGACTTACTTCCAGGGTGGAACACAATTGTGATCATTGCTGTTTCCTGCATTGGGAATCAGACATGTGCAGGCCAGTTAATCCTTTATTGTATAGTCCGTTGTCTTTGGAAAATAATGATCAGCCACTTTCTTGAGCTTGAGCAAGTGGATTTAGACAACTAAGTGGTTCTCGAGGCCACTTAAGGGAGCAATAAGTGTCAAGTTAGTTTGGGTCTGGAGTGGTAGTGAAGTAAACAAACTTGAGAAATCCAGGCAGGAGGAAACTTAACGAGCTATTACTGCTGCCAGATCCAAGCCTGTTGGATCCAAGTCAGTTGTACATGGCCTCATATTCTCATAAGATTTCCAGCAACTTGTTAGTCAGCTGGCAAACCTTGGATGCACTCTTAGATGTGAGTCTTGATGGGCCACGGACAAATGCTCTCCAAACTCCTGACCTTTCTCCAGTGAAACAAAGCTAATCTTTCATGCCTCCCAGCATAAATGACCCCAGAGCACTGGAATGACCCTTAAAATATCTGCAGAATATCCATTGACCTAATTCGCTGTAAATTACAAATTTACAGTTGCTGAACTCCTCAGCCTTGAAGATGTGGCCCCAATTATTCCCGTGAGCAGGAAGGGGAGGTGTACAATAGCAGGTGACACACCTAGACGTTGAACACATAGTGTAGGAGTAGAATTAGGCCAGTCGGCGCATCAAGTCTACTCCGTCGTTCAATCATGGCTGATCTATCTCTCCCTCCTAACTCCATTCTCCCGCCTTCTTCCCATAACCTCTGACATCTCTACCAATCAGAAATATATATATCTCTGTGTTAAAAATATCCACTGACAGCCTCTACAGCCTTCTGTGGCAAAGAATTCCACAAATTCACCATACTCTGACTAAATAAATTTCTCCTCATCTCTTTCCTAAAAGAACGTCCTTTGATTGAAGCTATGACCTCTAGTCCTAGACTCTCCCACTAGTGGAAACATCCTCTCCACATCTACTCTATCCAAGCCTTTCACTCTTCTGTATGTTTTAATGAGGTCCCCCCTCATTCTTCTTAACTCCAGCGAGTACAGGCCAGGTGCCGATAAACGCTCCTCATAGGTTAACCTACTCATTCCTGGAGCACTTGGAAATCTGATCTCACCTGGAGGTTCGCATTTAAATACCTGGAATGATAACTCCAAGGTGTAACTTTGAACTTGCAACCAGTCACACTTCAGTGTGTGTCCACCTCAGTGTCTGAAATGGCTTTGGTTAACATTACTGTGCCAACAAATGCAACTCATGGTTCTAATTTTGAGACCTTTCCTTGCCTTTTAAGGACAGAGGCGTGAAAATCAAGGGCTATGTGTGGGTGGAGGTGCAGTTCACCTTCACCCGGGATTTTATTTTAGAGTGTGTGGATGTTCTAGCCATATGTCTACAGCTCTTTATTAAATGGGGCCAGCAGCACCATCTATTGAAGGGGCAGTAAGGCCATCAACCCCATTTTGGAAGCTGTTACCTTACCCTCAACTCCATTAGAAAGCAATGAAAATCAACCCCAGTGGGTGAGCAGATGAATGTTTGCGATGTTAATTTGTAAAATATTCAGTCACGGATCACTCTCGGGTCTCCGGTGATATAAGCAGCAGCCAAGGTGTTTAAGGGTAACTGGAATCCGTGGATTTGTCGCCCATCAAGGAGTTAACAGGTGAGTAAAAAAACAATGTATTTTATTAACATGCTCTGTGAGATCTTTTGTGCATTTGCCCACTATCTAATTTTATTTAATCTATCCATTTTGCCATGTTATTGAAAACCTCTCATGATTTCATTACCATGCTTGGCATCTCTCCTTGCTTGGCTGAACAATTTGCTATCTGCTTGCTCACCTTGAGTTATCAGTTGAAAGCAGTGACCAATTATTACCCAGTTGCTATTATCATTACTTATTTCTATGCAAATGGCTCCATAATCTTTCTTCTACTGTTATTCCTGCCCTTTTGATAGCTGCCGAGTGAAGATTTACCAATTATGCCACTCTTTTCTAACTTAATAGATCTATCTTTGCAGAAGCATTGTGTACCCTCTCAAATCCAGGGCCATTTTCAGCTGGCAGGCATGATTCAAATTAATAATATCAACATTTATAATAGCTTTGTAAACTTTGAATTTAAATCATTTATTTCAAATCACCCTTGCATTGGAATAAAAGGGCCTTAATCTACCTACCAGAACATATTTCAACTTTTTGGTGTCTTCATTAGCAACTAATATATGAACTAGTGTCTAATTTCCTTCTGATAAAATAATGAATTAACATTCCTTCTTGTTTCAGTATTAAAGCAGAGCAATTTACCTTCACACAAAGATTACTTTCGCTCGAACTGAAAGATATTTATATGTAGGTAGGACCTGCAGATGCTGGTTTAAACCGAAGATAGACACAAAATACTGGAGTAATTCAGCGGGTCAGGCAGCGTCTCTGGAGAGAAGGAATGGGTGGCGTTTCGGTTTGAGACCCTTCTTCAGACTGTCAGGGTTGTGAAACGTACAAACAGGCCCTTAAGCCACCAAGTCTATGCCAACCAGCATGCCTATCTGTATTGAAACATTTCAAAATCAAATCAAATACGTTTATTTGTCATTGCACATCAACTGTACAACAAAATTTCATGTGTATCCCCTTCAATGGTAAACGATAAAAGACATAGGATAAAAAGATTAAAAAGAACAAAACACAATAACACAAACAATCATTTACTCTCACATTTACATTTACTACAAGATCAATGCATAAAATAAGTAATAGATAATAAACAAAATGCACATTATATTGCACCTTCTAGCAGACCAATTTTTATATGCACCCCGAATTGTGTAGTGTTGCCCGTAGTGTTATCTGTTTCAGTTAAGTTCTCTAATGGCACGTGGGTAGAAACTGTTAGTTAGTCTGCAAGTGCGGGCCTTCAAAGACCTGTATCGCCTCCCAGAGGGCAGCAGAGTGAAAAGGTGATTGGCAGGGTGGGATGAGTCCTGTGTGATGTTTGTCGCCCGGCGTAAACATCGGGCCCTGTAAATGTCTTCCAGGGAGGGTAGTTGAGCGTTTGTGATGCTCTGTGCTGTATTTGCTTGTATTAATTCAATGTTTAGATTCTCTCACCGATATCATTCAGTTTAAGCAATTACTATAAGTTTGCATTCATCGGCAGGTACAGTCTTGCACAATGCCACTGATTCACACTTTGCATCTCTGGAGAGAAGGAATGGGCGATGTTATTTAACATAAATGCTATTTATGTTCTGCTGCTAAATGGTTCGGCCTGAAAGCAGCAATGCTTTACCCCTCAATTCAACAGGAATTGGGGTGTGAGTGGGCTGAGGAGCAGTGGTGAGCAGAAGTACTGCTCCTGGATTCAGAATCTAAGTAGGAACGGGTAGTCCAGGCGGCCTTCCAAATTCTGCAACATTCATTTGATAATTTGCATTTCTTTAGCATTTCGGAGGCTGCAGAATGTGTGCACATTGCCAGGTCTACTACAGGCATTGACCTGTGGTAGACCTGCCGTCAAACGGGTTTACAGAAAGAAAAGTGTGCGATCATGCGCACTGGTAGTAGGAATTAAGGCGTACACTATTTTCTAAATGGAGAGAAGATTCAGAAATCAGAGGTACAATGGTACTTAGGAGTGCTGGTACAGGATTCCCAAAAGATTAATTTGCAGGTCAAATTGGTAGTAAGGAAAGCTAACGCAATGTTAGCATTCATTTTGACGGGACCAGAAAATAAAAGCAGGAATATAATGCAGAGGCTTTATAAGGCATTGGTGAGACCGCATTTGGAGTATTGTGTACAGTTTTGGGAGCCATATCTGAGGAGGGATGTGCTGGCATTGGAGAGGTTTCCGAGATTGATCCCAGGAATAAGTGGGTTAACATATGATGAGCGTTTGATGATGATGGAACAGTATCTGTTGGAGTTTAGAAGGATGAGGGGGAGACCTCTTTGAAACCTACCGAATAGTAAAAGGCCTATATATAGTGGATGCGGAGAGGATGTTTTCACTAGTGGGAAAGTCTTGGACCAGGGGGCACAGACTCAGAATAAAAGGACGTACCTTTAGAAAGAAGATGAGGAGAAATTTATTTAGCTAGATGGTGGTGGATCTGTGGAATTCATTGCCTCAGAGGGCTGTGGAGGCCAAGTCAAATGGTATCTTTAAAGTGGAGATTGACAGGTTCTTGATTGGTAAGGGTGTCAAAGATTGCATAGATAGGGCAGGAGAATGGGGTTGAGATAGATCAGCCATGATTGAATGGCAGAGTAGACTCCATGAGGTGAATGGCCAAATTCTGCTCCTATGACATGAACGTTTGAACTTATGATATACTGTCTTAAAAAGGTAGCTAGCATCATCAAAGACCCACACCATTCTGGCCATGTTCTCACCTTGCTTCTCATCAGGACTAAGATGCAGGAGCCTGAGAACTGGGTCCTCTAGGTTAAAGAACTGCTCCTTCACATAAACCATCAGGCTCTTGAACTACACTGTACAACCCTAACCAGAACCCTACCTCAGCAATGACATACTTTGGTTTGCAATCTGGTTACCTAGTGTAACTGACAAATTATTGCATTACTGTTTATTGCATGAATATTTGTTGTGTTGTTGCATGTACATGCCTGTAAATCTAGAGCAAATAAGAATTTAATTGTTCCGTTCCCGGCACATTAAATACTGTTGACTCATAACACTTGACTCTTGATCCTTAACAAATAGCCTTGGCGAGCATTATCAATCACTGGCATTGAGTTGAAGGAGGAAACATTACAAACCTGCCAAATGCCAAAGTCTTACTGACCTCAATCCACAGCCATGCCTTTTTCCTGATGCAAAAGGCCAGGTGAGTTGACCGATCCTTCCAACCCCCCCCCTCCAATCTCACACACATTGAAGGCATCTGAAAAGGCAGACACAAAATGCTGGAGTAACTCAGCAGGACAGGCAGCAACTCTGGAGAGAAGGAATGTGTGATGTTTTGGGTCAAGACCCTTCTTCAGACTGATGTCATGGGAGTGGGCGGTACAGAGATCAAATGTAGTTGGAGACAGTAAGACTGGTGGGAGAACTGGGAAGGGGGAGGGGATGGAGAGAGAGGGAAAGCAAGGGATATTTGAAATTAGATAAGTCAATGTTCATACCGCTGGGGTGTAAGCTGCACAAGTGAAATATGAGGTGTTGTTCCTCCAATTTGCCCTGGGCCTCATTCTGACAATGGAGGAAGTCCGATCTGGCTTCAAGCTTTAAACAGACTCGAGGCATCTTACCTTGAGGCCTGCACTCCAGCACACATGGACTCAAGATCTGACATTTGGAAAAAAAGGATGTGGGGTGTTGAAAGACAACAAAAGAGGGTAGGTCTTCTAATGTGACCACCTTGCTGCCCACCTTACCCTTTTGCACATTTTGTTGAGGATTGTAAGCCTCGGGACATTTGTCAGAGGTAATGAAGGTAGCAGCCATTAATACAAATGCGAACCAGCCTTCATGTGCCATTTCAAGATGTAAACTACAAGCAGTAATCGGTTTGAAATTAAAAGCACAGCTGCATGGATAAACACCTCTGCCCAAAGGGAGCTGGCTGCTGCTTCACAAGAGTAGGTTGCTTAAGAATGATGGCAATTTCCAAACCATATCCCTTAAGCTGCCTCAAGAAAGCAACATCTATCATCAAGGAGCCCCACCATCCTGGCCATCCCTTCTTCTCGCGGCTACAGTCGGGGCAGGAGGTACCGAAGCCTGAATGACACCAGGTTCAGGAACTTTCCTACAACTATCCGACCTGCACAACTCTAATCCTACCTCAACAACAGAACATCATGAGCCACCTCTTACAATATCATAGACTTGTTTTGTAATGGTGGATTTTTGCACTAATATATTGCTATTTTTGCATGGTCTTTTTCTTTTCATTGACCAGTGGACCTTTTGTGTAATTTATGCTTTTGTATAATGTTTGAGTCTATATGCCTGAAAGGCTGCTGCGAGCAACATTTTCTTATACTTGTACCTAATAGTACATGCATATGACAATAAATATGACTTGACCCGGAGACATTTCCATGTGCATTAGCCAAATGTACAGACAAGGGGACATTTTTGGAGCGTGGGAGGAAACCGGAGCTCCCAGAGAAAGCCCACGCAGGTCACGGGGAGAACGTTAATTGGTCTACACCAAACCAGGCATCAGCTATTGTGTTATTTATGGCAGAGACCAGACTGATTCTTTTGTCAGCACATCAAAAGCGGCCAGAATCCCTCTATTTCTTCTGCTAATTAATAAAACAGAGTGTTTGCGTACTCGAAGAGTCAGCCCTCGCAACATTATTTTTTAGCGGAGACACAAGAAACTGCAGATGCTGGAATCTTGAGCAAAAAACAAAGTGCTGGAGGAACTCAACGGGCCAGGCAGCATCTGTGAAGGGAATGGGCAGGCAACATTTTGGGTTGAGACCTTTCTTTAGACTGATCGCAGTAGTGGGGAGACACTGGTGAAAAGAGACATGGGGTTGGGACAAAGCCTGCACCCAGTACAGATGATGCCTGACCTGCTGAGTTCCTCCAGCAGTTTGTTTTTTGCTCCATTAATTTTGAGTGCTCCAAATCTTTTGCATCATTAAAGTGAACTACTTTGTCGCCAAAAAAAAGTAACAATTCAAACTGTCTTTAATCATTTGACTTAGTCTAGTTTTAGGTTAGTTTAGAGATACAGAGCGGAAACAGGCTCTTCGGCCCACCGAGTCCGCACCAACCAACGATCTCTGCACATTAACACTACCCTACACACATTTGGGACAATTTTACATTTATACATTTATATCAAGCCAATTAACCAATTCACCTACAAATAAACCTGTACGTCTTTGGAGTGTGGTAGGAAACCGAAGATCTCGGAGAAAACCCACGCAGGTCACGGGGAGAACGTACAAACTCCGTACAGACAGCACCCTAAAGGGCCTGTCCCACCAGCATGCAACTCTATGCGATGAGCGTGACCTAGTGTGGTCGCTTGAGCCATCAGGCGTCGTGGGGCCGGTCCCACTTCGATCGCCGGAGCTGTACGGAATTGTGCGGAGTTTGTCCCGACATCGCGCGGGGCTCCGAAAAACTGACTTGTCGGCTCGCAGTCGCCTCGGCGCATTACACACCGTCTCGACTTCGTGCCTCCGTGACCCTCGCTGTAGGTGCCTCGGTGACCCTCTATGTGTGTGGCTACGTGGGCCTCTATGTGTGTGCCTCTGTGCCCCTCTCTGTCCTGGCAAACTTACCTTTAAGACTTCGCTCCAAGTTCGCCTCACTTTGCACCGCGTTGCGCCACTCACCCGACCTCTGCGCGGCCCCCGCTGCTGGTTTGGTCGCGCTTGCCGCATGCAGGCGCATGCTGGTGGGAACGGCCCTGTACAGGGATCACCCGACCTCCGCGCGGCCCCCGCTTCTAGTTTGATCGCGCTCATCGCATGGTCGGATGCTGGTAGGACAGGCCCTTTAGTCAGGATCGAACCCGGGTCTCTGGTGCTGTAAGGCAACAACTCAATCACTGTGCCACCATGCTGCCCTAAGATGTCGCCCTAAGATGCCGCCTTAACAAAGATGTTATCTTTGTTCTTAAAAGTATAAAAATTCAACGTACTTTAAGCTCAAGGAGATTCTATTGAGAGTTTTTCCCAGGAGAGAGACTTCCCCCAGGTATTCTCCTGAATGTCTGCTTGAATTAAGAGCTGTTATATGTACATTGCAGTCTCTGCGTGGCCACATTCAAAGTCACCACATTTGGATCCTCAGAGAATGATCACACAACCACGATTCCTCTGATCCAGACAGTACAATTCACCTCAGTCCAGTCCAACGGAACAGATCGCAAAATGCCAAATAACCACGTCACCAGGCTGAGGTGGTCTTGCGTTACTTGGCAACAATGCCATGAATGCCATGTAAATGGGCTGCCACTATTGTCTATTTATCCTTTTCATACATACCTATCCTTCGGTTAATTTATTGTGTTGCACAGGGAGCCAAATGCAACGTAATTTCGTTTGGAACTGCATATATCAATGTATTTCTAAATGACAATAAAGTTTGTTTGACTTGACTTTGACTTGACTTGACAAGGGAATGCCCCAGGGATGTGTGACACAGAGCGAGGCGATTTGAAGTCCTGTCCTGTCATGCTGATGCAGGAAAAGTAGGAAATGTGACCTTAAATAAAATGAACCACTTCTCTCATACAAGTTTGTTTTCCTATTTTTCAGCCTTGTTCCAAAATGCTGGATTACGGATGATCTCCAACCATTGATTTGTGTGTTTTTTGTTCTATGTTTAAAAAGGTTTCACTCGCACGTTGGCATCTGTGCACTTTAAACTTTACACTTTAGACTCTAGAGATACAATATCACAGGCCCTTCAGCCCACCGATCACCCCATACTATCTTACACGCCAGGGACAGTTACAGTTCACAGAAGCCAATTAACCTACAAACCTGTACATTTTTGGAGCATGGGAGGAAACCGAAGCTCCCAGAGAAAACCCACGCAGGTCACGGGAAGAACGTACAAACTCCATGCAGACAAATACTGGATGTGATCCATAGTCAGGGTTGAACCCGGTTCTCTGGAGCTGCAAGACAGCAACTCTACTGTGGCGACGCTATACTTGTATCAAACAGTTTAAGTGTACTTAGGAAAAGTGTAGCTAAGGACTATTTCAATTCAGTCATATTCCCATTTACATTTGAATTTTGTGAGAGATGATTTATGACCCACACCACCCTGGCCACACACTCATCTCCCTGCTACCTTCGGGTAGAAGGTACAGGAGCCTGAAGACTGCAACAACCCGGTTTAGGAATAGCTACTTCCCCACAGCCATCAGGCTATTAAACCTGGCTCGGAACTCTGAACATTAATATCCCTCCATCTGTTATTTGCACTTTATTAATTTATTAGTTCATGGGTGTATTTATGTATAGAATTGTAGTCAATGCCTTCTATGTTCTGTTGTGCTATGCAAAGAAAGATTTTCATTGTCCTGTCAGGGACACATGACAATAAACTCTTTTGACTTTGACTTTGACTTTGACTTGATGATGGAATCAACTCAGGGGGGAAAACGTGATTGCAAGTCAGAAGCTCTCTCGGCCCTTACCTCCTTACCCAACATTTTATAACATTATTTTTTTAATAACGCAAGGTTTGTTCAGGAACGCAACAATTGTGTTATAGCAGAACAACCTGTATTTGGTCATTCTTTGTTACTGTGCATTACCTGGTACTACTCTGGTTCTGTCTGTTGGTATTATCTGATAGTAGTGTGGTACTGTGTTTCTGAATTAGTTCCTCATTTGGTACCGTGTACCTGACTGGCGTCTGATTAGTGTAGAGATCTGCCCAGTGCAGAGTTCTCTGAGGGAAGCCTCAGTAAGAGCAGTAAGAGGAAAGGCCACTTCATGGTCAAGAGTTAATTGTGAAGCAACCAGACCGGTTAACACAGTGGCTTAGGGCCTAAGCTGTGACTCAACCATGCTCTGCAGTACAGATCAGTGTAGGAAAAAACAAAGTAGTAATCTTGTGCAGGATGCCCTGATTTGAACAATTTCAGTATAATTTAAATTAGAAGTTACGTTAATTAGATGGTGTAGCTTTTCTGACTGTTTGCAAGAATAATCGCAAAATATTAGAACTCCTCTTTAACCTCTATATTTATGGCAGAGATTATAGTTTCTGTCCTCCCATTTCCGTCAAATTCAAAAAAGTTCACAGGTTTTAGTTCAGTTTAGAAAGCCAACAAAGTCCATGCTGACCCATTCACATGAGTTCAATGACCTCCTCCATGGCCAGATCTCCTCCACGGCCAGTCTGGGCCTCCGCCACGGCCAGAGTGAGCAACACCGCAAGTTGGAGGAACAGCACCTCATATTCCGCTTGGGGAGTCTGCATCATCTGGGCTTGAACATTGAATTTTTTCAATTCTGTTAACCCTTGCTGTCTCCTCCCCTTCCCACCTCTCCCTCAGCCCTCGGGCCCTGGCATTCCCTCTCTCTATCTCTCCCCCGCCCAAGTCGCACTAGCTTCTCATTTTCACACTACAAACAGCTTACAATGGCCTGTATCCTTCATCATCGATACTTTTTTGCATATCTTTCATTCATTGTTCTTTATCTCTCCACATCACCGTCTATATCTCTCGTTTCCTGATCCCTGACCAGTCTGAAGAAGGGTCTCGACCAGAAACGTCGCCTATCTCCTTCGCTCCTTAGATGCTGCTGCACCCGCTGAGTTTCTCCAGCCTTTTGTGTACCCACATGAGTTCAATGTTATCCCACTTTCTCACTAACTGCACACTAGGGGTAATGTACAGAGGCCAATTAACCTACAAACCAGCATGTCTTTGGGAAGTGGGAGGAAACCGGACCACCTGGAGGAAACCCACGTGGTCACAGGGAGAACGTACAAACTCCACGCAGACAGCAGCCAAGGTTAGGATCAAACCCAGGTTTGGGAGGCACCAGCTCTACAGCCGTGCCACTATGCTGGGCAAGGGAAATGGAGAAGGCCGGCAGTGGTGAGCCTTTTGTTAAGGAGATAGCGCAGGCCCACTATCTGCAAGCTCTCAGTGGCAGCATGTCTGGTGAGTGTTCCACTCAACATAAGACTTTGAAAGAAAGTATTTGAATGTGGTGATTTGACACATAACTGCTGGCAGGAATGGAGGAGGGCAGGCAAGGACTTTCCATCAAGGTGACTGTATTATGGCTCAGAATTCCCTCCAATAGCTTGCCTGTCTCAGTTGTCTGGCTGTGTAAGAAGGAACCGCAGATGCTGGGTTTAAACCGAAGATAGACACAAAATAACTCAGCGGGACAGGCAGCAACTCTGGAGAGAATGAACGGGTGACATTAGAAGGGTTTCGACCTGAAATGTCACCTATTCCTGCTCTCCGGAGAGGCTGCCTGTCCCGCTGAGTTACTCCAGCATTTTGTGTCCACCTCCTGTTGTTCGGCTCTCAGGTCCTCCTGCTGATCATGGGGCTAAGCGGTGAGACTAAGTAAACCGTGTAGAAATAATATTCACAAGTTTTACATTTTTCTTGGTCAAAGAGAGACAACCACATTCTCAAAACATTTGTGGGTGAATGTATAATGTTACCACTGACCTCTCTGGCGAATGGAAACAAGTTGTTGCTGCCCGACCTGTCCTCTATAATACACTGCATGCATGGTCCTATCTGTCAGACTGTTGGGCCTGTGTTAGAGTATCGCTAGTCACACCTTCATTGGATATCCCACATTTCCAAGATTTCACCTTAATGCTTGCACTGTAGTGCTGCCTGCTATATGACAGGGCTATTATGTCATTCCGGCTGCCACTCAACCAGCCCGCATAGCCCCAACCACTTTGGGGATGGCTACTGTCTGTAACCCACTCCATGCTGCAAGTGTAGGAATCAACTGCAGACGCTGGTTTAAACTAAAGATAGACACAAAATGCTGGAGCAACTCAGCGGGACAGGCAGCTTCTCTAGTGGGAAGGAATGGGTGACGTTTCGGGTCGAGACCCTTCTTCACGCTCACGTTTCGGGTCGAGACTCTTCTTCAGCTGTGCTGCAAGAATGACAGATCCAGCCTGAGGAACCCCGAGGTACACCTGGAATTGCTTCAGTCACCTGTGGCTGCCTCCCTCAGTGCAGCCTGTGAAACTCTGCATTACGTTCGTAGGCTCATTAGTGATAGGAGCAGAATTAGGCCATCAAGTCTACTCCGCCATTCAATCATGGCTGATCTATCTTTTCCTCTCAACACCATTCTCCTGCCTTCTCCCCATAACCCCTGGCACCCGTACTAATCAAGAACCTATCTATCTCTTAACATGGCCTCAAACAGCCTTCTGCGGAAATGAATTCCACAGATTCCCCGTCCGCTAAATAAGTTCCTCCTTATCCTATACCTCCAATGCTGGTCTAGAAAGAGCCAGTTGCAAAGAAATAAATAAATTCAGCACTGTCACTGAGTTCATGCTCACAGTCAATACAGACTGGGTCCTTAAATGTGCCTTGTGGTCATTCTTAATGAGGTCAATTATTTGTTCCATCGTCACCTTGGTGAGATGCAGTCTTCTCACTCAAACTCTGCTGGCAACACTTGGTGTTAAGCCCCTTTGGTAGCTGTGTACTCTGGTAGCCGTGTAGTCCTCTGCCCGGGCTGAATGCATGACCCTGTCTCTCGACTTTGACCCCCAACTTTCAGCCCTTCAGTCATCATCCCGAAAGGCAAATCTTCTATTAAATACAGTTTAGGGAGTAAGTTGGAATCTGCAGCATAATTGCACCAGAATGACCAGTCAAACAGAGGCACTGAACACGAACTGGAATCATTGCTCAGTGCACCCACGTCTGTTGCTAGCGGACATTTACATTTCCTTTTGATCCCGCAAAAAGGTACAAAGGATTAAGAATTTAGCACACCGTAGCAGTGACATGTAAAAAGTATGAGCGTTTCACACAGCTTTATACTGAATGGCAGCACTGTTGGCAGATACAGGAAACCATGTTTATTCACCACAGCACATTCCCGAACAGACCATGCACAGGTCGAGAGAATTTGTACATCTTAGTAGAGCAAAAAAAAAATGAATGCTTCATACAGCTTTAAAAAAAAGAATGGCAGCTCTGTTGTCAGAGAAAAAGGGAAGCTCAATGTTTCATTTCAGTTCCTGGTTGTTTTAGAATCACTTTTCACAGATGGAGGTTTAATGCAACACAGAACCTTCACAACAGTACCGCCCTTGTTAACGGTGTTGAGTGTCAGTTCCTAAAACTAAACAGCAATCCAAAGGTTTTTGTTAGCTTATAAGAAAATTCACAGACCCGTTTTTGTGCTCTCCCAGACAGATATATTTCCAGGGGCAGTTTTCCAAAGGCACCTTACTCAATCATTGAGCCACACCAACCATCTTCTGGGCACGGTGATCAATGTTATAAGAAATGGCATCCGAGTGGTGGAAAGGACAAAGCTGCGAACTGTCCTCAGCAGGGAGTCCAGTGTTTCAGTTCTCAGTCTATACATCATTGTGTCAGTGTGAGGAGGATCAGACCACTTGCCATCATCATTGTCTGCAGCAGTAATGGAAATTGCCACTGTGAAGCATGGGCATTTAGCAAGGTTAGCTCAGGGTGAATTAATTAGTTTAATCTTAAGCATGATAGATACCATATGCAATGATCAACTCCATTCATAGGACAGATGGATTTTTACATTCTATCTTGTTCAATTAACTGTTTACAATGATTTTTATCCCCAGTGAGGAGAAATAAGTACCAGTCCCTCTTCACCTCTCAGTCAATAATTTGTTTTGTATCTTCACTAAACCTGCCTCTTTCTTAATTTCAGTTTTTTAGTCAGAGTTTAGTTTAGTTTTGTTTTTTAGTCAGAGATACAGTGCAGAAACAGGCCCTTTGGCCCACCGAGTCTGCGCCAACCAGCGATCCCCGCACATTACCACCATCCTACACATGCTAGGAATTTACACATACACCAAGCCAATGGAACTACATACCTGTACGTCTTTGGAGTGTGGGAGGAAACAGGGGAGAACGTATAAATTCTGTACAGACAGCACCAGTAGTTGGGATGGAAGGGCTGTAAGGCAGCAACTCTACCGCTGCGCCATCGTGCCGTCCAAAGCCTACTTTTCTACTTCAACCCACATGCACTTACATGGAACTGAAACGTAAAACTATCTGATTCCCATCAAATATTTCTACAAGTTGAGTATTTACTGCACCAAGAGACAGTCTTGTCCAGTAATGAAAATACTTCTAGATTAGAAATTCCAAGTCAAGTCAAGTTTATTCGCACATACACATACGGGATGTGCAGTGAAATGAAAAGTGGCAGTGCCTGCGGATTTTGTGCAAAAAACAAACAAACAAACAAACAAACAACCAACAAACTACAAACAGAATCACATGTTCTTTTCCATAATAAAATATTGTGGGCGGTATTGTGGTACAGTAACTGTAGTAGAGTTAGTCCCTGGTGAGATAGGAGTTTACAGTCCAAATGGCCTCTGGGAAGAAATTCCTTCTAATCCACTCCGTTCTCACAACATGGCAACGGAGGCGTTTGCCTGACCGTAAAAGCTGGAACTGTCCGTTGCAGGGGTGGAAGGGGTCTCCCATTATTTTATTGGCTCTGGAGTTGCACCTTCTGATGTATAGTTCCTGCAGAGGGGCAAGAGAAGTCCCCATAGTGCGTTCGGCTGAACGCACTACTCTCTGCAGAGCCTTCTTGTCCTGGGCATTACGTAGAGTTGTGGTGACATCCATCTACGTTTATAACTTCTGGCAGTTATAACTTTGTGCTTTGATTTTGCACAAAATACCTCCTTATATTCACCTTAACGATTTCCTTATTTAAATCATTGAACCGTATCCACTATAAAGTTTTTGTTTGCTGTAATTGATTTCGGCTCTCTTCATAGATTATTGTTCAAACAATTTCCAATCATTCTCATCACCTCTAAACCCTTGCATTATCTATATTTATTTTAAATGTACAACAATAAATATGATAAGGCAATAACATTTTTTGCGCTCATCTATCATGAGTATTTGGCATGGTTTTTATTTGTTCAGCTCCGTTTGCTTCCTTTCACTCATTTAATATTGTGCTGTTGTTTCATGGTTGATATTAGGTCTCTTCAGGGGCATTACGTGGATAGTCAAGGTTAAGAGGAATGCTGGGGTCAAGGAGGATTAAGGAATAAGTAGAAATTTGAGTCAAGCGGGGAAATAGGAAGTTGGTGGGCGGTTTGTGAAGTAAGCGAGCGAGGAGAGGATTGAAGTGAAGAAAAATGTAAACATGATGTAGACACATTGGTGATCATTTTCCAATGTTCTTTAGATTAAGGATCAGTTACTGTGGATTGGAGGGTAGCCAATGTTCTTCCACTTTTCAAGAATGGAGAGAGAAAACATGGAATTATAGACCAGTTACCCTGACATTGGTGGTGGGGAAGATGCTGTAGTCAATTATTAAATAAGTAATAGCGGCGCATTTGGATAGCAGTAAAAGGATTGTTCCAAATCAGCATGGATTTATGAAGGGGAAATCCTGCTTGACTAATCTTCTGGAATTTTTTGAGGATTTGACAAGTAAAATGGATGAAGCGTATCTGGACTTTCAGAAAGCATTTGATAAGGTCCCATACGGGAGATTATTGGGCAAAGTTAGAGCACATGGATTTGGGGATAGGGTGTAGACCTGGATAGAGAATTGGTTGGCAGGCAGGAAACAAAGAGTAGGAATAAACGGGTTCCTGTCAGAGTGGCAGGCAGTGGCGAGTGGAGTGCCGCAAGGCTCGGTGCTCGCAACTATTTACAATATATATTAATAATTTAGATGATGGAATTAAAAGTAACACTAGCAAATTTGCAGATGACACAAAGCTGCGTGGCAGTGTGAACTGCGAAGAGAATGCTAGGAGGTTGCAGGATGACTTGGACAGGTTGAGTGAGTGGGCACATGCATGGCAGATAATGTAGATAAATGTGAGGGTATCCACTTTGGCAGCAAGAACAAGGAGGCAGATTATTATCTCAATGGTGTCAGATTAGGAAAAATGGAAGTGCAACAAGAGCTGGGTGTCCTTGTACACCAGTCACTGAAAGTAAACATGCAGGTGCAGCAGGCAGTGAAGTAAGCTAATGTCATGTTGGCCTTCATAACAAGAGGATTTGAGTATAGGAGTAAAGAGGTCCTTCTGCTGTTGTACAGGGCCCTTGTGAGACCACATCTGGAGTATTGTGTGCAGTTTTGGTCTCCGAAGTTGAGGAAGGACATCCTTGCTATTGAGGCAGTGCAGCATAAGCTCTGGAGGTTAATCCCCGGGATGGTGGGAATATCATATGAGGAAAGATTGGAAAGAGTGGGCTTGTATTCACTGGAATTTGGAAGGATGAGTGGATATCTCATAGAAATGTATAAAATTATAAAAGGATTTGTGACAGGCTGGAATAGTGGAAGCTCAGAAATATGGAACACAAAAGCGGGTTCTTGGGAATTAGGGATGTTGCTGTTCTCATCAAAGCTTTGATTGTTATGGCTGGATTGGCAGAAAAGAGGAGAGACAATGTAAGCCGATTCACAACCATTAGATTCTCCACCCAAACTGTGTTTCAACCATGTTCCAAAGCTGGTATGCAGCTTTCTCCAATATAATCAACGAAAATCAACAAAATAAAATCAGCATTAAGCCACTTACAAAATGATTCTCCTATAAATGATCCTGATATTTTTACACTTCACTTCATGACGTCCATCTAATCATGTGTTAAACATTATTAATTAGTCAAATAGCCAACTGCTCCTAACAACTTACCTTGCTTATGTAGATAGAAATTTTCCATCATCCATGTGAGACAGGATATTGAATCTAAATTAAATACTTCATCAGAAGGGCGGCACGGTGGTGCAGCGGTGGAGCTGCTGCCTTGTGGCACCAAAGGCCACTGCTCCACCCCTCAGCCTCTGAAGGAAATTACGTTGGTGCTGTGAACCAACTTCAAGAGTTCCCCTTTGTAAGAAATATCTGTCAGCTCTTTCTGTAGCTTGCCCAAGCCCCTCTTACCATCAATGTGACAACCTGACCATTTCTCTCCTCCACTAGCCCTTCCTCCTGATTCTTGGCAACCAAACTCCTGATCCAATGCATGCAAACCTCCCATCCCACAACAATGTTTTTCATTCTTGTTAGATCACCTTGTTTCTGGTCCTCAACCAAAACCCCCATCCACTGGCATCTGTGCTTCCGACCACTCCCTGAATGAACCAACCCATATTTACCTGAGTTCCTCTATGCACTTAGTAAAGATGTTGCTCCTGAGAGATAGACCTTGGGTTTGTCTGTTGGCCTTGTGCAGATTCATGTTTAACACAAGCCTACTACCACCATTCACTTTTTAAGCATGAACAGTTTGTGCACCCAATTGTAAGTCAAATGTGGATTTTAGTTTCAGTTTTATAGATACAGCGCAGAAACAGGCCCTTCGGCCGACCGGGTCCGTGCCAACCAGTGATCCCCGCACATTAACACTATCCTACACACGCTAGGAACAATTTACACATACACCAAGACAATTAACCTACAAACCTGTATGTCTTTGGAGTGTGGGAGGAAACTGAAAATCTCTGAGAAAACCCATGCGATCTCAGGGAGAATGTTCAAACTCTGTGCAGAGAGCACCGGTAGTCGGGATCGAACCCGGGTCTCCAGCGCTGCAAGCGCAGTAAGGCAGCAACTCTATTGCTGCGCCATTGTGGTCGTCAGTTTATTCTAGCCATGCTTTCAAAAGAGGCCCACAGAAATCAGAAAGCCCACAAAATCCATCGATGTACTGTCAACCTTCAAAGCATGTTGAAATGCCACTCCAACTGAACAATTACCAGTTGTTAATAGGCAATCTGCCTTACTCTGTCCTGTCGTTTCATTTCTAATTTCAGCAGGTGACATAACAGCTGCAATCTAGTCAGCTACGTCAAATTGCATTAAGACAATCTCTTCATTAGTCCAAGTGCGAAAATGCTGCTTAACTCTGACTCACAAGTCAAGCGAAATATCACGCATCACTTAAAGGGTAAAAATAGTCTAGTTCCATACACGCAAGCCTAAAAAACCAAGGAGCAGCCAAATTTGCTGCTCTTCTACATTTCTGAGTCAAGCTGCCACCAGCAATGTATTTTAATAAGTTGCTGGAGAGGTGGGAGTGTGAAGTGAGGAATGAGAAAAGGAGGTCAATTACTGGGAATGGAGACATTGGCGCCCTTTAGTCAGGCCGTATTTACACTGGTTCTTCTGGTTCCGAAAAGGTTGAACCAGTTCTAATTTTACATTGAGAAGCCTTCTGTTTAAGTCAACTGTTTAGTGATACAGCATGGAAACAGGCCCACCGAGTCCATGCTGACTATCACCCGCACACATAGGTCCATGTCATTTCCCATTTGCTTCTACTCCCTACGTACTAGGGGCAAATTACAGAGGCAAGTTAACCTACAAGTCCGTACGTCTTTGGGGTGTGGGAGGAAATAGAGCACCTGGAGGAAACCCACGCGGTCACAGGAAGAATGTGTGAACTCCACATAGAAAGCACCCGAGGTCAAGATCAAAGCCAGGTCTCTGGCGCTCTGAGGCAGTAGCTCTACCAGCTGCACCACTGTGGTAGCCCCCTGCACAAGAGGATTTGTTTGAGGTGATAGCAGCTTAAAACAATATGATATCAGCACAATCAAAAGCCATCTGAACCCCTGTAGCAACTATCAAAATGTACAGTATATAGTCTATGAAAATATTAGTTTTGTCTATTAGTTTATAGATACTGCACGGAAACAGGCCCTTCAGCCCACTGAGTTCGCACCGACCAGCGATCCCCACACATTAACACTACCCTACACACACGAGACACAATTTACACTTATACCAAGCCAATTAACCTACAAACCTGTACGTCTTTGGAGTGCGGGGGGAAACCAAAAATCTCGGAGAAAACCCATGCGGTCACGGGGAGAAGGTAAAAACTCCGGTGAGCACCCATAGTCGGGATCGAACCCGGGTCTCTGGCACTGCGAGTGCTGTAAGGCAGCAACTCTACCGCTGTCCTCTAACTAAATTCTCTTACTAAATATAAAATACCCAAGGGCAGGTCACTCCTACTTCAACAGAGCAAAACTCATGATAGCTATTGCTAGCCTCTTTTTTCACCTCTCCCAATTTGTATTTACATTGCCTTCAATATCTACCCAGCTTGGAATTAAAATCGGGTTTAACATGAAATGTGTTCCTCCAATCTGATCAGGACCCGCAGAGATTCCAATGTATATTTCCAATCCTCAATTAGGCCCACACACAAAATAAGGAACTTTGTTCTTTAAATCTGAGGAAACTGTTTCTCATGAAACAATTTGAAACGAACCGTCGAGTGACACATGAAGGGGATCTGCATAAGTAGCTAATGACTGAACGCATTACCAGGGCTGCAACATCTGGAGCTGCCAGATTTTGTCCCCATGGTGCATGTTGATCAACACTGCAGGTACCAAACCACTTTCCTAAACAACCGCCTCTGCACCAACTCCATTATTCAGAATAGTGAATGCATGTTAGCAGCTGAAGCCTGGCACTTATGCAGAGTGGGCAGATTATGACATCAATCAATGTTCTCTACTGACAAATTGAGCTCAATGCTCCAACTAATGCCCTCTCTTAACCTTGCACAGCTGAACATGTGTTCAGCAGCTGAAATGACTACTGCCACTGCTGTTTGACAGGATCATCAACGACTGCAGGTCATTTGCTGATTGATACTTTCCAGCTTTTGTGACCTGTGTCTTTAAACTTAAGTTTGTTAAGACTAAAGGCTTTTGGGAGAATTTCATGCAGCTCTGGGCCTAGGTAGTTCAGGCTGCAACACCTCTCCCTCTCTGGAGGAAATCAGATTCAGGGTTCACAGAACTGCTGTCACTCCTTAACCTCAGCACCCCAGTAATCTGTTGAAGATGAATTTCTGGAGCCTTGTTATCTTCAAAGCAACTTTAAGCACTGTTGCCAGAGCCATAACTATTCTGCGGTTGAACGACCATGACAGCATTCTATACATATACTGGAGCAGCCCAACATTAGTTTGTTTTTGCTTAAGGGCCTGTCCCACTTGCGTGTCCTTGGCACGCAAATTACGCGACCTCGTGGTCGCGTTGAGCTGAACCGGTCGAGCGAAGGTCGGGCACGATTACATGCGTATGCACAGCCGTCTGGAGCGCGTGACATCATTTGAAGATGGACGCAAAGCTGGAGTAACTCAGCGGGACCGGCAGCATCTCTGGAAAGAAGGAATGGGTGACGTTTCGTGTCGAGACTCTTCTTCAGTCTGAAAAGCAGGGTCTTGACCCGAAACACATGGTCAATCAAACAGACTGCCCCACTGAAGTCCTCATTGGAGTCTTCTAGAATAGAACTATTGCATGATTTCATCTTGGGATTTGGCATTTTGGATACATATCAGTCTGAAGAAAGGTCTCGGCTCGAAACATCACCCATTCCTTCTCTCCAGAGATGCTGCCTGTCCCGCTGAGTTACTCCAGCTTTTTGTGTCTATCTTCGGTTTAAACCAGCACCTGCAATTCCTTCTTACACACTTATGCAATCCCTGATTGAATGCTAGTTGTGGTCAGTGAATCACATGGTTAGGTCTTGGGTCTTAGTAATGTCTTATCCAACAGAAGTGAGCTCCACCATCTTCATGAGTAAATGCATGTTGGACATGTGCTTCTGCCGATAACTATACACCATTTTGTCCAACACGAGTAAGGCAAAATTAGTGAGAAGCACATTCACATGGGTTACCAATTGTGCCTGAAGAGTTGGCAGTATATAACTATGTGAGTGGAAGGCTAGAGATGATGGTAGGTGAGACCACGGTACACGTGACGATAAACTAAACCGTAAACTGTGGTGGAGAAGGTCAAGTACATTGAGTGGAGTCTGAAGTTTGTGGAACATGGTACATGAGGCATGCGTTGATCTTGATCCCATGTACAAGATCACGATGCAGCACTGCATTCAAGTGCTTAGACCATAACCACCAAGACTATATGTGCCTGTACCATCTCAAATGTAAAGACAAGCTTTATGTTTTACAGATTAGCTTCAGGGATGTTGGGCTCAGTGATGTTGGGCGCAAAGATGAGGTGCTAGGTTCATGAACGTAAGGGCTCATCGCAATCATACGAACCCACAAGCTGCACAAAACTGGCACTTATTTCTTAGTGTAGGAAGGGACTGCAGGTGCTGGTTTACACCGAAGATAGACAAAAAAATGCTGGAGTAGTCCAATGGGGCAGGCAACATCTCTGGATAGAAGGAATGGGTGACGTTTTGGGTCAAGACCCTTCTTCAGACAGTCAGGGAAGAGGGAGTTGGATCAAGACCCTTTCTTCAGTCTGAAGAAGGGTCTTGACCAAAAATGTCACCCATTCCTTCTATCCAGAGATGCTGCCCGTCCCGCTGAGTTACTCCGACATTTTGTGTCTAACTTCTTTCTTAATGCCTATTTTCAATTTTGCCCCTGGAATGTGTATGATTATTGGTTATGTTTGTAATAAAAATACTAAATTATGTTATTATTTACAACGCATAAAATTGCACATTCGGACATTTTGCCAGAAATGTGGTCCTGCGTTCCCCAGATTCCCAATATTAATTGCGGAAAACATGCATCTAAATCCTCATTAATCACTTGAAGCAAGCAAAGAATTGGTACTGGGTGCCAGCTCAAAGTTTCCTCTGCACCTGCAGTGTCCTATGGAAGCAATAGTATAATTCTGGCAAACAGTTAATAGAACATAGTGTGTCAAGCAGTACCTAGGGAGAAAAAGCGATAGTTGACATTTCGAGGTATCTTAAGGGGTTGGACAAGCTAAATGCTGGAAGATTGTTCACGATGTTGGGGGAGTCCAGAACAAGGGGTCACAGTCTAAGGATAAGGGGGAATTCCTTTAGGACCGAGATGAGGAAAACATTCTTTACACAGAGAGTGGTGAGTCTCTGGAATTCTCTGCCACGGAAGGTAGTTGAGGCCAGTTCATTGGCTATATTTAAGAGGGAGTTAGATGTGGCCCTTGTGGCTAAGGGGATCAGAGGGTATGGAGAGAAGGCAGGTACGGGATACTGAGTTGGATGATCAGCCATGATCACATTGAATGGCGGTCCAGGCTTGAAGGGCCAAATGGCCTACTCCTGCACCTATGTTTCTATGTGAAACCCTGCATCTGAGAGGAATGTATGTATTGGATATAGGAAGATTACAATTTTCTGTATGCTACTGAATAATTTTGTTTAGTTTAGTTTAAAGATACAGCATGGAAACAGGCCCTGGTCCATCGAATCCATGCCAACCAGCAATCACCAATACACTGATTCTACCCCACACTCTAGGGATAATTTACAGAAGCCAATTAACCTATAAACCTGCACGTATATGGAATGTGGGAGGAAACCGGAGTACCGAGAGAAAACCCCATGGTCACAGGGAGAACGTACAAACTCTGTATGGACTGCACCTGAGGTCAGGATCAAACCCATTTATCTGGCACTGTAAGGCAGCGACTCAACCTCTGCGCCACTATGCCCCACCCCACCTAAATAGTTAAACTAGCGGATGAAAAAGATGTAGAGATTTCAGTAGATTGAACCTGTACCCTCATCAACAATTGGCAAAGCAAAGAGAATAGTGGATAGAAATAAATCATAACAGATAGATTCAGGAAAGGTATGACATCAATCTAACATTGGTTTACTTTGAAGCGTGAAAAGGGTGAGGTAATAATGCATTTCAATAATGCCTTTGATATTCTTTCTGTGGAAACCTGGCATTAAAATTAGTTTGAGAAATAATTTACAATGAGAATGTAGATATGTAGATGCACGACCTATCGAGCCTAGGTTACAGTACAGAAAATGTCCTCTCTTCAAATCTTCAAATCTCAGACACAGTGGAGGGAGAAATTCCATTCGTGGTAAATTACTAGTGTTCAAATCATGAAATGGCAGAGTTGAAACTATTTTATTCCCCACATTGAAATTCAATTGTAGATTTAACATTAATAAAGATCTTTGTCTGAATATTTACTGTTGAGCACTAAAGTTTTTGCTAGAATTGCATAAAATAAACATAATCTATGTTTTATTGATCAATAGGTTTAAAGTCTTAGTAAGTGTGTATGCATGGAATTTTGGAAATATTTTAATGTGTATTCACACAGGCCACTGTGTAGAAAGAAGATAGTTTTTAAAAAGGACCCATGATTACGTTTTTATTTCTTTTAAGTGTCCAGTTTTGGCTGCGCGTATGTTATTTTTATACAATTAGTAGACCAAGGGGGACGCGTAGGGTCCCGTCCCCTCCACGCGCGGTTGCGGTGTGGGGGGGGGGGGGGCGGCCTGCAGCGTCATTCATTATTCATTTGCTCCTTTCACCCCATCCCCCGCCCTATCCACTCACGCATAACTGCCAACTGCGCAGGCATGGCTAGAGAGGGAGGTCGAGGGGGAGGGGGTAGAGATTGAGGGGTGGGGGGCGCGCGGCATCACAGGGGAGGGCTGGTTCCCGAACGCAATACTCCACCACTCACCCATAGGTCCCAATATTCACCATTCCCTAGAGAAGGAGGGGGGCAGAGACGGAGGGGGGGCAGAAAGGGAGGGAGGGGCAGAGAGGAATGGGGGGCAGAGAGGATGGGCGGCAGAGAGGGAGGGGGCAGAGAGGGAAGGGGGCAGAGAGGGAGGGGGCAGAGAGGGAGGGGGGCAGAGAGGGAGGGGGGCAGAGAGGGAGGGGGGGCACAGAGGGAGGGGGGCACAGAGGGAGGGGAGGCACAAACGGAGAGGCCCCGCCCCCTCACCTCCCCCCCTCACCTCCCCCCCTCCTCCTCCCTCTACCCCCTCTACTGCCCCCTCTCCTCACCCCTCTCCTCCTCTCCTCCCTCTCCTCCCTCTCCTCCCTCTCCCCTCTCCTCCTCTTGTCCCCCTCTCATCCCCCCTCCCTCTCTCTCTCTTTCTCTGCCCAGGGGAGGGTGTAGAGAGGGAGGGGGAGGGGTTTGAGGCAGAATCTACCCAGGTCGTAGAGCAGCTAGAACTTCAAGGAGCCCAGCGGAATGAGCAGCACGACATGAACAGCAGTTTAAAACCTTAAGTGACAAATTTAAAGAAATGAAAGTTAAGAAGCCAAGAAGTACAGAAGACAGAACGGAGGTGATGTCACTCGCAGCGTGAGCAGAGGCAGGCAGGCAGAGCCATTGTGACGGCATCAGCGAGACCATCTCGTTTATTTACCAAGTTATTTGAATGTTTTGAACATTTTAATTAATAACTCGGGAAATAATGCATAACATTTTCAGATTAGGTGATTTTTGACATCATGACATAAATCTCTACTGGAATATGTAAAAAATTCACCGTTAGCGTGTCGTGTTTTTGAGGAGATGTGAAACGCAGACGAATAAATACACACACACACAAATGCACAAATAAATACACACACATCCAAGATCATAGTTTTATAAGTATAGAGATTATTGACAAACAAAGATATCCACCCAAAATCATTAGCTGGGATTTCCGCAGGAGTGCTTCTAATCTAGTTTAGTTTAGTTCAGTTCAGTTTAGTTTAGTTTCGAGATACAGTGTGGAAATGCTGCGATTTCACCAGAATCACAGTAATCCACACATCAACAGTAAATAAGATTTATATTGAAAGTAAAATCACCAGATGGACTTGCCTTGTTATTGTGTGGTTGTAAATGTAACATTGAGGCATGGATTTTGAATTATACAGAATATCAACTTGCTCAAACTATATGTAATGAATATGTAATAGTATGTGTGTTTAAGAATTCATTTAATGGACAGAAATTAAATTAAATAATTCAAAACAAAATCAAATTCTCATCTTCACTTACATATTCCAACCAGCTTGGCGGACCTATACAGATATAACTGATCTCAGGATGTGAGCCGGATGTGAAGTGTGTCTGCAGAAGGAGTGGCTAATCACACTTAGTTTAAGATGGCACTCAGCATCGGCAAGATCAAAGTCCTCTTCCATCATAAGGCCCTGACCACTTCCATATTTCAGGAAAATTCTTGCTATTGAGAGAGTGCAACGTAGGTTCACCAGGTTAATTCCCGGGATGGCGGGACAGACATATGATGAAAGAATGGATCGACTGGGCTTGTATTCACTGGAATTTAGAAGGATGAGAGGACACCTCATCGAAACATATATAATTCTTAAGGTACTGACAGGCTAAATGTAGGAAATATGTTCCCAAAATATGTTCCCAACAGTGGACTCCTCCTCAGTTGGGGGAGTCCAGAAACAGGGGTCACAGTTTAAGAATAAGGGATAGGACATTTAGGATTGAGATGAGGAAACACTTTTTTACCCAGAGAGATGTGAATTTGTGGAATTCTCTGTGGAGGCCAATTCACTGGATATGTTCAAGAGAGAGTTAGATATAGCTATAAGGGCTAACGGAATCAATGAATATGGGGAGAAAGCAGGAACGGGGTATTGATTTTGGATGATCAGCCATCATATTGAGTGGTGATGCTGGCTCAAAGGGCCGAATGGCCAACTCCTGCACCTATTTTCTGTTTCTATGTTACTAGTTATCTCTCTCTCTGTCATTGATAATGAAATCCACCACCTTCTTTAATGTGCCAGAAGTAACTGCTAAGGAAAAGGCTATTTGACAATCAGGATCTCAGACCTGGGATAAAGTTCACGGCTTAACAGCAAACAGCTTAACAGTTCTTCGTTATGCTAGTGGGTCCTGGATTATCTACAGAAGACATCTCCAAGGCACTGGGAAACTATCGCCAGTGTTGGCTCTGACAAACACTTCAGATTGGCCTGAAGGATAAACAGTGACGTTTCGGGTCGAGCCCCTTCTTCAGACAGTGAGGTCACAGTTACTCTCAGCTGGTTACATTGAGCATGATCAACACCGCACTCGCAACACACTCTATTCTGGGACCGGTTATAGGAGGAGATTTATAGGCATACAGAGAAAGAGTTTGAAGAATGTACCTCAAAGCTCCCTTGAAGAAGTATAACGTCCCACTTACACTGGCTTAAGATGGAGAAGGAACATCGAAGATGGCACTGAAAACCTCAAGGCCATGCATCAGTAGCATAGAGAAACCCTCTATAAGCAATGGAAGAAGTGCACAACTTCACAAACAGTAGAAGAGCCAGTGGTTCTCACATTGGCCCTATCAACCACCTTACAATCTACAAAACTGCAGTGTAAATCGCTTCTCGGCCTTTTGGCTAAGATCAAGTGTAGTATTCCATATCAATACCAATACCTACAACTTCTATCAACTTACCTGCATCAGGGAAATGGCAGTAAGCGGTGCCGTTTCAGACAGGCTGCTTGGGCAGCTGAAAGTGCTGGCAATTTCATGATCTCCCGCAGCTGCGGGAGCCCCGGACTTTAATCTTTCCCATGCTGGCTGTGAAACTCCCGACTCGACTGAGGATCCCAGGTACGGCACCTGGAGACCCCGGGATGACCTCCAGAGCCGACGGGCTGGATATCCCAGAAAAAAATGAAGCTGGAGCTGCTGATTCTGAGGGAACCCCCGTTCGTTACAGAGCTGCAGCTGCCGTCTGTGAGGGAATTCCCGTTCCAGCGCTGGTCCGCAGAAACAGCAGGTACAGGAAACACAGTACCTGGAAACAAAGGGGAAGCCTCCATTGTGTCTGGAAACGTGGTCGACGGGCAGGACTACAGGTCAGAATGAAGCGCAGGGGACTTCAGCCCCCTCTCCCTACTATCCTACTGGCCAAAGTACAGTCCCTTGAAAATAAAGTGGAGGACTTAGGGCAAGGCACATCCCCAGCTCCCCAGACTCAGCGGTCCAGCCTGAAGGGTTCTCCATCCACCGCATGGACCGTAAACTGGCATCGGGGAAAGGGAGAGGAGGGGGCATCTGCCCCATGGTCAACTCTGCGTGGTGCTCAGATGTGGCAGTCCTGTCCAACTCCTGCTCTCCATACCTCGAACATCTGGCGGTTAAGTGCCGTCCCTTCTACCTCCCAAGGGAATTCACCTCCATCATCCTGACTGCGGTCTACATCCCACCCCAGGCAGACGTCCATCTGGCACTGGAGGAGCTGCATGTAACTGTTTATCCTTCAGGCCAATCTTAAGTGTTTGTCAGAGCCAACACTGGCGATAGTTTCCCGGGGGGGGGGGGGGGCAGAGGAACAACTACAGGACTGTTTGGAGTCTGTAGACTGGGCAATGTTCAAGGACTCAGCAACAGACTTGAATGAATACGCCACAGTCGTTACAGACAAGACGAAACCAGGAGGCAGCTCGGATTTTACGCACGCTTTGATAGGGGGATCACCGATGTGCCTTCCCGAGCCCCCATTCGCTGTGATTGTACTTCAGTCTCAGTCACAGAGGCCGATGTCAGGAAATCCTTCAGAGGGGTGAACCCTCGAAAAGCATCTGGACCTGATGGTATACCTGGTCGTGTCCTAAAAACCTGTGCGGACCAACTGGCTGGAGTTTTTACGGATATTTTCAACCTGTCACTTCTGTGGTCTGAGGTTCCCACCTGCTTCAAAAGGGCATCAATAATACCGGTGCCCAAGAAGAACAAGGTGACGTGCTTCAATGACTATCGACCAGTGGCACTAACGCCTGTGGTGATGAAGTGCTTTGAGAGGTTGATCATGGCGAAAGTCAACTCCTACCTCGACAAAAACCTGGACCCACTGCAGTTCGCTTACCGCCACAACAGATCAACGGTGGATGCGATCTCGCTGGCCCTCCACTCCACTCTGGACCACTTGGACAACAAAAACTCATATGTCAGGCTGTTATTCATTGACTACAGCTCGGCATTTAACACAATCATCCCCTCCAAGCTGGTTACCAAACTCGCAGAACTGGGTCTCTGCGCATCCCTCTACAATTGGATCGTCGACTTCCTAAGTCACAGACCACAGTCTGTTCGTATTGGTGGAAATGTGTCAAACTCGATAACAATCAGCACGGGAGCACCTCAAGGCTGCGTGCTCAGCCCCCTGCTGTACTCACTCTATACTCATGACTGCGTAGCCAGTCATAGTGCGAACTCCATCATCAAGTTCGCTGATGACACCACTGTTGTGGGACGTATCACTGATGGGGATGAGTCAGAGTATAGAAGAGAGATTGAGCAACTGTCCATATGGTGCCAGCACAATAACCTGTCCCTCAACACCAGCAAAAGCAAGGAACTGATTGTGGACTTTGGAAGGAGTAGGATGGGGACCCACAGTCCTGTTTATATCAACGGGTCGATGGTTGAAAGGGTCAAGAGCTTCAAATTCCTGGGCGTGCACATCTGTGAAGATCTTTCCTGGTCCAAGAACACAGATGCAATTATTATGAAAGCTCATCAGCGCCTCTACTTCCTGAGAAGATTACGAAGAGTCGGTCTGTCAAGGAGGACTCTCTCTAACTTCCACAGGTGCACAGTAGAGAGCTTGCTGACCGGTTGCATCGTGGCTTGTTGGTTCGACAACTTGAGCGCCCTGGAGAGGAAAAGACTACAAAAAGTAGTAAACACTGCCCAGTCCATCATCGGCTCTGACCTTCCTTCCATCGAGGGGATTTATCGCAGTCGCTGCCTCAAAAAGGCTGGCAGCATCATCAAGGATCCACATCATCCTGGCCACACACTCATCTCCCTGCTACCTTCGGGTAGAAGGTACAAGAGCCTGAAGACTGCAACGACCTGGTTCAGGAATAGCTACTTCCCCACAGCCATCAGGCTATTAAACTTGGCTCGGACAAAACTCTGAACACTAATATCCCTCCATCTGTTATTTGCACTTGACTTGACTTTTGACTTGACTAAATGGCTTCTCCACATTCCCGAGGGATTGCTTAAGCAGCCTTTTCTGTAGCTTAAGGGCCTGTCCTACAAGCATGCAACTCCATGCGATGAGCGCGACCTAACGTGGTCGCTTGAGCCGTCTGGCGTCGCGGGGCCTGTCCCACTTCGATCGCCGGAGCCGTGCGGAATTGTGCGGAGTTCGTCCCGACATCGCGCGGGGCTCCGAAAAACTGACTATGTTCAAAAATTCCGCGCGGCAACGGCTTGTCGGCTCGCAGTCGCCTCGACGCATTACACACCGCCTCGACATCGTGCCTCCGTGAACCTATCTGTAGGTGCCTCCGTGACCCTCTATGTGTGTGGCTCAGTGGCCCTCTGTGTTTGTGCCTCTGTGCCCCTCTCTGTGTGCCCCTCTCTGTCCTGGTGAACTTACCTTTAAGATTTTGCTCCAAGTTCGCCTCATTTTGCACCGCGTTGCGCCACTCACCCGACCTCCGCGCGGCCCTCGCTGCCGGTTTGGTCGCGCTTGCCGCATGCAGGCACATGCTGGTGGGAACGGCCCGGTACAGGGATCACCCGACCTCCGCACGGCCCCCACTTCTAGTTTGATCGCGCTCAACGCATGGAGTCGGATGCTGGTAGGACAGGCCCTTTACTTCCGCGGTAACTTCTTCTGGAGATTCAGCCTTATCTTTTATTCATCAAGTTGCGTTTCACATTTCAAGGGTTAAAGCTACAGTGATAATGTATTCTTTAGCCATGAAGTACTTTCCACTCCATTGCCAAACAGTCACAAAAGGCCGTGTTAAGGTCCTGATCTAATTTCAGGGAGAAACTACACAAGGCTCCCTTTTTCCCAAAGGACACTACCTCAAATTGCTTCATTTAAACCCCACACGGAGTAAAACACCAGTGCCATGGTTGACAAGGTTGACAAAGCAACATGGAGTCGGCAAGTCTCTCTCCCTTTGACTCAAAGGTTACAAAGTAATTGACTGAGATTGAGCTGAGCTCACTCTGATTAGAGCTTCAAATTCACCACATGAAAGAAATTAGGAAGGAACTGTCAGCTCCAAATAGAAATTGTCTCTTCTAAACTGAGATCGGGTGCCTGAGGTAAACTACACTGCAATTCTCTTTCCAATAAAGTTGATTTCCTACAACTGCTCAATCCTTTTGCAGCTGCAAATCGCTGGATAATTCCCAGCTTCATTCGAATTTTTGGGCCTCACTCAATTGTTTTTATTCTCAGTAGATATCTTCATTGGTTGAGTAACTTAATTGTTTGTTGATTCAAAATAGATTTAGTTAACTTTCCTCAGTAGCTGGTGTCCCTTGGCAGGTAATTTGACTTGGCACAGTGGTGCAGATAGAGAATGGCAGCGCTTTTCACAGCCTCAGTGACCTAAGTTCAATCATGGCCTCCGGTGCTGCCTGTGTGGACTTCATTGCAGTTCCTCACTGACCCCATCAGTTTCCCCTGAATTGTCTGGTTTCCTCCCAGTGGTAGCCAGTTTAACCGGCTGGTGTAAGCTGTTCCTTGTCAAGGTGAATGGCAAGGGGATCGAGGTGGAAGGGGGTGTTCATGGGGATGTGAAAGAGACTTTTAGATAGGAATATTGAAGTGCAGAGGGATATGGATCATGTACAGGCAGATGAGATCAGTTTAACTTGGAACCATATGTTAAGCACAAATATTGTGGGCCGAAGGGCCTGTTCCTCAGCGGCACTGTTCTGTATTCTATGTATTAGTGAGGAGGGGCATTTGATAGTCAGTGTAGATGTGGAGTAATGGGCCTGTTCCCTTGCTGTGTAGACATATAGTCACTTCAATGGCACAGTTGATGATTACAAACAGCATTCCATACCGCCATTTGAAATCATCAGCTGCATTCAGGTCTTTTTTTCTTCAACTCCCCTTGCTTCTATTTAAGAGATTTATTATTCCGCTTCATCATGACTTATTAGAGAGTTTGCCTCCCTCTGATACACTGCTTCCTTGTCACCTTAGATAGAACCTACATGTTTTGATGTCTCAAGAGGTAATCCAGCTTTATAATCACGCTCAAACGGGTCCTTACAGCCGGGTTATCTTCATGTGTTGCTTTTAATACCTAGTATTTGATCACAGCCAGCTTATGCCAAGGTAGATTTTAATTTGATCTCTACACTCTGGTTAAGTACGACTTTTTAATTCCACTTTCATTTTTCTTTTCCCGATATCTCACTCTTGTACAATACTGTTAGGCAAGGATTAATCGACATTAACCAATGCTAAGAGACTATGGCAGTCTAATTTCAAAGTTTAATTTGTTCTGGTATTGCTTGAACACCTCAAATCCTTCAGAGAATCAATGACAATTGGTGTACAGTTAATCTTAGGAGGCTATATCCAAGCAGTTTCCAGCCGATTGGAGATCTATCTCCAGACTCAAAACTGGTTAATTACATTAATTCTTTCTCTCTTCCCCAGGCCCTCTCCCTGCTAAGAAAGAAGCAACTACTTTTATGCAGCCATTATATATTTTTTGCATTAATTTGTTGGTGAATTACATTTTCATGCATTTTATTTGCTGCCAAAAAAGTGGAATCCTTGTTAATCTTGTGGTACTAATTTGAAGTTAAATGTTCCCTCCAAAGAACTTGTTTCACAAGAGTCAATTTTCAAGAGTCAAGAGTTAAACCCCCGTCCCACGGTACAAGTTCATTCCAGGAGCTCTCCCGAGTTAAAAAAAATCAAACTTGTGGTAAGCACGGAGAATGAACTTAGCGGGTACGTCGGAGCTCGGGGACGTCTCTTAGCGCTAATGGCAGGTACTCGGGAAGACTCGCTAACGGCAGGTAAGCACGGGAAGACTCGTGAAAATTTTTCAACACGATGAAAAATGTCCACGAGAGCCCCGAGTACCGACGAGTGGCCATTACCGTAAATCTCCGAGTTCGAATCAGGGCAAACTGGGGAGAACTCTTGGAATGAACTCGTACCGTGGGACAGGGGTTTAACTCTTCTTAATGAAACCTAATATTTATCAGTTTATGTTCGAGTTCTGATTGTAAATAAGAATGGCAGGCCTAGATTATTATGATCTCAGTTTGTCCTGGATTCTATCCTATCCTAAATGACAATGCATTTGTTTAAAGGAGTTGTGGTTTGCCTTATTGATGTTATTTATTGGGATTCAGTTCAATGGCTAAGAGGAGAAGCAGAGGCATAAGATCTGTGGGGTGGTTGGTTGTGGAATTTTAGTAAAGCTCCCTGCTACTCCTTTAATTCAGTTTAGTTTAGTTTAATTTAGTTTAGTTTAGTTTAGTTTAGAGATACAGCACAGAAACAGGCCCTTTGTCCCACCGAGTCCGCACCAACCAGCGATCCCCGCACATTAGCACTATCTTACACACTAGGGACAATTTTACAATTCTTACCAAAGCCAATTATCCTACAAACTTGTACGTCTTTCAAGTGTGGGATGAAACCCGAGCATCCGGAGAAAACCCACGCAGTCACAGGGAGAACGTATAAACTCCATACAGACAGCACCCCTTAGTCAATATCAAACCCGGGTCTCTGGCACTGTTAAGCAGTAACTCTACCGCTGCACCTCTATGCCACCCTTTAATAGAAGAACATTCTGACTGAAGGACATTTAAAAATAATAGGCATCTTGAACATCCAGGTTTTTATCTGCAATTGATGGCCCTGCCATTGAAAAGTCAAAACGTGTTTGCCCAGCAAACTTCAAGTAGCTTTCTGTGAATTAAATTGCAGGTTTCATAATAAAGTGACATTATTTTGCCAAACTAATTCAACTAATCTAACTCCAACTAATTCCACCGTTTGCAGGAGTCCGATGGAATTCTCTTCAATGGAGTTCAAGGAATGCGATGGAATTCTCTTCAATTGCCTGGACGAGTGCAGCTCCATTAACGATGAAGAAACTGAATGTTTAATTTAGTTTAGTGTAGTTTAGAGATAGAGTGCCCTTCGGACGACCGGGCCGGTGCCAAGCAGAGATCCCCACACATTAACACTGTCCTGCACACACTAGAGACAATCTTTACATTTACCAAACCAATTTACCTTCATACCTGTACGTCTTTGGTGCGTGGGAGGAAACCGAAGATCTCAGAGAAAACCGACACAGGTCACGGGGAGAACGTACAAACTCCGTACAGACAGCATCCGTAGTCGGGATCGAACCCGGGTTTCCGTCGCTGCAAGCGCTGTATGGCAGCAACTCTACCGCTGTGCCACTATTACCAAAAAGAAGCCCTTATCCCATCTTTAATATTTCTTCATTCTACTACCAGTGCAGAGTGGTAGCACTGTGCACCATGTACAAAATGCATTGCAGTTCCTTGCCAGTTATTCTCAATACAACTTTCACAATGGGTAACAGATACATTGAAATACCACCATTTGTATGTTCCTTTCTGTAAGTTATACACCACCTTGCCACTGGGTCTAAATCCTAAAATTTTTACACAGCACCAAGGAAGCACTTTCACCAGAAGGGCATTCTCAAAATTAAAGGACATTCTTTAAGGAAGGAGATAAGGAGATCTCTTTTAGTCAAATGGTGGTGAATCTGTGGAATTATTTGCCACCGATGGCTGTGGAGGCCAAGTCAATCGATATTTTTAAAGCAGAGAGAGATAGATTTTTGGTTAGGACAGGTGTCAGAGGTTATGGAGAGAAGGCAGGAGAATGGGGTTAGGAGGGAGAGATAGATGAGCCGTGATTGAATGGCGGAGCAGACTTGATTGGCCGAATGGCCTAATTCTACTCCTATCACTGATGACCTTATAATTGTAGTGGTGCAAAAAGGCAGCTTACTGTTATATTTTTAAAGGCAATTGGGAAATGAGAAATAAAGGTTAGCCTTGCCAAGGATGTTCATATCCTGAAAAATTAATAAATAAGTAAAAAGATATCTGTCACGTCTCATCTTAGAAATTTCCAGCTTAGAAAGATTCAATTGATAACACCTTAAATTTGCCAACTCTTTGAAAGAGCAGTCATTTCAAATTCACTTACTTGCTCTTTTCCAAAGCTTTATAAATTATTCCATTTTAAGTTTTGTCAGCGATTCCTTCCAATTGCCTTTGTTACATCTGGACGTAATTATTCCAACCGATTCTTGCTTGGCCTTCACTATTATCCCATTTACAAAGGTTTTGTTATCTGAAACATAATTGCCTGTCTCTTAACTTGCATCAAATCCCTACACCATCACTATTATGTCCCCAACTCAGAATGACTTCTAATTAAGCATTTAACATTGAGATCCGTTTCGAAACCCTCATTGATCTTGTTCCTTCCTAATTCTGAAATTCCTTCCAGGCCAACCAGACACCTGGAGCTCTTCATTTTTAGCCTGTTCATCATCCCCATATCAAATTTATAAATTTGACCACTCGAGCATTGGCAACTGTGGATTCAAATACCAAGCCCTTTGTTTTAAATCAATCCGTCCTTTTTTCCTCCCTCAAACCACTCTTTAAAATCTTTCTATTTAAACATTCAGTCATCTGCCCCATTATCTCCTGATGACTAAGTATCAACATTTTGTTACAGTGTAGGAAGGAACTGCAGATGCTGATTTATACTCAAGATAGATACAAAATGCTGGAGTAACTCAGCGGGACAGGCAGCATTTCTGGATAGAAGGAATGGGCATTGTTTTGGGTCGAGACCCTCTTCAGACTGCTTTGACTGCACACACCTTGACTCCATCCTATCTCCTCTGGCCCAATCCCTCCCTATCTATGTCCAAGACACCTCTTTGTCTCTTCAATGACTATTGTTTTCCAGGTTCCAGCTCTTTTTTTTGGTTACTGCTGCTGTGATATTTTAGTACATCAAAAGCACTACACTATGGGCGTGTCCCACTTAGGCAATTTTTTGGGCAACTACCGCATAATTGTCAACATGTGGCGACAATTTTAGTTGTCGTAGGTTGAAGTAGGATCGACACCAGGTGTCGTAGGTGAATTCCATTAAAACTAGTCCCTGGCAGTCGCCTAAAGAGTGGCCCAAGTGGGACAGGCAACTTAATGCATGTTGTTGTTGTTGCTGTTGTATATCCATTTCCTTTTGAAAACTACAAATGCATCAATTCCCACCATATTGCTAGGTTGCCCATTCTAGACAATAATGAATTGCCAGTGGAAGGACACAGAGGTCTTTGACATTCCTCAGCCTCATTCTTAGCACACAGTATCCCCATCCTAGGACATTCTGACATGATTGTTATACACGGGATAAGATCTAAAAGGCCTTTTCAGTTCACAAATACTTCACATATTTTGGACTGCACTTCCACCTCACCTGCCAAACGACCTTTAATGTGATAGAATTTGCACTGGATACCCAAACACTTCTCAGCAATCTGAACCCAGCACTGTGCCCCGCAGTCACTTCACAGCATATTATGAAGATAAATATTAGCCAATGAGCCTGCATCAAATTCCATTTAATCCATTCTGAGGAGCCTATTTCACCTTTATTAATGGTTGATACAAATAGCTTCATTTATTCTGGCACCATTCAATAATATAAAGCCAATCACTGTAAAATCTACACTATAGACAAGTACCGTTAAAACGTTTACCTCTGGAAAGATTTGCTTATTTATATTGACAACAAATTTATTTGTGTGATGGTGTGGGTGTCAGAAGGCATGCTCACTTCTTTCTGGATAGTTGTTGCTGCATCTTAAAAAGTGCCTCCTCCGTAAATGAATTAAGTCAACTCTGTATCCTGCTCCAAAAGGTAATTTGTCCTTTCTACTGAATAAAACTAATTATCCAATTTTCCCAAACTCATTGCTGAGAAAGGCAATTTGCTTTCAGCTTTAATAATAAATACATCTAAAGTGAATGATCCTGAATGCCTTCAATTCATTTAACTAGGACTGGAGAACTCCAGAGTAATAGTTCCTACCAGCACAGGAAGTGAATGCTTCTCAGTTCAGCTGAAATTGTTACCTGGTTTCTGTTGCTGTAATAAACATGAGTGTTGGATTCATAGAAAATGGGAGTCCCTGTTTGTATTTATACCTTTCGTTTGCCCTTAGATTATTTTCCACCTTTGATAATGCAAAACTGGCAATCTGGAACAGATTGACTGGAGAATAGTCTCACCCGAAACGTCACCCATTCCTTCTCTCCAGAGATGCTGCCTGTCCCGCTGAGTTACTCCAGCATTTTGTGCCCATCTGCCATTCAAACCAGCATCTGCAGTTCCTTCCCACACAATCTTGAACATGTCATACATTACATCCCTCTTTAAAGTCAGAAGAGCCCTTCATGGGTTAGAAAGTGCACCTTTTACATTGACTTGTCCTATATTGTCCTAATTGGTGTGTTTGATGGAGTACATTTTACTAATAAGTTTATTGCTCTGCATACCCTCTTTAGCATTTAGATGTTCTTTCTTATTTTAAAGGATAACATTTGACAAGAAGCTGTTTCTGTTCGGCATGTAAATCATGCCTAGATATCATATTTACCTTATTTGACGTATTTGCATCCATTTAAGTGCTGCCCATTGGGAAATTGAAATGGGTATTTCTGGACACTTGTTACCTCAACACATGTTTCATTTCCCTGTCGTGTTTCCCATGTGTGATAACTTAATCAACATTAGTGGTTCATTTCAATTATTTAATGACGGAACTTTGATCCTAAGATAATGACTGCCTTCATAATTAACTCAATAAAATGAAGAGTACATCATGATTTAATTGGTGAATTATACAAGGCCCAAATGTGTTCCCAGCTCCCCAGGATATTAGTCTTAATGTTAAAAAAAAATCCTCCTGTGAGATTTTTATCAGAGAAACACTGATGCTGGCAGGCTTCTGTAAAGGTCAAGATTTTTGTGAACAGGTAAGTATTATTTACTCCTCAACTGTGGGGGAGAAGGCAGCTGCTGATGGTAGGGTCTTAATGCCACCTGCAATCTCAGGCATCATTAGATCTCCCCTGCAGTCAGGGTAATTTCCTCCTGGAGACCCCTGGTCCATTACACCCCATTGCCATTTTCCCAATCGATCCCATTTTCTATGATCCCTCTACCATTCCCCTTGTGCCCATATTATATGTTCCATTAATTAATTGTCTTTGTTTCTAGTTTAAATTGACATTTATTAACCAGTTCCATGGAAAGAGAATTGAAAATACCGAGACATGGGTTCAGAATGGGATTGGTGAAATGGATGAACATTAGGTGCTATGCCTCAATTTAATTATTTAATCCAATGGACCACAATTCCTCAGGAGATCTCTTCTCCACAGCTTCCAGCCACATTGTTCCAGCTCTCCCCTTCCCAATACCCACTACCAGGACTGCCCTGTCAGAGCCATTTTTGCAGCCTCCTTTTCTTACTCAAGCTTTTTTTTCTACCTTGACTTTATTTTATCTCCTCTGGTTGCAACATTTACTGGTCTTGATAGAATTTCTTCCATTTTTTAGTGTTGTGCATTTTTTTCCATCAATAATTCTCCTTGTCTGCCGGGTCCATTTTTGGGAGTGCTTGTTTACATAGGTTACATTGCACGCATGCACATAACATAAATAAGTTATGCAACAATGTAAATGATAACAGATTTAAGCTTTCTGGTAAAATAATTAAATGTGAAATAGGCATGTTAATAATTCAACCCGTTGAAATGGAAGTAACACTAACATAAAGATTACTATGCCTTGGTTTTCATAAGGAAAGAAATGTCAAAGTACTTTACAGAAAGGAGAAAAACGGAATATGCTCCAAAAATAGCAAAGCATTTAAAGCACCCATTGTTTTTGATCTGTGCATCAAACTAGAAACCCATGCTGAATTGTGCATTCCTGCAAGTTGTTGAACTGCTTCCATTAGTCTGTCATCCATGTCATGCGGAGGGCAGCTTACTCTCAACCTCCCCATTATTTTTAAGAACATATTAGCTTGACATCTTGAACTTACATTTCAGTTGCTGCCAAAAGATAGGGCTTGTACTTCAGGGGATAATTGCCCTTTCAACAATGTGATCATTGTTCATGCAACACATCAACCTCTCCTGCTCAGATAGGGAACAATTTAAATAGTTCTGTTTTAAAGGAGTGGATAAAGGTGAAATGCAGAAGGATTTATGGTGAGAACTCCAATTGCCTAGGTAGCTGAGGGCTTAGTTACCAATGATGAGACGTTGCAGGATTGCATAAGAATTGAAGGAGTGCAAGGCTAACGGAGATCAGGAGGAGAGAGGACCTAAGTATGAGATTCTTCAAAATAATGAACCAGGAAAAATATGAATTCAGATTCAGATAGGTTTATTGTCATATACAGAACATCAGGAAGCAACACCATTCCTTATTCCTGCAAAGAGTAAACTGTATACATGCAGTGATGATAAATACAGCAACAGAAATTAAACGTGATAAAATGCAGAATGATGCAAAGATTGTTGTACAAAGTAAAGTGGTGCAAAACAGTACCAAATCGCAATAATGCAATAACCATATAAGATAGAGTTAAGAGTAAGAGTATGTGGCAGCACTTATGGAAATGGGTTGTAATAGCAATGCTTGGATTAAGATTATGATAGAAGGGGGGGAAAACTGTTTTTCAGTCTGGACCTTTGGGTTTTCAAGATCCTGTATCTTCTACTAGAAGATAGAAGAGTGAAAAGGAAATGGCCAGGGTGTTAGGCTTCCATGATGATACACCTAGCCTTCCTCATAAATGCACCATTAAGATAGATTGTACGGAAAGGAAGTGACAAGCCTGTAATGGACTGGGCTGTATTCAGCATTCTGCATGTTCACGCGGTATAGAGCACAGCAGGTGTCACACCAAGATGCAAACTATGGGAATACCTTCTATAGCACAGCTGTAGAGGTTTAAAAGAATCCTCATGGGCATGCTGAACCTTCTCCGATGTCTAAGAAAGTGAATGCGCCTATGCACTTTTTAATCACCACACCAATGTGTGAAGAGATCAGGCTATATTGCTGGTCATAAGGATGTCTAGGAACTTGAAGCTGTCAACCATCTCTCCAACTGCTCTGAGGATGAGAACGATGTTGTGCTCACCCACCCATTCCCCCGACTTCCTTAGTCAAAAAACAACTCCTTCATCTTAATCAAGATAGGCACAGAATGTTGGAGTAACTCAGCATCTCTGGAGAGGAATGGGTGATGTTTCGGATTGAGACCCTTTGTCAGGCTGAGAGTAAGGGGAAAGGGAAATGAGAGATATTGAGAGATATAAAACAAATGCATGAAAGATATGCAAAAAAAAACCCCGATGATGAAGGAAACAGTGAGAAGCTGGTAGCTTGGGTGGGGGAGGGATAGAGAGAGAGGGAATACCAGTTTTACTTGAAGTTTGCAAAATCAATATTCAAACCACTGGGTTGTAAGCTGCCCAAGCGAAATATGAGACGCACCTCATTTTAATTATGTTATGGGCTTGGTTATAGAACTGACACCATGACTCAAATTTCCTGTTCACTTTCCAATAATCCGTTTCATCATGGTTGTTGATCCAGCCAATAAAAGTGGTATTATTGGCAAAGCTAAAGATGGAGTTCGCACTGTACATGGTCACACTGTCATGGGTATACAGAGAATAGTAAGATTGAACGAGAACTTACCAAGTTTGAAGGTTGATCTTTATTTCATGAGGAGTTGCGGTGAGGGATTTCGTGAAGAGCCCGCCGGCACGCATGCGCGACATTCTTCAAAGCAGCGGTGTGGAATCACAGAAACAACAACAGAAATGACTTGGCATAGTAAGATTTAAAGAGACTCTGATTACCAGCTGAAGATGATCGAGGGTTGGGAGCGGAGGGCACGAAATCCCTCACCGCAACTCCTCATGAAATAAAGATCAACCTTCAAACTTGGTAAGTTCTCGTTCAATCTTACTATTTCATTTCGGAGTCACGTGAGTGACTTCGTGAAGACTTCAAAGCTTCTGTGATTACACGCCCTGGACAACGTCCATGCGGACACACCACTAGCAAGGATGGATTGGAGTAAACAAGTTGATGAAACGAGGTTATACTGAAACACAAAGAAGATTTATTAATAATACAACAAATAACGCCCTTTTAATCAGGGACATCCCCACGTTCACACCCGGCGTTCAGCACGGCCTCTGCAAACTGAAGGGGAGCAGCAACAGGCTTATTATAGAAACGCTGGAACACAGCTTCATTCGCCCATCCTGCTGTGGCGAGGATATGGTCCATGGGTACCTCCATGACCCTCGCCGCCGACGTAGATGCAGCCCTGGTGGAGTGGGATTTAAACACATTAGTGTCAATACCTGCCTTAGCCAGGACGATCCGGAGCCACCTGGAGATCGTCTGGACTGTCACTCGATGGTGAGGTCGTTTGTGAGTGACAAGCAGGTACAACTCCATTCCTCTGATGCTCCTCGTCACCTTGATGTAGTAACGGATGTGAGTGGCTAAACATAGCCGAGCATCTGCAGGGTATGCCGGGAACTTCAGCTGCAGCCCTGTGCACCCAGGTCTATGCTGCTTAAGTAGCTCATCGATGAAAAAGACTACTTCTCCAGGGGTCGACGTCATCCTGTCAATACGTAGTTTGTGGAGCGTCTGAACCCGCTGTGCTGAAGTCAGCGCTAGTAACATCACCAATTTCATAGTGAGTTGGTCCAGCTGTAACCCTTCCATGGGTGACCACGACCTGAGCAGGGTAAGCACATCCCTGACATCCCAGGTGATGTTGTAGCGTGGTGTAGGCGGATTGAGATTAAATATTCCCCGCATAAGCCTGGACACTAGCCTGTTTGATCCAACCTCGATGTTGAGGTAGAATGATAGCGCACTCCTGGCGCTGTTGATGGCACTATAACTCAAGTGCTCATCATGGTGCAACCCCGCGAGGAATTCCAGGACGTCGGCTATGGAGACATCGTCATAGGTGATGTGAGAGCGACTGCAGTAGGCTTCCCACTTGGTGATGTGGGAGAGATATCTCCGCCTGGTTGACTCTCGACAGGATGCTCCAATGGTGTTCATGGTCCGGGTGGTAAGGCCATACTGCATCCATGGCCTGGTCAGAACCTGCAAGCCAGTAATTTTAAATAGGCATGGCAGGGGTGTAACTCCCCTGAGACAGGGTGAGAAACCACATGCGGGCAACCCTCTAGAGGGACCCAAGGTTGACTAATCATGTCAGAGACCACCGGATACCAAGGCTGTGTAGGCCAGTCGGGTATGACAAGAATGCCTCTGGCAGAATCCATCCTGATTTTTTGTAATACCCGACTGATGAGGCAAAACGGGGGGAATGCATAGAAAAACCACTTCCCCCAGTCTAGCGAGAATGCATCAATCGCTAATGCCCCAGGGTCTGGTTCCCATGAAACATATGTCGGTACCTGATGGTTCAACCGGGACGCAAAAAGGTCGATATCCGGTTGGCCAAATTTGGCTATAATTTGGGCAAATATTTGAGGATGCAGCATCCACTCAATACTATCATTGAATTTGCGTGACCTGGTGTCTGCCACAGTATTAAGCCTACCTGGCAAATAGGTGGCTGAAATCCAAATATCTCGATTAATACACCAGCACCAAATAGTATTAGCCAATTTGTCACAAGAGACTGACCTGGTACCGCCCATATGGTTTAAATATGCCACCGCTGTGGTGTTGTCTATTTGGAGACGGACATGAGTGCCACTAAGATGAGCACAATATGCCCGCAGTCCGTGAAATGCGGCAAGCAGCTCCAAATAGTTAATCCCTTGTACTAGCAACATGCTAGCTTCAAGGGGATCCCACCTGCCTCCACAACTAGAAGAGCTGTCCGCAGCTCCCCAGCCTAGAGAGCTTGCGTCAGTTTGCAAATATACCACCGGATTGGGCACAACAATGGGTTTGAATGCCCTGCCAATATTGGACACCCACCATTGGAGCTCAACCTTAGCATCAGAAGGCAGCTCCATAGGTCTGTCAAAATGACCAGCGTTCTTTTTTAACGCAATAATTTTGGCCCTTTGCAGGTTTTGATAATGTAAAGGCCCAAACCGGGCTGCCGGAAATAAAGCTATGATTTTCCCAATTATCTTAGCTGTATGCCGAATAGATGGTATACTGGCGGATGCGAGATCCTGACATGCAAGGGAGACATCCTCCACCTTGTGAAATGGAATGGTGGCCCTCATTTGAATAGAGTCCACCGTGAAACCCAAATAATCCATAACCTGGGATGGGTGAAACTTCGATTTTTCTGGATGAACTATAAACCCTAGTTGCTGAAATATAGTAACAGTTGCTAAAACAGCGCTTTCAGCTGCTTCCAGAGTATTGCCAATAATCAGAATATCATCCAAATAAGCCATGACAATATGATGTTCTATGCGTAATTTGGCCATAATAGGTTTAAGTAATTTAGTAAAGAGCCTAGGGGCAGTAGTAAGCCCATTTGGTAAGGCTCGATATTGCCAGAGCTGATCCATCCAGACAAATTTCAAAAATTTCCGGTGATGTTTCCGGATGGACACTGAATAGTATGCATCTTTTAAATCAATACATGCCATAAAGCAACCATGCGAAATCAGTGATTTGGCTGTCTCAAAAGTGTCCATTTTGAAATGTGTATATGTTACAAAGGTATTCAACTGGGTCAAATCAATAATCACCCGACAACCTCCATCCTTTTTTGGTCTAGTAAATATATTGGAGACGAATTCAATGGGCTCGTGAATAGTTTTCTCTATCACGCCTTTTTGTTCCAAACGAAAAATTTCAGCCGTGCCTGCTGCCTGCTCAATAGCAGACAGCGTAAACTTCCGTTTAGGCATATGCTGGGATGGAGGAATTTTGCCGTCAATAAATTCAATAGAATGACCCCGAACATTTTGTAACACAAATTTATCCGAAGTAACTGATACCCAAGCTTTAGCAAAGAACCGGAGTCGCCCTCCCACATGTGAAATTAAAGGGGCAGGGGAAAGAAACCCAGACCGCCTTACCTCCATGGTCACCGGCGGTCCCTGACATGCTTGGGTGGCCGAGGAGGTGCTGGGTTGGGCTGACGATAAGATGGCTTCATCTTCCACTGGGGTCGCTGTGTGCCTGACCCTAAAAAAGACCGCTGCTGCTGGCCCTGTTGGTAGTAGTGCTGAGTAGTAGCATATGGTCTTGATGCTGATGCGACCGGACCTCGCGGTCGAGCAGGGGGAGCTTTTGGCACCATCGGTCTGGGGGCGATCTGAGATCGCATAAGTCCCACCGTTTTGGCTACCTCGTCCAGCTCCTTGACCCTCTTCGGAAGGTCTTCCCCGAAGAGTTGTCGGGGCGGTGGGGGCGGCGGTGGCTTACACAACCCTGCAAATTTTGGGTTGATAGACGGACGGATGCTGTTCTTCCGGAAATCGTTGATTTCATGTTGGGTGGCACATAATAGTGCTAACGCATCCTCCTGATCCAATGACAGGTCCGTTCCATCGACCGACCGCGCAAAGGCGGTAATACCGGCCGTGAGGAGTTTGAGGATCCGCTGGAGTTTAACCTCCTGATGGCGGACAGCCACGCCGATGTTGCCCCATATGGGCGTATTGACCAGTGGCACGTTGAGGGCATTACAGTTGGACGGGGCCTTGTGGCGCTGAGTGGCCTGTGAGAGTACTTCCTCCTGCAACCGATGATTTGTGAGAAAGTCCACTGTTGCTGCCAGCTTTGGCTGGAGCGGAAGTCCAGTTGTAATTGGTGCAGCAAATTTGGCTGCCACGTCCAGTAACTCAGCTGTCGGTGGCTCCGACGGTGTTGGGGTGGGGTCAAACCCTTCTTCCCCTTGTGGCTCGCTGATGAGAGAAACCGGCGAGGCGGCCCTGTGCCGGACGATATCCGTGGGTGCGTACTGCTGTTGATTATGGAGTACCAGCTCCAGCAGCCGCTCGATGCGGTCAATACGCCCCCCATCCTGAACACTCGGATGGTCGGAGTCCTCCGGCTCAGAAAACATGCCGGGGCTCCTATCATCGGCCCGCACCTCAGAGAAGTGATCTCGGTGCCGGAATGGATCGCTTTCGGCCGCCGCAGCGAAACCGTGCGAGTCCCGTGCGGGCAGGGTGTCCAACCGCCTCTTCTTGGCAGGAGTAGAAGCCGTTGCCACAAAGGGCCCTGACGGCTTGGGGTCGACTCCAGCAGAAGCATGGAGCGACGCCCGCACAGGCTTGCCGGCTGTCCGCATTTCGGACGGTGCCGACGCATGGTCTCGTCCTCCCATCCATGGGGGACTCGGCGACCGAGGCGGGACCGTACCCAAGCCCCCCGTCCCGGCGGCGGGGGTTGGGAGTTGGGTAGCAGACCTTAACGACCCAGGTCCCGCCGTTGCACCAGACCGCTCCATGGCGGCTGGTGGAGCCTTGGCCCGGACCGGGTTAGGCTTACGGGCGCCTCTGCTGCCTTTTAATGAAGGGCTAGCGGAGGGGGGTCGGGCCGCAGCACGAAACCCCTTCCCCGTTGTCGCCAAAGGCGAACTTGTGGCAGGGTCCACCCTTTCAGGAGGCACCCCGACGTCCTCCTCCACGCACTCCTCCTCGGAGCTGTGGCGACTCAGCGGGTCCCGACCTGCAGCAGCAGACGGCAATGACTTCCCCGCCTTCTTCCCGGCCCCAGGTGGAAACGATGAGGGCGCCGGGCCACGACTTCTTCGTCCAGACATTCTGAACACTCCAATCCGCACCCTTGCTGAAAGACAAAACCGACAGCAAGGGCCAACCAACTTAAGGTTAGTTTAACTTACCTAAGCGGCTCCTTTTGAAGGGCTGGCGAGGAGCGCGCCCCACCGCCAGCTGTCGGCAGCAATGCGTTGCGACGATATGTCGCGCATGCGTGCCGGCGGGCTCTTCACGAAGTCACTCACGTGACTCCGAAATGAAATAGAGCAGGGGACTGAGCACACAAGCTCCAGAGTGGAGGGACAGGGTGGAGGAAGTGTTAGAACCAATTGTGTGTGTGGGTGTGTGTGTGTGTGTGTGTGTGTGTGTGTGTGTGTGTGTGTGTGTGTGTGTGTGTGTGTGTGTGTGTGTGTGTGTGTGTGTGTGTGTGTGTGTGTGCAGACACATATATATATATATATATACACACACATACAGTATATATACAGTATATGTATACATGTGTGTATGTAGATATATACACATCCCCTCCTCCCTCCCTCTTCCCGTTCCCTCCCTCTCCTCCCCCTCCCTCCCCCATCCCTCCCTCATATATGCACGTGCATACACACACACACACACGCACACACACACATACATATATATATATATATATATATATATATATATATATATATTCCATCTCTACCTGGACCAAATTAGTTAGAATTGGTTATAACATTTCCTGTGGAGGGACAGGGTGGAGGAAATGTTATAACCAATTGTAACCAGGGGAGGGTTGGTGGGGGGGTGGGTGAAAGTAAGGGAGAGAGAGAGACAGGGAGGGGGGGGGAAAGGGGGAGAGGGGGAGAGGGGGAGGGGGAGAGGGAGAGGGAGAGGGAGAGGGAGAAGAGGAGAGAGGGGTGGGGCGGCAGCTCACGCGAGCCCGATCTGAGGACAGTGAAAAGCAGCGGGGGGGACCAGCCGATTGTGGCTTCCGTTAAGGTAAGCGAATCCACCAGCATGAGAGGGCCGGGCCGGGCCGGGCTGGGTGGGGGGGAACGACAGATGACCGGGCCTCCCCGGCGAGGAGGTCATCCCCCATGATAGGTAGAGAGGAGAGGGGAGAGAGGGAGGAGGACAGGGGAGGAGGTGAGAAGAGGGGGGAGCCGAGCGAGTGAGTGGGCTGCGAAATGCGGAGAGAGACAGAAGCAGCCTCTAACTCTCTGGAAACCCACAGCTGGAATGATCGGGTGGGCGGGGGGGGGGGGGGAGGGGCAGGGATTCACGAAACTGCACGTGCAGTGCGGAGAAGTTTCAGCGTGTGAGGTGCTGCTGACCCCGAGATCTGCAGAAGAAAGATCCTATAGCGGGGCTGAGCTGTAGAATCTTTGTTCTGCAGAACGTTCTCGATCTTTCTGCGCCTTTTGAAGAACGGAGGGGTTGGGTGGGTGAATGTACCTCGTGGAAAACTGGGCATGTGCATTGACAGCTGCTGCATTAATCGACAGCGGTGGGAGGGCATGGCCAGGAGGTAGGTGGGCATCGATTGGTGGGCATGTGGGCATTGTAATGTCAGCAGCTGGCAAGCAGCGATTTTTTTTTTAAAGTGAGTTTTGTGAACAAATTTATTCAAAGTCTGGGGAAATAATTGAGAAAATTTAGAGAAGAATGGATTTCTGAAATCATGTTGTATCCCTACCGAAATATGTAAACATCTCTGCGTTTTTGCATCTGTTTATCGAGGAGATACATTTCAAAGGCAAAATGACACAAACCCACACAGAGTAAATCCCTACCGAAATATGTAAAAATCTCCGCGTTTTTGCGTCTGGTTTTCGAGGAGATACGTTTCAAAGGCAAAATGACACACACCCACACACAGAGTTTTAAAAGTATATAGATGTGTGTGTGTGTATGTCTGTATGTGTGTGTATGTATTGATATGTGTACACACACATACACACATATATGTATATATATATACTGGATAAATGTACAGTATGTATATATATATACACACACTTAACTTTTTTTCTTGTTTATTATATTGTTTACAGTGTACTATGTTTACATATTCCGTTGTGCTGCTGCAAGTAAGAATTTCATTGTTCTATAAGGCACATATGACAATAAAATACTTTTGACTTAAATCCTGAATCCAAGGTCTGGAAGTTTAGAGACAAGATAATTCAATATTATGGTGTTGAAGGCTGAGCTGCAATCAATGACTGGCATCCTGACATGGACATCCTTAATGTCAACATAATCCAGAGCTGAATGTAGTGTAAGAGAGAAATCAACCTCCATAGACCTGTTTTTCTTGTAGGCGAATTGCAGCATCTAGATGTCATGAGACTGGCACAGATGTGGGCCATTGTCCATCTTTCAAAATATTTCATTATGGTTGAAGAATAGAGAAACAAGGAACTGCAGATGCTGCTTTACAAAAGAAGACGCGGAGTGGTGGTGCAGCGCATCAACGAGCTGCCATTTCCTTCATGGTGGAGAGAGTTTGCATGCATGCCGAGCCAAATGTCATTTTAGATTGGTTAGATTGGCATTTTAGAGGGAAATAGTGACATAGGAACACAGGAATAGAAGTGGGCCATCGTCTTTTTCCAAATGTATCATATGTCTTGTGTTCCTTAAATCCGTTTATTCGCCTTTCCCTCAATAACTGCCCAAAACTAGATGCTGAAGTATTTACTGTACAACTCCAACTTCAAAAGGAAACATCAACTCTTGTGATTTAATTGAAGGTGGCAGAAGCTCAGCAAGAATGGATGAGAGCAAGCTAAAGCAATTTGCAACAAACAAATGTGAAAAGAGATAAAATCTAGTAACCCATGGCCATGTTTCACGGTTTCACCAGTGCAGTCCATTAAAAAGTTAAAAGCACTTTATTATTATACTTCTGCAGTCTGTAGATATGTTGCATTATAGAATACTGAGGCAGAATCCACCTACTCAATAGCTCATTTACATTTCATCAGGCAGGGCTGTGCACTGATAACAAAGTCCAAAATAGACAGTTACGGTGTTTTATGTTTGATAATGAAAGGGAGATATTCTGTAATGAGTTGGTGAGAGTCAAGAAACACTAATGGGTTGAAAGGCAGATTGGAATATTTGAGGAAAGCACAGGCATTAGTGCAAATTTACATGGAATTCATACACATAAAACAGGGTATTATTTGTATCTGGATTTTTTGGCACTGGCTTTTATGTGTTAGCTCCCAGGCAAAGCTTTGCCTACTTTCACACGACATGTGTCAGCAATAATATTTCTAGTCCGCCCACCACTCCCCACCACAGCCTGTATGAATTTAGGCTGAAGCAGTTCCTTGCATCTCCAAGGCTTGAAGTGATTTCTAGTAGAGGATAGCTCTGCTTCATCGGAGCAGTCGTTACACATGCATCGCATCCAGTCCCCACAAATGCTGCCCGACATTCATCCTGCACTTTGTGTTTTGCTCAAGATTCCAGCATCTGCAGTTGCCTGTGTCTCCATTCTCTGCTTTGAGGACTTTTGCTGAAGAGCACACAGGAGAGCTCCCCTGTCCTTTATCAAACAGTAGATATTACTTTATAGTTTACATACACAGCATGGAAACAGCTCTGTCCTACACCCTACGTACAACTTACAGCAGCCAATTAACTTATGAACCTGCTCTTTGGACTGTTCTTTGGACTGTGAGAGGAAACCGGAGAAAACCCACAGGGAAAGTGCACAAACTCCATACAGACAGCATCTGTGTTCAGGATCAAACTCGGATCTCTGGCACTGTAAGGCAGAAACTTTACCGCTGCACCACTGTGTTTGATGTACTTAAGGTGGACAAAGAAGAGCAACTCCTCTCCATCACTGCCAGGTGGCAGTGGATGAATTGTGAGAGGCTCAGTGGGTGGTGTGGTGGTCTGTGTTGCCTCCCTCTCAACCGATGTCCCTGCCACATCTCCGTGTCTTGGTGTCATTGGCTGAATTCCTGTTGGAAGGAAGCTTTGAAGTAATTAGGCTGAGTACTGACTAAGGAGAGGGCAGTGCAAAAGTCGTCACAATTTAAGAATCGCTGAATTAACAAGGGGAGGAATTTAATGTCATTTATAATAATTACACTTAATTCAGATAATTAGAAATTCAGAATATACAACCCACGAGATTAAAATCGCCAAATAATGTTTTTAAGCTGCGTTGAAGCTGGGCAGCGAGGCCTGTCCGTGCCGAAGGAGCCTCAGGGGCAGTGAGTGGGTGCCTCGGCGGTAGCGGGGGCCTTGGTGGTGGTGTGGTCTCGTGGTTCATGAGCGTGGGGGGGGGGGGTAGGGAAAAACACTAGAGACCCGGCGTGGGGGGACCGCAATGAGGGACGGTGAGAGAACAAAGGGGAACCCGGTGTGGGGGAGGTGGGGGGGGGGGGGGCAGTTGACGATTCTGACCAAATTGACTGCCTGCCCCCTCTTCCCGGCCTACATCCGTGCCTGGGTATCCCTGGAGTGGGAGTGTGTGGTAGCCACAGAGACTAGGGAGGCTTTCCATGAGTGCTGGTCGCCATAGGGGAATTGGAGAGTGAGTGGAGGGATTGGATGTGGGGGTGAGGGGGGATGTGTAGGAGAGGGGAGTGGGGGGGAGCATTGGGGGTGCGGGTAATCGAGTGCATTACGGGCAATGATGATAATGCTGTAAATTGATAATTTATTGATTGATGTCATTGATTCATTGATGCTTGGCGGTTTTGACCTTTCCAGTACTTTGTAACTGTGATTATTTGAATAAAGGTTCCTTGCTGAGGAGAAAAAAAGAACCCAAGACAAAGTGCAAAGGAAAATTTCTGGGATGGAGGTTGATTTTTGGGGTTGGGGTAATCATAGGGCTGAGTGCGGCCGGGGTACACTGTTGGCAATGGGCCATCTAAGACCTAGGGCCTAGGCATTGGTATTGGTTATCCTTGACCCCATTGGCCCGCAGGTGGAGCCAGGGTAGGAGATGGAGGATGAAGTCAGGTGCTAGCACTGGGAACAAAATTTGCCATCCCCTCGGGGATAGGTGAACCAGTAGAGGCGGAACTGGCAAGTAGCATTAGATACTTGACTTCACACCAGTTGAATGAGAAGAACATGCAGGACAATGCTGGAAAGTATGTTAGTCCTGATACTGCCAGACTCGTGATGTACCGAAGGTTAATGTCACCATCTGGGACATTCTGAATGGCTAAAGGAAGTCAAAAGACGTAAAACTCCAGCGAGTTCAGAGAGCTCTCACGAGAGGGATTCAGTGTATGCGAGGTCGGTGGATGGAACACAACTGTCTGAATTGCAGCAAGATGCCTTAGCACTGCTGTGTGAGGATACCACCCTACCAAGTTAGTGGCTGAAACCGCCACACTGAGGCTGGTTGGAGCACCAGGCATATACACAACTAAGACAGAGCCAGAAGCCTTTTTTAGGCGTAGGTTCACAGCGCTCACTATGGAGGCAGTGCTTGCCACACACTCTGTCTCAACCCCAGCAGGCCATGATGTCAGAGCCACAGTGAAGGGACAGAACAAAAATCGGTGTCAGCAGATGCTATCGATCAACCACCTAATCCCGTTGAGGTAGGTGTGTATTATTCATTCAGCTGCATGAAATGTACTGAGGATATTCAAGTCGGAGGTATATTAAGGCTGTTCAAAAATAAGTGGGAAAAGATAACCACTGGCCCTTTCATTTTATAAGCCATAAATGGCTAAAAGACTGATGTTCTGTCTGACCGGTTGCCTCCTGGGCAAGAAAAGCCAAATTCCCCGTGTAAACGGTCTAAAGAGGAATATATAGCTAGCTGAGTAGAGGTAGTAAAATTACACAGAAGGGTATGATTGATGAGATTTTCCATGAACGAGATGAATATATTTCCAATATCTTCACAAGGTTTAAGGAAGATGGAGTATACCAAATCATTCTTGATTTGGCTAGTCTGAACATGGGCTTGGACTATAATCATTTTAGAATCGATATTTTCATTTAACAAAACTGAGGACTGTTTTATGGTCTCAATCGATCTCAAAGATGCATTCTTTCCGATACCAATACATGAGAGTCACAGGAAATAGTTGACACGCTCATTGTAGGAAAGACAATATATGACACAGAGGTTGCTGTTTTAGCAACCTAGACACTCCTAGAAGATCTAGGATTTGTTATTCATCCAGGAACCTCCTGGCTTGAGCCGACAAAAACTATCGCATGTCTAGGCTTGTCATAAACTCTTCAAATATGTCTGTGACCCTACCTACAGATAAGAAACAGAATTTTGTAGATGCATGCATTAAGTGTATTATAAGCTGGTAGTTGCCTTACCAGCTACACAATATGGGGCCATGCATTACAGAAGCCTGGATCGTGACAAGGTTCTTGCCCTAAAATTGAATAAGGGGACATTTTGATAGAGTTATGAGGCTGGCGACAGAGTCGATATCCAAATTCCAGTGGGGGATTGAGCACACACATGAGTGTACAGGTTTCCTTATACCTGGTAAGCCCACAAAATAACACTACAAAGTGAGGGTTGGGGTGTAGCTGACACCTATACTAGTTGTGGCAGTAGGTGGAATGAGGATGAGTTGAGACATTGCCATAAATATGGCATCAACTATTTGGAAATGGTAGCAGCATTCCATGCATTGAGAACATATTGTGGGAATGACCATGATATGGAAATCTGGGTACATTTGGACAACACAACAGCAGAAGTATATGTTAACCATATGGGTAGCTGTAAGTCTCAAACATGTGTCCATTTGGGCGCAGTGTATAAGAGGAGAATATGGGTGTCAGCTGCACACCTGCCACATAGGTACAAAATTGAAGCAGACACCAGGTCAAGAAATTCCTCATTCTGCCTTATCGGAAGATGCCTCCAAAAGATAATTCAAGAGAAGGCAACAGGAATTATACTAGTGCCAAATTGGTCTACTCAACCATGGTTTCCATTGTAAAATGGTTTGCTGAAAGAAGCTCCTATGTTTGCTCACAGACACAAACAGTTGTTGGTTCAACCTGTCACTCGTGCACCGCATCCACTGCATGATCGTATTGAATTATTAATTTGCAGGATTTAAAGAGACCCTTCGAGCTTATAGGACTATCCAGCAGGACAGTTGATGTGATCACTGCAGCTTGGCAAGATGGCACAAGAAAGCAGTGTGCGACCTACATAAAACAGGGGACACGTTTTGTGAGCATACACATGTGAGCTACTTTAAAGCGGAAGTAGCAGAGGTTTGGGGGTTTCTTTCAATTTGGTTTTATGAGAAGCGACTAAGTTATAATGCAATTCACACTGCTCGCAGTGCCTTATCTTCGTATCCAGTGCTTGGAGTGGGACAACAAATGGTGGGCAAAGTTTGTGAACCCTTTAACATGAACCCTCTAAAGCCCAGATACAAAGTAGTGTGGAATGTGAAATCAGTATTATATTTTTCACGCAAATTGGCACCAGCCGCATCTCAAACATTGGAGCAGCTCACTCATAAGTGAGTGCTTATGGCACTTACTTCAGCATGAAGAGCTCAGTCTTTACGCAAACTCCGTCTGGAAAGATCAGTCATATCTGACAAGAAGGTAGCATTTAGATGGAAGAACTCATAAAGCAGAGCAGACCAGGCACAGTTGGGTACAAGTTGGAGCTGGCAGCACAACCACCAGATCGAATATTGTGTGTGTTTATTATGTGAAAAAGTACTTTGAGGTTACTAAGAACCTACGAGATTAAGGATTCTTCATAGTTATAAAAAGTCTCACAAGGGAGTGTCGGCGCCGACTATTTCAAGATGGATAGAGTGTATGCTGTTGAAATGGGGAGTGAATACAGATAATTTGAAGTCATAATCTACCAGGGCTGCAGCCACGTCAGCAGCCAATAGAATGGATGTTCCTCTTGATCGCATTCTTGCAACAGCAGGATGATCAGATGAACGCACCTTTTGGAAGTTTTATAATAAACCGCTTAACTGGTCTGGACGATTGCAGATAGAATTCTGCACAGTGCTACATGAGCTGTTTTGTCTGTAACTCCAAGACAAATGGGACTGCGGTCCTGTTAAAAGCGATGTACATGTATGTAAACTTAGCATCATATGTTAATGGCCTATGTTTTTGCCACCATTTATGGTTTATCTGTGTAGTGTGTTCACATACAGATTGGTTTACTGCATGAAACCACAGTTTCAAAGGCTTCATGTAGTCTTGTGACGAAACTTCAAAATAAAATAGAAAGATTAAATGAAAACTTACCGTTTGATGTTTGATCTTTATTTTATGAGAAGTTGGAATGAGAGACTACGTGCCCTCCACTCCCAGCCCTGAATCTCATAAATTTCATTTGGTAAGTCAAGGCTTATTAATCTTTCTACAGCTTGAATCTGGTTCAAGTGGACTGTGGTTTCATACAGTGACTCTGTAGATTGATGCGCATGCGGACTGGTGGTTTCTTCACGTAGTCTCTCACTCCAACTTCTCATAAAATAAAGATCTAACTTCAAGCGGTAAGTTCTCGTTTAATCTTCCTATTTTATTTCACCAGCAGCCTTGAATAGGTCACAATGGGGGCATGGAGTTTCACTCTGCCGTCGAGACAACATTGCATTCGTACAACTAGAGATAATTATCTGGTTCAAAAATCAGTATAGAACAGGTTATTAAGTATTCCCAAAAATTAATGGAATCGGGATAAACCAATCAGGCAAAACAGATCCAATCAGATAGGATTGGAGCTTTGAATATGACATAAGCAAACAACACCTAATGATAAACCTTTCCTTATTACCAGTCGCAATAGAAAGCTTTGAATTGAAGGAGTGAAGGTTTATTGACCAGCGGGCAAGCCATCAATCTCTATGATTTGCAGAGACTGAGCAATATTGGAAGAATTTGCATTTATATTAACACCTTATTGCATCTCTCAGGGACATCTCAGAGTACTTCAGACATAATACATGTCTTTGAAGTCTAATCATCATGGGAATAAATGCAGTAGCCATAGTATTGCCAATCACAGCCTACAAACTATAAAGAAATGAATTACAAAGTACCACAAAATATATACAGCATATGAACTCGATACAGTATTTGGCCCAAGAATCGGTTTCACAGTTTATGCCCACACAAGGTCCACCACTCTTCACTCAATCCCATTTAACCCTTCTCAAATTTGTTCTGGAATATTGTTGTGGTGCAACCAGTAGAGCCACTGTTTCAGGGCGCTGGAGGCACAGGTTCAATCCTGACCTAGGGTGCTGTTCTGTCAGGAATTTACATGTTCGTCCTTATGTGTGGCTTTTCACCAAGCATTCCTGTTTTCTTCCACAACTCAAAGATGTGCAGGTTGATAGGTAAATTATTCCTAGTATATAGGAATCTGGGAGGGGTTGATGAGAATGTGGGGTGAATAAAAATTGTGAGTAATTTTAAGTTGATGTAATGGTTTATGGTTTAGTTTATGATTAGCATGGTCTGATTGGGCTAAAAGGCCAGTGCCTATGCTGTATCACTTTGTAACTATGACATTTATAATGGATGCCTCAAATATTCCTCGTGGAAGTATATTACATATTCTAAATAACTCTCTACGTAAATAAGAATTTCTTATTGGATTCAATAATGACCAACTTCTATTTCTGCCCATGGTTCTAGTCACAGTAGTCGTCATTGAGTTGTGAAGTATTTCACCCCATCGTGACCTTTATGCTGTTCTACACTAATCCCATTTGCCCACATTAGGACCATAACCATCAATGCCTCACCAATATATGTTTGATTAAACATAGGCTGGCAAAAGGACAATATGAGATGGCTTTGTCAGATAAGATAGAGAACCCAATGAGATTTTAATGTATATTAAGCGCAAAAGGGTAATGAGGGAGAGAATGGAACCCCTAGGCATCAATGTGGTCATCTATGTGCAGAGCCACGGGGGATGAACAACATCTTAAATGGATATTTCTCATCATTTACCGTGGAGAAGATAATGGAAACAAGACAAATCAGAGAAGGGAATGTTGATGTCCTGAAACATGCCTACATTACAAAGGAGGAGGTGCTGGTAGTATCGGCCACACCAGCTGTATCCTACAACATTGCAGGAAGCTTGGGAAGAAATTGCTGGAGCCTCGGTGGAGATAATTGTGTCATCATTAGACTCGGGTGTGACGCAGGAGGACTAAAGGGTGGCTAAAGTTGTGTCTTTATTTAGGAAATTCAAGGACAAGTTAGGAAACAATAGGTCAGTGAACCTAAAATCAATGGCGGAATTCATTGTTCATTACATTATTCAAAAACGAAATTAAATAGAATTTTTCCTAACATTTCTCCTATTTGTGATAAATGTCAGTACTCAGAAGCCAATGTAACGCATAGTTTTGTAACATGTACAAAACTTAATAGTTATTGGACTGAAATTTTTAAAATAATTTCTATAGTTCTTAAGATTAAATTGGATCCTGACCCAAAGCTAATAATATTAGGAGTTTCAGACTCAAATAAAATATTTACAGTAAACCAAAGACATTTTCTTGATTACTGTTTAATAATTGGAAAAAAAAATTTAAATTCTGGAAGGGAACATTATCCTCTACAATTAAAATGTGGGCGGTGGAAATGTTGGAGACGCTGCATTTGGAGAGAATCAGGTTTGTCCTAACGGACAAATATGAACTTTTTGAACAAATATGGTCTCCATTCACTGACTATATGAAGGGGTAGCTGAGCTCAGCATTGTAACTCAATAAGTACCCGGTGGTAGGATTAGATGGAAAGATCTAATCTGAGATTTGTGTACACGTCTCTATAGATATTGTTATGTGAAATTGTTCCATTCATTGTTAAGATGTATACTTCAATTTTTTAATTTTTTTAAAGTATAATAATTGTTTGCTTGTATTATTTTTTTTAATTTTTTTTTATTGTGTTTTTTTTTTTTTTTTTTTTTTAATATACATAATCATAATCAATATTATTTAATCACACTCCTCTTTGATTAAACACCTATTCTTTTACCTTTTTACTTTCTTCACTTTCTTAAAAAAATAGAAGCTTATATAAATCATTCCGTAATATTTGTATAACTTTTGAAACAAGTTAAATGTGTATTTGAAAAACTGTTATATCATTGGCAATATGTATTGCTTCTAATAAAAATATTAAACAAAAAAAAAATGGCGGGAGTATCTAGAGGGGATCCTGACAGGGTCAACCCACATTTAGAACGTCAATGACTGATTAAAGAGAGGCAGCATGGCTTTGTGTGTGTGAAGTTGAGTCTCATGAATTTGATCGAATTTTTTGAAGAGATGAACACATGGAGTGATTGGAATGGAGGTGGGGGGATAGATTTTGGCTACATGGACTTTACAAAGACTTTTGACATGGTCCCACGTGGTAGGCAGGTACAGAAGATTAATCATTGGGGAGAACCAGCCAATGGATACAAAATTGGTTTGATGGTAGAAGTCAGATGGTGATAGTGGAGAGTAATTATTCAGATTGGAGGTCTCTGAAGAGTGGTGTGTTGCAGGGATCAGAGCTGGGTCCACTGTTGTTCATGATCTACATTAACAATTTGGATAGCAATGTTATTAACATGGTTAGCAAGTTTACAAATGGCACCAACATTGATAGTCAGGTGGAGTGTAAAAAAGGCTAGTTCAGATTACAACAGGGAAGAAGGCTATTCCAGGTTACAACAGGGTCCAAATCAATTGGGAGATATGGCAGATTGAAGTTAACTTACAAAAGCATGAAGTGTTGCAAGTTGGCACTATGGTAAGTTGGTTTATTTACCTAAATATAGACAAAAGCAGGGAGAATTGTTGTCCACTTATTCTTGAATTTATAGTAGTCTTCACGGAAAGGTACATGCCACGCTCCTGGCTGAAATTGATTTAGGGAAAGGTGTGTCGTAGTCCTGAAAACAATGATGCCAGTCATTTGTTTAAATTACACAAGTGCAATTAAAGCTGGGACATAATGCCAAGTGTTTAGAATGTTGACCTTCTCTGCTAAGACTGTGTTCATGATGACTGTGTGCCAGCAAACACAGTGTATGTGTATCACAACGAATGGATGATGAAGCTCATTGTTGTGTGAAATATATTGGGGGTTTTAGCAGTTTGTCCTTGTTGTCACAGTATTGTACAGGAAAATAAGCATCCCACTGATAAAAAAGATGGCAGACATCCGGGCTAGTTTTTGTAATCGCCACATCAATGTGATTTGCACCAGTTTCGACAATTTAGTGGCTCATTGTGTTTGACAAGCAATCGCAAACAGGTGATTGCATTGTTGCCAAATTAATTGGGTGTAAAAGGGCAATTCAAATTTCTTTTGGTTGGGGTATCATTCTTTAAAAATGTTTGTTTACAAGCTGCTGTGGAAAAACACTTTTGAATGCTTCAGACGGCTGGCCACATATTGTGGTGCGGTTAGGACATATGCTGTTTGGATTCATCTTGGCATGGATGGGTTTGGTGGAATGGACTGTTTCCATGCTCCATGATTCTATGACTATAAAGTGGCTTGGAGCTGGAACTGTCAGGTTTTGCTAATGGAACGCCCTGGAAGATTAATCAAGGACACCACTTATACATCACTTTTGATATCAGTATTCTGGGTGAAGAAGTGTTTTTGTTTGTGTTGGGCCTTCCAAGGGTGTTCAATGCATTATATATACACTGTATTTAATTGACTGTTCTGTTCTCCTCATAATGCAAGTAGTATTTGAAATATCCAGCAAGCCTAAAGATCGTTAAGGGTTTCTGAATGACCATTAAGGACATATATAACTCGATTTGGCAGGCAGTGTAGAGGGTTGGTGAGATGCCAGTTTCTTGAGAAAAATCAAAGAACTCGAGGAGCACAAGGGGTCAGGAAGGATCTGAAGAGGGAAGGGAGGCACAAGGAAATACAGATGTTGGTTCACAAAAGACACAAAAGTGCTGCAGTAACTTAGGTCAGAGCATCTCTGGAGAATATTTGAATGAATGTGACATTGACTCTGAACCTAAACCAAATAAAGCAAAATCCCCCAAAATGTCCCAACCAAACTGTCATCTATATGTCTGAAGAAGGGTCTCGACCCAAAACGTCACCCATTCCTTCTCTCCAGTGATGCTGCCTGTCCTGCTGAGTTACTCCAGCATTTTGCGTCTATCTTCGGTTTAAACCAGCATCTGCAGTTCCTTCCTACACACATGTCATCTATATTTGTGCTTTAAAGCCTTAGATATATGTGCATATGTTTGCTTTTTTGTTGGAGAGGGACTATTTACTTTATAAATGTAACGATTAATTTAAATTGTGAGAATGTGGCTAAAACCTTGTTTCTTGCAGGAATTTAGGAGGCCCAAAAGGGGTCATGGTGCATTTGATAAGGTATCTGCAGGTAGGCTGATGAAGAAGATTAAGATGCATGGGACCCATCATGATTTGTAGTTTGAATTCAGAACTGGCTTACCCATAGGAGGCAGAGAGTTGTGGGATGTAGGAAAGAACTTGCAGTTGCTGGTTTAAATCGAAGGTAGACACGAAATGCTGGAGTAACGCAGCGGGTGAGGCAGCATCTCTGGAGAGAAAGAATGGACGATGTTTGGGTAGAGACCCTTCTTCAGAATTCCTCAGTGGTGGAAGGGTGTTATTCTGGCTGGAGGTCTGTGACTAGTGGAGTTCCGCAGGAATCAGTGTTGGGACCTCCTGCTCGCGAAATATATAAATCGATTAGCAAGTCAGAGCATCTCTGGAGAACATGGATAGGTGGCGTTTTGGGTCAGGACCCTTCTTCAGACAGATTGTGGTGGGGGGGGGGGAGATTAGCTGTAAGAGAGGTGGGGGTAGGACAAAGGAAATTAGGTGGCAGGGGTGTGAGTCCAGGTAGGGGATGGGGAAAAAAAAGGGGGAGAGGGGGGTTTGTTTTTTGTAGGTTAGTTACCTAAAATACAGAATTGGATGTGTATGCCAATACGATGTAAGCTCCTTAAGTGGAATATGAGATGCTGTTCCTCCATTTTGAGTGGAGCTTCGCTTCGCTCTGGCAATGAAGGAGGCCCAAGGACAGATCTCCCTAGTGACCGGGAGATCTGGCAGGTCTTGGCACACCGAGCTCAAGTGATTGGCGAAATGGTCGACTAGTCCACACTTGGTCTTGCTGATGTAAAGGGGATCACATCAGGAGCTCTGAATGCAGTATATGAGGTTAGAGGAAGTGCACGTGAACATCACTGTCGCCTGGAATGACTGCTTCTTCTTTCGATTGAAACATAAACCAAAGGAATAGTTAGACCTCAAGCTGGGTGTCGAACACCCAAGTCGTTGTCTCAGCATCAATGTCTGCCAGGCCCTGAGCTCCATTTGGTGGGTGGTAGAGCGGGCACCCAGAGATGACATGATTGGCTGTCTGTTGTTCTGCTCCGTATTCACAGGCTGGGCTCTGGCGTAGCCCCCATCTCCACATGCTGGCATTGAAAAGCCCAACTCCAGTACCAAGTGTGTTGAGCTTCACCCATGCTCCTCTGGGGAGGTCAGACCCTGGACAGCTTTTATCTGGTGAAGAAATGTAGCAGTGTAATAGAGATGAGGTTGCCTTCCACTCCTGTGGCCACTTGGTGGCTATCCGGTGTGCTTTTGTCTCAGTTGGCTGGATGGATGCTAGGAGATGTTTTCCATGTGGAGCAAAGGGGTCACACCACTGCTGGCATCCCTGGATGGATGTGAGGGAGGAAGTATAAGGACAGGTGTTACATCTCATGTGGTAGCATGAGAAAAGTACCTGTTGAGTGGGTGGTTAGGGTGGGAGGGGATGAATAAACCAAGGAGTTGCAGATGGTCAGGAAATAGGTGGGGATGGGAAGATGTGGTGGGATCTTATTAAAGGCTGCGGAGATACTGCCTGATCCTTTAAATTACTCCAGCACTTTGTGTCTTTTTCGGAGGAGGGAAGAGCAGGTGACATTTGGAGTTGGGTTGCTTCTTCAGACTTAGGACAGTGGATTCCCCCTTCAGCTGAATCAGTTTAAACTGTTCTTACGCTAGGTTTAACGTGGCACAGGCTCAGCTGGTTCATTCTCAGAATAAAGAGCTGGGAAGCTTGTAGGTTCAAGCTGCCCCTTTGGATTCCACGAGTCCAAACATGCAGCATGGGTGGCAGGGAGGAAATGTCACCACTAATTTACTTATCACGGCACAAATAGAAGTTGCAGTAGCCAAGTAATATACTAGCATGTCTTTGAGATTTGGAAAGAAATCGGAGCACTCTCCAGAAACCAAAACAGTCTCGGGAAGAATATATAAACTTCATAAAGACGGCACCTAAGGTTAGGATCAAGCCCTGGTTCCAAATGTACCATTTTGTCACCTAGACTAGATCTAGAATGTGGTCTTTCTCTGTGATGTAAAATAATCACACGGCTACATAATACATATTATTCATCAATATATATAAAGGGGGACCCGTTGGGTCCTGTCCCCTCAACGCACGTTGCGGGGGGGGGGGGGGGGGGAGGGTTGGGGGCAGAGAGAAAGACACTAACCACCCCCCCACACACACCTTGATATTATACTAATATTATTAATTTGCTTCTTTTACGCCATCCTCTGACCTATCCATTCACGCATAACCCCCAACTGTGCAGGCACCTCTAGAAAGGGGGGGGGGGGGTGGTGGTGGAGAGGGATGGGTATGCGGGTAGAGAGGGAAGGGGAGGGGGGTAGAGATTGAGGGGTGGGGGGAGGTGCGGCGTCATAAGGGAGGGCTGGTACCCAAACCCAATACTCCATCACTCACCCAGAGGTCTCAATATTCACCACTCCCTACAGAGGGAGGGTGCCAGAGAGGGAGGTGGGCAGAGAGGTGGGGGGGGGGGGGCATAGAGGGAGGGGAGGGGCAGAGGGGGGGGGGGCAGAGGGGGGGGGGGGCAGTGAGAAAGGCTCCCCTACCCCTCTCCTTTCCTCTCCCCTCTCCTCCACCTCTCCTCCCACCCCTTCTCCCCCCTCTTCATCCCCTCCATCTCCTTCCCCCCTTTCCATCCCCCCCTCCACTCTTCCCTCTCCACCCCTTTCCTCCCTAATTCCACCCCCCCCCCCCCACTCTCCCCCCCCCCCTCCCCCACCCCTCTCCCCCCCCCCCCCCCCTGACCCGGGGAAGCGATAGGGAGGGAGACGGTGTAGAGGCAGCACCTACCGAGGTGGTAGATCACAAGCCTCCCCACCAGGAGCCAGGCCCGAGCGAGGACCAGAGCGAGGCCCGGAGCAATCTGAGGACGGCGAAAAGCAGCGGAGGGCCGGCCGATCGTGGCTTCCATGAGGGTAAACCCATCCACTAGCGTGACAGACGATCAGGTGGGGGAGACGGAATGGAGGTCATCCCCTGTGACGGCCACCACAGCCACTTTTCCACTGCATTTGTCCGCGCCCGTGCTGCGATAAAGAATGCCGCCGTGGAACTTGAAGGAGCCCAGCGGAGCATGCAGCATGACTTGATCACGTTTACAATGGCTTCAATCCAGAGCCCGGGGGGCATAGGGTAGCTGGGCCACGTAACTCGTGGAAAACAGTGCCCCTGCACGTTTAAAATGTGATGGCGGCATGCGGTGTCACACACACTAACTACAGCCCCACTAAAACGCTAACTACCCCCCTTGATATTATATTAATATTATTAATTTGCTCCTTTTAATCCATAACCGCCCTATCCACTGATGCATAGCCCCCAACTCGCAGGCGGGTCTAGAGAGGGAGGTGGGGGGTAGAGAGTGAGGTCAGAGAGAGAATGGGGAGAGACAGAGAGAAAGGGACAGAGACAGAAGGGCAAGAGACAGAGGGAGAGGGGGGTGGAGGTGAGGAGGAGACGGAGGGTGGGTGATGGGGGGAGGGTGGGGGAGGAGGGGTGAGTGATGGGGTGAGAGGGGGAGAGAGGGAGAGAGAGGGATAGAAGGGGGCTGAGAGGGGGGAAGGGATACGGGAGAGGGTAGGTAGGGAGGGGGAGAGCTGGGGGGAAGGTAGAGGGAGGGTGGGGAGGGGATGGGATGGGGTGGAGGGAAGGGGGAGGGGGGTTTTGGGGAGGGAGGGTGGGGGAGAGGAAGGGGGAGAGAGAGAGAGGGGGAGAGAACGATGGGATGGAGAGAGAGGGGAGAGAGAGGGGGAGGGGGAGAGAGAGAGAGAGAGAGAGAGGGGAGAGAGAGAGGTGAGGGAGAGAGATAGGGGAGAGAGAGAGAGAGAGAGGGGGAGAGACAGAGAGAGCGAAATGCAACCGTGCGTCACGCGTTCAGAATGTTCCGGAAATGAAGCGTGCGTGTCTCATGCATGAAAGCTGTCAGCAGCTCTATGGAATTCAGGGGAAGAGCCTGAACCACATACACTAATCACCCCCCACACACACACAGCGGGTCTGATCTAAGCTGTCAATGAAGACAGCAATTTTTTTTTTTTTTAAACTGTCTTTGAAATTAAAAGTTAATGTTAAGAATTAGTAATGTTAAGAGAGAAATAATTAAATTAAATTCAACAACCAGGGTGGCTGGGGGGCCAGGCCGGGCGACGCCAGGAAGCAGTTGGTGCAAAGGCATTGTGAGGTCAGCAGCTGGGCAACCACAAAATTCTTTTTAATGTTTGTTTGGTGATAAATTTTAGTAAATATCTCTGGAAATAATCGACCAAACTTATAGAGGATTGGATTTTTGAAATCATAAGGAAATTCTCTACCAGAAGATGTAAAAAATTCACTGTTATTGTAACGTCAGCAGAGGAGTGGATTTCTAAACTCGCAAGGAAAATCTCTACTGAAATATGGAAACATTTTCCCGTTTCGGCGTCTGGTTTTCGAGGAGATATGTTTTGCATGGAAAATGACACACACACACACACAGACACAGACACAGACACAGACACAGACACAGACACAGACACAGACACAGACACAGACACAGACACAGACACACACTCACAGAGTTTTAATATACACTTGGGTCTGTTCCCCCAACGCGCCTTTGCGGGGGGAGGGTGTGGGGCGGCATGCAGCGTCACACACACTAACCAACCCCACACTAACTACCCCCTTGATATTATATTAATATTATTAATTAGATTATTTTACCCCATAACCGCCTTAGCCACTGACGCATATCCCCCAACTCGCAGACGTGTCTAGAGAGGGAGAGAGGGGTAGAGAGTGAGGGCAGAGAATGGGGAGAGACAGTGAGAGGGGCAGAGACAGAAGGGAAAGAGACAGGGGGAGAGGGGGGGGTGGAGGAGAGGGAGGGGGGAGGAGGGGAGAGAGAGATGGGAGGAGAGAGAGGGGGAGAGGTGAGCTGAGAGGGAGGGAGGGAAGGAGGGGGTGGAAGGGGGGAGATGGAGTGAGAAGGGAGGGGGAGAGGTGGGGGAAGGGAGGGGCAGAGGTGGACTGCCCATTTTTCATCGATGGGTCAGTGAAGGAGAGAGTAAAGTGCTTCAGGTTCTTGGGCATACATGTCTCTCCTTGTTCCAGCTGCATGTAAATAATCAAAGATTGTTCATTAATGCCTCAACGTCCTTACAAGAGTGAAGGAAATTCAGTATGTTGTTGAATATTCTATTGGACTTCTACAGCTGTGTGGCAGGGAGCATACTAACTGGTTGCATCGCAGCCTGGTTTGACAACTCGAACGTCCAGGAAGGAAGGAGATTACAGACCATGGTAGATATTGCTCAGTCCAGGTATTGGCCTCGCCACCAGCAAAGGAATCTGTAGGAGGTCATGCCTCAAAAGAGCAGCCAATATCATCAAAGACCCACATCATGGTCATGGTCATGGTCTTAACTCACTGCTATCATTGGCAAGAAGGTACAGGAAGATGTGAACTATGATCACTAGGTTCAAGAAGAGCTTTTCCCCAGCAACCATCAGGTTCCTGGGCACTGCACAACACTGACCATTGCAACTATGGCATGGCATTCAACACGGCATTGAATCTTTTGTTGCATTGCAGACTTGGTTTATTTTCTCCTTGCACTGTTATGGTTACCCAGTATTTTGGCTGTTAATTTATTGCATTTTTATTTATTATATATAATCGGCGTATTATTGCAGTCTTTTAAGTTTGTAATTCATGTCATTGGAGCAGAATTAGGCCATTGGCTCATCGAATCACCATCCAATTATGGCAAATCTATTTTTCTCTCTCAACCCCATTCTCTTGCCTTCTCCCCATAACCTTTGACACCCCTACTAATCAAGAACCTATCAATCGCCACTTTACCCAATGACTGGGCCACCACGGACACCTGTGGCAATGGATTCCACGCATTCACCACGCTCTGACTAAAGATATTCCTCATCTTCTTTCTAAAGATGCGTCCTTTTATGCTGAGACTATGCCCTCTGGTCTTAAACTCTCCCACTAACTTGCAGTGGGTAAAGGGCCTGTCCCACTTGTAGCAATGTTACAAAATTTTGAGATTTAAAAAATCAAGTCTGCAGTTTATCCCATCAGATAAAGCATAAAAATAAGTTTAATTTGACACCTAACTCACTTTCATAACTTCAGTATTAAAAAGGTTATGACCATTTCCATACTCGGAAATTAGCATCTTGTTCCCCATTGCCTTTCAATTGACTTAACTCAAAAGCTGTGATCTAGAACAGTTAAAAGCCCATATCTTTCTTAAAAATTAAGAGAACTCAATGAAATTTTCAGTTATTATAGATTGAAGCATTCTGAAACAAATATGAAACAATCTTACTTGGATGACCTGAAATTAAAGCATATTAGTTAGTTATCTAATTGTAGCTAATTACAAAATTCAATGAGTAGATCTAAATATCTATCCATTTCTTAAGAAAAGATAAACTTTTTTTTAATTGCCTAAGTGTCCAAATAACATTCACACAATAATCCACAATATAACATAATTTTTATATCTCATTTTCATGAATTTATAGGCCAAATGGAAGGAATTTAGTGTTTAATGCCTGTAAATTAATGGCCATTTAAATCAACTAGCGAGTGGGTTTTAGTGGAATGCGGTGGATTGGAACGTTGTGGTTTGCTGTGAAGTCGGGAGGAAAAATACTGTTTGTTCATACATTTTTTTGGTCCCCTTTTCGCAACATGAAAATATGATTAAAGCCTCCATAAAAACCAACTTTTAATATAAAAATAAACTGTGTAGCTACTTTTCTCCCCTACGCAAAATCCTTCCCGTTGTCGGCTCTCACGGCTTTTGAAGATGATTTTTAAATTACTCTAGTTAATAAATAATCTAGCGTAATTTAAAAATACCTTCATGAATGAAATGTCGGAGTGATTTTTCTTCCGCAACGAAATCGCCCGACATGGATCGATTTGCCCAGTCTGAAGAAAAACGGCACTTTAAGCCCACCCCCCTCTGAAAGGCGCCAAAGTCACGCACACGGGGAGCGGCAGAACTACAGCGCTGCGCAAGGTAAGTTTTGTAACGTACCTACCACTTGGCTGTCATTCGCGCGCCATTTACGCGACCTGCTAGCGTGTGGCTAGCGTGTGGCTAGCGTGTGGGTAGCGTGTGGGTAGCGCGGGACGGGTGCATGGAGTGGTGTGGAGGAGTATGGAGTGGTGTGAAATCTTCGCGCACCACCGCCCTGCCGCGTAACTGACGGCCAAAGTGGGACAGGCCCAAGACCCTGGCGCGGCGCAATGTCTCACCTCCAACAGCAGCAGAAGCAGGCAAACAATTGCCGAGCTCAGCCTGGGGCTCACGGCCATTGCGGATCCAGATTCGCTCCCACTCCTACTCCCAGAGCGGGGCCAAGACGATTGGAGATAGACATAAAATGCAGGAATAACTCAGCGGGACTGGCAGCATCTCTGGAGAGAAGCAATGGGTGACATTTTGGGTCGAGACCCTTCTTCGGACTCGACATGAAACATCATCCATTCTTTCTCTCCAGAGATGCTGCCGGTCCCGCTGAGTTACTCCAGCATTTTGTGTCCATCTTCAAATGACGTCACACGCTCCAGACGGCTGTGCAGGCGCATGATGATGCACACGACCGTCGCGTGTCTGTCACTACAAGCCTGTCGCGTAAATGACGGCCCTTAAGAACTGTTTTGCACCATTATCAGTAATATGACAATTAAGCACTCAGCTCCTGAAGCAGTAAATAACTTTGTATGTATGCGATCCAGTCAAATTGAACTGTATATGAATACAATCCAGCCATATGCAGTACAACAGGTTTGACAAAAGGGCCTGTCCCACTTAGGCGATTTTTTTAGACGATTGTCGGCGACTGTCACAGTCATAGCAGGTCGCCGAAAAGCCGGCAACTGGACCCCCCTCCAACAATGTCTACAACAAGCTACAACAACCTACCACCTAGTCGACGTCATGCCACGGCAAGCTCCGACAACCAATGACCCATTAGGACATCCACCTATGACCACACCTACGACCACCTACGACCACACAGGTGACAACCTATGACAACTGGTCAACTTGCGTCCACCCGCGACAAGCTACCGCAAACTACGACCCTGTTGGTGACAACTGAAGACAATTCAGTCGCCGGTACCTGTCGCCGGTTGACATAGGTAGTCGCCAATGTAATTCACCGAAGTCAGCACCGGCGACAACCTATGTCACCTGGAGACAACCTACAACAACGCCTACATCAGGGGAAGTCAAGCTACACTCATTGGCGTCAAACCCACTGTCGTCTAAATTTTTTGAACATGTTGAAAATCCAGCGGCGACCAGAAAGACACTACGACTCTTTGGGCGACTGCAGAGACTACTCGCAGCCATACAGGCAAAACCCCGGCGATCATGTGGCGACAGCTTAGTCACCGGTAGTCGCCTAAAAAACAGCCTAAGTGGGACAGGCCCTAAAGAGAAAGATACTGGAGTGCAGAATATAATGTCACAGCGTTATAGTGTTACATCTACAGAAACAATTGCAGACACGAAAATGTTCAAGAGGTGTGACGAGATAGGACCGTTCAGTAGTCCGATAAGGGCAGGGAAGAAGATTTTCCTGAATCTGGTTGTGTGTACTTTAAAGCTTTCACATCTTCTGCCCGATGGGAGAGGGAATGATCTGGGTATGAATGGTCCTTGATAATATTTTCCTGAGGCAGCATCAAGCATGTAGATGGAATCAATGGCAGGTGGTTGGTTTTGTGTGATGGATAGCACTACATCCACAACTTTGGCATTTCGTGATAGGTATTGTCCCTGGCTATTGACAAGCCACATTGCAATACATCACAAAAGATGCATTTGTGGTGCATTTGTAGAACTTGGAAAGAGCATTAGAAAGATGCTGCACATGGGGCATGGACTACAGGGAACAGGAAAATGATCAAACCTTGACAATTCTCCACCTGAAGGAATTAGTCATTGCTTGTTTATGTTAATGTACAAAGGGTAGCATGTGAGCATTGCATTCTGCTTTCAAAATTCATTTTGATTATGTTAATTGGTGCATGATTAAATAAGGAAATGCACAAGTGTTTTTTGAGATTCATTAATCTGTCATTAGCTCAGTGAAAACGTCAAATCCTTGCTGTCTTCTCTTTCAAATCCACTGATGGACAAGGAGATCCCTACACTTGCATTATAAATATGAAACACATTCTCCTGAAGGTAAATCAAGTCTTTTCAAGTCTAAGTACCTTTCAACAACATGATAAGTGTTATTAAACTGCCAGTCAACCTCTGTGGGACTCAACATCAATGCTTGCAGTGTGAGGTTTGAATTCTGCAGATTTTATTGTTGTTGAAGATGTTAAAAACATACATTTTATTTGACTTATTATTTGTACATTTTTCTCTTTCTCTCAAGGGTGTTGCACCATTTCCATTCTATAATTCTAGAAACATGCAGAGCAAAATATTGTTGATCTTAAACAGGCGAGACAAGTTAAAGTGGTTGCCATTAATTACTCTGGCACAACACATTTTTAGGTGTAGTTTGGTTTAGATTAGTTTAGAGATACAGCGCTGAAACAGGCCCTTCGGCCCACCTGGTCCGCGCCGACCACTGATCCCCACACATTAACACTATTCTACACACACTAGGGACAATTTACAATTTTACCAGGCCAATTAACCTACAAACCTGTACGTCTTTACCTACTGAACTTAACTTCTTGTGGCAAGTTTAACAATATACAAATGAAGCAGTTTCATGAAAACAAGGGGAGATTAATGCAGGGTACTGATATTCAAGAGGCTAACAAAGGTCTGGCACAAACCAGTCGGCATCCTGGCCCATATGACTGCATGGTACATTATTGATATTATGTATCATTTAAATTGAGTTATGTATAGCAGCCCAATGCATCTTTCCTCCTGTTGCTGTTTAAATAAATGCTGTGTGCTTAACCAGTGAAGGATAACAAGCTGAAATATATTATTTTTAACATTTATTTTTGTTAGAAGCATGGTACGTAAGTACCTAATACATACGTACACATTACCATTCTTGTACAACTTCTTATTTTTAATTTAATAATAAAAGAACAGTGAAAGAAATTTGAGGAAAGGAAGAAACAAAGAACTGCAGGAGCTGGTTAATGCGCAAAAATACACAAAGTGCCGGAGTAACTTAGCAGGTCAGGGAGCAAGTCTGGAGAACATGGATTGGTGACATTTCAGGTTGATAGCTTTATTCAGAGACTGAAGAAGGGTCTTGACCCGAAATGTCAACTATCCATATTTTCCAGATTTGCGTCAGTTACTCCACCACTTTGTTTCTGTCAATTTAAATTTGACATGGTTCTACAATTAAAAGTAAAGAAAATTGATTATAAGCAGAACTGTTTCATCTAAAGTGATTTTCATGGTTTCAAACGGGTTAAAAATGCTTGGAAGTTATTGAAGTGGTTGAAATACTAAATCTGATTAAGTTATTTGAAGACGTGACCAAAAAGGTCGATGAGAGCAGAGCTGTAGGTGTTTCATCGACTTCAGTAAGGCATTTGACAAGGTTCCGCATGGTGGGCTGCTCTGGAAGGTTAGATCGCATGGGATCCAAGGAGAAATAGCTGAATGGATAGCAAATTGGCCCCATGGAAGGAAGCAGAGGGTGATGGTGGAAGGTTGCTTCTCAGACTGGAGGCCTGTGACTAGTGGTGTGCTTCAGGGTTTGGTGCTGGGCCATTACTGTTTGGCATCTACATCAATGATTTGGATGAGAACATGCAGAGCAAGATTAGCAAGTTTGCTGATGATACAAAAGTGGGTGGTTTTGCAGATAGTGAAGATGGTTGTGAAAGATTGCAGCAGGATCTGGAATGATTGGCCAGGTGGGCTGAGGAATGGTTGATGGAATTTAATACAGAGAAGTGTGCGGTGTTGCATTTCGGGACATCTAATAAGGGCAGGATCTACACAATGAATGATAGACCTCTGGGGAGTGTTGTGGAGCAGAGGGACCTAGGAGTACAGGTGCATGGTTCCTTGAAGGTCGAGTCGCAGGTAGATAAGGTGGTCAAAAAAGCTTTTAGCATTTTTGGCCTTCATCAGTCTTGAGTATTGAGTATAGAAGGTAGTTCAGTTCTGGGCACCATGTTGTAGGAAAGATATTGTCAAGCTTGAAATGGTTCAGCGCTGATTTACAAGGACGTTGACTGGCTGGTCTCTACTCCTTGGAGAGCAGGAGGATGAGTGGTGATCTTATAGACATGTACAAAGTCAAGAGAGAAGTAGATCGGGGAGATGCACAGTCTCTTGCCCAGAGTAGGGGAATCGAGGACCAGAAGACATAGGTTCAAGGTGAAGGGGAAAAGATTTAATAGGAATCTGAGGGGTAATTTTCTCACACAAAGGGTGGTGGGTGTATGGAACAAGCTGCCAGATGAGGTATTTGAGGCTGGGATTATCTCGACGTTTAAGAAACAGTTAGACAGGCACAAGGATAGGACAGGTTTGGATATTGACCAAGCACAGGCAGGTGGGACTAGTGTAGCTTGGACATGTTGGCCGGTGTGGGCAAGTTGGGCCGAAGGGCCTGTTTCCACACTGTATCACTCTATGACTCTGACTCTATGACTTTGTTGTGATATAAGAATTACAGCAGTTACAAATGTGTGCAAAACAAGATCCTGTGAGTAGCAATGATACAAAAAGGCTATGCCACTCACTTTAGGAATTGGCTAGAAAATACATGTTTGCTGACAAGAGCCTGCACTTCTTTCAACCATAGTAAAACAAACTTTAAATTCATCGGGGGGATCAATTCAGTGTAGAATCTCAAACAAAAGTCAACTTCTCTGACAGTGCAGAATCACCAGAGTAATGCACTGATGCTGACATTTCTGGTTTGAAAGTTGAACCAACAGCTTTCTGATGTTAAGACAAGCGTAATTCTGCTGAGTCTTTTCCTCACTCTTACTTTTATTATAAGTGTTGTCAATGCTGGCATATGTAGGGCTGGTTGACATCCCCACTGTCAGCCCTGTTTTTAAGTGATGCACACATTAAGTGTAAATGCTGGTACTCAAATGAGCAAATTATTCATTCATAGAAGCCTTTTCATAATTCACTGTCATTACAGTTTCTAAGAAATAGGACTCTAGATTAGTTTTATTTCTTGCGGCATACTAATATACAGCACAGGATGGACTGAGGATAATTTCCCCCAGAGCTCAAATCAGGATATAACATTTTAATGATGATCCCCATATCTCCAATGTAGACATCAATGCTGGAGAAACTCAGCGGGTGAGGCAGCATCTATGGAGCGAAGGAAATAGGTGACATTTCGGGTCGAGACCCTTCTTCAGTCTGAAGAAGGGCCTTGACCCGAAATATTACCTATTCCTTCACTCCATAGATGCTGCCTCACCCGTTGAGTTTATCCAGCATTTTTGTCTACCTTCGATTTTTCCAGCATCCTCAGTTCTTTCTTAAATCTTACCCATATCTCCAATGGTAACAGTAGCAATACCCTGGGCGTTAGATATGGCAAGCCATCTTGAACCATTCTTCTTCTTGTTCTACTGAAATGGCCAGGAAGAGAAAATATAGATATACAATAATGATACGAAATGATAGAACTGTATTTATCCCAGGAGGGAAATTGATCTGGATACTTTCTCTGCTCTGCCATTAGCTACTGATGCACCTTTACTCAATGAGACATTGTCAGCAAAAAAAAAAATCTTAATTCAACAATTTCTAGCATCAAATGTACACTTATTTAATGTTACATTAATTTCACATTGGATGTCAGGCTATGAAATACAAAATTGTGATATTAGATTTGCTGACTTGTCAAACGTATTATTTAAACTATTAAAGTACAGAGTAAAATCGACTCCTCAAATTCTTAAACCAGTGAGGGTTTGCAGAGGGGGTGAGGTGAAAGGGAATGTGAGAGGTGTGTGCGTGTGAATTGAGGAGGGAGTGGGGGGAGGCACAGATTATTAGATATTCGGGTCACGTCGCTGCCCACGGCGGCAGAGACTGGGCTTTCACACTGAGCTGAAGGTCAGTGCAGCACAGCCAGACACCATGGCAGAAACTTCAGAAAAAGTGCCCATAGCCCTGGCAGGACCAGCTGACGTGGAGCAATGCCTGCCGCCTGTAAGTACATTGGGAAAGGGAGCAAAAAGAAACTCTTCACCGCCTCAATGCCTGGGACCTTTAGATAACGCGGGGACCCATTTCTAAACAAACTTTCAAAGAGTGGATAAAGTGTCAGAAAGTGTAAATCGGAAGAGTTTTTATACTGACAGGACATAGATTGCAGTCTCGTTTTATATTGCAAGAAGGTGTGTGTTTTTAAAAGTCCCGCAAAGGTATTGAAATAGACTTCAATGTGAGGGAGGGAGTGAAGTGATAATTCTGGAGATCAGAAGTAGCAGTGAATTACTGGGTCCGGCATAACGCACACGTCGTTTCATCCGGCCGGTTTATTGAGTTGAGCAAGATAAGTTCTGGGAAACGCTGCATGTCAACCCCAAGTATGTGCCCTCACTGCACGGGAGCTGGGTGGCGGCGCCGGCTTCTTTGCTCCGGGTCCCTGGGTTGAAATCACCGGCGTTGAAGTTGATTCATCTCTCTCTCTCTCCCTGTGTGTTCAAGGCTTACGCCGTGGCTGTCAAGCCGGCTAGCAGCGGGCGCCTACTGAAGATCGGCGCCACGGTTCTCATCACCGGCTCCGTCCTGCTCGTCCTGGGAGCGATTGGTGCTTTTTACTTCTGGAAGATCAGTGACAAAAATGTAAGCAGAACTATTGCTTTGTAACACAGGCGGTGCTTCCAAATGACAGCGACGACAGAGACGAAGAGTTGGGTGCAATGCCAGCGACCAGGCAGCGTGTGACACCACCATGGTCTCTTGGCTGCACCAGGGCCGGCTGGTGTATGGCATTTCTCACTCACATTACCGCTGGCCGAGCCACTGCCTCGCCTCCCCCTCTGAGTCTGCACAGCGCTGGGTCCCAGTCATAACTGTTCTAACAGCCCCTTTTCCAAGTGAACGAATGGGTTAAAAACTTTGACAATAATCCCAGCCAGGTTTAATTAATATCATCGCCAGGGGGATTAACACGAGTGAAGGATGTCGACTAACTTTTACCCATGCATCCCAGCCAGCAATGTATATTAGCCAAGAGGTCAACTTTTATAATAAGGAAACGCATTTAATCGAATGTCCATGCGGCAATGATGGGAAGACAACAGACACTGAAGAAGGTCTCGACCCGAAACGCCACCCATTCCTTCTCTCTAGATATGCTGCCTGTCCCGCTGAGTTACTCCAGCACTTCGGTTTAAACCAGCATCTGCAGTTCCTTCCTAGACAGTGGGCTCTCCTGTTCATTAACTGTGAGGTGTAGTTCTGGAGTAACTTTACCTAAACCAACTTTCCAGATTGTCTCTTCTTCAACCCCCAATATATTGGGGTTAAATGATAAACCCTTCCGCCCTCTAACCCTAAAATCCACCCTTGCCATCCCATCCTGCAACCCCCTGCACCCGACTTTTGGTCATTGAAAGTAAATGTGGGATTTTTCACCAGCTGCTAAAAAGGTTCTTTGGAGCCAAGGCTGCCGATTTTCCGAGAGAGGAATCCAGGTTTCCAGTTTCGGACAAGGTCGTCCTTATACTGTGGAATTCCACTGATCAGAGGGACTGCTATGTTGGTCCGCCAGAAGAAATCTGCCAAGCTGGAATTTTCACTGCGTGCAGACTGAATGGTTGCGAGTTCTTGAGAGCAGCTATTTTCTATTATTTTGCCGGTTAAATATATTAAACGAAACGATATGGCTATCCATTCCTTCTGCACTGTGAGAGACAGGGTCTAGATCCCCAATGAACTGGAAACGGTTTTTGCATTTTTGCCTGAAAGAAAGAGGCTCATTTTCCATATGTCTGCATCCCTTTTCCGTTGAAAAGTAATGTCAATACAAACATGAATAGAACGACCGCCCATCGGCCACTCGGGAACAGTTCCCGTCACCAAAGTATTGAGATGTTCGACACAAAATGCTCAGCGGGACAGGCAGCATCTCTGGAGAGAAGGAATGGGTGACGTTTCAGGTCGAGACCCTTCTTCAGACTAGGAGGCAGGGTTGAGGGAGACATAGAGATATGGAAGGGTAAGATGCGAAAACAGATCAAAGGGGACCCCGATCAAGGAAAATGAAGAATCGTTCATGCTGATACCCACTGCTCAGTCAGCGCGTCACCTAGCTGAAAATCAACTCCAAGTCCTTGTCCTCAGCAGTGGTTCAAACTTTCTCCTTCCAGTTTATTTGTTCTTTATACTTCCCTTTCCCCTATGTTTGAAGAAGCATTTACTTTGACAAAATTTCACAGTGATTACTGTTGGGTGTAAATCTTTCTGTGTTAACTAGTCACATGTCACCAACACCCTCCACCCTCACTGTTGCACCTTATTTCACTAACCCTCTTTATCCCATGGAGTAGGTTCACTCTATCCAACCTCATCTCCCAATCTTCTCAATCACCTTGATCCCCCCCACACACACACAATCCACAGCCATATGGTTTCTTCCAATAGCCCCTGGATGGGGGGGGGGGGGGGGGGGGCGTTGTAGATGATAGGTCTTTGTGTCTTTTAAGCTTCTGCAACCTGCTCTATTGTGAAATGTTGACCCAATGCATGAGATCATTTTGCTGAGGGGAAAATTGTACAAAACTGGCGTCCATTCCTTCACCCGTGTAGTATATCCTAAACTTGTCATTTTAGATCCATTTGGTTTCTTGTCAATTCACCTTGTCAAATTTTACTGAAGCATTTTGAAGAGATGAAATTAGTTTTGAAGAATTATTAAAATGAAAAGATAAAATCAGAAAATAAGCCATTGGTTGATGGAGGAAACCCAACTGGTTCATTGATGTTCTTTACAGAAGGGGTGTCAAACGTACCTGCTGGCTGGTCCCTTGCCAAAATGTGTAGGAAGGAAGTCCAGATGCTGGTTTAAACTGAAGATAGACACACAACGCTGGAGTAACTCAACGGGACAGGCAGCATCTCTGGAGAGAAATAATGGGTGACGTTTCGGATCGAGCAATGAAGGGTCTCGACCCAAACGTTGCCTAGTCCTTTTCTCCAGAGATGCTGCTGCCTGTCCCGCTGAGATACTCCAGCTTTTTGTGTCTATCTTCTGGTCCCTTGCCAACATGCCCACAGTCACTGTCTCATGATGACCACTTGGGCAATAAATCCACGCTTTGACAATGATGCCCATTAAATGTGGATTGATATCTTTGTTAACACAACAAACTATCAAATTCTGCAACATAACACAACATGGTATGTGCTGTGTGATGGAAGCTTATCTAAAATGAGATCGATAATCATGATCCAGAATTCTTTATTTGTTTAATATGCTGGTGGAATTTGCTGTGCTTGGAGTCCATTTGTTGCATGCAGTAACAACCACCTTGAAAAGCATGATTGATATCAATTGATTGTAATTTTATTGTCTACTATGAATAAGCAGTTTGTGAACAGTCCAGGCACTGATTGCAAGAACTATCTATAAGAGTAGGTGCATGCTTGCTCACGTATTAATGTGCTTGGCTGCACCTGGACCGTACAATAGAGTTGCTCCAAGGTGGCCTTGAGGTCATCTATACATCCATATTTCTCTAAGGTGGCAGATATCACCCTCCAATAGTAAATTATCCCAGTGTTGAGTGTTGATCAGTGACACACACAGTCCTCTTTGTCATATCTTCCTTCCACTCGAGGGCCAATTTTAGTTTAGTTTTAATTTAGAGATGCAGCTCGGAAACAGGCCCTTTGGTCCACCGAGTCCATGCCGACCAGCGATCCCCACACACTAATACTATCCGACACACGCTAGGACAATTTACAATTTGACCAAGTCAATTAGCCTACAAACCCGTACGTCTTTGGAGCGTGGGAGGAAACCGGAAATCATGCAGGGTGACAGGGAGAACGTGCAAACTTCGCACCCTATAGTCAGGATCGAACCTGGTGCTGTGAGGCGCCACCATGCCGCCCTTCTGGTGGATCAGCAAGTTTAAGGTGTGGTTCCTGTTGTCACGTTGTCCCCTCTTGAATACTACTTGAAATGTGTCGGCACTGAACGGATGGCTCTGGTGTTAGACCAGATGGTGGTGCCTGGTAACTCTTCCAATCTTGCTCTTCCGATTCCGCCAGCCAATTTGCAATTCAATGCTGAATGAAATGAGAAAAGCATGAATGTCACTAAGAGGTGCATATTTAGATGGCAAGGAAATCTGAAGAAATTTTGGGAAAGTGAGATGAGAAAAGGGATTATTCACAAGAATAATGTCATCATCAGTGGTTCCAGGCACAGACTGCCGAATCGGGCATTCCCTTCATCCAGGTCATATTCTATTGTGCATTGTGTTCTTTTGTTTGTATGGCTGCATGGTAAGTCAAGTTCCACTGTACCTTAATTGGTGCATGTGGCAATAAATGTGAACTTGAACTGGAGTCATAGTCCCATAGCACTGAAGCAGGCCCTTTGGCCCAGCTTTTTACCATGCCAAACAAGGTCCCCTATCCACACTAGACTCACCTGCCTATATCTGGCCCATATTCCTTTAAACCTCCCCAATCCATGTACCTGTCCAAATGTCTTTTAAATGTTGTTATAGTTTCTGCCTCAACTACCTCCTCTGGCAGCTCATTCCATATACCCACCACCCTCTGTGTGAAGAAGTTACCCCTCTGATTCATATTAAATCTTACCCCTCTCATCTTAAACCAATGACCTCTGGTTCTTGATTTCCCTACTCCGGGTGAAAGACTCTGCGCATTCTCCCTATTTATTCTGCTCATGATCTTATGCACCTCTATAAGGTCACCTATCATCCTCCTACACTCCAAGGAATACAGTTCTGGCCTGCCCACCCTCTCCCTACAGCTCAGGCCCTCATGTCCTGGCAATATCAAGATAATATTTTCCATTCCTTCGTATCACCACCAAGGTAGCTGTTGCTGACCCCAGCCAGTTCCACCCCGCTCTGCAAGAGGGAATATTTTGCAAAGTGATTGGATGGTATGCTTACCATAGTTGAATACTACTGCCCCCCCCCCCCACAGGGAACCTCAATGGTGGTTCCATTGGGTCTTCCCCTTCCCCCTCTTTTAACCAGGTGGTCCCAGCTACTCCCCCACCCGTACACTTGTCCTTATGCTCCCCTCCTCTCTGAACACCCACCATCCCCCCACCAGACCTCGCCTTGGCCTCCGTCTACTCACCTGCTCTTCCGCCCCGACCTCCTCCTTTCCGATACAGAACGGTCTGTCCTCAGCTGTTGCTGACCCCAGCCAGTTCCACCCCGCTCTGCAAGAGGGAATATTTTGCAAAGTGATTGGATGGTATGCTTACCATAGTTGAATACTACTGCCCCCCCCCTCCCCACAGGGAACCTCAATGGTGGTTCCATTGGGTCTTCCCCTTCCCCCTCTTTTAACCAGGTGGTCCCAGCTACTCCCCCACCCAAACACTTGTCCTTATGCTCCCCTCCTCTCTGAACACCCACCATCCCCCCACCAGACCTCGCCTCGGCCTCCGTCTACTCACCTGCCCTTCCGCCCCGACCTCCTCCTTTCCGATACAGAACGGTCTGTCCTCAGCAGAGGCCTCACTTTGGTTCCCCTTCGCCCCCACCTCAACGAATTCCAGATCCACCACCACGTAGAGTTAAAAAAGATCAGTCTGAAGAAGGGTCTCGACAAGAAACGTCGCCCATTCCTTCCCTCCAGAGATGCTGCCTGTCCCGCTGAGTTACTCCAGCATTCTGTGTCTATCCATAGTTGAATGGTTGGCCATGGGTAGGAGTGGTGAGATATTGGAGTGAGCTTTGGATTAGTGCAAGACTGTGGTGGGTATTTTGCCAGTTCAACCTAACATGATTATATTCATGGACAGTGTTATCTGCTTTGATTGATTGAATAGCACGCAAACAAAAGCTGTTCACTGTATCTTGGTGCACATGGCAAGAACAAATCAATACCAATACTTCATAGTTCCTTTGGGAAGGAGATGAGGAGGAATTTATTTAGTCAGAGGCTGGTGAATCTGTGGAAGTCATTGCCACAGACGGCAGTGGAGGCCAAGTCAGTGGATATTTTTAAGGCAGAGATAGATAGATTCTTGATTAGAACGGATGTCAGGGGTTATGGGGAGAAGGTAGGAGAATGGGGTTAGGAGGGTGAAATAGATCAGCCATGATTGAATGATGGAGTAGATGATGGGCCAAATGGCCTAATTCTGCTCCTATCACTTATGAACTCATGACCAAGGCTTTCAAAGCACACTCTAAAAATAATGGGTTGTTCTGTCTCCTGTCTGTGTCATATACCCTCTGGCATGTCACCTGCATGATCATTTCTACAACTTGCTGGAGTCACATTGCATCCTCACATTAGGAGATGCAGACATATTGGACAAAACCCCTAATGAAATTAGGCCCTCAATAGATTTACAAAGGCAAAGAGCAGCCTGACTAGTACTGGTTTGCCACCGAATGTTATTGTGAGGATTCAGCATTAATTTGATGCATTTGTGCAAGGCGGAAGAGTTGTGGGTTAATAGCACATTGTGATCCCCTTCCTTGTTTTCCAGCTGTACCCAATTTAGTCCCTCGGGATTTAATACAGATGAGATGAAAATTTCTTGTGTAGGAAGAAACTGCAGATGCTGGTTTACACCGAAGATAGATCAAAACGCTGGAGTAACTCAGCGGGACAGGAAACATCTCTGGATAGAAGGAATGGGTGACATCTCGAGTCTGAAGAAGGGTCTGGACCTGAAACGTCACGCATTCCTTCTTTCCCGAGATGCTTTCTAACCCGCTGAGTTACTCCAGCTTTTTGTGTCTATCCTAGATTAAATTTTTTGTCTGGTTCACTGGGCTTCTTCTTCTTTCATGTGGCGTACACAGCCTAAAGTTGTTGGACAACTTGTTCTATTTGATCTTCTGTTTGTGCACGTCGAGTTGATTGCATTAGTCGAAACAGGGCGGGCCACGTGAAGGTTGCAATCTTCCAACCCGTTCATTGGGCTCAAAACAAATAACTATCCTGATACATACAGTACTAATCAGGTTGCCTGAAGATAACAAGTAGAAGATTTCGGAGTACATAATTGTCTGGGGAGAGCTATTGCACACTCAGCTTTTTGGTGGGGATGGCCAGATATACAATCCAAACCATTAGTGAGAGTCACTCATGAAAAATAGGTTTTATTTTTACTGCATATCATCGGACACTGATAATTTGAAACATGTCTAAAGACAACAATGCCACAATTCTCCATGCTCCATCTACCATCTTTGATTCCTCACTGTTCCATTCCCGAACTCCTCATACCTCCTTGGCCCCCTCACCACTACCCTTGCAGCCTGCCTTGCCGCTCCCTCAGTTTATTCACTGCTTCTTCACTGCTCCACTCATTACCACTCCACTACCCGCCCACTGCTGGCTGTTCATCTCATTCCTTCATTTACTGCCCTCGTGTTGGTCCACTCACCCCATCTCCAATGTTCCCTTTCAACACGCCAGACCAGTACTTTCTGAACCAGTACCAGTCTGAAGAAGGGTCTCGACCAGAAATGTCACCCATTCCTTCTTTCCAGAGATGCTGCCTGTCCCACTGAGCATTTTGTGTCCACCTTCAATTTAAACCAGCATCTGCAGTTCTTTCCTACACATGACCAGTATTTTACTTCAGTTATACAGAAACAGACTGGTATCTGTCTCTATCATATCAGCTTTATAGTCAAAGACACATTATCACCAATACACTACATCCAGGTTTAGAGATGGATGTGTACTTGGATTCGGGCTCTGGGTATGAACATTAGAATGGGCCCATAATGGCCCCTGGATATCTCATCTCCGGGATGTATTGCTAGTTTCAGTCCATCCCTGGGTTACATTTGGGCCATGACATTGTACATCAGAAGGGTCCTAAGACCATGTCAGGTGGATTCCAGATTGTGAATGCAACAAGTGAAGACTACATGGATCTATCTCTTGAGGCACATAATCACCATGTTGTCACCAGGACAATGGATTTTGAAACTACTGTAAGATTGAAAATCGCCTTATGAAACTCCCCATATTTACAACATATGTCAAAATAACACATGTCATTACAGATCTGTTCACCTTTTATGCCATGCAAAGTAATGAAGCTGATGATCAGAAGTACACATTGTGTACCCAGGAAGAAGGAAGAGAATGAGGTTGTAAGGAAATATGGATAAGGCCATGGCAGAGATGGGCCAAATGGCCTAATTCTGTGCCTGTGCCTTATGGTCTTATCCACTGTTTAGAAGTAAATTCCTTACCGTTGGTCAATGTAGATTTTCTGTGATTAACTCCCTAAAGTGATGAATTCATGTGCACTTTGGAAAACTAGCGTGCACTCCAACTTTCAAAGGGCCTTTGATGAAATTCTAACCTATTAATCAGACTCAAAGCTTTGTGGATTCAGAGTAGTCAAATAACTTGCTGAAGGGACAGTAACCATGAGTACTATTCTGTTGGAGTGAAGAAGGGTTTTGGTTTCCAAGAAGGATGCCATCAGGGCATTGCTGGGGCCATTACTGTTCTAAACTATGCGAATAACCTGCATTCAGAAACTGGGTGGTTACAATGACAGATGATACAAAATCTGGAGAGGCCGTGAGGATTGGAGGAGGCCATAGACAAAAAAAATGAGTTAGACAAGCTAATGAGAGTGAATCAATGGTGGGGGATGGGGGTGGGGTGGAGAAATATAGGGGGAAAAAATGACAGTGCATTTACTTAGTGTTAAAATAGCCTGGGATGAAATTGAAAGAGTAAGAGTTCATAAAATCTTAGTTGATTCAACACAATCATAAAAAAAGTGAAAAGAAGTTGAACTGCACAACCAAAATAGTACATAGAAGATAGACACAAAATACTGGAGTAACTCAGCGTTATGGAGAGAAGTTACGCAGCATCTCTGGAGAGAAGGAAGATGATGTTTCGGGTCAGACAGAAGGGCCTGAAGAGTTACTCCAGCATTTTGTGTCTCTCTTTGCTATAAACCAGCATCTGCTGTTTCTTCCCACGCAAAGCAGTACATTCTCAGCTAGAAGGTTAACGGCAATTTTATTGTCAATAAATATTGCTCTGATGTCCAAAGCAGAGGAGAGATTTTCTAGCTGCAGGTGGCTCCAATAAAAGGCATTGTTCCATTATCTCGGGTCTGGATATGAGAAATTCTTGGTATTGGGGTTTGGTTATCATTGTCACACGCAGATACAATGAAAAAAGTTTGTTTTGCTTGCTATCTAGTCAAATCACAACATACATGTGTGCAATTAAGCCATACATAGGTACGAAAGGGATTGCAAGGAGAAAAATAACCAGAGTGCAGAATATATGAAGTGTTACAATTTCAGAGGAGGTTTAGATTAAAAAAGTGCAACAAGGTTGATTGAGAGAGCAGCACTACATCCTTAGATGATGAAAGTCCAATTAATTCAATAGTCCAATAACAGTTTGTGAAGCTGTTTATGAATATGGTGGTACAAGCTTTCAAGCTTTTGTATCTTTGGGGACGGGAGAAGAGTGAATGGGTGAAAGAGTGATGGGTGTAAGTGTTCCTGGATTAACTTAGCTGCTATCCCGAGGCAGAGTAAAGTGCAGATGGAGTCAAGGGGGAGGGGGATCCAGTTTCAATAATGGATTGGGCTGCATCCACAACTCTATGCAAATTCCTGTGGTCTTGGGCAGACCAAATCTAATTGTAATACATCCTTATAGAATGCTTTCTACGGTGCAGGCTGAGAGACAGGGGAGAGGGAGACACAGAGGTAAGGAAGTGTAAGGTGTGAAAATGACCCAAAATGTCACCCTTTCCTTCTCTCCAGGGATACTGTCTGTTCCGCTGAGCTACTCCAGCATTTTGTGTCTATCTTCGGTTTAGACCAGCATCTGCAGTTCCTTCCTACACATATTGGATAACCATAGGGCTTTTCAGTGAGAAATGGGTCTGAGAGGTGATGTTCCATAGGAGGGTAACCTTTTAATTGGTTATAAATTAAGTTAACCATAAATATTATTTTAATATCTAGCTGCAAAATAAAGACCCATACAAAGCAGATGTATGGATAATGTGCAGAAGTGGAGCAAAATGAATGATGGAAATCAGCCATTTGATTTTTACTGCCAAAGAAACAAAGAATTGGAAGTGATCCAAAATGAGTTGCCAGTTCACATTTGCTCCTTTGCACCATCAGAATCTAATCTTAAGAGTGGTTAGCAGATAGAATATATTTACGTATCACAGAAGATGCCATATTGTTGTGAATCTGTGGAATTCCTTGCTACAGAAGGCAGTGGAGGCCAATTCACTGGATGTTTTAGAGAGAGAGAGAGAGAGATTTAGCTCTTAGGGCTAACAGAATCAAGGGATATGGGGCGAAAGCAGAAACGGGGTACTGATTTTGAATGATCAGCCATGATCATATTGAGTGGCTGTGCTGGCTCGAATGGCCGATTGGCCTACTCCTGCACCTATTTTCTATGTTTCTATTATTACCTCCTGACAGAGTTGATGCATTTGCCTTTGTCCGTATGGAGCAATGTGGATGTGGATGAAATACTGTTGTCCACCTGTCATCATCTTGCAGCAGTCTTAAAGCTCGTTGTGTATTGGATGCACCCCACGTCAAATTCACCGGAAATGCTTTGAAAGAAATTGCATAGTAAGAAGAAAATCTTCATGTTAAACAAATGTCTAAATCCTGCCCAGTTCTGTTAGTCTGACCATCCGATTAAGTTGAATTGCAGTAGAATTGATGGACGGGAAGGGAATGGAGGGGTATGGTCTGAGTGCAGGTAGATGGGACTAGGGAAAATAAATGGTCGGCATGGACTGGAAGGGCCGAGAAGGCCTGTTTCCGTGCTGTAATTGTTATATGGTTATATGGTTAATACTAATATTTCAACTTGAGCAACAAGCCAAATGCAGAGTGGTTTTGCTTCAATTTTGAAACGTGTCACTAACTCATATTCCTTAACCAATTCAGAGTTTCTGAGCTCATAAGTAAATGTTTGATTATTCCCAGTTGATAATACCACACACGCATTCTTCAAATGGCCATTCACTGAGATGCTTAGTTTAGTGAAATGGAAGCAGGTTGCCATGCCAGTGTCTACGGCATGCCCTGAAGGATTGCGCAGTTCTGCAGCCTTATGCACAAATTATGGTTCTAGATGTATCGCAATGAATCAAAGCAGTTAGTTAACATAGCGCACACACAAAGGAATTAATGGCAGTCGTGTTTGTTCTGTCAACAATGCTGATGCATTAAACCTGAAGCTCTCGAGCTGGCAGCTTAACAAGTGGGAAAAATGTTCAAGTGTATCTAACCTATCTGTCTGAGAAATGGCACCTTATACAGTATAGTGACTGCATGGCATTAATTTCTCTGTATTAATATGGTAGTTAGTCCTCTACTTCAATGCATTTTAAATTACTTGACAGTGTTGGGCCTATATAGATTTGCTCGAGAAGTCTATTTTCTCGTAAGTAACTATAAACAGGGTGGCACTATGGCACAGCTGTTAAAGCCACTGCCACTGGACACCCTATCCTGACGTTGTGTCTTGTTTGTGCAAAATTGTGATTTTCTTCCTCTCAATACTTGGTTACCTCCGGGTGTTCTGATTTCCTCCCACATCCCAAAGGCGTGCAGGTTGGGAGGTTTATTGGCCACAGTTAATTGTCCCGCGTATGTAGACGGGTGGTGGAATCTGGGAGGAGTGGATGAGAATGTGAGGAGAATGCAATTAATGGGATCATTGTAGGATTGGTGTAAATGGATGGTTCATGGTCAGCGCGGACTTGATGGGCCGAAGGACCTATTTCTACCTGTAACTGTATCTCTATGAATCTGACTCTGTAAAGGGCCTGTCCCACTGTACGAGGTAATTCAAGAGTTTTTCCCACAAGTTTTCCCCTGATTCGAACTTGGAGAACGTCCGTAGCGGGTCCGTAGGAGTTCGTGGATATCTCGAAGCGGCTCGTACGAGTAACGGTAGGTACTTGGGAAATCTGGTAAACTCATGACGTTTTTTCAACACTGTGAAAAATGTCCACAAGTAAAAAAATACTCGTGATGAAAAAAATGGTTACTTTTTACTCGTACGAGCCGCTACGAGACATCCACGAACTCCCACGGACCCGCTACGGACATTCTCCGAGTTCCAATCAGGGGAAAACTCGGGAGAATTCTTGAATTACCTCGTACAGTGGGACAGGCCTTTAAGTTGGGATTGTGTCTACCATTGCAGATAGGACTTTATCATGAGCACAGCCTCACATGCGGCATGGAGTAAGTGCAAGACTTTCCTGGAATAAGGGTTCTATGAAAAGGAAATTTCTTCTCGTTAACTGTCGGTGACCTGTGGCGTTTCGCAGGGGTCAGTGCTGGGTCCGTTACTTTTCACATTGTAAATTAATTGGATGATGGAATTGATGGCTTTGTGGCCAAGTTTGCAGATGATAGAGAGATAAGTGGAGGGCAGACAGTGTAGAGAAAGCAGGAAGTTTGTAAAAGGACTTGGATGGGTTGGGAGAATGGGCAAAGAAGTGGCAGATGGAATACAGCATAGCAAAGTGTTCAGTCATGCACTTTGGTAGTAGGAATAAAGGCATAGACTATTTTCTTGATGTGGAGAAGATTCAGAAATCGGAGGAGCAAAGAGACTTGGGAGTGCTGGTGCAGGAATAATTATCCTGCAGGATTAATTTGCAGGGATGTGCTGGTATTGGAGAGGGTCCAAAGGAAGTATACGAGAATGATCCCAGGAATGATTGGGTTAACTTACGATGAATGTTTGACGACATTGGGCTTGTATTTGCTTGAGTTTAGAAAGATGAGGGGAGATCTCAGAGAAGTTTACCGTACAATGAACGGCCTGGATGGAGTGGATATGGAGAGGATGTTTCCACTAGTGGGAGAGTCTCGGACCAGAAGGCACAGCCTCATAATAAAATGACTCGCCTTCAGAAAGGAGATGTGGAGGAATTTCTTTAGCAGAGGGTGGAATTTTTAAAGCGGAGATTGACAGGGTGTCAAAGGTTACAGGGAGAAGGCAGGAGAATGGTGTTAAGAGGGAAAGATAGATCAGCCATGTTTGAGTGGTGTAGATGGGTCAAATTGCCTGATTCCGCTCCGATGATTTATGAACATGAGATAGCCTCATAAGGCTCTTCTGGCCCTGTTACGAGTTGAAGAACCCTTTTTGAGAAGGATGTCAGTAAGGAAATGATCATGCAGCACATAGAGTATACCTGTTACCTCTTTATTACATGAATTCACGATAGCACGTATAAATACTGATCCCTACTATATAGGGTAATATTAGATCGGATTGTGTTATTAGGAATATGGCTGATTTGGTAATATGGGAAATTAACCATTTTTTTGAGAGCTACATCAATGATTTCATAGCACTAATTTTTTGTCACATTTCATTGTCTATTCAAACACCAACAAATCCTCTATCAATACTCCGATTCAAGTGAACCTGATGCGTTAACTTTGTTTCTCTCCATAGATGGTGCCTAATCCACTGGAAACATTTTTTTTCGAGTTTAGTTTAATTTAGTTTAGTTTATTGTCACATGTACCAAGGTATAGTGGAAAGTTTTTGTGGTGTGCTAACCAGTCAGTGGAAAGAGATTTGTCCAAATATACATCCGTCTTACCCAGAATACTAAATGTAAATGGTCTGCTATTAGTAATGGTTGTAGTAACACCACTGGTTCTGGTTACAGGTGTATAACATGCATTACAGCATGAGTATAAATGGAAAAGTAAAGGATGGATCACTGGAAATTGATACAAAGAACAACCTTGAGACCTTCAGAACTGGAAGTGGCAATGAAGAGGCGGTGGAAGTTCATGATTTTCAAACTGTAAGTCAAACAGTGAGTGAAATTGTAACAAAAAAATATTTTAAGACTGCAGACATGAATGGATATGGTGGCAACTAATTCACTCACTCACAAATAGATTCAGCTCTGCCTATACAAACATATCAATCCATGCCCTTGTCTACCAAAGTAATTCGCAAAAAAAAAAAAATTCCAGAATGTAACAATAACTTCTGCTTTCGTTCCTCTCAGCAAATTGCTTTTAAAAATTCTTCCCTCCTTCCCCTCCAATGTCAATTCAAATATGTGCAAAGAGCTCATGGAATTTTTTGTTAGTGGGATTCAAGCTATCAAGGCCACAAACACTGCCACTCCCTTCCTCACCCTAGCCCTCTGAATCAAACATTTAATTTTCCCTAATCCTTGTCCCAGATTCACATTTTTAATTGGGGTCTGCATCCCCTTCATGCATTCTGGCCGCTCCCCTGTTCCTCCACTATATTGTATTCCCATTAACTGTTCACCGCCCAACTTTCATTCCTAGCCCCTTCATCAGCTGATGGTGCAAATCAATCTCACTGAGGTATTGCACCATTCCCTTCCAATCTTCTGTCATCATCCCTCTCCTGAAATCCCAACCCTTGACACTCTATCGTTGCAAACTACTGCCCTACATCTAACATTCCTTTCATCTCCAAATTTCCTAAAGTATGTTATAACCTTCCAAATACATGCACACCCTTACCCAAAACTCTTGATTTAATTCATACATTCCATTTTTCATCTTACCTCAATGCTTTGATCATTATCACCAATGATATCCTGAGCAACTTATTCCTATTTGCCTTTCTCAAACTGTGCTACTGCCATGGACATAGTGTCCATATTTTTCTCTGACACCAGTCCGCTGTCATCTAGCACCCACCTACACTCTTCTTACTTGTTGCGCGATGGTCAGTGAATCATGAGCCAGGGCTATTCTTTATATCCACACCATTGCCTTCAGTAACCATTGGGAATCTTGACCTTCTCCTCTTTCCCATTTCCATGCTGCACCCTCAGCCACATCATCCCAAAACATGGTGCTATTTTCCATGTGAGTGACAAAGACACCTGGGTTTAGCTCAGCACTTGATCCCTGTTCAACTGGTTGGGCTGTGTGCCCAACCTCCAATAATGGATAAGAAGAATTAAATATAGGGAAGCCCAGTCATTATTTTTGGTTATTTTCAAAACTGCTTGATTTCTCACCCAGATTGTTGGCTGCAGTTGACCCTGATTTGGGTTCCAGTCCACCATATTTATGTTATCACAAAAACTCGCTGATTCCATCTACTTTATGTTGCCTGTTATACTCCGACTTCTACTCAATCAAAACCTGGACCTTCAGAGCTCACCTTTGTTACCTGGAGACGACTCCCCCAGCTGGCCTGCCTCATCGCGAACTGCTAGCCTGTGTCGTTAGGTCAATGTCACATTAACCCATAAGCCCTGTGTTTGGTTAAATCACATTGCTCTTTAAAATTATCATCATGGTTTGTGAACACTCTTTAAAATTATCATCATGATTTGTGGACACTCTTTAAAATTATCATCATGGTCTGTCCTTTCATTTCTCTGTAATTTCTTTTTTTTTTGAATATTTTTTTATTTGAAGTAACCAGTTAACAATGTATAACACACATTTAAAACTATCATCTTAATTCAAAATTATCTACAAATAGCACATCGATAATTAATATCGTCTGTTTTTTTGGAAATAAAGATAGAAAAAGATATATAATAAAGAGGAAAAGAAAAAAAAAGATAGAAATAGAAAACAATCTACAAATACAAATTAAAAAAAAAAAAATTATTATATATATATAAATCTAAAACAACTAAGTACATTATACATGAAATTATTTCAAACAATAATATCAATAGGACATGCGCATTAATCCCATATGTAAATAAGTTATTCTCATCGGATTCCGTAGGGTGCCCGTCGAGCCGTGATGCCAAGAGCAGCTACTTCTCTAGATACTGTATATATGGAGACCATATCAGTTCAAAAGAATTATACCTGTCCAATAGGACAAATCTAATTCTTTCCAAATATAACGTCTCCTGCATCTCTGCTGTCCACATTTTAATTGTTGGGGATAATGTTCCCTTCCAAAATTTCAATATGATTTTTTTCCCTATTATCAAACAGTAATCAAAGAAATTTCTTTGATTTACTGTCAAAACCAAACTTGATTCCGGAATTCCAAATATTATTAATTTTGGGTCAGGGTCCAGTTTAACTTTAAGAACTTCAGAAATTACTTAAAAAATTTCTGTCCAGTAATAATTCAACTTGGGGCATGTTACAAAACTATGTATTAAGTTTGCTTCTAGATTCTTACATTTATCACAAATAGAGGAGAGATTGGGAAAAATACTATTTAATTTGGTTTTCGAATAATGTAATCTATATAGTACTTTAAATTGTATCAATATATGTCTAGCATTTAAAGAACACCGATTTATTCTCTGTAAGCTTTCTTCCCAAATTTCTTTTGTTATAGGTAATCCAATTTCATTTTCCCATGCTTGGCGATATGTTTCAGTTATTGGGGTCTCTTTATCTAGAATAATATTATATATATGAGCTATTAACTTTTCCGTATTTGGATGTAAATTAAACAAACCATCTAATAAGCCTGGTTCTTTATTTTTATAATCTTGTGTATTACATTTAATGTAATCTCTAATTTGTAAATATCTAAACAAATGTTGTGAAGGCAATCCAAAAATATCTTGCAACTCTTCAAATAATAAAAATTTTCCATTTCTATAAAGGTGTCCTATCCTTTTAATTCCTAAATCCTCCCAGAGTCTAAACCCCGCATCTAATATTGAGGGTTTAAACAATGGGTTATTCCTAATTGGTAACCTGAAGGATAGATTATCCAGATGTAAAGTCTTAACTATCTGTTTCCATATACGCCTATTATTATAAATTATAGGGTTATCCCTATAAATCTTTTTTTGTACTTCCTTTGGGGCAATTACATTTCTCTGTAATTTCACTAGTTTTGTAGCCATCCACAATATCTCCACTCCTCTGATACTGTCGGATACCATTCCTAAATTTAATTGTTCAGCTATTGGCACCTTTGCCTTTCCTTCCAAAAGCACAACTCTTGAAAATTCAAATTCAAATTGAAATTCACATTTATTGTCACATGCACCAATTAGGGTACAGTGATATTTGAGATACCGTGCAGCCATACAATTAAAATAACACAACACAATTGAAAGATCGAGAGAAATTAACATAAACATTCACCACAGTGGCCACTGTGATGGAAGGCCAAAAAGTTCAGTCAGTCTTCCTCCTTTTGTTCGCCCGTATTTGGGGCCTTGACCCTCCATAGTCGCTGCTACAGAGGGGCCTCATTCTCATTCTCTCCCTTTGAATTATCTCCCTTGGTCTTCCCCCCTCTGTAACCCTTTTCCTCTTTTACAGCACCTTCTAAAATCTACTTCTTTAACCTGTCCTTGGGATATCTGCCTTTTGTCTGTGTTTCTGTTTTTATTTTATAGCTGTCTCAACATTATTTTTTGTTTAACAATACTTTTGTTGGATATGTTGGGATGATTTTATTACCTTCAAGGTGGTATATGTTGTTTCTAGTCAAATTAACTCCTCTAGTTTATTAAATATATATTGATACATAAAGAATTACAATAACTCATCGTCATCTGAAATTATTTTTACATCTAAGTCTGCTTTGAATTTGATTGCTACATATTCAGCCAGAAGTCAAACTTTAAGGAGGAATATCTGACCCAGGAGAGGGACACATGTAGTGGAGAGTCATTCAGTAGCCAGTAGCTGATGAAAGGATTTGAATGGAGCAAAGTAAAACATGCCTGTCCCTCCTGACTCCAAACATCCGGTTGCATTTCAGTTTCTGTGGTGGTTGTGTTTCCTTTAAGAACTGCAGGAAAGGTTGCTTTTCACCTGCTGCCCTTGGGCTGAACGAGCTTTGCTTTTTGCTTCTTGGAAGCTGTATTAGAATCCCGCAGCAAGCATTGAATTCCATGCAGTATTGTTCCAATAACATTTCAGTCCTCTTTGGGTAAGAGTGCCAGTTGCCTGTTTGAGATCCATACTGTTTAGCCACGGGCAGGCAGAGTTTTGTTGAGGAAAGAACTGCAGATGCTGGTTTAAATCAAAGGTAGGCACAAAATGCTGGAGTAACTCAGCGGGTCAGGCAGCATCACTGGAGAGAAGGAATGGGTGACATTTCGGGTCGAGACCCTTCTTCAGTCTAAAGTCTGAAGAATGGTCTCGACCCGAAACGTGAAAAGTTTTTGTTTGCATGTTATCCAGTCAAAGAAAAGATTATACATCAACACAATCAAGCCGTCGACAGTGCACACTGATGACCTTGGGGGGAAAACTAAAAATTCACTTGTAACTTGACTTCACTAATTGTCTTCTTGTTATTCTACGTAAAATAGCTTAATGTCCTGAATATTTGGCATGTAATACTTTAAAAAAAAGATGTTAATGCAGTTAATGGTGCAATTAAAGAGCCACGTAGAATAGGGCTAAAAAAAAAAGTGTCTACCATAATCTCACATGTGTTAAAATCATTGACATAGAAACATAGAAACATAGAAATTAGGTGCAGGAGTAGGCCATTCGGCCCTTCGAGCCTGCACCACCATTCAATATGATCATGGCTGATCATCCAACTCAGTATCCCGTACCTGCCTTCTCTCCATACTCTCTGATCCCCTTAGCCACAAGGGCCACATCTAACTCCCTCTTAAATATAGCCAATGAACTGGCCTCAACTACCCTCTGTGGCAGAGAGTTCCAGAGACTCACCACTCTCTGTGTGAAAAAAGGCCTTCTCATCTCGGTCCTAAAGGATTTCCCCGTTATCCTCAAGCTGTGACCCCTTGTCCTGGACCTCCCCAACATCGGGAACAATCTTCCTGCATCTAGCCTGTCCAACCCCTTAAGAATTTTGTAAGTTTCTATAAGATCCGCCCTCAATCTTCTAAATTCGAGAGAGTATAAACCGAGTCTATCCAGTCTTTCTTCATAAGACAATCCTGACATCCCAGGAATCAGTCTGGTTATGTTTTCGAGTGTAGCTATTGCTCTGGTGTGGGAAATCAGGACAGAAATATCCCAATATGTGATGTTCCCCTAATAATCAGTTAATGTGATATTCGATCTGGGAGATACTGGTCACAAGGCAAGGGAGGTCTCATATTACCTGGAATATTTGTACCATGGAAATGTTTACATCCACCCGATAGGACAGGCAGGATCCTAGTTTAACTCATGTCCTCAGTGCATCTTAGATAAGGTGTGCGGGTCTCCAGAGTGGGGCTTGCACACCAAGCTCTAACTCTGAGGCCTATGCAGTGCTACTTACCCATGGCTGCTTATTCCTTGAAAATCTGACCACACATTTGTAGATGTCGCATTTTTGTTCCGCTTCTTTCATATCATTCTTCCCAGTATTGTGTAGAGCTGCTGACGTGCATATAGATTATTAACTGCGGGTAATTTCTATTGTGCAGGGAATCACAGGAATTCACTTCGCTGGAGGAGAGAAGTGCTACATCAAAGCGCAAGCTAAAGCGCACCTGCTGGATATCGAGAATCTGAAAACAGAAGCGGTTTCATTTGAGCTTGTAGGTGTTTAAGTGAATTTGAATTTCTAGTAATTTAAGATCTGCAAGACCCAGGTAACAAAATCTTTAAAAGGAGAAAGTGAATCTGTTACTGCTATTTGGAGCTGTGGTTTGCAGCATCTTTCAACTGAATGTACGCATAATTTGCAGGCTCCTTAATTTCCCCAGACCTCTTTGCCTTGTCAATCAGTCAAAGACGCTGCTTGCTGCAGGGTAAGATTTTCCCCTTGAGTGTGACATTCAGATTCGAAAGGGACGCTGGCCTAGTTGTTCGCTTACTCTGAAATTCATACAGTGGGACAGCCGAGAAAAAGCATCTGAAGTCTGCTAACCTCCTGTCCCAGTGGGAAGGCTAGAAATGAAAAGCAAAGCCTGGTGTGCACACTGCATAACTAAACTAAACAGGTTAATCCCTGCTAACAACGCAGGCCAGGGAATGACTAATGGTTTATAGAGCAGGTTCAGCTTGGGATTCTTTCATTATAATCATGTTCTTCTTTAAATCAGAACAATTTGCACAAGGCAGGGTAGCAGTGAGTATTATAAATGAGCAACCGCAATGCATGATACCTTCGTCCTTGTCTATTATTAGTAGCCAGAGCCAACCTGGCTAATTAATGCGATTACTGGTATGCAAATTCTATTCATATGAGACAGAAAGAGGTGGCACCTTAAATAATGTCAGTGGCAAGTCTGAAAATTGACATAATGAGGGCTCAATACATGTACTAATCTCAAGAAAGTGATGTTTAATTAGACTTTAATTTTTGACCAGTCACCTAACACTTTTCAGCTGAGGATTTCAGGAAAAAAAGTTGCGATTTGAGGGGCTGTGTTCAATTAAGATTTTAATTGAAAATTTAATGTGATTTTTTATTAAACTGACAGATAGAAAAGAACCATGAGTGAGAATTCCTGACTTGTGGTCTCCGAAAACATTTTAGAGCATGAATGCTGAAATATATCTCGGATAACCTGTAGCTTGTCAAACATATCCGTTATTACTGTACAAGTGGGCAGTCGGTATCATTACGGTTTAGTGCCTTTACGAGCAGGAAGATTGGCCCCTGATTCCTTCAAATCACTAGGTAGAAAGTACTTCAGTCTGTGATTATGTGGTAAGATTAAGGGCCAAAGCTCTAGAATCATTCTACCACAACTAGAGAGCACTGCTGAACTACTATCTACCTCTTTGATGACCCTCGGACTATTCTTTGATGGCTTTACCTTGCATTAAACGTTATTTCCTTATCATGTATCTTATTCACTGTAAATGGCTCGATTGTAATCATGTGTTGTCTTTCTGCTGACTGGTTAGCACGCAACAAAAAGCTTTTCACTGTACCTCAGTACAGCTGACAATAAACTAAACTGAACTAGTTGGGAGGAAGCCAATGATGACCACTATTCATATCGAAACATAAGGGGCCAAGCCAAGATTCAAGAAGACTGAAATAATTTGCGTCAAACTGCCTGTTAACCTAACGAGAAAGAGGAACATACAGAAGGTGAATAACAACAAATGCCAAGGAGAATAAAAACTGCATTTAACCAACAGAATAGAAAAGCAAATAAGGGTGAATAGAAACAGCAAGGTGCATCATCGGAAGCATGGGAGAACGATCCACATTCACTTTGCCTCGAATTCATGGAAGTGCAGAGGATTAAAGATACGGATGGGAAAGCTGACTTTGGTAAGGGTCCTTCTTGTTGTTAATTCAAGAACACATTGCCCAATTGAATAATTTGAAGTGAAATTCGCAGCATGTTTATCATTTATTATATATCAGTTATGTTGCCACAAAGCTGGTGTGAATAATTATTAATAAGGATCTTTCCTCTTTCTACAGATGGGCCTGACGAGAAAGAGGAATTGGACTGTTATTCACTGTCCCATAACATGCTGCAGTAGAACGTATAACGTACAACATTAGTCAGCTTTAAATCAGATTGAGAGGCACAAAGGAAAATATACAAATATACAGGTTCTATCGCTCAGACAATGCTTAAAAGATAGCGGAAGATTTTACATTTGATCACATATTAATGGGCCCGAAATACATTTTAAACATTCCACCACAATGACCTGAAACGTCACCCATTCCTTCTCTACAGAGATGATGCCTGTCCTGCTGAATTAAGGCCCTGTCCCACATGGGCGTCATTTGCGTGTCATTTACGCGACATCATTTACGCGTCACAATTCACAACATCTCCACGCACCACCTGCGTGACGCAAAATGACGCCCGAGTGGGACAGGCCCTTTACTCCAGCATTTTGTGTGTATCTTCGGCGTAAAGCAGCATCTGCAGTTCCTTCCTGCTCATAGGCAGATATGGCAGACTTAGTTTAGCATGCACTAGACAAAGAGATCTATGCACCAATGAATCAAAGTGAAATTGGACGGACAATTTCAACCTCTTTGGCATTGCAAAGTAGAGTTGTCAGTAGAAAAGTAGATAAGTATGGATTTCAACAGGTTAATCATATGGAGTCTTGGAAATTCAGTGACATACTGCGTCATTCTCATGGCACATATAATAAGACACTGAGAAGATAAAGCAAGGAGAAACAACTTGGCCAAAGTATGTTCTGATATAAGAAAGGATGTGACTGATATAAGAGAACTATTTGGAAATCATGCACACTTCAGTAACTTTCCCGCACAGTCACCCAACAGGTACATGCATAAGACACAGGGGCCTCTTCAGAACACATGGGCGTAATGTAATTGAAATCGCAAGATATTTATTTGGCATAGCAGTCACATTTTTAATATGGTTTCTCTGGGAGTGACAACGAATGCTCAAAATGGACACCTAGCTATAATTGCCAACATCGGACAATGACGTTCATAAACAGGTATTTCATAATCAAGCATATTTCTGTATTTCTGTATTTGTATATCTGGCTTGTGATATGTAAATGTCTACATATGTCATATTTAGATGTCTGAAACTATGTCAGTACAGAATTGTCCGTTATTAAAATGGTGAAACCTTTGATGTTGATGCTGGTATCTTCTTTGCTGAACACCACACAGCCATTTCACAGGACAAAGTTTTGTAACCTAATGTGCTTGAGTGCCCCAGTTACAAGGGGATTGCAAATGTATATGTACCTCAACAGCCTTACTTATAGTGTTTTAATCAACCAGTTTACATAATATCCTCAAAATATTCAATGGGTCAGGCAGCATCTGTATGGGGAGACACAATGAGTTAAGATTTCAAATCAATGACCATTCTTCAGAACTAGGAAATCAAACCTGTTTTAAATTCCAGGGAAGGTAGCAGTTTAATAATTGCCTGGGATCAATTCTTGGACCTTTGTTGTGTGTGCTTTATATATAGATGAGAATGTCGGTGGGCTGATTAGTAAGTTTGCAGACAACACAAACTTTGGCAGTGTTATGGATCGCGAGGAAGAATGTCAAAGGATACAACACAATAAAGACTAGTTTGTATTACGGCAGAGAAATGGCAAATGGAGTCTAAGCTGAACAAGTGTGAGATGTTGCACATTGGGAGGTCAAATGCAAGAGAAAAGTGTACTGTAAATGGCAGGAGCTTTTATCCTCAGACGAATCTTAGGGTGCAAGTCCATTGCTCCCTGAAAATGGCAACACAAGTAGATAGAGTGGAAGAGAAGCTGTAAGATATACCTGCCTTTGTTTGCCAAGGCAGTGAGCAGAAGTCAGGAAGTCATGTTGCCGCTGTAGAGATCTTTGTTGGGCCACATTTGATACATTGCGGCAGATTTGGTCACTGAAGGTTGTGAAGGCTTTGGAGAGGTGGCAAAAGAGGTTCACCAGAATGTTTCATGGAGCAGAGACTATTAGCTGCACGGGGAGACTGGACAAACTTGAATTTTTTCCTATGGTGCATTGGAGGCTAAGAAACAGTCTGATAGAAATAGATACAATTATGGGAGGCACAGGTACAGTATGTTAGATAGCTATAGTCTTTGCCCCGCATCGTGGATTTAAGGTGAGATGGGAAGTTTTAAAGATTTGTGAGACATGTTTTCCTTCTGAGAGTGGAACATGGAGCTCGGGGGAAGATATCATAGCAATGTTTAAGAGGAATTCAGAGTGGCACATGAATAGGCAATGAATGGAGGGAAATGAAGAATGTGCATACAGGTGGGATTAGTTTAAATTAACCTCAGAGCCAACACAGTCATATTGGGCCTTAGGGCCTGTTCCTGTGCTGTACAGTTCTATGTTTTTACACAAAACTGCCATAGAAAAGCTGCTCTATTACATCTTCTATGGACCAAGTGACCTCACAATTAATAGGATTATTAGAGTTAAGGGCCTGTCCTACCAGCATCCGACTCCATGCGATGAGCGCGATCAAACTGGAAGCGGAGGCCGCACGGAGGTCGGGTGATCCCCTGTACAGGGCCGTTATCACCAGCATGCGCCTGCATGCGGCAAGCACGACCAAACCGGCAGCGAGGGCCGCGCGGAGGTCGGGTGAGTGGCGCAACGCGGCGCAAAGTGAGGCGAACTTGGATCGAAGTCTTAAAGGTAAGTTCGCCAGGACAGAGAGGGGCACACAGAGAGGGGCACAGAGGCACACACAGAGAGGGTCACGGAGCCACACACATAGAGGGTCACGGAGGCACCTACAGAGAGGGTCACAGAGGCATGACGTCGAGACGGTGTGTAATGCGTCGAGGCGACTGCGAGCCGACAAGCCGTTGCCGCGCGGAATTTTTGAACATCGTCAGTTTTTCGGAGCCCCGCGCAATGTCGGGACGAACTCCGCACAATTCCGCACGGCTCCAGTGATCGAAGTGGGACCGGCCCCGCGACGCCGAACAGCTCAAGCGACCACATTAGGTCGTGCTCATTGCATAGAGCTGCATGCTGGTGGGACAGGCCCTTTCGAAAATATACTGAAATAATTAATTTTTTTCTAGTTTTTTCTCCCATATTGACTGGCACTGAGATATAGTTTCAGAGCTCCAATCATTATCCATCAGATAATTCAATGAAGAATCCATTAATCATGGGTGCATCCTGAGTGAATCTTGCTCAACTGGAAAGCCTTCTCTATCCGTGACAACCAGAAAACCCAACTTATTTGGAAAAGCACAGATCTGAGAGTTGTATTTGCAGTAATTCTGTAAATAAATGGCTCCAAACACCTTAATCTCTGAGGTATAAAGGAACTGATAGAATAAGAAGAGTGCTGAAGAAACACATAGTTCATGGAAATAGATGAAAGGAAAGATCAGAAATCGGAGAGATATATTTGAGAGACATGAGCTGAAAAAACTATTAAACATACTGTTTTAGCAACATGCTAGCACAGTAAACATTTTCAAAAATATAAACTGAGAATTTTGAAAGTGCCTTTCCAAGACTTTGTGTCAATAATACAGACAAGTTGGACCAAAGGAAAAAATTGCACCAGTAAAAAATATAATACATTTATATTGACTTATCTGGATGGAAAAAAAAACAAAGATGGCCCTTTCATGTGTGTTTTTCTTTTATGTACTGAATTCCCACTCCCCTGGCATCAGTCTTGAAGAAGGGTATCGACCCGAAACGTCACCCATTCCTTCTCTCCAGAGATGCTGCCTGTCCAGCTGAGGTACTCCAGCATTTTGTATCTACCTTCGATTTAAACCAGCATCTGCAGTTCTTTCGTACACATGTATTGAATTCTGGTGACTTAGACAAACTTAAAGGTGGAATCTGGCTCACTGGCATATCTGAACAGCAAGGCGGAGCATGGTGTCAGCCGTCATGTCATTACTTTCCGAGAATTGAAACGTGATGTATGGAGGGTACTGATGTACATTTTTTCTTTCAAATAGGAAGAAAATAACTCACTGGAAAGTCAGAAGCTCATAGGTTTATATGGTGCTTCATACAACTAGTGTCCTGTACCTCAAATGTAGCTGTTTTCACTTTTCCTTCAACGTATTCAGAAGCTAAGGCGAGGCATATTATTCAGCATAACACATGGGCGGTACAGTGCGCAGCGGTAGAGTTGCTGCCTTACAGCGCTTGCATCACCAGAGACCCGGGTTCGATCCCGACTATGGGTGCTGTCTGTACGGAGTTTGTACGCTCTCCCCGTGACCGCGTGGGTTTTCTCCAAGATCTTCGGTTTCCTCCCACACTCCAAAGATGTACAGGTATGTAGGTTAATTGGCTCGATGTGTAAATTGTTCCTAGTGTGTGTAGATAGTGTTAATGTGTGGGGATCGCTGGTCGGTGCGGACTCGGTGGGCCGAAGGGCCTGTTTCCATGCTGTATCTCTAAACTAAACTAAAATAAACTAAACATTTTCCTCCCGGTGGCTCAGCACTTCAACTCACCCTCCCATTCCGTATCCGCCCTCTCTGTCCTGGGCCTCCTCCATGGCCAGAGTGAGCAACACCGCAAATTGGAGGAACAGCAACTCATATTCCGCTTGGGGAGTCTGCATCCTCTTGGCATGAACATTGGATTCTCTCAATTCTGTTGACCCTTAAGGGCCTGTCCCACTAGCGCGCGATTAGACGCGACAAGCGCGACCTACCGTGGTCGCTTTAGTCGCCCGGCCTCGCGTGACCCTGTCCCACTGCGATTGCCGGAGTCTCGTCGAGTTGTGTGTAGCTGGTGTCGACATCGCGCGTAGTGTCCAAAAACCGACACTGCTCAAAAAATTACGCGCGGCAAAATCCTGTCGCGCAGAACGTGATTAACGTGATGACGTTTTGACGTTGTGCGTCTTCAGCGTGGCGTTGCGTGATGACATCACTGCCCGACGTCGTGCAACGCGCATGCTCATGCGCATCGTCACGTGATGAAAAATAACGTCCTTCCTTCGGACGTCGCGCGTGTAATCGCGCGCTAGTGGGACAGGCCCTTCACTCGCACCGGGATCGCCTGACCCCCACGCGACCCCCGCGTCCGAATTTGTCGCGCTTGTCGCGTCTAATCGCGTGCTAGTGGGACAGGCCCTTAACTGTCTCCTCCCCTTCCCACCTCTCCCTCAGCCCTCGGGCTCCTCCTCCTCCTTTTTCCTTTCTTCCCCCTGCCTCCTCCGCACCCCCCATCAGTCTGAAGAAGTGTTTCGGCCCGAATCGTTACCTAACTCCTTCGCTCCATAGATGCTGCTGCACCCGCTGAGTTTCTCCAGCATTTTGTGTACCCTAAAATAAACTAAACATGGGGTTTGCACAAAGTCAGTGTTGTTATTTACTCTTGTTGTGGTGTTGTAAAGGAACAAATGGCTAGGGCGACCCAGACTCACCACTGAAGCAGCCCAATGAAGGCACTATAGTCTAGAAATGTTTCTGCTTAGCATTTGTTCTCTGTGTATTACAGGTTCCAATTAAAATTCAAAACAGATCATTAACTGGGATTGTCAGACACAGAAATGCATATTGTGCAGTGGATAGTTGTACCATGTCCCTCTGTGGATTTAATGCGCTTACTGACTGAAGGAGACAGGTGCAAGGCAGTGACATATAGTGCCATGCAGCTCCAGGGTCATTGCTGCTACAAGTAAAAGTTAAGCATGCTTCAGAAACCACATGAGCTGTCACTTTTGAGCAGAATTGACCATGATGAAAGAGTGGGTGGGGGTAAATTAAGATCATACAGTTAAAAGTGATAGGAGTAGAATTAGGCCAATAGGCCCATTAAATCGACTCCGCCATTCAGTCATGGCTGATCTATCTCTCCCTCCTAACCCCATTCCCCTGCCATCTCCCCATAACCTCTGACTAATCAAGAATCTATTTATTTCTGCCTTTAAAATATCCATTGACTTCCCCAGATTCACCACCCTCTGACTAAAGAAAGTTCTCCTCGTCTCCTTCCTAAAAGAACATCCTTTAATTAAGGGTCCTGTCTTAATCTGGCACTGTGTCAGGGAATCCGTCAAGCAGAAGACCTTGAATCTTTAGTAATGGATCAGATGTCTTCAGTGTTGTGGTTGAGGGGCTTTCATTTATTGTGCCCTAGGTGCTCATCCGTAACATTGCAGTATCCCATTGTGCTTTGCGATCCTGCCTCTGATCCACTATTGAAGGAAAAGCTGTCTCAAAACAGCCATGCGACTCAATGCAATGATTCCCACGAATAACCTTTGCTTTAAGAGCTCCCACAATTGTTAAGTTTGGTATTTTCTTTCTCTTGCAAGTTGTAGAAGTTCTTCATTGCTATCAGGATTATGATCTTGTCGCTTGATGGGTGAAGATTCTTGTTACAGGGGAGAGTTGTACTGTAGCTACCAAGTTCTTTAAGACACCTAACCTCAGTGTTGGTGTGAAAAGTTTAGGTGCTTCAAATTAGAGCTGTGGCATCATTGATAGATGTATGTAGAGCTCTCAGATAGGGGTATCTGGGAGCTACATGCAAGAACAGACAGCATTGTCCTTGCTTTCTTGTTGAACCTTATCCTGTAAGCACAGATCTTTGGACAATGATGCCTGAAATTGTTTATCAGATGGGTACAGTTGTGGAAGAGTGTTACACAAATCGTGCGTACCCTTTCTCATTCTAGTTGTCCTTCCTGAATTTCTTCCTAGATACTAGAACACTGAATAAATTACCCATTTTAAGTGAAGCTCAGCATCCTGAAATTTAAATATAGACTTGGCATATCACTAAAAACACAGTAAATTGCTGTTTTTGCTAAATCTACAGCTTGAAAATATGCTGTACCTTCTGCGAGCTTGGCCAATATCCCAATACTAGCAACACACTCAACTAGCACTGCGGAATGGAGTTTGTTTCCGTGAACAAGCATCTGGACGAAATGGCTTAGAAAGTTTGACAGGAAAAACATTGTAGAAATGAGTGTGACTTAGAATCTCTAACCCATTCTATTTAGAGTCATAGAGTAATACAGTGTGGAAACAGGCCCTTTGGCCCAACTTGCTCACACCGGCCAACAAGTCCCACCTGCCTGTGTTTGGTCCATATCCCTCCAAAGCTGTCCTATCCATGTACCTGTCTAACCGTTTCTTAAATGTTGGGATAGTCCCAGCCTCCACTACCTCCTCTGGTAGCTTGTTCCACACACCCACCACCCTTTGTTTGAAAAGGTTACCCATCATATTTGTACCAAATCTTTTCCCCTTCACCTTAAACCTACGTCCTCTGGTCCTCGATTCACCTACCATTTGAAATGGTTATGAGACAGAAGAAATACTTACCTAACTGGCTTGATGTTTTTTTTTAACTTCATTTGAGTATGCTGGTGAATACACGGGAAACGTTGATAGGAGGTGGGAGTACAAATCGAAACCATTTATAATGGTTTAGACTAAAATGAAAGCCTACTTTAAAGAAAACACGGTGATCATGTAAATATCTAACCGCAGAATTATCCAAAGGAACCAAACCTCAAATACTTCCAATACTATCCCAAGCGAACCCCAGCTTGGGTTTAATGTTGAATGTTATGACAAAGACAAATAGTTAATTTTTGAAAGGGATTAAAAATATATTAATTCACCTGATTTGTGGTTTGTAATGTGTGAGGAACATATAGGGGAGAAGGAGAATGTCTAGCATCTGAGATGAAGCCATGAGGATTTGAAAGATCTGATGGTTTTATCAAGGAGAGGTTAAAAGGGAAATGTGATGAATTATACTTTGTAAACTGAAACCTCTTGGTGTTTGAGAGAAGATTAAACCAGAGAGTTTGTTGATTTGACCATTGATACGAGTCTCTGGGTCTTTTATTTAGAATTGTGGTTAACTGCTGATTTATCTCAAGATTTTTGGAGATAATGACACTGATAACTGTTCAAGTGTGATAGCTTTGATGTCATATTTTGTTTTCACATGTTTGACCTAATGTAACATATTGTAGTTCCATCAAACAATTATCTGTGTTCAGAGCATCAGAAACACCCATTAAAAAACCCAGAGAACTTCCAAAGTAGACATCTGGGTCTCACTGTTTGTCTTGATGGTTTGGCCAGGGAAGAACAATGACCACTAAAGTTAATCAGTTTTTGTCTCTTGCTTTATGGCTGTAATATTAAACCCAAACTGCTGCTGTGCAGGTAAATGTCTGAACATCACTGGTTGGTAAATCAAAAATGTAGAATATAAGATAACAACAGAAATGTTGGAAGTTCTTATCAGGTGATTGCAGATAGAAAAACAGAGTTAATGTTTGAGCAGGATCTTCGACATGAAATGTTAGTAACATTTTTATTTTCTCAAATGTTGCCTGACCTATTGAGTGTTTCCAGCATCTGTAGATTTTGGTTTTCATTTAATAGAGAGTATATAAGTTGGCTATTATTTGCTTTTATATTTTTCTATCGGGCATGAAATGATACAAAAAAAATTGACTATTCTTATTGTAAATACTGTATAAATCATTTATCAGATCAAGTGCAATAATGATTTCAGCTTTAGGCATAAGATTATTTTTTTGATCGAGTGATCCCTCGTGTATCAAATGGGAAATATAATTATGCATTGTTTCTGCTTGCTTCAGCCCCACAGAACTAATCTCCAAATATCTTGACTCCATCCTTGTCCAGTCCCATCCGACTTACATCCAAGACACCACACACGTCCTTCAACTCTTGAATAACTTTTAATTTCTTGGCACCCGTATCCTTATCTTTACCATGGACGCCCAGTTCCTTTACACGTCCATTCCCCAATAAAAAACTCTTAAGGCCCTCTGCTTCTCCCACGAACAAAGACCCTATTAATTTCCCTCCACTTACACTCTCCTCCTCATGGCGAAACTTGTCCTCACCCATAAAAACACCTCCTTTGACTCCTCTCACTTTCTCCAAGTTAAAGGTGTAGCCATGGGCACCCGCAAGGGCCCCCCAACTCTACCTGTCTTTTGTCAGTGATGTCGATCAGTCCTTGTTCCAGGTGTACCATCCCCCCCCCCCCCCCCACACTTTCTCCTCTACATCAACAGCTGCATCGGGGCTACCTCCTGCATCCTGCATGACATCTGGGATGTCCTTTGTCTTTAGTAAATGTGAATTCCCCACTGTTGTTATAGATGGATTCCACATAAGATCATAAGGTCATAAGTGAAGATGTATCATAAGATCATAGGATCATAAGTGATATGAGTAAAATTAGACCATTCGGCCCATCAAGTCTACTCCGTCATTCAATCGTGGCTGATCTATCTCTCACTCCGAACCCCATTTCCCCTGCCTTCTCCCCATAACCTCTGACACCTGTACTAATTAAGAATCTATCTATCTCTGCCTTAAATACAGTATATCCATTGACTTTGCCTCCACAGCCTTCTGTGCCAAGGAATTCCACAGAATCACCTTCTGACTAAAGAAATTCCTCCTCATCTCCTTCCTAATTTAATTCTGAGCCTATAACCTCTAGTCCTAGACTCTCCCATTAGTGGAAACGTCCTCTCCACATCCACTCTATCCAAGCCATTCACTATTCTGTGCATTTCAATGAGGTCCCCCCCCATTCTGCTAAACTCCAGTGATTATAGGCCGAGTGCCATTAAATGCTCATTAAAACCCATATCTCCCCTGTGTCCTGTGGTTCTGCTCTTCCTCCTCCTCCCCCCAGACTGAACCATAATGGAGTTCCCCTGCTTCTCACCTTTCACCCCACCAGCCCCCACATCCAACACAAAATCCTACGACATTTCCATCACCTGCAACGCAATCCCACTCCTTTCTGTCTTCTGCAGAGACCATTCCCTCTACAACTCCTTGGTTCCCTCATCCCTTCCCACCCAAGCCAACCCCTGCACCAGGTACTTTCCCTGCAACCACAAGAGATGTAACCTCCTCTCTCACCACCAACTCGGGCCCCCAGCTGTCCTTCCGGGTGAGACAAAGGTTTATGTGCCCCTCCTATAATCTAATCTACTGCAAACAGTGTTCCCGATATGGCGTTATTTATATCGGCGAAACCAAGCATAGAATAACTTGTTGACCATTTTATCAAACACTTGTGCTTGGTCCTCCAAGGCCTGCTGGATCTCTCTGCTGCTAACCATTATAACCCCATAACCATTGGAACCAAGGAATGGGAACCCTTTCCCACACTGACCTTCCTGTCCTGGGCCTCCTCCGTTGCCAGAGTGACGCCACATGCAAACTAGAGGAACAGCACCTCATATTCCGCTTGGGCATCTTACACCCCCATGAATGCTCATTGAATTTAATGTAACCACAAAACCCTCCCCCCCTTTCCTTGCTCCCTAAAACCTCCCCTTGCCCCGATCCCTCTTCTCCCCTGCGCCCTGTTTTGCTCCTCCCCCTCCACTTCCACCTGCATTCCTTCCTCTAGCTTCACAATTCACAATTCCCAATCCTTCCCCCCCCCCCCCCCCCCCCCATCTCGCCTGCTTTAACGTTTTAACCTACTCCCTGCCAGGCTTTGTCCTGCCCTTCTTCTCTTCCAGCTTCTCCCTTCCCCACCTCCACAATCAATCTGGAGACGGTTCCCATCCCGAAATGTCACCTAGCCATGTTCTCCAGAGACGCTGCCTGACCCGCCGAGTTACTCCTGCCAGCACTTTCTGTTTTTGAAACTAGCATCTGCAATTCCCTGTTTCTCCACTAATAATGAAGTCATCATCTTCTGAGGTGCAGATTAATAGGGATCACATGAAGGCATAATGTCGGCACTGTAGAGCGGTGGATCAGTATAGGAGCCTGGAATGAAGAAAGAACAGATATGATCTGAAAATAATCAGAGGACAAAAGCATAATTTGAAGGGTTTATTGAGTCGTGAAGGAACTGACAGGGTGGAAAACTAATGAGAACTCAGAAGTGGTACAAACTTGGCGGTTAGAAGTTTGTTCACAGGATTGGTAGTCTCTCAACTTGCACTTTAATGGATGATTCCCAAAGAAATATTTTCACGAGGTTCATTTCCAATGAAGAGAAGGTGGATGGATGATGATATGGAGTCTGGAATAAGAGGGGAATACAAGAGGGGGCTATGGGGACAAGAGAGTAAGGGAGAGAGGGTTGTGAGAAAAAGGGAACCAAGGTAATGGCCTTGTCAAAATCACAGAGCATTTAATAAATCTGACAGAAAAAACTGGCAATCAGCCACCATGTTGCTATCAAGCATCAATTTTAATTAAAGTGCAAAATACATGCCAACACCTTGAAGAAACATGATGGGAATTGCAGTGCAATGATTAAAGACAATATTGCTGTTAATACAATATATGTCTAAATGCTACATTTTTAAAATAAGGGTAATGTGAGTGTATTGGAATATATTTATTTTTTTCCCTCACCAAAAGCATGCAGTAGATTTTGAATGTAGGTTGGTTTAAGAGAATTAAAGGGAAGTAATATATTTAATGGTAATTCATTACTAGGCTGAGAGAAAAACAAGAAGTCAATTCCTTGTGGCAGTTTTAACCTTCTGCACTCATTCCAGGAAACATGCACTTCAATATGTTATCGTTCTATGATTATTAATCTTCTGAATTATTTTGTCATTTTAATTGGATATCTTTAGCTTTTAGCTGCCAGAGTATAAATTTTCAAGCCTTCTCCAAAATCTAATCATTGGCACAGCAATGTTTATACATAATTGATTGTATATTCAAATTTCAATGCTCATACATTTGTGAAAAAAGGGAAAAAACATATTCTGATATTTTCCATCTTTGCTCAAATTTAGTTTACCTGGAATTGCCAAATAAATTGCCATCAGCTGACAATGTACTTTGGGATAGTTGAGTACAAGACCTTTAAGCGAGAGCAAGACATGTCTTTATGACTGTCTGAGCAATACAAGGTGCCCTTTTCACGTGTCGTTACACCAAACCCTGTTTCAGAGATGCCTGAAAGGAAATACTCAGAAATCTCTCTTCAGTCAATTAGAGATTTCTTGAAATGGTCTTTGACAAAGTGGTTTATCAAGTGGTGGTGCTTTCTCCAGCTATGCAATAAATTTGTGGGGGGGGGGATGAATTATGCAATATCTTCAGCATGAGCCTGTCTCAGAGTACAGCAGTAGGATTGCAGGAATTTAACATTGGTTGCAAACTATTAGTTTCGCAAGTGAATCAAAGCAGTCAATCCTGTGCCAATGTCGCCATCTTGTGGGAATATGGAGGTAATTCCAGCTATTCTGGAAGAATCATTTCAAAAAAGGTCATTCAACCAGTTGATTGCTGAGTGTTCTGCTGTCTGAATATCTGAGGGCCGGTCACAGTTGCCTTTGTCCCCACCTCAGAGTTTGTGATGTTGAAGCAATGAGCCCAATCGTGTCTGAGCTGAGAGACCTATGAGAGATACAAAATGCTGGAGAACTAAGCGGGTACAGGTAGCATCTCTGGAGAGAAGGGATGGGTGATGTTTCGGGTCGAGACCCTTCTTCAGACTGGTCGCCCATTCCTTCTATCCAGAGATGCTGCCTGTCCCGCTGAGTCACTCCAGCATTTTGTGTCTACCTTTGGTTTAAACCAGCATCTGCAGTTCCTTCCTATACACTGAAAGACCTATCACTGGTTCTGTTTGCTCAGCACTACAATAAGTGCAGGATGCTGTTTGACACAGCAGCTTTATATCATCTGAGGAAATGTTCCCGTTTGGTACTATATGCAGTATTAAAAAACAAATTGTTACAAGAGAGGGGTTATTTCTTGAGACTATAGAAGTAGGAACAAAAAACAATTTAAAACAGGAATTCATTGAAACATTAACACTGGAGCTCCCTTTAGAATTCCATGTGACAATAACATCGCAGACTTCTTCTTCTTATCGAGTCCACACACAAGATTAGAAGTTGTTCAGCCAGAGCTGAACACAGTTCTCGGCATCTGCATACAATGGTGTATGTCTTGCGCTTCTTGTGTGTGGTGGTGGAAAGATTGGTGGAAACAGGGCCGCAACATGAACGCTCTTGCCTTGACACCAACATTGCAGACAGTTGAAAGCTACATTATTTTTTAATAATTGATAACCAAATGCAATGAATTATTTACTGTTCTCTAATTTAAGGAAGATGAAATCATGCCTGCAAAATTTGAAGAAGAATCTCTTATCTGGGTGGCGGCAGAGCAACCGATCAAAGACCATGCCTTCCTGAGCCCTAAGGTTTTGGAACTATGTGGTGACCTCCCTATTTACTGGCTTCGCCCAACTTACACCAAAGGTAACTGCGATGAGAGTTTTGCACATCTGTTTACCCTATTTCTTCCGATTACAATGTAACGTAGGATCGGTCAGATCTAATAAACTGTTTTGAATGAATGAATGAATGAATGAATGAATAGCCTTTATTGTCAGGGTTTTTAAACTGTGAAACCTACAAGAAGGTCTTCTCAAAGTAAGTAATAATTAATTCACACCTCAATCAATAACCATATAACCATATAACAATTACAGCCCGGAAACAGGCCCTCTCGGCCCTTCCAGTCCGTGCCGACCATTTATTTTCCCCTAGTCCCATCTACCTGCACTTAGACCATACCCCTCCATTCCCTTCCCGTCCATATACCTATCCACTTTACTTTTGAATGTTAAAATTGATCCTGCCTGCACCACTTCTGCTGGAAGCTCATTCTACACAGCCACCACTCTCTGAGTAAAGAAGTTCCCCCTCATGTTAACCCTAAACTTCAGTCCCTTATTTCTCATGTCATGCCCTCTTGTTTGAAACTTCCCTACCCTCAATGGGAAAAGCTTATCCACGTCAACTCTGTCTATCCCTTTCATCATTTTAAAGACCTCAATCAAGTCCCCCCTTAACCTTCTGCGCTCCAAAGAATAAAGACCTAACTAATCAATGTAAAGACCCAACATTGAATTTTGGACTTGATGCTTTCAACCTAAAATCTGAGTGGTTCACTCAACCAAAGATTAGATTGAGCGTATTCTTCAGCAAGTCTTACCTTCTTGCAACTTGGAATGTCAATGATAAATTAAATTAAATTAATGGCCAGCGTCCTTCCAATTTCTGATCTAGTTATGGGCAGTTTAGCCTGCAACTTCATTAATCTATGAGTGAATGTAAGCAGACAGCTTAGCTCAGGACTATTCATGACAATTATTATTAAGCAATTCCTTATACTGTTGGTTGTTACCTAACGATGAGATGGACCGATTGCAGTGTATTCATGTGAGTAATTAAATTCCATGTATCTTTAGTCTGTGCCTATGTCAAATGGATTCTTGCACCAGTGCCTTTACAAAGCCCTTACAAAGCTTATTTTATGTTAGAGATGCAGCATGGAAACATGCCCTTCGGCCCACCAAGTCCACGCTAACTATCGATCACTCGCTCACACTAGTTCTATTTTATCCCACTCTCACGTCCGCTCTCTACTTGCTTGTGGCCATTTACAGAGGCCAATGAACCTACAAACACACACATCTTTGAGATGCGGGATGAAACCAGAGCACCTGGAGGAAACCCATGGGGTCACAGGGATGAACGTGCAAACTCCACACAGGCAGCACCTGAGGTCAGGATAGAACCAGGGTCGCTGGTGCTGTGAAGTGGCAGCTCTACCACTATTCTCAGGTCTTCCTGAGAATATATTTGAAACTGTCAGTTGTATCTTTGTAAGCGCCCTTTATGGACAACTATTTGCATACCTAGGCAAGATCTGCAAGCAAAGAATTTCACTGTGACTTGTCACATGTGACAATAAAGTATTCTATTCTTTTCTATTCTATTCAATTTTTCATTCAGTTCCAGTGTTGTTTTGATTTTATTTCAGGCATTGGCAGTGATGACAAACAAACTTTGATGAAGTGCTGGAAACACTTCAGCCATGATCATATTGAATGGCGGTGCAGGCTCGAAGGGCCGAATGGCCTACTCCTGCACCTATTTTCTATGATTCTATGCTGCATTAAGCTTTGGTCTATTTTAAAGTGTGTTGCAATCAAAATCACAGACTATCTCAAGCTTTGCCTTAATTAATTATTTCTTTGACACAGTCTTTACACAATCACCAATACCTCTGTGATCCTTGCCCATTTCCACCCACGCTTTTATTCCTTTGGACATTTTCACCACCATCCCTTGGGCTAATGGAATTCATCACAAGGCTGAATCAGAATGTTGAAAGCAATGTGTGACAGTCTTAAACCAAAATAAATGAAATTGTAACTTAAGGTTGACATTTATTGTCAGCATAGAATTTTATTGATGAATAAGAATAAAAATCCATTTCCAGAAGGGCCTTCAGCAATCTTTTTTACGATTTTTATCGCTTAAACTGAAAAAAATTCAAGTTTTATTTATTCTTTGGTATTTTTCTATTTAATAAAGTAACTTGTGCTGTAAACTTAAATAAGAGCTTAATGGGTTCTTCAATATTTTCCCATAGCTCTTTGAACCATCAAACTCGACAGCAGAAAAAGAAAGTTGTTCCAAAGTACTGAAAATTGATAACATTAATGTTAGCATTTAAAATAAAAAAATGTTTGAAGCTAGACAATTTGCAATGCAATTACTCTTGTCTTCACAGAGGGTCAGAGGAAGAAAAGAGCGGTGGATCACGAGAAACCTCAAATACCTGACCCTTACTACTACGAGTTTGACTTTAACCCTGGTCCAGTGGATGAATTTGGCCAGATTCTGGGAGCTCCAGCTGAGGTTGACATTGAAACCACTGAGGTGCAAGCTCCAGATGCAAGCCTAGAACAAACAGCAAATGACACCATACCAGAAGGAGAAGGGCATCCATCAACTTTCAATGCAGAAAACCCCTACCATGTACGTATTGAATTGTCATACAAGCATTCAGGATTATTTCTCACAGGTCATTGATAACTACTACAGTTGAGAATAGCTTGGGCGTCTGTGCCAAGAAACTAGTGTTAAATTCCAAAGAATACATGCATTCATTCATGTTTTGTGCATTGATTGTGTGCATCAGTGGCTAGGCCTGTATTTAAATGCCTTTGACATTTTGTCCATTTCGCATGGAGTTTTTTGATAGATTCCAGGCTTTTGATGGTGTAACATTAAGGAATGGTGATATGTTTATCAATGTCAAAATGGACCAAATGGATTAGCGTAGCGTTGGCCAGTGTAGGCCGAAGGGCCTGTTTCCACACTGTATCACTCTATGGCTGAAGAGGAAATTTCAGTGAATGGTATTCCTGTGTACCTGCCCCCCTCTCTTTCTAGGTTGGATAACTTGTGTGGGTTGGGGTGGGAGATTGCAACCTTCACGTGGCCCACCCTGGCTTGCAATCAACCTGCCATGCACAAACTGAAGATCAAACAGAATACGTTGTCTTACAGTTTTAGGCTGTGTACGCCATACGCAAGAAGAGGACTTGTGGGGTTCAGAGCTCCTATCAAAGAAGTCTTGATGAGCTATGATAAATCACTTTGGAAGATGTAACACTTGACTAGTGTTCTGGGCACCATGTTATAGGAAAGATATTGTCAAGCTGGAAAGGGTTCAGAAAAGATTTACGAGGTTGTTGCCAGGACTAGAGGGTGTGAGCTATAGGGAGAGGTTAAGTAGGCTAGGTCTCTATTCCATGGAGCGTAGGAGGATGATGGGAGATTGTATAGTATACAAAATCATGAGAAGAATAGATCGGGTAGATGCACATAGTCTTTTACCCAGAGTAGGGGAATCGAGGGCCAGAGGACATAGGTTCAAGGTGAAGGGGATCATATTTAATAGGAATCAGAGGAGTAACATTTTCACACAGAGCGTGATGGGTGTATGGAACAAGCTGCCAGAGGAGGTATTTGAGTTTGGGACTATCCCATCGTTTAAAAAACAGTTGGACAGGTATATGGATAGGACAGGTTTGGAGAGTTATGAACCAAGCGCAGGCAAGTGGGACTAGGGTTGCTGGGACATTGTTGGCCAGTGTGGGCGAGTTGGGCTGTAGGACCTGTTTCCACACTGTATTATTCTATGACTCTAAGTACTGGTTGAGTTACCAATCAAGTAGTCTTTGCCATGGATGATACAAACAGATCTTGAGCAGTGTTGGAATTGCACTCAACCTGACAAATGGAAGGTATTCGATTGAATTCTGATTGATGCCCTAACACTTTTGGAAATAAGGAGATGAATCATTTTGCAGATTATCTAACCTCTGACTTGCTTTTATAGTTGTTGTATTTTTGCACTTGTTCAGTTAGATAATTTGGTCCATTGCAAAATATTCAAGGTGGGCGACTTAACCATTTAACCATATAACAATTACAGCACGGAAACAGGCCTTCTCGGCCCTTCCAGTCCGTACCGACCATTTATTTTCCCCTGGTCCCATCTACCTGCACTCAGACCATACCCCTCCATTCCCTTCCCGTCCATATACCTATCACTTGCGAGTGGTAAGGGCATTGAATATCAAGGAGGTGATTTTTATGTCAGAGTTTTCCATTCATAGGGTTATGCAGCATGGAAACAGGCCCTTCAGCCCAACTCATCCATGCTGACCAGGATTTTTTATTTGGGCTAATGACATTTGCCTGCATTTGGCCTAGATCCCTTGTAATGGTTTCTTATCTATATGCCTGGCCAAATGTATTTTAAATGTTGTAATTCTACCTACCTCTAACAACCTCCTCTGGCAGCTTGTTCCGTGTACCCACCACCCTCTGTGTGAAAAACATGCCCCTCGGATCCGCTATAAATCTTTTACCTATCACCTTAAACCTATGCCCTCTAGATTTGGATTCGGCTAACATGGAAAAAACTCAGTGACCCTACGCACAATCGATGCCCCTCATGATTTTATAAATGTATTTAAGGTCACCTCTTCGGCAAGAGGTACGGAGGTTTGAGAATGCATTCCTCCAGATTCAGGGACAGTTTCTTGCTCCAGAATCGGGGACAGTTTCTTGCAACTGTAGCTGTCATTAGACAACTGGACTGTTCTCTCTCCAGCTAGAATGCAGTCTTGACCTTCCATCTAACTTATTGGGGATCTTTGAACTATCTTAATCGGCCTTTATCTTGCAGCAAATGTTGTACCCTTTATCCTTTATCAGTACACAGTGGACAGCTGATCATAATTATACCAATTTTGGAATTGTCTATAGACTTACTAACATGCCATCTACATTCTCATCCAAATCATTAATATACATGACAAACAACAGCAGACCTAGCACTGATGCCTGAAGCACACCGTTGGATAAGGGCCTCCAATATGAAAAGCACCTCGTCCCAGAGTCCGGGTCAACCCTGACCTCCACAACCCTGTCTGTGTGGAGTTTTCACATTCTCCCTGAAACTGTGTGGGTTTCCTCTGGGTGCTCCAGTTTCCTCACACATCCCAAAGAGTGGTAGGTTAATTGGCTGTTGTTAATTTTCCCGAGTGTGTAGGAAATGGATGAGAATGTGGGATAGCATAACACTTGTGTGGATGGGTGATGGATGGTTATTTCCATGCTATTTCTCCAAACCATTCAAACCTTCTGTTCCAGCCTATCCTATGGGACCTTGCTCCATACCTATGTGGTGTGAATGTTTCTTACAACCCTTGTCAGCTCAAACCTGGCTGTTGTTCAGATAATTTTGTGTGCTCACAGACTGCTTCATTTTTGAAGAGTTGTAAAATAAATAATGCAATCATCAGGTCTCATTGGTGATCATGGAGAGAAGTAGCTGGAAGTGTTGGGAGTGTTTGTAGTAAGACTATGTGTACTCTTGCCATCATGTCATGAGGTGGAGATTATTAACTCTAACAACCACTACCATGTTCTTTATACAAAGTACCACTCCAGCCATGGGATATTTTCCCATTCATTCCCAAGTTTTAAGTTTTACCTTAAGTCCTTAACACCATATGATCAGCTATAGTAATATCAGTATAGTACCAAGTCTATAATGAGCTTTGAAGTTGACTACACCTAGTAATTCAATCAGGAATGGACATCAAATGCTACCAAATGGACAGTCAATCAAATGGACATCAAGTCCAGGGATGTCAGGACTTTCATATGAGGAAAGATTGGATAGACTCGGCTTGTACTTGCTGGAATTTAGAAGATTGAGGGGGGATCTTATAGAAACTTACAAAATTCTTAAGGGGTTGGACAAGCTAGATGCAGGAAGATTGTTCCCGATGTTGGGGGAGTCCAGAACAAGGGGTCACAGTCTAAGGATAAGGGGGAATTCCTTTAGGACCGAGATGAGGAAAACATTCTTTACACAGAGAGTGGTGAGTCTGTGGAATTCTCTGCCACAGAAGGTAGTTGAGGCCAGTTCATTGGCTATATTTAAGAGGGCGTTAGATGTGGCACTTGTGGCTAAAGGGATCAGGGGGTATGGAGAGAAGGCAGGTACGGGATACTGAGTTGGATGATCAGCCATGATCACATTGAATGGCGGTGCAGGCTCGAAGGGCCGAATGGCCTACTCCTGCACCTATTTTTCTATGTTTCTATGCTACCTCAGTCTGCCAAGTTTCTCTCTGTGCCATTTGAGAGGAGTGTCAACAAGGCCTCCATCGCTTTGCTATTGACTGAGTGTGGTAGGTGATTAGAAGATTGAGAACATTTGGTTATGTAGCCAAATACGCTATCAAATTTCTACAGGTGTACGGTAGAGAAAATACAGTTGCATCATGGCTTGGTTCGATAGCTCGAACGTCCAGCAACAAAGGAGACTGTGGAAAATGGTAGACATTGCCCAGTCCATTGCTCCCAACCATCAAAGGGATCTACAGGACACACTACCTGGAAAAGGCAGCTAATATTATCAATGGCCCACAACACGCAGGCCACACTTTCATCCTGCTACTACCAGCAGAGAGAGAGGTACAGGAGCCTGAGAACCATAACCTCCAGGTTCGAGAACAGCTTCTTTGCAGCAGGAATCAGCTTTGTCGCTTTCTCTGAAAGACTAGCTGCACAATAAAAATGATAATTGAGCTGCAATCTAATCTATCCACTGTCATCACAAGGTATCATCAAAGGTTCAGGAATGAGGAAGTGGATACTTTTATTATGGAAATACATACTCAAACAAAACCAAAAAATAAAGAGTGCTAGCTCTCTACTGTGAGACATAATGAGCAAGATCCCAAAGGAGGAAATGAAGGAAAGCCTTCCCTGACAAACTAAAGCATGTCATTAGAAAACTCCCCCAAGCCATAAAAAAAAATATGAATCAATTGTAAATAAAGAAACCAATCTTCCAGACAGCTAAAGATGGAAAACCTGTAAATATTCCCTTGCACTGCCTTGTTTCCTCCAAAGTTAGCTTACTTACTATGTACTTACTGCCTATTATGCCTCCTGGGATGTAGGGCCGCAACGAAGGTCCTCCACTCCTGTCTGTTCTGGGCTAGCCTCTGGACACTACCCCAGGTCAGGTCTCCATCACACCCAGTAGTGTTGATGCCTTCAGTTGCTGTTTCTGTAACACATTTCTTTTACAAGACAGGGTTGATAGCCCTGTGCTCAACCTCCAACCTGGAGGACCAGTGGATCGCTCTTTGTCTCGCCTCTACACTTCGACCTGTCCAGCATGGGAGACCCTAACAGGAGATGAATCTCCCGCTGGCATAGCTGTAGGGGTCACTGAGACACACAAGCTCCCCGACCACGACAAGGTTGCAATCCAACGGGGAGTTGACTGAAATCATTGCAGAACTTAAGAGAATATTGGGAAACAAAACCATTGCTGCAGAATTGAAGGATGTAGGTATTTTTCTCCTACACTGATATATAGCTCAGCCTGAACCGGTCCAGGGTGGGGAAAATATAGTCAATGTTCGCACAGCACCACAACCCACTTGAAATGTTTATTAAAACAAAGTAAATGCCACAAGTAAGATAAGTATAAAGGCAATAAATAATACAACATAAGATGATATTCAAAATTGGTGGCGTTGTAAAATGCTACGAACTGCTGTAAACTAATTTGATCTCTGTGTTCTGCACCTTACACAGTTTTAACTCTTAAAGGGCCTTAAGAGTTCCACTTACGCAACTTTTTGGGTGACTGCCGGCACCCATCATAAGTCGTCACAGGTCGCCGAAAATCTTCAACGTGTTGAAAATCCAGTGGCGACCAGAACCAGCTACGACTCTTTGGGCGACTACTCATGACCATACATGTCGCCAGGGTGTCACCTGTAGGGTCATGAGTAGTCTCGTCAGTCGCCCAAAGAGTCGTAGCGTCTTTCTGGTCGCCGCTGAATTTTCAACATGTTGAACATTTTCGCCGACCTGCAACGACCTATGACAGGTGCCGTCAGTCGCCGAAAAAGTCACGTAAGTGGGACAGGCCCATAACTGTGTCCTTTGACAGATATGCATATGCACCTTTTTGTCCCTGTACAGGGGATAAACCCTGCCTGCAGTTCCTTTGTAAACCGTTTATTAATTTTAAATATTCATAATGCGTTAACTCTGAATCATTTTGGACAGGATTTAATTGCTAAAGTCTATTTCCAGCCCTTGTTTTTTTACAATCCAAAAATCATACCCATGACAATATGTAACTGACAATTGAGTGATGTAACTTTCTATTTGATTTTTCTATTTTCATTGTGAATATGCTCTGGAACCACAAGTAGTCCAATATTAATGTTTGATGTTCAACCATTAGTGTGTCAATGATAATTTGCTTGAGGAAAATAGTTTTTAGATTGTTTTTGTCATTTACAGATACAGCATGGAAGCAAGCCCTTTGGCCCATTAAGTTCATGCTGACCCATTGATCAACTGTTCACACATAGAAACATAGAAAATTAGGTGCAGGAGTAGGCCATTCGGCCCTTCGAGCCCGCACCGCCATTCAATATGATCATGGCTGATCATCCAACTCAGTATCCCGTACCTGCCTTCTCTCCATATCCCCTGATCCCCCAAGCCACAAGGGCCACATCTAACTCCCTCTTAAATATAGCCAATGAACTGGCCTCAACTACCTTCTGTGGCAGAGAATTCCAGAGACTCACCACTCTCTGTGTGAAAAATGGTTTTCTCATCTCGGTCCTAAAAGATTTCCCCCTTATCCTTAAACTGTTACCCCTTGTTCTGGACTTCCCCAACATCGGGAACAATCTTCCTGCATCTAGCTTGTCCAATCCCTTAAGAATTTTGTAAGTTTCTAGAAGATCCCCCCTCAACCTCCTAAATTTTAGCGAGTACAAGCCGCTAGGTATATATTATACCACTTTCTCATCCACTCCTCATACATTAGAGTCAATAGACTATAGACAATAGACAAAAGGTGCAGAAGTAGGTCATTTGGCCCCTGAGCCAGCACTGCCATTCAATGTGATCATGGCTGATTATCCCCAATCAATACCCCGTTCCTGCCTTCTCCCCATATCCCCGACCACTATTTTTAAGACTCCTATCTAGCTCTCTCTTGAAAGCATCCAGTGAACCTGCATCCACCACCGTCTGAGGCAGAGAATTCCACAGACTCACCACTCTCTGTGAGAAAAAGTGTTTCCTTGTCTCCGTTCTAAATGGCTTACTCCTTATTCTTAAACTGTGGCCCCAGGTTCTGGACTCACCCAACATCAGGAACATGTTTCCTGCCTCTAGCGTGTCCAAGCCCTTAACAATCTTATATGTTTCAATGAGATCCCCTCTCATTCTTCTAAACTTCAGAGTGTACAAGCCCAGCTGCTCCATTCTCTCAGCATATGATAGTTCCGCCATCCCGGGAATTAACCTTGTAAACCTACGCTGCACTCCCTCAAAGCAAGAATGTCCTTCCTCAAATTAGGGGACCAAAACTGCACACAATACTCCAGGTGTGGTCTCACTAGGGCCCTGTACAACTGCAAAAGGACCTCTTTGCTCCTATATTCGATTTTTCTTGTTAGGCCAACATGCCATTCACTTTCTTCACTGCCTGTTGTACCTGCATGCTTACTTTCATAGACTGATGTACAAGGACCCCAGGTCCTGTTGTACTTCCCCTTTTCCCAACTTGACGCCATTTAGATAGTAATCTGCCTTCCCGTTTTTGCTACCAAAGTGGATAACCTCACATTTATCCGCATTAAACTTCATCTGCCATGCATCTGCCCACTCCCCCAACCTGTCCAAGTCACCCTGCATTCTCATAGCATCCTCCTCACAGTTCACACTGCCACCCAGCGTTGTGTCATCTGCAAATTTGCTAATGTTACTTAGAACATAGACATGGAAACATAGAAACATAGAAATTAGTTGCAGGAGTAGGCCATTCGGCATTCGAGCCTGCACCGCCATTCAATATGATCATGGCTGATCATCCAACTCAGTATCCCGTACCTGCCTTCTCTCCATACCCTCTGATCCCCTTAGCCACAAGGTCCACATCTAACTCCCTCTTAAATATAGCCAATGAACTGGCCTCAACTACCCTCTTGTGGCAGAGAGTTCCAGAGACCCACCACTCTCTGTGTGAAAAAAGTCCTTCTCATCTCGGTCCTAAAGGATTTCCCCCTTATCCTTAAGCTGTGACCCCTTGTCCTGGACCTCCCCAACATCGGGAACAATCTTCCTGCATCTAGCCTGTCCAACCCCTTAAGAATTGTGTAAGTTTCTATAAGATCCCCTCTCTATCTCCTAAATTCTAGAGAGTATAAACCGAGTCTATCCAGTCTTTCTTCATAAGACAGTCCTGACATCCCAGGAATCAGTCTGGTGAACCTTCTCTGCACTCCCTCTATGGCAATAATGTCCTTCCTCAGATTTGGAGACCAGAACTGTACGCAATACTCCAGGTGTGGTCTCACCAAGACCCTATACAACTGAAGTAGAACCTCCCTGCTCCTATACTCAAATCCTTTTGCTATGAAAGCTAACATACCATTCGCTTTCTTCACTGCCTGCTGCACCTGCATGCCTACTTTCAATGACTGGTGTACCATGACACCCAGGTCGCGCTGCATCTCCCCTTTTCCTAATCGGCCACTATTTAGATAATAGTCTGCTTTCCTGTTTTTGCCACCAAAGTGGATAACCTCACATTTCTCCACATTATACAGCATCTGCCAAACATTTGCCCACTCTCCCAGCCTATCCAAGTCACCTTGAAGTCTCCTAGCATCCTCCTCACAGCTAACACTGCCCCCCAGCTTAGTGTCATCTGCAAACTTGGAGAGTTTGAAAACTTGAAGTAACATTTTTGTTTTTACTGGGGCCAATTAACCTGCAAACCCACGTGTCTTTGCAATGTGGGAGGAAACCGGAGTACCCTGAGAAACCCCACACGGTCATAGGGAGGCTGTGCAAACTCCATACAGAGAGCAGCAAGCTCAGGATCGAACCTGTGTCTCTGGTTCTGTGAGGCAGCAAATACAGAGAATGTGGAAACTCCATACAGACAGCAGCAAGCTCAGGATCGAACCTGGGTCTCTGGTGCTGTGAGGCAGCACCATTGTGATTTGAGATTATCAACATTCTAAGGAGTCTTTCTGATACTTACACTTTCAAACAACTGTCGGAGACAGGAGTAAACATATCTTAGCTTCCAGTTTTTTATGTGTTGATATAATCTACAGTGACATTCCAACATTGTAAGGGTCCAGAAGACAAATCTGTGTTAGTATAAATAAATGCCCTCAGATCTCCTTTCAAGTTACGGCCTGTTTGAAATGTTCAGCATTGACATTAGGTTCCCCCCAGGATCTATAGTTGGAATTTTCAGTCAATTTCAGTCAATCTGGGTTCACCATGAGTTATGCATTCTTCCTCAAGGATTTTTATTTAACTAAAAGCAACAACAGAGATATCATAGAATAAATTACTTTGAAATCTCCATAAGAAACCTGTTGCGACCACTGTTTATAATCTGCCGTTACTTGTTTGGCCTTTATTGTGCAAGAACAGCCTTTTGTTCAATAGAGGAAGAGGATATTTGAAGATCAAGATCTCAGATCTGTCACAAACTCATTGTCTACCTAGAACAGTGAGTCCTGCCTTTTCCTTCTGCTTCTGAGACCTTACGTACCTGCAGCTGGCATCATGCATCATTGGGAAAATACCACCTATGCTTTGCCTGTAAAATCCCTCAATTTCCCTGTAAGGATAAACAAGGTTAGTGTCCATTCTCAGGCCAACAGCACTGAGACTGAGGACCAGCTGGGCATGTTCGAGCGGCAACATCATTTGCTAATGACAGTATCTGGAAGTTCTGACCCTTGCAACGGGTGGGGATTACCTGGTGACATAGAAACAGACCCAAAGAAGCACTGAGTGTTTCTTTGAAGAAGTGGAGCATCCCCAATGAGTCCACTGACCCTTGGCACTTAATGGGGAAGCTGCGCTCAGGATAGCATGGAGAACAGTAGAGCCATGTATTGGGACCACCCAGAAAGCCCGTGACAGAGCACACCACTGCACAAACTAACCACACACCCTCTTGTGTTGACCGCCACCTGCTCCACCTTAGAATCTGTAAAACCCGATTAGGTGCAATTCATCCTCAATCCTGATCGACTGCCAAGAATGGAGAAGAATACTTTCCACAGGAAACATTTGCAAAGTTGGAAAATGTAGCTTTGAATGCATAATTTGAAAATAATAAAAGCTCTTTCGCTGCCCATCTCTCAGATCCACAGAGAACAACTTTTCCAAAAGATGCTGGTGAGGGATATACAAAAAAAAAATAATGTACCTGCTGATAGACACACAATGCTGGAGTAACTCAGCGGGACAGGAAGCATCTCTGGAGAGAAGGAATGGGTGACGTTTCGGGTCATGACCTTTCTTCAGTCTCGACCCGAAACATCACCCATTCCTTCTCACCAGAGATGCTGCCTGTCCCGTTGAGTTACTCCAGCATTTTGTGTCTAACGTCGACTTAAACCAGCATCTGCAGTTCTTTCCTACACATGTACTTGCTGATCTTGGTGTGAACACCTCTCCGCAAGGGTTTTCCTCTGTCCACAACTCAACAACTAAATCTGACCGGTGAGTTTTCCTGAAACAGGAACCATGTGACAAATAAATGTATCTTGTATGTTACAGTGCAGTGAAACAACATGTGGAGTCAACAGAGTTAATCAATGAAACCCAGAAATATTAGGCTGAAAAGGAAAAGCTTTATTTTAACATTGTAATACTAACAAATTATACAGATCACTTCTTCAAAATGTTCTGCCAAGATAATTTTCAAACGATATCTATAATGCTTACAATTATGTTCCCAAAAACATCTGAATATCCGTCCAGAATATAAATTTGCATAATATTGGCAAAGTGACAATTCAAATCATACATCATAACATTTTCAAAAGCTATTTCAGCGACCATAAACATCAAAATGCCATTGGGTCTACCAGCCTCTGAATTTAAGTTTAAAAAGCAGATAGCCAGGCCCCAATGTTTCAGGCGGCAGCACTGAGAATGTTATTAGCATCTTGAGAGCAAGGTTTCAAGTAATTATACTCTTTTATCAAATTTGTTAATGTTACGGTGTTCATGTTACCACATTAGAAATGTTTTAAATGCAAACAAGTGCCTGGGTGGCACATCAGGGTTAAGTTCACACACAACCCATTCTCCTCTCGAATGGGTTCTTGCAATCACTGACCAAGTCCACGGGTTAAGTATCTCTTTTGGTCTTCGACAAGGGCAAAAATGAGAATGCTGAAGGTTACTTATCCAGAATGGACATTAGTTCATGAAATCATCCCACTCATAATGCACTCAAGAAAGTGTATGGGTGTAAGTCAAGTGGAGTGGGGTGCAGAAGGCTACATTAGTACAGTCAATATTATCCTGCAAGCCCAAGTTACATAAATCAGTTTAATATTCATCATCGATCATTCTTAGCAAGAGGTTTAAAACACATTTTAGAATTACGCACAAGAATAGTCTTTGTTTTGAAATATATCAATGGTGATATATATATAATTTGATTAATATCTGAGTTATATGACTGAATCATTATAGTATTTCAGTGTAGTTCTGAATTGTATTTATTTGTTGTTGCAGGGATTAGGTGCTGTCTAATGAAGGGTTAGTAAATTGTACTTACCCCCCTTATGCATTAGGATTAGCTTGACAAGTTAGATGTGGTGTCCTTATGGTAATGAGGGACAATGAATATGAAACATAATTGGTGCAATATTGTAGGAAACATCTTACATAGGCATGTACACACAAACTTGGGGCCATATTATATACTCGTTTTTTTTAAACATCTTTCACAGTGTGCTGTGACTATAATTCTAATTTAAAATCCCTATAGACGATGTATTTGATTGTTGTCTGTCAGGTTGTCATGGTGATGAAAAGAATATTGACAGAGGAGTGGGCTTTGCAGCGTATTTTAGATGCACCTCTTAGGGGAGGTTTCTGTTGTGCTAAATGAAATGAAATTGTAGACCTATTTATAAAAAAAAAATGATTTTGTTACTCACAGCTCACAACAGAAAACATTCACAGTTAATCAATCAACGAGTGCCAGTTCCACTCTTCCAGGACATAGATGGCACCTGACCTCATTCTATCCTGTTAATAAAGAAAAGATAGACCTGAAATTAGCGTTTGAGAGAAAAAAGGACTTAAATATGGAAGGTTTTTTTCAGAAGCACACACTATTATTCCAATGCAGTCTATCATTCAGATCTCAAATGTGCCAAGCGCTATAATTGATTCTCTCATAAATAATTGAAGTGACAGTTCCAGCATTGGGCAGTGCATATCAAGAGCTGATAAGGATGACAGCAACACTATTCTTGTTTCGGATAATGTACATTTAGTATAAAAATGACTTGAATTAAAATTACTGTAATGGTAATGCTGAATATTTACATAGATTTAGTCTCCATTCCTCATCTCCATTAAAATCTCCAGCGATATTTTATCTGTTATTCCAGTTGCCTCGAGATGCTTTTAGTGTTTTGGTCTGTTTATTAATTCATAACTTTCAATATCCAGTTTAGTATTTGTTAATCTTGTCTGAGTTGGTAGTAAGGCTTGAATGCGTTTTAAGCAATAATGTAATGCAATTGATTGATATTTATTAACTGGGAGGAAAGCTAATGTATAATTCTGTGTACGTTCAACTCCGGTGACATTTACATATAAAGTTCATATAATGAAACAAAATTGGTGCACTAGTTGCTGCATTTAAATCATCTTGCTTCTCTTTGATTTAATTTGATTGCAGTCAACCATGAGCCTTCATGATGGATCATGATCTTTTCTGGATTGTCAGTCAATGTGAGATTTTGTTTCTCGGATTATTCCTCTCAGAAGTATTTGTACATACATTGATCATGAAAGGCAGCTGATGCAGAATTTTTTGGATTTTCACTTCTGTGTTGTCAAGGCTAGCATTAATTGCCCATTCCTGATTACTTTCATAAATTAGCCATGAATGTTCCTCGTAAATTCTGCAGTCTATATTATTGGAATGGTTTGATACAAATGAATAGCTAGTTGGGCCATTCAAAAGACAACTAAAGGTCTGCCATTTAATTACGAGAATGGGACCCACAAAGCAAGATTTTTATAACAATCCATCTTTGGCCACTATATTTCCAGATTTTTAAAACGGGATACAAATTTTCAAGATGACATTGAATTTTCAAGGGAATGGCAGATGGAATTTGATTCAGACAAGTGCAACACAATGTGTTTCGGGACATTAAGCTAGGGCAGGACATACACAGTGAATGCACGGCACCATGAAGTTGAACAGAGAGACCAAGGGATACAAGTACATTGTTCCCTGTAAGTGGCCATACAGGTAGACATGGTGGCGAAGAAGGTATATGGCATCATCAGCTAAGACATTGAGTACAAGAGTTGGGCTATTGTGTTACAAGATGCTAGTCAAGCCTCATTGGATATTGTGTGTATAAATGTTTGACACACCACTGAAAAAATGTAAATAAGTTAGGGAGGATGCAGAAAAGATTCACAAGGACGGTGCCTGAATAGGTGGGCTTGAGTTGTGGGAAGGTGGTATTATAGAGGTATATAAAAATATAAGCAGCATTCATAGCCAAAGAAAGGTAGCCTAGAAATGGAGAAACAATGAAGTGCAGATGCTGGAATACAGAAAAAGAGACAAAATGCTGGAGTAACTAAGCTTGTCAGGAGCATCTGTGGAATACATGAATGGGTGACATTTCAGGTCAGGGTCCTTCTTCAGACTGAGGAAAGACATGTGTCTGTGGTGGCAAGCCGTGGTTAGAACATGGTCCAAGAACAGGGGAGCAGCAGGAGTCTGAAGAAGGATCCCGACAAGAAACGTCATGTTCTCCAAAGATACTGCCGAACCCGCTAAGTTACTCCAGCACATTGTGTCTTTATTTAGAGAGAGCCAGAGTCTGTTTCCGATGGTAGGCACATCCAAAGCAAGAGGACATAGATTTAAGGTGAGAGGGAGTAGATTAAAAGCGGGTGTGAGGTATAAATCTTTCACACAAAGAGTAGTTGGTATCTAGAATGAGCTGACAGAGGAAACGGAGGAGGAAAGAACTGCAACAATATTTAAGAGGCATCTTAAGACAGATATTTTAATAGGCAGGGAATAGTGGGATGTGCAATGTGTACAGGCGCATGGGAGTAGTAACCAGAGGCATGATAGTCCAGACAGATTTGATGTGCCAAAGGGCTGGTTTTAATGCTGTACAACTCTATCACACTGTGGTATGTTAATGTCTTTAAACCAGTGCACGCCAACACCCTGAACTAATGTTGCCCTCTTTGACACTCTGCAGCTTTGCCCGTGAATGCTATGTTCACTGCCATCCAAATGGCAAGGGCATTCTTAATGTTGACAGAAGATTGCCTGTCATATTGGCCATTTAATGAAGAATAAATACTCAATATTTCTGTTTAAAAAAATGTGGCTCTCAAAAATAGTTTAATCGGATTTGATATGAAATCTCTGCAGCATGAATTACCTCCCAGGTAGTTTATATATTTCTTGCCAGAATTTTAATTATGAACATACATTGATCAAAATTTCAACATGATATAACACAATGGGGGTATTCAGTCAATCATACCCGTTATTCAAAAGAACAACCCTATTTGTTTCGTTCTTTTGCCTTTCATCAAAGCCCAGTAATGTTGTTTTTTCTATTCATGCATACATCAAATTCCCTTTAGAAGATAATAATAATTGCAGATCATAATAATGTAATGAATAAACAAAACCCCTCATCTCCCCTCTGGTTCTTTTGCCAATTATCTTAAATGTGTGTTGTTTGATTACTGTCCCGCCTTCTCATGGAAACCATTTCTCCCTCTCGACTCCATCAAAACACTTCATAATTTTAAAAGGTATAATTTTATTCCCATTCAGTGCAATCAGATTCTAAAGAAATTAGTTTTGTGTGTCAGGATATTTATGACATCAGTGTATTTGCCCTTCAACTCTGTAGATCTTGACATTTTGTGTCCTTGTTATGAAAAGTTAATAAGATGCATGTTAGCACACTGATGCAGTGATTGATTCAAATGTTCATCTGAATGAACTGCAACCTTAATCTCAGGAGACACGGGCTATAAAGTGTCATCAGAGATTATGGTTTTCATAACCTTTTCTATAAAATCTTTTCATCACAATGAAGGCAGGTTGTGCACTTAACACTATAAAATGTTGCCTGCTGAAATGAGTAGAATTGGAATTGCAGGTGCCCTGCAGAGCTGGGAAAGCAACAAAGAATATATTATCTACAGCACACAAGCCACAAAAATAAATGCAGAAAATCCCTCCCCACCGCCCAACCCCCAGGAGAACACTCATTTGTCCCACTGTTTAATAAGTTGTTATATAAAAGTCGCTCAGGACATTGTAAATTATGATTGACAATCAAAATGGCTTTTCATCCATTTAAGTGCATTTATAATGGACAGGCAGAATTTATTCTTGGGATTCCTAATGGATAGAAATGTACTTAAGTGACAAAGAGCTTGGTTTGGCACCTACGTGGTGAGCACTGGTATAACACCAACAGAGATCTCGGCATAATGGTGGATGAATGTCAGTCTCCCATTCATTGCTGGAAAATTGGGACGATACAAGTAGTAATCACCTGACCAAAGAACCCCGAATGTTGCAGGTCAAGAAAGAAATCTCCTGCAAAACTCACTTCCTGATATTTCAGGAACCAACGCAGTATAATAACATTTAAAATTAACAATGAGAGTTGTACAGCACAGGAACAGGCCCTTCAGCCCACCACATCCATACTGACTGTTGCACCCAAATATATTAATCCCATTGACGTACTTTAAATGGGTTTGGTGTGGACAGCTTTCTTGTGAATTGGTGAGTTGTCCAAATGCTTCTTAAATGTTATGAGTGTATCTGACTCCACCTCTTCAGGCAGTGAAGTAAAGATTATTCCACCGCCACATTGTTTCAATTCCCATATTAGATCTAGGACTATTCTACCCCCCAGTTCAGTTTACATAGGTTGTTAATGACTCACTTTTCACCACCGCTATGGAATCAACATTTAGACCAAATGGAATGATGAATAGTATCGAGAAACAACATGAAACGAGGGAAGACAATGGTTCCGGAATATAATGATGCAAAGTTCTGGAGTAACTCAGCAGGTCAACACCTTCCCATGTTCTCCAGATCGGGAATCAATTGTTATTTTTTCTTGTTTTGAAATAATGGGTGCTTTTACTATGAACTTCATTATTTGGAGAGGGATGATTTTCAAAGAAAAAGAAGACATGACTTCAAACCCTTGAAACATTGAAATCTCTCTTTTGTCTTTCTAGAGGATCTTAGAAGGTGAAGGAGGCGCTATGAACTTTGACCCTATGCTGGATCACCTGGGAATCTGTTGTGCGGAGTGCAGACGCAGTTATTCCCATTGCCAACGTATATGTGAACCCCTGCGCGGGTACATGCCATGGCCTTATAATTACCAAGGGTGTCGTGTCACTTGTAGACTGATTATGCCATGTACCTGGTGGGTAGGACGTATTCTTGGTTATGTGTAAGCTACTAGTAAGTCACACCTTTCAAATATAATACAGCCCCGAGGAAATTAACTATTGCATGTATAAACAGTTATTATTAGAAAGAATGATCAGATTGGCGTACAAAGTGCCTTTATAACCTTGAATGTTAAAACACCTGTATGTTAAAACACCAGTCTATGCCAATCTTTTTTTTCTGCAGATGTAATATAACTTGAGTTTAGGTTTAAAGTTGAAATGCTCCAAAGTGCATAAAGCCAAACCATATAATGCAATATAAAAATAAAAAGGATGAGCTTGTTTATTTAGAAATTTGTGCAGTTAATAATATAATATTGTGCAGAGCTTCGTAAATGTGCAATAAAGCATACAGTAGCATGTATGTGTGCTTAGATCTTTATTTGTACAGTTAATATAACCAATTGGTGGTGTATATGTAGCTCTGGAATGAAAGGTCCCGATTAATACAAAGGTACTGGATGGCTAAGACTGTAAAATGTCTTCTCTTTTTAAGCTTCTTGAATTTAAAGTTTCCATTTATCAAAGAATGTTGTGCATGTGTGTGCTGTTCTCCAGTTAAAATATCCTAACCGTGTGTGGTGCCGGTATTTTTTTAAAAATCAACAGAATTTCATAGGTTTTCTGGTAAATAAAATAAATACATGTAAATGTAAGAATATGCCCTACTGGTTGTTAGTAACAAAAAAGTTTGCACTTTATATTTTAAATCTGTAACATTGATGCACAAGGGTTTGATAATCCCATCACTCATGCTAAGCACTGGATAATATTCTGGTTTATTAAAAACACTTTTGTAAGGGTGGGAGTAAATATTAGAGGCCGTGGAAACATGAAATGCTCCTTGGCATTCATTCTGAGTAGAATTGGTCGAAGGTAGACAGGAGATAGATTGTTCACAGCCTATTTAACCAGAACATTCCACAAAACAAACTCCCTTCTATTGACTCCATTTATACCTCACGCTGTCTCGGCAAGGCCGAGTCGCACCCTGGCCACTCCCTCTTCTCGCCTTTCCCATCAGGCAAAACGTATTGAAGTGTGAACACGCACACCTCCAGATTCAGGGACAGTTTCTTCCCAGCTGTTATCAGGCAACTGAATCATCCTACCACAACCAGTGAGCAGTGAGCGCTGAACTACTATCTACCTCTATGGAGACCGTCAGGCTTTCCTTGATTGGACTTTGCTGGCTTTACCTTGCGCTAAACGTTATTCCCTTATCATGTAATCTATACACTGTAAATGGCTCGATTGTAATCATGTATTGTCTTTCTGCTGACTGGTTAGCACGCAACAAAAGCTTTTCACTGTACCTCGGTACACGTGGCATAAACTAAACTAAACTACATTTCAAGCATGTCCAGTTTGGGAACTGAAGTACTGGAGCTGTACCATCAAAATAGTCCAAAGTATTACACAAATATGCGAATACAAATGAAGTTGTATGGCGGATGATATTGTCCACATTTTCAGATGCATTAATATAACAAGTCAGGAGTTAAATTAGTTTAGTTTAGTGATACAGCGCGGAAATATGCCCTTCGGCCGACCGAGTCCGCACCATCCAAAGATCCCTCACGTTAACACTATCCTATACACACATGGGAAAATTTACACATATACCAAGCCAATTAACCTACAAACCTGTACCCATTTGGAGTGTGGGAGAAAATCGAAGATCTCGGAGAAAACCCATGCGGTCACAGGGAGAATGTACAAACTCTGTACAGACAGTACCTATAGCCGTGATGGAACCCGGATCTCTGGCGCTGCTAGCGCTGTAAGGCAGCAACTCTACCGCTGCATCACCCTGGCTTTACCTTGCATTACCTTTAATTACCTAAATTAATAACTCCTGTACTCGTCTGGGAGATTATATTGAACAAACCATTCAATCAGACGGCCTGAAAGGGAAACCATTGAGAAGCAATGGATGAAAAGTGCCAGAAATGGGCATAAACAGAAGTATGGTGTGCTCAGATATAGAAACTCAGGAGATGTTCTGACTCACTGAACTCACAAGATTTGAAAAGAGGATGTTTCATGGTTGAACATAAAGTCTCTTTGTATTATGGAATTAACAACTTAATTTCCATGCATGGGTATTTGGACAGCTTGCAGCAATCCTCTTGAAAACAAATCCAAAGTTTAACAAGCACAAATAAGTGATGTCTGGTAAAATACTTCTCAAGCGCATGTGCCTTATTTCAACAAACGGAGTGTTCAGGGATGCATAAACAGATGGGGAAGTGTTGAAGTGTAAATCACATTAATTCTTGTGATATGTGCTGAGCCTTAGATGTGATTAAATGTGAAGTTAATATCACAAGGTACACAGTTTGGATTTTTAAATCTAAATGCTGAAATTCAATAGATTGGTACCACAGTGGCAGAGGAAGCAATTATTTTATTCTATTAAAAACAGAACATTTTGGAAAAGGCCACATATGCGGGGAAGAAAAGGAGTTAATGACTCAGGTCTAAAGCACTTTGTCCGAACTGATGAGAAAAAAAGCTCACTAAACTGCAGGGAAGTTGTGTGCGAGTATTTTCTATAGGATAGGATTGGGGTGACCATGGGGATAATCTGGAAATAATGTTATCTGGTCCGTGGAAAAATGGGAGCAGACGAGAGTGTGACTATTAACCAAACAATATTGAAGTTGTGAAATGCAGAGCGTGATGACATGGTTCGATGGTTCTTTATTGTCATGTATGCACGGCAGAGCGAAATTCTTTTGCAGAACCCACAAATGCAGAGTTGCCATCTTTTGGCAATGTCTACAAAGAACATGAGGCAGTCCAAGGTCCAGTCCATGTGCTAGAAGTACTGGGTCGCCCCCAATCCAGGTGAGCCCAGGTACGCCCCAGGCTTCTGCAGGCCCTCGACCCAATGTTCTTCCCCTCGTCCATTCGCCTCTATTTTTTAAAAAAAAATGTAATCAAAAAATGTATTCAATTATGAAAAATAATATTTACAATACAATACAACAAAACAGAACCCACCACCATAAAACTAGATAAACAAATATGCTAAATAAACCATTATACAGCTATGTTACAGAGAAAGGTTGAACAAGTTAGGGTTACAGAGAAAGGTTGAACAAGTTAGGTCTTTATTCTTTGGAGCGCAGAAGGTTAAGGGGGGACTTGATTGAGGTCTTTAAAATGATGAAAGGGATAGACAGAGTTGACGTGGATAAGCTTTTCCCATTGAGGAAAGGAAAGATTCAAACAAGAGGGCATGACATGAGAATTAAGGGACAGAAGTTTAGGGGTAACATGAGGGGGAACTTCTTTACTCAGAGAGTGGTGGCTGTGTGGAATGATCTTCCTGCAGAAGTGGTGGAGGCAGGATCGATTTTAACATTTAAAAGTAAAGTGGATAGGTATATGGAAGGGAATGGAGGGGTATGGTCTGAGTGCAGGTAGATGGGGAAAATAAATGGTCGGCACGGACTGGAAGGGCCGAGTAGGCCTGTTTCCATGCTGTAATTGTTATATGGTTATATGGTTATCTTACAATCGTTATCATGGAGACATTCAACCCCCCGCGGAGCCGGAAATCCCCCCCGTGGACAGCCCATTGTCCCTCTCTAGTACCACCCGGGCGCGGACGTAACCCTGGAAAAGGGGCAGGCAGCCGGCTCAGGCAGCCGGCTCTTCCGCCTGGCGCCATGACACGCGGGGAGCAACCCAACCAGGACATCCTCGGCCCCACCCTCTCCCCTACGCACAGGGTGTCCAAAGATGAGGATGGTGGGTGTGAAATGCAGCCATAAGGCAAGGGGCAGCCCCTTTAGGTATTGGAACAGGGGCTGTAGCCTCACGCACTCCATATACACGTGGTACAAAGACTCGTCCAGCCCACAAAGGAGGTTGGCGAGTCTGTGAACCGCAAGAGAAACAGGTTGCAGGGTTCCCCCCCCCCCCCTCCACGTCCACCTCTTTGTCCTGGTGCCTTAAGGGCGCTGGAGCCAATACCCCGGTCCTTCCCCGACCGGCCCACTCCTCATCTCCGTCGCCACCAATGGCTCCCTCCTCCTCCTTAACTCCCCGGTATTTGGGGCCGATCACTACACGTGGCTGATCAGCGAGTGTGGCGTGGTGACGGTTGCTGCTCCCATGCCTCCCGTACAATGTCACGGAGTCTCCGGGGGTGTGAAAAAAGTCCAGTGGAGGACTCGGGGACCTCCCTCACAGCAGAGAGAACATATGGGATGATAAGGTCCCAGTTGCACCCATCTTAAGTCACCACGATACGGAGAATGCGCTCCAGCCTTTGGTTGAATGGCTCCACTCGCCCGTCAGTCTGTAGATGGTAAACTGAAGAGTGCGGGCGGTGAACGCGGAGGAGCTCACACACGGAACCCGCGAGACAAAGAAGATGCCCGGGTCAGTGAGCAGGGCCTTTTGGAGGCCGACTCTGGGAACATAGGAGAACCATCTCTTAAACAAAGGGTTTACTTATCGCCTTCCGATGGGGGACAGTCTCTAGGTATTTGGTTACATAGTAAAGGATGACGAGTATATATTGATGACCCAAGGCAGACTTAAGGGGCTGTCCCACTTGGGCAACCTAATCCGCAAGTTCTGGCGAGTTTGCCCTCGACTCATACTCGCAGCATGGTCGACACAAGGTTGTAGGAAGTCTTTCCTTCATGCTCGAGAGTGGTCTCCGCGTACTCGAGGCCTCAGCTAGTTTGCGGCATATTTTTCAACATGTTGAAAAATGCCCGCAAGTAAAAAAAGGTTGCCATGGAAAAAATCGATACTTTTTTTACTCGTAGGTTTAGATGTAGTAGATCGTAGTAGGCCGGCATGTTATTCGTAAGTATTCGATGGTAGTCGAAGGTAGTCGTAGATAGCCTTCATCATAGTCAAAGGGAGGTTGAAGGAGATTGAAGGAGGTCGTCTTCACTCTCCACTATTCGGTGTCCAATTTTCCCGTAGTTAGTCGTAGCTAGTGGAAGCTGGTCTTCAACATAGTCGAAGGAGGTCTTCTACATAGTCGAAGGAGGTCTTCAACATGACATTTTTTCAAACTCTCCTAACCTCTTCTAAACTCGCTAATTAGGTCGCCCAAGTGGGACAGCCCCCTTAGGAAGAGGCCCAATTAAGTCCATTCCAATACCTCAAACGGCACTTCGATGGTGGGCAGGGGTACGAGGAGGTGGGGGGTTGGATGCCATCTGCTGCAGTCTGGGCATCGGCAGTAAAAGATCAGGACCTCAGAGTTGAGTTATGGCCAGTGGGTTCAGTCCCATATATGTTCCATTGTCTTCTGTGCACCTAGGTGTCCTTCTAGTGGGATGCATGTGAGCCAGTTCCATTACAATGTCTATTTTGCAGCATGGTACTACCAATAATTCAACTCGTCCCCCTCTCTACTGCATAACATAATACAGAAGGCTAGATTTACCATTAGCAGCTGTTGACCAAAATTACTCCAAATAAGGCCCGACCAAAGTCCAATAATACTGTAACATGACTTTGTGTTTTTTTATACTCAATGCCATGACCGATGACGTCAATGGCCAGCAATTCTGCAATTTTTTTTGCAAAATTGGTTTAGTATAAATATTACAGAACCTCAAAACTGGTAGTTTATCAAGTGGCCTGGCTTCTAGGCAATGGCATTGAAGCAACAGCCAAGAAGGCACACCAACACTTCTACTTCCGCAGAGTATTGAGAATATTTGGCATGTCTCCAATGACTTTCATAAACTTCTACATATGGAGCAGAGAAAGCATTCTGTTGAGTTGCATCACAGTTTGGTTTGGGAACATCTGTGCCCAAGACCACAAGCAATTGCAGAGAGTTGTGGATATACTGTAGCCTATTCCGTCACACAGCATGGACTCCCCACCCTTCTACACTTCACGAGGCCTCGGAAAAGGACCCAACATGATCAAAGACTTGTCCAACCCTGGTCATTCCTTCTTCTCTCCACTCCTGTCGGAGAAAAGATGCAGAAGTTTGAAAGTGTGCACCATTACATTCATGAACAGCTTCTTCCCATGTGTTATCAGGTTCCTGAGCTGCCCTTCCATTAGGAAGGGTACTGTCTGATTTACCACTATCCCATTGTAGACAGTGGGCTTTATAGGACTGATGCGCTGCAATGCTAAGGACTATATTCTGCACTCTGTATTTTCCCCTTTGCTATACCAATTGTGGTTGAGTTTGACTTGATTGTATCTGATCTGATTGGATTGCATGCGGGACAAAGCTTTTCACCGTACCTTCGGTTCACATGACTATAATAAATGTAAACCTAAACTTAAAAGACAGGTCTTCTTCTTCTTCTTGTGTATGGCGTGCACAGCCTAAAGTTGTAGGACAACCTGTTCTATTTGATCTTATTTGATTGTGCACGCCAGGTTGATTGCATTCGTTGAAACGTGAAGATTGCAATCTCCCACCCCAAAAGACAGGTATGATCTTGATTAAATATTTGAACTCAAAGACAGCAGGTTTGAACGCAACGTCGACATGAAATAACATTTCCACCTCAAAAGGGTAAAATGCTGAACCTGAAATATAATTTTTCAATGTTCATGACTTTAATTGGATAATTGTCGGAAGATAACATACAATTTTGGGCACCACATTACAATAAGACTTTCGAAGCAGTGAAAAAGATACAATGAGGGTACACAAAAGGCTGGAGAAACTCAGCGGGTGCAGCAGCATCTAAGGAGCGAAGGAGATATGCAACGTTTCGGGCCGAAACGTTGCCTATCTCCTTCGCTCCTTAGATGTTGCTGCACCCGCTGAGTTTCCCCAGCCTTTTGTGTACCCTCGATTTTCCAGCATCTGCAGTTCCTTCTTTAACAAGATACAATGAGGACTCTCCGGGTTTTTTTCCAGGGACACAAGGTTAATATCATAAATCATTATTATTTTCACTCACACTAAATAGGTTAAGATATGGTCTGATGGAGGTCTTTGAAATTGTGAAGGGGTAAGAGAGAGTAATTAATGATGGATTGTTTTCATTGGCCAGAGAGACAATAAAAAGGGCACATCTTTAAGTTAATTACAAAGAGATGAGAAAGCGATTAGCGGATTAGAGGAATTCTTTATGGAGTGGGTGATTAGAATGATGAATTCTCAACCGCAAATAAGCCAAGATACATAAATCCTGTTAAATTGGGAACTAAATAGTTGCTTGAAAGAGTAGATTAGTAAAGGTTGTGGGGCAAGTAGAAAAAAAGGAATTAGACCAGATGACGCATGCAGTGAAAATCTCTCATGCAAATTAAATGGTTAATTCTCTACTGTAACTTGACCCATTCAATAATCTATTGGGTCAATCTTTAAGATGCTTACTGCCCTCACCAAATCATTGAGAAAGATTAGTTTATTGTTTTAAAAAATATCAAAAGCGCCATTGCCAAGTAAAAAAAGTTTTATATTGGCAAATTTACATCAATTAATTCTCACCACTGGGTTATTGATCAGCTATTGCTCATTATGTCAAGTTTAGGACATTATTTAGAAATGGTACAGGATTGTTCAACTTTATACACAACATGGAAAAATTACAAGCTAGGATTAGGATTAGGATACAAGCTTGTATCAGATAAATAGAAAAGTTCATGTCAACGTTGTTAATATTCTATCTGAAAGCTGAAACTAGAAATGTATGAATAAAATTATTACAAATTATACAATGTATTTACACACAGTGAAAAGGTAATGAAGCCTTGTGCACAAAGAACCATAAAGTTACCCACGCAATTCAAAGTAGTCAAAGTAGACATTGCAGTTTTTAGGACACAACTGATAGCTCGGTGATAGACACAAAAAGCTGGAGTAACTCAGCGGGACAGGCAGCATCTCTAGAGAGAAGGAATGGGTGACATTTCGGGTCAAGACCCTTCATAGCTCGGTGCTTTGCTTCTGTAACTAATAAAGACTTAATATGAATTATAGCTACACTATTGAATCAGGTGATGTTAGACCGACATTAATAGAGTGGAAGTGTTTATTGTTCAAATTAAGATTTTACCTCAATATTTCAACTAATTTAGACTAAAGGGCCTGCCCCACTGTATGAGCTAATTCAAGACTTCTCCCGAGTTTCCCCTGATTCACTCAGAGAATTACGGTAATAGCCGCTCGTAGGTACTCGGGGCTCTCGTGGACATTTTTCAACATGTTGAATAACCTTCACGAGCTTACCACGTTTCCCGAGTAGCTGCCGTTTGCGTTATGAGCCGCTAAGAGACGGCCCGAGCTCCGACGTACCCACTACGTACATTCCACGTGCTTACCACGAGTTTGATTTTTTTTAAACTCGGAGGAGCTCTTGAATTAGCTCGTACTGTGGAACAGCTTAAGTAGTGTTAATTTTGACCTTGACAGTGTTCAGTGTTAATTTTGACTTTGACTGTGTTAAATGGGTTAAGGGCCTGTCCCACCAGCATGCAACTCTATGCGATGAGCACGACCTAACGTGGTCGCTTGAGCCGTCCGGCGTCGCGGGGCCGGTCCCACTTCGATCGCCGGAGCCTTGCGGAATTGTGCGGAGTTCGTCCCGACACCGCGCGGGGCTCCGAAAAACCGACTATGTCCAAAAATCCCGCACGGCAACGGCTTGTCGGCTCGCAGTCACCTCGACATTTACACACCGCCATGCCATCGTGCCTCCGTGAATTTATCTGTAGGTGCCTCCATGACCCCCTATGTGTGTGGCTCCGTGGCCCTGTGTGTGTGTGTGCCTCTGTGCCCCTCTCTGTGTGCCCCTCTCTGTCCTGGCGAACTTACCTTGGACTTCGCTCCAAGTTCGCCTCACTTTGCGCTGCGTTGCGCCACTCACCCGACCTCCGCGCGGCCCCTACTGCCAGTTTGGTTGCGCTTGCCGCATGCAGGTGCATGCTGGTGGGAACGGCCCTGTACAGGGGATCACCTGACCTCCGCGCGGCCCCTGCTTCTAGTTCGATCGCGTTCATCGCATAGAGTTGCATGCTGGTGGGACAGGCCCTTAACAGCCTGTTTTACAACTTGCTTGATGTTTATTGCATGACAGGGAAACATACAATGGATCCTGGAGCTCTTTGATCACCTGTTTAATTCTGCCTCACAGAGACAAAAGTAACTCTTCAAAATGAAGACCTTTTTACAAGTCGAGAAGTATTCTTAATATTGCTTAGAACATTACATCTGAAATGTTAAGCACCCTCCACTTTATATATGATTAGCAACGTTTCCAATATTTTGCTCTTGAATCTACTTAATCAATAAAATTGATGAAAAAGTCACCCACTGTTATAGGCTGTTATGAAGTATATTTTATTAATTCAATTGCTGAACCAGTCAGTGGATAACATAGCGAATTGTTGAGCTAACAGGTTTTGAGATTCTGAATGAGAATCTGAAGAGCAATTATAGTGTGAGTAAAGTTATATTGAATTGGACCGTGACATGAGTACATAACAACCCGGGATTTTAAATTCGGAGACTGGGGACAGTTCCTGGGGAGTTGCGAGCTCTTTCAGAAGGAACACGGACGCAGGTTCATCTTGGGAACTGGAGAACACAGATAAAATATGGACAATTATGGAGTTGTATTTTCTGTCCCTTCTGAAAATAATCACTTGTCAGTCATTCTCTTGTAACTACTCTTTCCAAGACTTAGTGCAAACTGAAAGCTTACAAGCTCCACTATTAAAATGTCATTGTAAAACTGAAATAGGCCACTTACTGCTGCAATTTCTCAACATCACTCAAATTGGACTCTATTAACTGTTTTTTTTAACCCCCAAGTCATTCTGGCTGACCTACTTAAAGGTTGATTTTGTCCAAATTGTCATTCATTTCTCACTTCTAGTTTTGTTCAGCTTTTGCACTTCATCACTTATGCTGCCATTATTTCTTCTTCCCGGTCCCAAGAGTACTCAATAGTGATTACTCAAAAATGCAGAGGAAATGGCTAATGTATCTTATCAAGTATGAAATGAAAAATTTACATTCCCATATCTTCTACTTAAGGTTAATTATTACTTCTTGATGCCCTAATGTTAATGGATCAACAAGATTGACCAAACACTTTGATGTAGAAATGACTGATAATAATACATAGAAACATAGAAAATAGGTGCAGGAGGAGGGCATTTGGCCCTTCAAGCCAGCACCACCATTCATTGTGATCATGCCTGATTGTCCCCAATCAATAAACCGTGCCTGCCTTCTCCCCATATCCCTTGATTCCACCAGCCCCTAGAGCTCTATCTAATGCTCTCTTAAATCCATCCAGTGATTTGGCCTCCGTGGCAGGGAATTCCACAATTTCACAACTCTCTGGGTGAAAAAGTTTTTTCTCACCTCAGTCTTAAATGGCCTCCCCTTTATTCTAAGACTGTGGCCCCAGGTTCTGGACATTGGGAACATTTTTCCTGCATCTAGCTTGTCCAGCCCTACTATCATTTTATATGTTTCTATAAGATCCCACTTCATCCTTCTAAACTCCAGTGAATACAAGCCTAGTCTTTTCAATCTTTCCTCATATGACAGTCCCGCCATCCCAGGGATAAATCTCGTGAATCTACGCTGCACTGCCTCAATCACAAGGATGTCCTTCCTCAAATTACGAGACCAAAATTGTATGCAATACTCCAGATGTGGTCTTACCAGAGCCCTATACAACTGCAGAAGAACCTCTCTACTCCTATACTGAAATCCTCTTGTTATGAAGGCCAACATTCCATTAGCTTTCTTCACTGCCTGCTGTACCTGCACACCAACTTTCAGTGACCGGTGTACAAGGATACCCAGGTCTCGCTGCACCTCCCTCTTACCTAACCTAACCCCATTGAGATAATAATCTGCCCCCTTGTTTTTGCCACCAAAGTGGATAACTTCACATTTATCTATATTATACTGCATCTGCCACACATCTGCCCACTCACTCAACCTGTCCAGGTCACCCTGCAACCTCCTAACATCCTCTTCACAGTTCACACTGCCACCCAGCTTTGTGTCATCCGCAAACTTGCTAATGTTGCTCCTAACTCCCTCTTCCAAATCATTTATATATATGGTAAACAGTTGCGGCCCCAGCACCGAGCCTTGTGGCACTCCACTCGCCACTGCCTGCCATTCTAAAAAGGACCCGTTCAGTCCCTTCTTTGCTTCCTGTCTGCCAATCTATTTTCTATCCACATCAACACTGCCTCCAATACCATGTGCTCTAATTTTAGTCACCAGTCTCCTGTGCAGGACCTTATCAAAGGCTTTCTGAAAGTCTAGATACACTACATCCACCAGCTCCCCTTCATCCATTTTACATGTCACATCCTCAAGAATTTCCAGAAGATTAATCAAGCATGATTTGCCTTTCATAAATCCATGCTGACATGGACTAATCCTTTTACTGCTATCCAAATGCCCCATTATTACCTCTTTAATAATTGACTCCAGCATCTTTCCCACCACCGAAGTCAGGCTAACTGGTCTGTAATTCCCCATTTTCTCTCTCGCTCCTTTCTTGAAAAGTGGGATAACATTAGCTATCCTCCAATCCACAGGAACTGATCCTGAATCTATTGAACATTGGAAAATGATCACCAATGCGTCCACTATTTCAAGAGCCACCTCCCTGAGGACCCTGGGATGCAGACCATCAGCCCAGGGGATTTATCATCCTTCAGTCCCATTAGCCTACCCAATACCATTTCTCGCCTAATGATAATTTCTTCCAGTTCCTCTACCCCTTTTGATCCTCTGTCCTCCAGTACATCTGGGAGATTGTTTGTGTCTTCCTTAGTGAAGACAGATCCAAAGTACCTGTTCAATTCCTCTGCCATTTCCTTGTTCCCCATAATAATTTCATTATGTTTAGTTCTTAATGAGGATTATTTTTTGGACTGATATTTCTTCATTCTTTTTGGAAGACAATTACCTGTAAATCCTGAAAGTACAAGCCACAGACTGGAAACAAAGACATTTCCTAAATAATGTTGACCATACAGCAATGTTGACCAGTTCCCATCACGTCACCAAAGTACTAATTTTACTTCTCACTTCTTTGGCAGTTGTGGGTTAAATTCCATAATTTAGGATGAAATTCCAGTGGAATACTCCAAGTTACACGTGTTAGCGTTTCAGTGTGATGGCAGAAAAATGGCCAATTTTATGCTTGCGCAGATGATAGAGATTCCTAAGTCCTATTTCTACAGACCAATGGGTTTGCCTACTTTGAAGACGTTCTCCTCCTCCCTCTGATGAGATTTCCGCAAAACCCTCTCTTGCTGCTCCTCCCTCTGCGATTCCTCCCGCTCTATGACTCTACCAGTCTGAAGAAGGGTCTTGACCTGAAACATCACCCATTCCTTCTCTCCAGAGATGCTGTCTGTCCCGCTGAGTTACTCCAGCATTTTGTGCCTATCTTTGGGATTTTCTAGATGCCCTGGTCAAAACATTCCACAGTCAACATATAATTACCATCAAGCATACATAAACAACAACAAAAACAACTGTTCAGTTGTCACCCGATTGCCGTTTGGGGATACTGTGGCATTAAAGTATTTTTTCTATATTGCAAAATTGTCTTTATTTCAATGATATTTTATTGACTAAATAGTACTCTGTGACAATTTAAGATGCCACAAAATTGTGAGTCTTTGTTTTTTTTTGTACTGACCATCTGAATAAGAGAAAACAGAATCATGCACTACTGAATATATTAATTACAACTCATTTGGTAAAGTTTTGGGTCAAAAGTAATCCCCACATATATATTTCAAAGAGCTCCATTTCCAAGGTCAGAGGGAGATGAAGGAGGCCATTTGACATCCACTTAGATAAACAATCTATTCTACCACTAGATCACTTAAATAATTACCAAGTCAGTTGAAAGCTTTTGCCACACAATTCCATACTGTGATTGACCATCTTCTGATATTTTCCCTTAACTCTGAGCAGATGTATGTTCCTGTGTGGCTTTTCTCTGGATGCTCCAGTTTCTTGCTACATATCCCAATGATGTATGAGTTGATCGATTAATTGGCCGCTATAAATCACCCCAATCTTAGTGTTAGTATCATAGAAGGTTAGTGGGGGAGGGATTGCTGTGAACATGGGGAGAATGGAAAATAGGATTAATATAGGATTAGTGTTAACATGTAGTTGATGGTAGGTATAGACTTGATGGACAAAAGGGCTTGTTTCTGAGCTGTATCTCTCTATGACTCTATCGAGTGTGATCGAAGGGATCTATCGAAGTCACTGCATCAAAAAGGCAGCCAACATCATCAAAGACCCACACCATCCTGGCCACACACTCATTTCACCATTGCCATCAGGAAGAAGGTGCAGGAGCCTGAAAACTGTAAAGTCCAGGTTCAGGAACAGCTTCTTCCCTACAGCCATTAGGATATTAATCACAACAACAAATAAGCTCCGAACTAAGACTTATTATTATTACTGCTCTATATTTGTTTATTTATTGAGTATGTGTGAATGTGGATATATACACACTGAACTCTTTTTCTCCCATTATGTACTATGTTTACATATTCTGTTGCACTGCAGCAAGCAAGAATTTCATTGTCCTATCTAGGACATATGACAATAAAATACTCTTGACCCTTGATTGCAGCTCCCCCAATTTTCAGAGAAACTGCAGAAGTGAACAAAGGAAAATGTTGAGATGGAAGGAACTGTCGTTGCGGTTTTACACCAAAGATAGACACAAACTACTGGAGTAACTCAACGGGACAGGCAGCATCTCTGGAGAGAAGGAATGGGTGACATTTCAGGTCAAGATCCTCCTTGAGTCTGAAGAAGGGCCTCAACCCGAAACGTCACTGATTCCTTCTCTCTAATGAGACGCTGCCTGTCCTGCTGACTCACTCCATCATTTTGTGCCAATCTTCAAGGAAAACTTTGTAGTCAGTTGGTCTGGATGTAATTCTTTGATTGGTGCCTCAATCAATACCAGACCCATCATAATTTATTGTTATTTTCATTTGTTGCAGCAGGGTGGTCTATTTGAGTGAGTTGCCTGATGAATTTCAGAGGGGTGGCAATTGATAGAAAAGATGCCGAAACAAGGTGCTGGAAATAACAAACTGCACTGGACACACAATCATCTTTAATACACCAAGCTAGGTGTAAATGTGAGTGACTGTGAATGAGATATCCTTGATAGGCTATTTTCAACAACAAATAAGTTATAATCATAGATCAGAAACAAAAAAAAATGCTGGGAACCTTTAAAAACCTACAAGGGGTGAGTAGCAAATTAAGTTTTTTTTTAATACATTATAAACATTAGGACAATTACAATCTATATTGCCAATAAAATCTGGACATAATATATTGCTTCAGGGGACAAGTTGATAAATTGTATATGTTAAAGAGAGGCAGGGAAAGAGAGAGAGAGAGAGAGTTAATGATTTCTTATAAAATATATTTTCTATGTTGTAAGGTAGCCAATATTCATCCTAGGTGATATTTAAGATCCTTAACTCTCTGCAATTATCCACAATGGATGCAATTTAAGTGAGAATTACAGGCATGTAAATTATAACTGCTGTGCACAGTATGTGGTCTGCGATGCGGCCTGAAATAAATGAGTTTTCAAGAGCTTTGTCATTTAAAAAGGAATTTAACGTTAGAATCGTTGCATTTTCATTTCAAAGGGTAATCATCTTTAAGTCTGTGGGCCTCACAATACAGTATACTACTGCAGTACACATGATGTGAATTTAGGAACTGCATGAAAATTTACAACAATGTGAATTCACCAACTCCAGCGAGGTGAAAGGTTTGTTTTTAGATCCAAGGAAACAAGGGGGGCAAGTGTGGGGTGGTGGCGGTTGGTAGTTGGTGAACACCAGCAGAGCTGTGGTAGAGATGCCCAACAGATTCTAGTTCCTCAACATCCATAACACCAGCACTAACCTGGTCCCTTCACAACGATCAAGAAAGTGCATCAGCGTATGCACTTTCTCAAGCATCTCAGGAGATACGGTATGTCCACCAGCATTCTCTCAGTCCACACATCCACAGAAATGCTGTAGAAACTGTTCTGGCCAGGTGCACCCAGCCTGTTATTGCAACTTCTCCTTCTTCTTCTTTCGTGTGGCGTGCACAGCCTAAAGTTGTTGGACAACTTGTTCTATTTCATCTTCCGCTGTGCACGTCGAGTTGATTGCATTAGTCAAAACAGGACGGACCACGTGAAGGTTGCAATCTTCTACCCCTTATTGCAACTACTCTGCTCTTAACCACCTGAAGCTGCAGAGAGTGGTGAACACCGCCCAGTCCATAACAGGCTCATCGCTTCCTTCCATCCAGCCCACAACATCATAAGTGATAGGAGTAGAATTAGGTCAGTCGGCTCATCAAGTCTACTCCGCTATTCAATCATTGCTGATCTATATCTCTCCCTCCTAACCGCATTCTCCCGCCTTTCCCCCATAACCTCTGATACCCATACTAATCAAGAATTTATTTGTCTCTGCCTTAAATATATCCACTTGACTGCCTCCACAGCCCTTCTGTGGCAAAGAATTCCACAGATTCACCACCCTTAAATCTTCACATGATAGATACGATAATAAATATAGACGGTAGACACAAAATGCTGGAGTAACTCAGCGGGTGAGGCAGGAAGGGAAGGAATGGGCGACGTTTTGGGTCGAGACCCTTCTTCAAACTGATTAATAAATATAGACAGTTCTACGAGAAGACACAAGACGTCCAGACGTAAGAACAACTTTGCCCCCACTGCTATCAGAGTCCTGAATGAATTCCTTATTTCACATCCCCTTACCAGAGGTGCTGCCATACACTCCATACATTCAGTTATTCCTTTATAACAGTGATAGCTGCTTGGAACAGGCTGCCAGGAGTGGTGGTGGAAGCAGATAGAGTGGTAGAGTTTTAGGCTTTTAGATAGACACATGCAGAGCATAGAGATACATGGGTTACATATGGACGAGATGGATTAGTTCAATTTGGACCATGTTCAACACAGAGATAGTGGACTGAAGGATTGTTCCTGTACTATACTGTTAAATGTTCAATGTACCTCTAATTGTCATTGTCAGAGAACAGAAGAAGGCCCTTTGGATGACTGGGTCTACACTGACCATTAGACATACATTTTATACTCATCCTATGTTAAATTTCAGTCTATTCTTTCAAATTCCCATTAACCCACCACTCAGCTTCTCCCTCCCACCGTTGCCGCTGAGATTCTATGGCTTAAATATACACAAAGGAGACAGTGAACCAACCAATGTACACATCTTTGGGATGTAGGAAGGTAATGAGCACCTGGGTGAAACCCACACAGTCAAGGGGAGGACATTCAAACTCCACACTGACAGCACCGAGGGCATGATTGAGCCCAGGTAGCTGGAGTGGTGACGTATTAACTCCACAAGTTGCACCACCATGCCGCTCGATTTTGAATGGGCTTTTTAAGCATTTTCTGTTTTCTGAAACCATTTAATTAATTTTTACAATGCTTCAATGGGGTGGGGCGAAGAGGCACGGTGGCGCAGCAGTAGAGTTATTGCCTTACAGTATTGAAGACCTGGGTTCGATCCCAATTACGGGTGCTGTCTGTACGGAGTTTTACGTTCTCCCCCCGACTCCGAGATCTTCGGTATCCTCCCACACTCCAAAGACGTACAGGTTTGGAGGTTAATTGACATGGAATGTTGAGTAAATTGTCCCCAGTATGTGTAGGATAGTGTTAATGTGCGGGGATCGCTGGTCGGTGCAGACTCGGTGGGCCGAAGGGCCTGTTTCCGCGCTGTATCTCTAAACCAAACGGCTCCATTGTTTTATTTTGATAGGGACATTCGGAAACATTGAGCCCTTGACAACATTGGTTGTTTTTTCGAGGGTGATGCTTGTCCTCTGCCTTCTTGTGTGTCACAGGCAACAAATTCTGGGCCATTCACATATTAAAACATCTTTAATAAGATTCACAGTGAGTAATGATCCCAATCATCAGCACAGAAGCACATAATGTCTGTGAAGATTTATCCGAACACCCATACATTCGCAGAGGGTGGGTGTCTTTTAATCAAAAAGAAATGTATATGTCTTGTAAATCCTGAATGGCAATGTCCTTGTTTAGTTTAATTTACTTTCGAGATACAGCGCAGAAACAGGCCCTTCGGCCCACCAGGTCTGTGCCGACCAGTGATCCCCGCACATTAAAATTATCCTACCATACTGGGGACAATTTACATTTATATCAAGCCAATTAACCTACAAACCCTGTACGTCTTTGGAGTATGGGAGGAAACCAAAGATCTCGGCAAAAACCCACACGGTCACGGGAAGAACGTACAAACAGCACCTATAGTCGGGATCAAACCCGGCTCTCCGGTGCTGTAAGGTAGCAACTCTACCACTGTGCCTCCCTTTGTACTGAAAGAATGCTCCATGCTTTGTCAGTTCTAACATACTGTGCATCCTAACATACTGTGTATGCGTGTGGTGCACCAGCTGCACAGCGGCTCAGAGGAAAGCGCTCCAGAGGGCCATTGACAACACCCAGAGGATTGACGGCTGCCCTCTCCTTACCTTGGAGGACTTACACAGTTCCCGCTGCATCAAAAAATCCCAGAATATTATAAAGGACATTTCCCACCCCGGACACTCCCTGTTTGAACTGTTGCTGTCAGGCAGACGGTACAAATCTACAAGGACAAGGACAAACAGACTTAAAAACAGTTTTTACCCCACTGCTATAAAGGCACTAAATGTAGCCGCCAAGGAACGCGGGGACTAAGGGACTGTGGTTGGTACACTGTAAAATCGACAGAAGGATGTAGGGTTGGGTGTTTATGCGTGCTATTTTTATATTTCATATTTATTTTAATTGTTTATCATCTTTTTTAATATTTTACCTTGTATGTATCGTTAGCTTTTATGGTTTGAATGTTGCACTGACTGGCTGACATTTTTAAATTTCGTTGTACATGGTTCATGTTACAATGACAATAAAGAAACTATTCTATATTCTATTCAATCAGCAGAGCAAGCACCACCCACAAAATATCAGTGGTTTAAATCAAGTCCCTGTCAATGTCATCAAAGCAGTACAGGTGAATGTATTTATGTCATTCACAAACATTCTTAAACATTTCCAAATATTTTAATACTCAAGTCACTTTCACAAGTCAACACATCATATTGATGGACATTTTCTTGAAAACTGTTAGACTATCATTTTGTTTCACAACATCACACTTTACCACAGCGTGGCAACCACTGGAAGTAGGCATCATGGCAGGGTGCACCATCTCCCCATTGACCTTCACTATGGCAATGGAGCTCATTATCAGAGCATCAAAGTGGGTTGTGGGAGGAAAACGTCTACAGTGCGGTCAGCGGTTGCCACCGATACGAGCCAATATGGACGATATAACAACACTAACGACAACTGTACCCTGCACCAAGAGACTTCTGGAAAAAGTTCATCAAAACATCACATGGGCAAGGATGAAGATTAAACCAGGCAAGTGCAGAAGCATCTCCATTGTCAAAGGTCAAGTCTAGGATCAAAGATTTCATATTGACCGAATACGTGTTCCAACTGTTTCAGAAATGCCAGTGAAGAGTTTGGGCCGATGGTGTGATGGAAAGATCAAGGACACCGAGCAGTTTGAACAACTCAAAAAGGATACCATCATGCACATAGCTTGCATCAACAAGACCTTGCTACCAGGAAAACTCAAGCTGTGGTGTTTCCAGTTGGCATACGACCAAGAATCATGTGGCCTTTAACTGTGTATGAAATCCCCATCAAAGTGGAAAAGCTGGAAAGAATGATCAGCACATATGTGAAACAATGGCTTGGACTTCCACGATGCTTGAGTCCTGTCGGACCACACGGGAGTGGCAAATTGGAATTACCCATTGCAGATCTTGTGGAAGAGTCTTGTGCCAAGTCCAACACGGGAGAGCTCAGGCTCGTCCCAAAAGCTCCTCAATGGCACAAGGCAACATCAGTACAGAAGAGGCAGCTTGTGGTGGAGTAGGTGAGAAGGTAGGAGGCACTCCAAGGCCATCTCAATGGCCAAGCAGGGCCAATGGACTAACTGGGAGAGCCTGGAAAAGAGGAAACTCAGCTGGCGTGACATCTGGCAAATGGAGGCATCTCAGCTAAGTTTTGTCATCAGAGCCAATTATGATGTTCTACCCTCACCTCAGAACCTGAAGCAGTGGTTCGGAGAAGACCCCGTTTGCTCCCTTTGCCAAGCACCTGCATCACGTAGGCAGATTTTAACAGGATGCACCATGAGCCTCGCCCAAGGGCGTTACACTTGGCGGAAAACCAAGTTCCTCAGAGAGCTGGCATCAATCCTGGAACAGAGACGAATGTGACCACAAATGCTTCCCCACAAACATCGGCAGGAAATGTCCACTTCACAACATTTGTACCAGCAGGCCAACCTCCAGAGCACCAGATAAAAGATTCAAGCATTCTGCAGCCTGCTCGGAATTGGAAAATGGACGTGGACTTGGAAAAAAAGCTTGTGTTTCTCCCAGACATTGTGACTACAACACTCCGGCCAGACATGGTCCAAGGGTCCACAACAGCCAAGTTTGCATACGTTGTGGAATTGACGGTACCATGGGAAGATGGTGTTGAAGAACGGACTTGAAGGGCCGAGATGGCCTGTTTCCGTGCTGTAATTGTTATATGGTTATATGGTTATATGAAGAAGCTTATGAGAGGAAAAAGACCAAGTACTCTGAACTGGCAACTGAAGCTGCCCAGAATGGCTGGAAGACCAATATTTTCCCTGTAGAAGTGGGATGCAGGGGATTTGTTGCTACATCTATGACCAGTCTATTAAATAAAATGGGGGTGAGGGGTCGCTCCCTCCAACAAGCAATCAAGTAATTGACAAATTCAGCAGAAAAAAGCAGCAATTGGCTTGGAATCAAAAGGAAAGACATCAATTGGGCTGCATGAAGAAAGACAGAAGGGTATGGAACTGAGGGGGGTGTACCTGGGATGGCAGGTGTCACCATTGAGCACTCTGGAGATGTTATGGGCTTATCATTGAAACGTCAAAGAAGGAGGGTGCCCACCTGATGACCCCAATGACGTACCTACCCTACCTTTCACCACTCCAATCCTACTGGCAAAATCAAGAGTGCCGGCGTACCACCAGGGATTGAAACATCAAGTCCTATTAGCTCTACTCACCGATTTTTAAACATATAGGCAAGATCATGAAATTGTAACAAGAAATCCATTTCCCTCCATTTTGATGCAGTTTAATCTGAGTGTTTCCATGAGTTACTGTTTGTAGTTCAGCTCTTCAACACCCACAGCATTGGCCTTTCATTGAATCTCTGGGTAAACTAACAATCCTCACTCCACCCTCATAGAGTTTGCACCTATACACAATCACAGGCCCTGGATAGTACAGAGTTCAACAGTTCATCCGTTTTCCCTGATTGCTCAGGTGCAGTGAGTAAGAAATATCCACTGTTTTATTTAAAAGATATTGACAATGGAGGAATGAAGCTAGCCTGTGTAAGAGGGAACTGCAGGTGCTGGTTGAAACCGAAGATAGGCACAAACAGCTGGAGTAACTCAGCAGGACAGGCAGCATCTACGGAGAGGAATGGGTGACATTTTTCAGGTCGAGACCCTTCTTCAGACTCGGCCTGAAACTAGCCTAATAGTATTTCCTTTGTATGCTTAAATGCAAGTCAAGTCAAGTCACATTTATTTATATAGCACATTTAAAAAACACCTCTCGTTGGCCAAAGTGCTTTACATTTGTTATAAGAATAGTATAAACAAACATACATACATACATATAGCCCCCGCTCAGAGGACGTCAAGAAAGACTTGGGAGAACAGATACGTTTTTAGTCTCGACTTAAAGGAGTCGATGGAGGGGGCAGTTCTGATGGGAAGAGGGATGCTGTTCCACAGTCTAGGAGCTGCAACCCCAAAGGCGCGGTCGCCCCTGAGCTTATGCCTAGACCGCGGGATGTTCAGTAACCCCAAGTCGGCCGATCTGAGGGACCTGGAGGTGGTGTGGTGGGTGAGACCTTTAATGTAGGTGGGGGCAAGCCCATTGAGGGCTTTGTAGACATAGAGGAGGATCTTGAAATTTATACGGAACCGCACAGGGAGCCAGTGGGGAGAGGCCAGGATCGGGGTGATGTGGTCCCGTTTTCGGGTGCCCCTCAGTAGTCTCGCTGCGGCGTTTTGGACCAGTTGCAGGCGGGACAGGGAAGATTGGCTGATGCCAGTGTAAAGGGAGTTGCAGCCATCTAGGCGGGAGGAGATAAATGTGTGGAAGATCTGGTATGGACTGGTAACAGCAGCAGTCTTTGCAATAAATGCTTCTTGTAAAGATTTTTAATGTCACACCAATGCAAATTTCTCAGGTCATCTATTGATCTTTTGTATTTCAGCATACCGAGCTCCGGATAATAAACCAGAGATATAATTATATTTTCATTTCAAGTGCCGGCTTGCATTTCATATTCAAGTCAAGTGCTCAATTGTAAATTCTTTTCACACTTTGAAAACCAATCTGTTCCATGCTTTGTTTCCATTCCGGCTATTTTTTGATTTTTTTTTTTTTAAATCTTTCTTTTTGGCAGAGTTTGCACAGCATGGCTCATGAGACTTGTGTCTCTACATTCTCCACACTCTCTGACCTTTGATTTGTTGGAGGGTGTGAGATTGCAAGTTGGCCACCATCTGTGGATATAATTCCGGAATAGTAGATTGTATAATGGGCAGGGACTATGGGGGATAGGGAAGGGAAAATCAGCCTCTCAGTATTGCAGACAATATTTTCCATGACATAATCATCTATACTTTCTAAATAAGCTTAGCTTCCTGTCTAATTTTGATTTTATAGATTTCAATCTCTCTAATTCATCCGCAATGTTCATCTTTTGTTTGGAATTTTATTAGACCGTATCTCTGAACCACTATGAATGCCATGGTGATTCAAAGTCTACCTTAATGTCAAGGGCAGCTAGTCTTACCGAATGTCTGGTATTAAACATCTTCATCCTTGACCAAGCTGTCAGTAAATGATGCTTGATAGCACTGTTAACATTAGCTTCCAACAACTTTATTTTTATTGAGATTAAACTGCAACTGGCTGGATTGGTTTTTTTTCCCCTTTTATTTCCCATACACTGGATTTTCCATATTTACAGGGTACATGCAAGTACAGTAAACATTATAACGGACTGTGGGGGGGGGGGGGGGGGGAATGGTGTACGTCATTGTGGATTGTCCACTATAACCGGATAAGGGATTCCTAGCAATAGGGTATCATTGCACAAATAGTTTGTTCGCTCTTGTGTCATACGACGTGTAGCTCACTATTGGCTTCTGTCGCCGTCCAACGTGTTGACAGAATTGGTCGCCCAACTCGTCACAGAGTGCATCGTGTCGACGTTTCCGGGGATCGCCACGAGGAAGCTTCTCTCATGATCCCCTGCACAAATAGGAGAAACAAAGAACTGCAGAAGATGGTTAATACAAAAAAGGACACTAAGTGCTGGAATAACTCAGGAGGTCAGGCAGCATCTCAGGTGAACATGGATAGTTTCGGGACAAGACCTTTCTTCAGACTCTCAATGTGGAACTGGGCCTGGAATCCAGGTGAGTTGATGCTGGCGGCCGGTGGAGACGAGAAGATTGATGGTGTTATTGGTCACGGCCCGCGGGTGAGGATAAGGGTCGGGTGTGGCAGTTTCAGGCACAGCCTGGAAGTGGCTGACGAATGGTTCAATGCTGCTTCATTCATCACATGTGCAACTTCCAAGATGGCGCCGGTCTGTGGTGACATGTTGCCAGCAGCACAGCAGAAAATGATCAAGTATAGTATTGTCAGCTTACCTGTACAAAGGAAACAGTAGAAACCAGCGATGCAACGGACAAGCTGCTAATGCGTTTAAACTCATAAGCACTACTGCGATCTACTGGCAGCAACGGAACCACCGACTGTAAGGGAATCCCCGACCTGGCAGAGAGTTGCAGGAACAGTAAGTACTGTACCTGGAAACACCGGGCAGGCTTCCATGGTGTCCGGGATCTTGGCTAACGGGCAGGACTACAAGTCAGACTGAAACACGGGACTACGACACCCTCTCCCAACCATTCTACTAGCCAATGTACACTCACTGGCAAATGAAGTGAAGGACTTAAGGTCAAGGCTGCTCTACTGAAGGGAACTGAGGGAATGCTGTGTGTACTGTTTCACAGAGACATGGCTCACCCCCAGCTCCCCAGACTCAGCCGTCCAGCCTGAAGGTTTCTCCATCCATCGCATGGACCGTATGCAGGCATCTGGGAAAGGGAGAGACGGGGGCGTAGGTCCATGGTCAACTCTTAGTGGTGCTCAGACGTGGCATGTTCTGTCTAGCTCCTGCTCTCCGCACCTGGAACATCTGGCGGTGAAGTGCCGCCTCTACTACCTCCCGAGGGAATTCACCTCCATCATCCTGACTGCGGTCTACATCCCACCCCAGGCAGACGTCCGTCTGGCATTGGAGGAACTACACGCCGTGGTCAACAAGCACCGGTCAGCGTACCCTGGAGTGTTTACCGCCACAGCCGGGGACTTCAACAAACAGACTTCAACAAAGCCAACTACCACCAACGTCTCCTGCAGCAGCAGAGGATTAAACACCCTTAACCACTGCTACACGACCATCAAGGATGCCTTTCGCTCTATCCCTCGCCCTCACTTCAGGAAATCAGCTTGTACTCGCTGGAATTTAGGAGATTGAGGGGGGATCTTATAGAGGCTTACAAAATTCTTAAGGGGTTGGACAGGCTCGATGCAGGAAGATTGTTCCCGATGTTGGGGAACTGCAGAACAGGGGATCACAGTTTAAGGATAAGGGGGAATTCTTTTACGACCGAGATGAGAAGATCTTTTTTCACACAGAGAGTGGTGAGTCTGTGGAATTCTCTGCCACAGAAGGTAGTTGAGGCCAGTTCATTGGCTATATTTAAGAGGGAGTTAGATGTGGCCCTTGTGGCTAAAGGGATCAGGGGGTATGGAGAGAAGGCAGGTACAGGATACTGAGTTGGATGATCAGCCATGATCATATTGAATGGCAGTGCAGGCTTGAAGGGCCAAATGGCCTACTCCTGCACCTATTTTCTATGATTCTATGATTCTATGATTCAGCGGTGCTGCTTCTTCCTGCCTACAGGCAGCAACTGAAAAGCGCACCCAGGGCTGCCAACTTTGGGTGAGAGTTGAGAGTGATAAATTGCGAGGGAGCGCAGCGACTGAGGGGGGGAGGGTGTGGGAGGGGGGCTTGAAATTGTGCAATCAGGTGCATACTGTAATGAGTCTTTTAACTTACACTTAAATGCAACATTTATGCTTTAAATTGGATTAGGTATGAATAAAATTACATTCTTAATACATCCCACAGTAGAGCAAGGCTCTGAGCAACAGGTGCAGCACATGAGAAACAGTGAGGTAGGTACAGGTTTAGAGGAATATGGGCCAAATGCAGGCAGGTGGAACTAGCGTAGATGGGTCATGTTGGCCGGTGAGGGTAAGTTGGGCTGAAGGGCCTGTTTCCGCTGTAAAACTCTATGACTCTATAACATATAAACCTGCTGACCAAAAACAAAGAGAAAAACAAAGAGAAGGTATTCGCAAAAGGAAACAAATTTCTAGAGTAACTTAGCGGTCAGGCCCCACTCTGTCTAACTGCAATGGTGAATTTACTTTGGAGTTAAGGCAGGAACAAAAGATGTACAGCATGTAGAAACCAGGCACTGCAGATGCTAGTTTACAAGAAACACACAAAGCTCTCGAGTAACTCAGTGGGTCAGGCAGTATCCCTGGAGAACATGGGAAGGTGACATTTCAGGTGTGAACCCTTCTTCTGACTGATGAAGGGTCCCGACCTTCGACATGACATATCCATGATCTCCAGGGATGCTGCCTAACCCACTGAGTTACTCCAGAGCTATGTGTGCTTTAAGATACTTTTGGTCAGAGCAGAGTGAAAAGAACAACAAGAGAGGCTGGGTGTTGAAGACGGGAGAGAAACACCCATCTACTGTGTGTAGTATAGTCCACTAGCACTATACTACACAATGGGGACAATGTACAATTTTTACCAAAGCCAATTAACCTACAAACCTGCATGTCTTTGGAGTGCGGGAAAAAACCCATATAGGCACAGGGAGGACGTACATGCCCCATACAGACAGCATCCATAGTCAGGATGGAACCCCGGTCTCTGGCGCTGTGAGGCAGCAAGTCTGCCACAACATCAAAGCCAATTAACCTACAAACCTGCTTTGGTGCGGCGGGGCGCGACTCACGTTGCAGCGGCCCCTGCAGCCTGTCTGTCTTTTTTTTAATTTTTTGTCTAGTTAAATGTAATTGTACGTGTTTTTTTTGTATTGTCTCTAATTGTGTATTTGTGGGGGGTGGGGGATGGGGTGGGGGAAACTTTTAATCTCTTCCCTGCACAGGAGACCCGACTTTTTCCCTGTCGGGTCTCCGTTGTCGTTGGGGCCTAGCCCCGTGGAGCAGCCTCCGACCGGGACGACCTGGGGGCTCCAGTCGCGGAGCCTGTGAAACTGCGGACTCACCGTCGTGGGGCTGGCCGGCCTCGGAGCGTGGGGAGCGGTGGTGGCTCGCCGCTGCGGCTCGACTCCAGAGCTCCAGCTCCAGCTGCAGACTGGTGGACTGTCGGGATATCGGGAGCTCGTGGGTCCGGGTGGGAGACCGCTTCCCGGAATTCCTGCAACACAGCTTCTCCAGCCCGTGGTTGGAGAGACCCGGAGCGGGGCCGTACATCGCCCGGCGCGGCTCTGATGGCCGCGGGACATTCCAGCGCCCACCAGGGGCTCCAACGTTATGACTTTCGGGCCTAGACTGGGGCCGTACATCGCCCCGCGCGGCTTCAATGGCCGTGGGACTTAACACCGCCCGCCTGGGGCTTTGACCTCGGGAGAGAACTGGTGCGGGGGAGAGACAAGACTTTGCCTTCCATCACAGTGAGGAGGAGATTCACTGTGATGGATGTTTGTGTGAGTTGAATTGTTTGTGTGTTTTTTAATGAATTGTTCTGTTTGTATGGCTTGTAGAAGGGAAGTTTTGTTCGAGCCTTGCTGACGTTCGAATGACAAGTAATAAAATCAAAATCAAATTCACCACCGTGGCACCCTGTTTTTTCTTCTTTCTTCTTTTCAGGAGCGAGGAAGAGTATTTCTCTGTGTTCTATGTTCTATCAGGACAACAGCAATACTAAATGCAACACACATTGCTTCTGATGCTGCTTAAGCCTGGTATTAATGCAACAATTACTGAAGCTACATCGTTTAAGGCAGCTTTTACAACACCAAATAAGTTCCGCTGCTGCTTCCTCACTGCGAGGAATTAATAAACTGAAAAAAAGATTTATTCCATCTGGTCCATATCCTCGCAGAGAAAATACTGGCTACACTTTGGCTCAATATTCACTCATGGTATGTCACATCCTCCAGCACTGTAAGAAGTAAATCTTGAAAAATGTAACCACTGGACTAATGACCAAGTTTCTTTTGATGCACTGGAGCTGATCGCCGAATGTGTCAAGGTTAATGATCCCTCTAAATCAGAGCAAACCTCCACTGAATTCTGCCAGAAGTTTGCGTAAGTTATGGCTGCAAAAATAGAGCAGTCAAAATGTAGAAACAAGGAAATTATTAAAACACAAAAGGACACTGATTGTGGAGTGACTCAGCGCAGTTGAGCCCAGACCAGGTTATGAATTTTCACTGCTCGCAAAACTTAGCACGGTCCTTTTGTATCGCCACACGTAATGTGGCCGGTGATATCAGGAATAATAATAATAATAATAATAATTAATAATATCTTTTTTTTATTGTCATTACACATAAGTGCAACGAGATTTGGTTTGCAACTTCGAGATTTTGGTTAGCAACCCTCGAGAACAAGGTTTGTAAAAACGAGCATTTGACCAGTAACATCAACACAGACAAAAGTGCGAGGCCGGGGGAGACAGTCCATGGGGGTGGGGGGGGGTGGTACTCAGCAGGGCTGGTTCAGAGCCGCTATAGCTCTGGGAATGAAGCTGTTCCTGAGTCTGGTAGTGCGGGCCTAGAAGGCCTTGTAACGCCTGCCGGAAGGGAGTAGTTCGAACAGTCCATTACAAGGGTGAGAGGAGTCCTTATGTATGCTGACGGCCTTCCTGAGGCACCGTGTGTGGTAGATGCCCTCCAAGGCTGGTAGCGGTGTCCTAATAATCTGTTGCGCTCTGTGGACAACGCGCTGAAGAGCTCTCCTCTCCGCCTCCGTGCAGCTGAGTTACCACACAGAGATGCTCTCTGTGGTGCAGCGGTAGAAGGTCGTCAGCAGCTGTTGGGGCAGACCAGTCCGTTTCAATGTTCTCAGGAAGAACAGTCGTTGCTGTGCCTTTTTGACCAGCACAGCGGTGTTGGTGGACCATGTGAGGTCCTCGGAGATGTGAGTGTCCAGAAACTTGAAGCTGGACACTCTCTCCACACGGTCTCCGTAGATGGATATTGGGGCGTATTCTCCACTCTGTGACCTCCTGAAGTCGATAATCAGCTCCTTGGTCTTGGAGGTCCAGTCCACCAGGTTCTGCACCCCTGCTCTATAGTTTGTTTCATCACCGTTGGTGATCAGCCCGATCACCGTTGTGTCGTCTGCAAATTTGACAATGGTGTTGTTGTCAAATGCAGGGACACAGTCGTGGGTGAAGAGGGAGTAGAGCATGGGGCTCAGTACTCAGCCCTGTGGTGTGCCGGTGCTCAGGGTGATAGTGGAGGACAGGTGCGGCCCCAGTCTCACTGCCTGCGGTCGCTCCGTCAGAAAATTCAGGATCCAATCGCATATCAGTGAGCTGAGGCCTAGCTGGTGGACTTTGGTGGTGAGCTTGGTGGGGATGACCGTATTGAAGGCAGAGCTATAGTCTATGAAGAGCATCCTCACGTAGGTGCCCTGTCTTTCCAGGTGGGTTAGGACAGTGTGAAGAGCCACAGAGATGGCATGAGGGAAGATATTTACATCTTACTTTTCTCGTGGAATGGAAGCAGCATCCTCATCACGTTGCTGTGGAAGGTCAAGTTTATGCATATTAATACTGCACGATGGGCTTAAGCCAATCAAAATGCTTGTTCTTTACGGGAAATCCGCTGACACAAAACAATTCTCATTGGTGAATGTGGAGGAGATTTGGAAGCCTTGGGCAAATTAAATTGTTCATGATTTTCTTTATTTTTTATTATTTAATTTTTTCAGCGTGAGAAATTCAGTGATCAGCGTGAGAGCGTGAGAATTGTGTGAAATGCATGAGTCTCAGAGTTGGCAGCCCCGGCGCACCCCCAGAGGGGAGGGCTGCACAGAGCTGGTCGGGGGAGGCAGAGGAACAACTACAGGACTGCTTGGAGTCAGTAGACTGGGCAATGTTCAAGGACTTGGCAACGGACCTGAATGAATACGGCACAATCGTTACAGACTTCGTAAGGAAATGTGTGGAGGACTGTGTTCGTACAAAAACCTTCCGAGTGTTTCCTAACCAGAAGCCTTGGATGATCCAGGAGATCCGCATTCTTCTGAGGACCAGATCCCAGGCATTCAGGTCTGGTGTCGCAGAGATCTATAAGAAGTCTAGATACAACCTTGACAAGGCCATCACAAAGGCCATAAGGGACTTCTGCTCAAAGCTTGGAGATGGGGCGGATGTTCGGCAACTGTGGCAAGGTTTGAATGCCATCACCTGCTGCAAGGCAAAACCAGGAGGCAGCTCAAGCAACAGCAAAGCATCACTCCCTGACAAGCTCAATGCGTTCTACGCACGCTTTGATAGGGAGAACACTGATGTGCTTTGCTGAGACCCCATACAGTTGGTGTTACAGTCACAGAGGCTGACGTCAGAAGATCCTTCAGGTAGGAATGTTACAAAATGTTGAGATTTAAAAAATCAAGCCTGTAATTTATCCCATCAGATAAAGCATAAACATAACTTAATTCACTTTCATATCTTCAGTATTAAAAAAGTTATGGTCATTTTCATACTTGGAAATTAGCATCTTGTTCCCTATTACTTTTCCATTGACTTAACACAAAAGCTGTGATCGAGGACAGTCAAAAGCCCATAACTTTCTTAAAAATTAAGAGAACTGAATGGAATTTTCAGTTATTATAGATTGAAACATTCTGAAACAAATATGAAACATCCTTCTTGGATGACCTGAAATAAAAGCATGTAATTAGTTAGTTACTTAATTGTAGAATTATAAAATTATTAATTATAAAATTGACTGTTGTGATGGAAATAGTAATAAACTAGTAATAAACCGAGACTGCCTTGAAAATTCAAAAATGTGATATTCTCAACATCAGAACTTTAATATTATTGTATTATATGCTGTAAGTCCGTAACAGACAGGTAAAGAAATTACAATTTCTAGCAAAAGACCAAGTCTTTATGGAGAAAATCAGTTGCTAGCTGGTACATTGGCATATCATAATTAGTAGCATCATCATACTCCTCAGATTGTAACCAATAAACAACTCTGAACATAATTTAATAGCCTGTATCCAAATAACAAATAACAAACTGATCCCATTCACACAAGAATTCACAATATAACATGATTTTTAAATCTCACTTTGTCATGTATTTATATGCCAAATGGAAGGAATTTAATGTTTAATTCCCATAAATTAATCCAGAAACATCCACTCTCAAGATAATCAAAATCATTATCTTTTTCACAATACACCTGACTAAAACTGTACTGTGGATATTTAGTATGAAAATATTGATCATGGATAGACAATAACACAAAGTATAGATGCTTTAGATGTTCTTATGACATGATTTTGCAAAAAAATAATGAATTTGATTATCTTGAGAGTGGATGTTTCTGGAATATGATCGATTGGAATGTTGCCATACATTTTAAGCCCATATCGCAGGTAAGACATGGCCCATTTGTAAAATGCCTAAATAACATTTTTTGCATCATAAGATTAAAATGAAGCCACACCAAAAAGCCAGATAATATGTTAAATAAATTACATACCTTTTGTTTTGTCCTGATATTGCGATCTGTGATGTTGAAGGCATTGAAGGCTTTAGATGTCACATTTAACTTAATTAAAGATCGTAATTAAATAAATGATTTTTGATTTTTTTAAAAGCTAGTTACCAAGCTCACGGAACTGGGTCTCTGCGCATCCCTCTGCAATTGGATCCTCGACTTCCTCATCCACAGACCACAGTCTGGTCAATTGGCAGAAATACTTCTTCCTCATTAACAATCAGTACGGGAGCACCACAAGGCTGCGTGCTCAGCTCCCTGCTCTACTCACTCTATACTCCTGACTGTGTAGCCAGACATAGTGCGAACTCCATCATCAAGTTCACTGATGACACCACTGTTGTTGGACAAATTACAGATGGTGATGAGTCAGAGTATATAAGTGAGATCGACCGATTGACCAAATTGTGCCAACACAACAACCTGGCTCTCAATGTCAGCAAGACCAATGAACGGAATGTGGACTTTTGAAGAGGAAGGATGAGGACCCACAATCCTGTTTATATCAACGGGACCATGTTGGATACGGTCAAAAACATCAAATTCTGTGCGTGTATATATCCGAAGATCTTTCAGGACCGAGCACACTGATACAATTATAAAAAAAGCACATCAATACCTCTATTTCCAGAGAAGATTAAGAAGATTCAAAATGTCAAACAGGATTCTCTTGAACTTGTACTGGTGTACTGTGGAGAGCATCATGGCCTGGTTCGGCAACTTGAACACCCAGGAGCAGAAAAGACTGCAAAAAGTTGTGAACACTGCCCAGCCCATCACCAGCTCTGGCCTTCCCACCATTGAAGGAATTTATCGGAGTCGCTGCCTCAAAGAGGCAACCAGCATCATCAGAGACCCACACCATCCTGGCCACACACTAATTTCACCCTTGCCATTGGGAAGAAGGTACAGGAGCCTGAAAACTGTAACGTCCAGGTTCAGGAACAGCTTCTTCCCTACAGCCATTAGGCTATTAAACGCGACAACCTCAAATGAGCTCTGAACTACAATAGACTATTATTATTATTACTATTATTATTACACTACTATTGTTTGTTTTTTGAGTATATGTGTATGTATATATATATATATATATATATATATATATATATATATATATATATATACACACACACACACACAGTAACTCAGCAGGTGAGGCAGCATCTCTGGAGAGAAGGAATGGGCAACATTTCGGGTCGAGACCCTTCTTCAGGCATATATATTAAATATGTGTACATGTGGGTATGTGTATATACACACACACTGAACGTTATTTTCTCTCTCTCTCATTTATCATATTGTTTACAATGTACTATGTTTACATATTCTGTTGTGCTGCAGCAAGTAGGAATTTCATTGTTCTATCTGGCATACATGACAATAAAACTCTCTTGACTCTTGCACAGCGACATTCTTCTTACATATTTACACATGCAAGTGCCACCATCTTAAGGCACCATTTCCAAGGTCCAACAATAATTTTTCTCTCAATGCGAGCAAGACAAAGGAGATAGTGATCTAATTCAGGAAGCGAAGAGGTACACATACCCCGGTTTTCATTGACGGCGCCAAAGTGAAGATGGTTGAAAACTTCGAATCCCGAGGAGTAAATATCACCTACAACCTCTGGTATACCTATATTGAAGTAATGGCCAAGGGAGCACACCGACGCCTGTACTTCCTTAGAAGGTTCAGAAAGTTCACCAATTCCCCAATAACTCTCACCAACTTCTACAGATGTGCCATAGAAACCTTTTTATCAGAACGCATCATAGCATGGTTTGGAAACAGCTCCATCCAAGACTGCAGAGAATTATGGACGCAGCCCAGACCATCACACAAACCAACTTCCCTTCCATTGACCATTTGCACCATGCACTGCCTCAGCAAAGCCATCAGCATAATCAAGGACAAGTCGCACCCTGGCCACTCCCTCTTCTCCCCTCTCCCATCAGGGAAAAGGTATGTGTAAAGTGTGAAAATGCACACCTCCAGATTCAGGGACAGTTTCTTCCTAGCTGTTATCAGGCAACTGAACCATCCTACCAACAACTGGAGAGCAGTCCTGAGCTACTATCTACCACGTTGGAGAACCTTGGACTACCTCTAGTTTAGTTTATTGTCATGTTATTCCCCTTATCATGTATCTGTACACTGTCAACGGCTTGATTGTAATCATGTATTGTCTTTTTGCTGAGTGGTTAGCACGCAACAAAAGCTTTTCACTGTATCTCGGTACATGTGATAATAAACTAAACTCAAACACAAAGTCCAGTCTACTGGAGCAGTTCCCGATCCCAGAAATCCCAGTCTGCTGCAGGGCCTTCCTCCGTTGCCTTCGACCGGATCAGCCCACGAACCGACATCCGACTCATCGCCCGGCCACCTTTGTGTCCCAGCGGTCGCCTGTTGCAGCCGACCATGAAGGCGCTAGAGGCATTACCTTGGTTCATCCTCTTACGGGCCCTCGCTCCTTGCGTCCGCCATCTCCAGCAGCTCCCTCCTCTATGGTTCTCCGGTCTTCAGGGGACCAGCAGGGCCCGGGCCTGGTGGCTTCCCTTGACAGGCCACGGTCTGCCATGTCTTCAGGTCCTCCAGACTGGTTCTAGAGGAGCATGGCTCCCTTTGGAGCTGTGTGGGCTGGCGGTTGCGGTAGTAGGTCAGGCCTGGAAGTGGCCGGGGAGGCGGTGCAGCCTGGCATCGACAGCTCAGCCTCATGGTCAAGTTCAGTAGGAGCGGCCTGGAAGCCGCCGGGGAGGCAGTTCAGACCGAGAATTGGTGTTGGCAGCCTGGTCTCACATTGAAAGGTCGGTAGGACTGGCCTGGGGTGGTGGTGCGGGGCGGCAACAGTTTCAGTGGGCTCAGCCTGAGAGAGACTGGGAAGGCGGTGAAAGTTGGCACCGCGTCTCTCGGCACCGCTGCGGGTCAAGGCCACGTGGTGGATGGGTCCATGGTGAGATCCAGCTGTGGGTTTCAACCATGCCCTCCAGAGATGCTGCCTGACCTGCTGAGTAAAGGGCCTGTCCCACCAGCATGCAACTCCATGCGATGAGCGCGACCTAACGTGCCGCTTGAGCCGTCCGGCATTGCGGGGCCGGTCCCACTTTGATCGCCGGAGCCATGCGGAATTGTGTGGAGTTCGTCCCGACATCGCGCAGGGCTCCGAAAAACTGTCCGTGTTCAAAAACTTTGCGCGGCAACGGCTTGTCGGCTCGCTGTCGCATCGACGCATTATGCACCGTCTCAATGTCATGCCTCCGTGACCCTCTCTGTAGGTGCCTCCGTGACCCTCTATGTGTGTGGCTCCGTGGCCCTCTGTGTGTGCCTCTGTGCCCCTCTCTGTGTGTCCCTCTCTGTCCTGGCGAACTTACCTTTAAGACTTCGCTCCAAGTTCGCCTCACATTGCGCCGCGTTGCGCCACTCACCCGACCTCCGCGCGGCCCCTGCTGCCGGTTTGGTCGCGCTTGCCGCATGCGGGCGCATGCTGGTGGGAACGGCCCTGTACGGGGATCACCCGACCTCCGCGCGGCCCCCGTTGCCGGTTTGGTCACTCTCATCGCATGGAGTTGCATGCTGGTGGGACAGGCCCTTACCTCCACCACTCTGTATCCTTCATCATTGCACGTGTTGATCGAAACAACTGCTTGTCAATTTCCATTACCTCAGCAGAACTAGCACCCTGTGTTCTTAGAGAGTTGGTGGTGTCTGACTGCTGTGGGGATGCTCTGTCCTCTATAAACAATATCAATTGTAAAGAGGTATTTAATAATGAGGGTTTACTATACTGTATACTATAGAGGGACTGCTCATTCGGAGGCATGACTAGTTCTGGAGCGGATCACTTTAGTTATACAGCTGGCATTTGATTTAGCTATAGCTCTTGTGCTCGTTTGATTCATTATATCACATAGTGTGAACCAAATTGGTGGATAGTTAAACTTCCATGATGATGAAGACACCTCAGACCTCTTTTGTCAAAGGTATTGTGTTCATTAAAAATAATTCTTACCATAAATTAAATGTTATAATAGTTTAAAAAAATGAATATATATAAATTTTTAATTAAGCTCTTTTTATATTAAAATGGTATGTAGCTTAACAGGCTTGATGTATCAGGATTTTGAAGAGATGAAAATTCTGTGGCAATCTGAGCCAATTCCAACAGTTCCCCTGAAATACAGGGAATACTCTGCTGGGATCCCTATGCCTCCTCATTGTTTACCTTGATGTTCGGCAAAAAAGGTACAATCCACGTATCAGAGATAAAAAAGTAGTTATTAACATTGATCCCGAGGAAATAATAAGGGTTCAAAAACTAAAAAGCATAACATTTTTCATGAACATATCCAGAGTGAAACAAATCAAAAATGTTTATTCTCACACAACTTTTGTGCGTAGCAGAGAAAAGATCAACTTTGCCTCGTAAATAATCTGGTAACCTGAAGGAAATCAAGCAGAGCTGTAAAAACACACTTCGTGTTACCTGCAAAATATAATCCCAGATAATATTAGAAATTGTCTCATGTACAGAATATCCTTATGTCGTCAAGGCCGTCTTAAAGTATGAGATCTGTGACTCTGTACAGATCACAACATATTTCCTTCATTGCTGATTAGTTTTTCTACAACCCAATTGCAGTTAAATAAATTGACAGCTGTATGCTCTTTTTTGTCTTTAAAATATTGTTACTGTCAGTATGTGCACTTTGGAGTATGGAGTTAAAGAATTGTCAGACTTCTCGTTTAGTAAATATAATATTATTCAAATCTATTTCATTTAATCTGCTTTAGGAAAAAAATCTATAACATATATTATAGGAAGACTTACTGCTAAGAATCTTCTGTTGTCACCAATGACCATCCAGTTATTAAAACTTCACTCATGGTGATCAATACCGTCAGGATAGAGCTGCAGGCCTCTCAAACTCCCTCCCAATTGTTCAAAAGTAGCATTCTGCAACATGGGATTCATTCCTGCCATGAAAACGTGATTATCTTAGTGACACACAATTCCAGGAACAAAAATGTTGAAAATATGAATGCTGAAGCATAAATGGACGAATACATTGTTTTCTAATAAGTGTGGCACCCCATTGCAATATATATCGATATTTGCATTAAGTGCTATTTCCAAAATGTAAAATTTAAATAATATATTTTCTTCATGGATATTCTTCATATATATTCTCTCCTCCTTTTTCATTTTTGGTCTTTCATTTTCAAACTAATGTGCAGGTATGGTTTTAGATGTGTCAATAGTTCTTGAGTCCCATATGACCATTCCTCACACATGCTTATTACATTTGACAAATCTATAATAGCAATCTAAATGAGCCATTTTTGGGGCACACAACTCAAGAGTTTCCCTGGCTTCTATGACAAGTGTGACTGGATAACAATAAGAAGCAAGTAATCTAGTGGCTATTTGGAGGGATTGTCATGCATTCGCTACTGACATTACTTAATTTGCACAATGGAATTGTCACACAAAAACCTGCCTGTCCATAAACTACGCAGCACTACACAGGCAGTACATTTGCCATCTAAGCTATTATTACAACTAGTTACAATTCAGGATCTAACCAGATAAATTTACTGTGCAATTGGTATGCATAAACTAAACTGTGATAGTGAGCAGCTCTCTGAATAAAAATTCTTTAACCATTGAGCTGGAAACAATGAGTCTGATTGTATGCTCAGCTGACAGTGTTCATCACTGCCTGGAAGAAAGGTACCAACACGGTTCTCTGTGGGATGAGCCTTCTCTTTTGTGAGACCTGTTCCTGTCAACCATCATTTCAAAAAGGATCCTGCTATGCAGCAATGATGATGCTGTCAAACTAACCTGAACAGCTCATGCTGAAAAACAGACACCTGGTGAACCAAGAAGTGAAAATAAACAATTTACAGCTCATAAATAAAATTATTTTTATTGAGCCCTGCACAAAAAATAGATTTTCATTGCAAGTATGTATATATAGTTAAATATCATAAACAAACTGATTTATAAATTTAAAGTCCATTATATAGTGAAATATTTATTGGAAAGAATTAGAATGCACATACGTAAATTCATTATCCTTTCGAAAGTTTGGCAATTATGGTTTAGCCTGTCATTAATAACAATTAAACCCAAAGCAAAAATAGTGACTACAGCAAGATCAGTTAACAAATACCTGATTTTTTTAAAGCAATTCAGTAAAAACTGGAGGCTGCACGAGAAAAGATTAGTTAAAAAAACACACCTTTAGAGAAGCAAAGAATCACGTGCAGCAGTTTCCACATGTCTGCACAAGTTGTGTATTTGCATTCTCCAGAAGATGAATGTCAATTTCATGGAGTAAAGATGTCAAATGCTGATAATTTGTCATCATTACAGCTATGAAACATGGACATTGAGTTATCACCATCTCATTTAAATCTCTGCAATTGCTAGAAAAATAATATTATCTCGGTTGAAAAACTAGAAATCAATTGGAAGGAAAAATCAAACAGCAGAAGAAACAATGTACATTGCTGCACTGCTGGGAAACCATCAAAACAGAACCTTGGAATACAAGCAATTATTTATACTTTTGGAAAATGCGGTTGAAATTATATGGTGGACATTCCTTTAACTCAATACCATTAATTGCCTTAAAAAAAAAATGTGATTAAAAGAAACCATTGACGCAGAAATTAAGACATAAATTCAATTTAATTTGGCACCAAATTGAAACCAACACCACAAAGCAATCTTCATATTAGCTTTACAGTCATCTTGTTGAGACTCGTCGTCTGTAACTCATTTTCACCTAGCCCACAGCTAACAATGGCCAGTTTCCTTTATCATCGTTACTCATGTAGTGTATCTGGACTTTCAAAAAGCCTTTGATAAGGTCCCACACAGGAGATTAGTGGGTGAGATTAGAGCATATGGTATTTCCATTTCCCCTGACTCTCAGTCTGAAGAAGGGTCTCGACCCGAAATGTCACCTATTCCTTTTCTTCAAAGATGCTGTTTGACCCGCTGAGTTACTCTTGCTTTTTGAGTCTATCTTCGGTTTAAACCAGCATCTACACTTCCATCTTACACAATCTTCATAGCTACACAAGCCTCCAGATAAAGGGGAAATCATACTTGACTAATCTTCTGGAATCTTTTGAGGATGTAACTATGAAAATGGACAAGGGATAGCCAGTGGATGTAGTGTACCTGGACTTTCAAAAAGCATTTGATAAGGTCCCACATAGGAGATTAGTGGGCAAAATTAGGGCACATGGTATTGGGGGTGGAGTGCTGACATGGATAGAGAAGTGGTTGGCAGACAGGAAACAAAGAGTAGGGATTAACGGGTCCCTTTCAGAATGGCAGGTAGTGACTAGTGGGGTACCGCAAGGGTCGGTGCTGAGACTGTAGCTGTTTACAATATATATTAATGATTTAGATGAAGGAACTCAAAGTAACGTTAACAAATTTGCAGATGACACAAAGTTGGGTGGCAGTGTGAACTGTGAGGAGAATGCTGTGAGTATGCAGGGTGACTTGGACAGGTTGGGTGAGTGGGCAGATGTATAGCAGATGCAGCATAATGTGGATAAATGTGAGGTTATCCACTTTGGGGTGGCAAGAACAAGAAGGCAGAATATTATCTGAATGGTATCAGATTAGGAAAAGGGGAAGTGTAATGAGACCTGGGTGTCCTTGTACATCAGTCACTGAAAGCAAGCATGCAGGTACAGCAGGCAGTGAAGAAGCTAATGGCATGTTGGCCTTCATAACAAGAGGATTTGAGTATCGGAGCAAAGAGCTCCTTCTGCAGTTGTACAGGGCTCTGGTGAGACCACACCTGGAGTATTGTGTGCAGTTTTGGTCTCCTAATTCGTGGAAGGACATTCTTGCTATTGAGGGAGTGCAGCGTAGGTTCACAAGGTTAATTCCCTGGATGGCGGGACTGTTTTATGGAATGACTGGGCTTGTATTCGCTGGAATTTAGAAGGATGAGAGGGGTTCTTATAGAAACATATACAATTATTAAGGGATTGGACACGCTAGATGCAGGAAACATGTTCCCGATGTTGGGGAGTCCAGAGCTAGGGGCCACAGTTTAGGAATAAGGGGTAGGACATTTAGAACGGAGATGAGGAAAACGTTTTTTGTCCAGGGAGTTGTGAATTTGTGGAATTCTCTGCCTTAGAAGGCAGTGGAGGCCGATTCACTGGATGCATTCAAAAGAGAGTTAGATAGGACTCTTAGGGCACATGGAATCAAGGGATATGGGAAGAAGGCAGGAGCAGGGTACTGATTGTGGATGATCAGCCATGATCACATTGAATGGCAGTGCTGGCTCGAATGGTCGAATGGCCTACTCCTGCACCTATTTTCTATGTACTTTCTTTCATATTGTTCTATATCTTTCCATATCACTGTCTATATTTCTTGTTTCCCTTTCCCCTGACTCTCAGTCTGAAGAAGGGTCTCGACCCAAAATGGCACCTATTCCTTTTCTCCAGAGATGCTGTTTGACCCGCTGAGTTACTCTCGCTTTTTGAGTCGATCTTCGGTTTAAACCAGCATCTACACTTCCTTCTTACACAATCTTCATAGCTACACAAGCCTCCAGATAAATTTGCAGAAGAGTAACTTTCGCACCTCCACCACCTCCATGTCATGAACTGATGAGCAACAAGGAATTGTTAGCATCTGTGACAACATTTAGTTGGTCCTTCCCAAAACGATGAGACTGTTTTACCTGATGTTGACATTCATGTATTAAGAACAGCACCTAATGCCCAATGGAGCTATAATCGTGGGAAGATATTTTCTATTTACTCTTATCACAAATATAAACTATACAAACCTTTATGGACACATAGAAAAATACAGAAGCTGGAATCTGGAGGAAAAAAATAACTGCTGGAAGAATACAGCGGAAGGAAGGAGGGGAATGGATTGCCGACATTTGAGGTCCTGTCCGTAGGACTCGAAATGTGAAGAGTACATTTTCCTCCATAGATGCTGCCTGATCCACTGAGTTCCTCCAGCAGTTGTCATTCCAAGCCTTTATGGATTTGAGTGAGGGAAAACAAATATCATTGAGCCATTAAGGGCCTAGAATATTCCTGCAGGCAAATGAGGGAATGTTTGAAAAAATGAAATAGTTCATGCATACTGCCACACCTTTACTCATTTCTTGATACTTATAATCTGTGGCATTATGAATAAAAGACAAAGAGTTCCACAGCATTTCTTCATTCCACTCCTCTATGATGCCGTCTCATTTTTGCTAACCTCTATCATAATTATTAGAGCCAGGATTTTGCCATAAATGCCATGTGCCTTTTCATGTCTTTTTTGATCATTTCACCAAGATAATGCCTTTTTCACGACCGAATGCCTAAATCAGCCTTTTTTTGCTGTTTTGCCGTTTTGCTAAAAGGTCATGCTATTTTCTCTAGTTGTACTGTGATTACAATGACGTTTTCTATGTTAACATGTTAATATTAATGTTATTATTAACATGCTAACACAGTATAAATTAAAGGAATATTTCCACCACCTGGGCGAAACCGGGAGCGCCACCGTCGGTCTTTCATTCATTCGTGCCGCTGCCCGCTGGTTCAGTCTTCTCCAAATTCTATTTATTGCTTCCAATTTTGCAAACTTCCCACAAGCTACCACATCCCTTGAGAAACGTGGCGAAACTTTAGTGAATAACTTACAGGTTTTCAACAAAGTAACTGACGACATTCATAAAGTTCCTGGAAATGTGGGTAAAGACATACAAGGAATATGTGAGAGAGTGATTTTAGCTAATAAAGATCATGAAGGAATACAAAACATAGCTAAAGTTCTCAAAGGTAGGTGTAATGCACAAGATATCGACATGAATATAGAGTATGTAGCTTGTTTCGGGTATGCACCAGTGACCTCGGCTGAGGTAGAAAGACGTTTTTCACAACTGAAGCATATCCTGTCTCTTCAGACGGTATAGTTTAACACCAGATAATTTGGAAAAAAATGCTAGTGATTATGTGCAATCAGGCAACTTTGGCCATTTACTGTAGTATATCTTTATATTATCATTTTTAACCATATTTTGGTGGTGGAAATACAAGCCTTTTTATACCTTTTTTTGTCAATAAATGTCGTTTTCGTGCCTTTTTTGTAATTTTATTTTGCCTTTTTGCCTGCCTATTTCAGAGCTTTTTAGTGCATAAACATCCTGGCTCTTGTAATTATTTTAAATTTCATATCATGTTTCTTTCATTTCCATTATTCCTCTAGCTTGTTTGCCTGACCTCCACATAATCAACCGTGTGTGTGTATTGCATAAAATAATCAACACTGAAAGAGAAATATGCTGAGGAACACGTAGATTTTTTTCTAATTGCCGCTGTTCATCCACAAATCGAAGAAATCTATCTCTGGGAACTTCCTGGTTTCAATATTAAAAACCTAAATTAACAGAATCATACTATATAATCATACTAACAGAAGACTTTACTGGACAGTCTGAAGACTGCACCACCTGAGCTACTAACAACTGTCTGAACGTGCACGGTTATAAAATCGCCAAAAGTGCTGGAGAAACTCCACGGGTGCGACAGAGGTTCACCTGCACCTCCTCCAACCTCATATATTGCATCTGCTGCTCTAGATGTCAGCTGATCTACATCGGTGAGACCAAGCTTAGGCTTGATGATCCTTTCGCCAAACACCTCCGCTCCGTCCGCATTAACCAACCTGATCACCCAGTGGCTCAGCACTTCAACTCCCCCTCTCATTCCGAATCCGATCTTTCTGTCCTGCGCCTCCTCCATGGCCAGAGTGAGCACCACCGGAAATTGGAGAAGCAGCACCTCATATTCCGCTTGGGCAGTTTGCACCCTAGCAGCATGAACATTGACTTCTCCAATTTCCGATGGCCCTTGCTGTCTCACCTTCTCAGCTCTCCCTCAGCACTCTGGCTCCTCTTCTTCCTTTCTCCTTTCTACACCCCACCCCGCGCCCCACCCCCCATAATTGTTTATTGAACTTTTGTTTTATTGTGTTATCTATTTCCTTCGCTCAATATATGCTGCCGCACCCGCTGAGTTTCTCCAACACTTTTGTCTACCTACTGATTTTGGATGATCAGCCATGAACATATTGAATGGCGGTGCAGCCTCAAAGGGCCAAAGGGCCTACTCTGCACCTATTTTCTATGTTTCTATTGTTTACAGAGCTGTTTTCAGCAAAATAGGATACATGGCTTTTAATTCCATCTGCTAAGATATTTGTTGTGGCCCCAGCACAAATTAATAAAGAGATGGGGTCACACTTTGTTTAAGCAAATTCAATCACAAGCTTGAGGTAGAAAACCTTACATTCCATTTGTGCATGTTGCAGCCTTTGAGATTCAATCTCAAATACAAAAACTATTCAGATACAGGCTCTGCTATAACATGAGAGATGCATTTCTAAGAACACTCACATTATGAAAAATTGGTATGAAAATAAATGTATAGATGAAAGGGGGTTCGAGGCTAGAGGGTTATGGATTCAAATTAACAATGTTCTTTTTCGGTGTAGGATTTTCAAAAATAAATGTATTTTTAGTAGCTATAAGTTAATTTTGGCTACTGCAAGCTAAAAATATTAAAGGTTATGCATGTTATGTTGTTTAAGAGATTATCAATAGACAATAGGTGCAGGAGTAGGCCATTTGGCCCTTCGAGCCAGCACCGCCATTCAATTTGATCATGGCTGATCATTCCCAATCAGTACCCCGTCCCTGCCTTCTCCCCATATCCCCTAACTCCGCTATTTTTAAGAGCTCTATTTAGCTCTCTCTTGAAAGCATCCAGAGAACCTGCCTCCACCGCCCTCTGAGGCAGGGAATTCCACAGACTCACCACTCTGTGAGAAAAAGTGTTTCCTCGTCTCCGTTATAAATGGCTTACTCCTTATTCTTAAACTGTGGCCCCTGGTTCTGGACTCCCTCAACATCAGGAACATGTTTTCTGCCTCTAGTGTGTCCAAGCCCTTAACAATCTTATATGTTTCAATGAGATCCCCTCTCATCCTTCTAAACTCCAGAGTGTACAAGCCCAGCTGCTCCATTCTCTCAGCATATGACAGTCCCGTCAACCCGGAAATTAACTTTGTAAACCTACGCTGTACTCCCTCAATAGTAAGAATGTCCTTCCACAAATTAGGGGACCAAAACTGCACACAATACTCCAGGTGTGGTCTCACTAGGGCTCTGTACAACTGCAGAAGAACCTCTTTGCTCCTATATTCGATTCCTCTTGTTATAAATGCCAACATGCCATTTGCTTTCTTCACCGCCTGCTGTACCTGCATGCTTACTTTCATAGACTGATGTACAAGGTCCCCCAGATCCCGTTGTACTTCCCCTTTTCCCAACTTGACACCATTTAGATAATAATCTGCCTTCCTGTTTTTGTTACCCAAGTGGATAACTTCACATTTATCTGCATTAAACTTCTTCTGCCATGCATCTGCGCACTCCCCCAAACTGTCCAAGTCACCCTGCATTCTCATAGCATCCTCCTCACAGTTCACACTGCCCCCCAGCTTTGTGTCATCTGCAAATTTGCTAATGCCACTTTGAATCCCTTCTTCCAAATCATTGATGTATATTGTAAATAGCTGCGGTCCCAGCGCCGAGCCTTGCGATACCCCACTAGTCACGGCCTGCCGTTCTAAAAGGGACCCGTTAATCCCTACTGTTTGTTTCCTGTCTGCCAACCACTTCTCTAATCATGTCAGCACTCTACCCCCAATACCATGTGCCCTAATTTTGCCCACTAATCTCCTATGTGGGACTTTATCAAATGCTTTCTGAAAGTCCAGGTACACTACATCCACTGGCTCTCCCTTGTCCATTTTCCTAGTTACATCTTCAAAAAATTCCAGAAGATTAGTCAAGCATAATTTCCCCTTCGTAAATCCATGCTGACTCGGACCGATCCTGTTATTGCTAGGCAAAATTTCAGCTATCTCATCTTTTATAATTGACTCCAGCAACTTCCCCACCACCAATATCAGGCTAACTGGTCTATAATTCCCTGTTTTCTCTCTCCCGCCTTTCTTAAAAAGTGGGATAACATTAGCTACACTCCAATCCACAAGAACTGATCCGGAGTCTATAGAACATTGGAAAAGTATTACCAATGCATCCATGATTTTTAGAGCCACTTCCTTAAGTACCCTGGAATGCAGACCATAAGGCCCTGGGGAGTTATCAGCCTTCAGTCCAATCAGTCTATCCAACACCATTTCCTGCCTAATGTGGATTTCCTTCAGTTCCTCCGTCATCCCAGATCCTCTCATCTCATCCCCAGATCCAGTTCAACTCATCTGCCATTTCCTTTTTCCCCATAATAAATTCACCTTTTTCGGTCTTCAAGAGTCCAATCATTGCAGCAATGTCAATAAAAACGATCATGACCATTTCATTGCCCATCGATGGTTAAAATAGCAAGAGCAGGGGATCCCAACCTTTTCCGTCCCTTTTACCCCGGCAACTTTTCAAAAGTAAATTTACCCCCACCCTGTTTTGTTCAGTAATTTGAGTTTATACTTCTACCATAATAAAGCAATCAACAAAGGGGAAATTTAAAAAAAATGAATCCAGAATCAACAATTTATCCCAGGTTGGGAACCCTTGAGCAAGAGAGTCAAGAGTGTTTGATTGTCATATGTACCAAAAGGGAATAATGAAATCCTTACCTGCACCATTACAGGTCTGTAAACACAGTACTCAATAGATAACATGATAAAACAGAAGTTCAATAAACAATATTAGTGCAAAACTAAACCTAGTACAAAGGCCGAAGTCCCAAGTGCAATTAAGACAGTTTGTAATTCATAGTTTAGTTGGTGTTTGTCGTGTTCAATAGCCTGATTGTTGTTGGAAAGAAGCTGTTCTTGAATCTGGAGGTCATGGTTTTCAGACCTTTACCTTCTCCCCAATGGCAGAAGTAAAATGAGAGCGTGGCCAGGGTGGTGTGGGTCTTCGATAATGCTGGCTGCCTTCAGAGGCAATACTTCCTATATATCCCTTTGATGGTGGGGGGGGGGGGGGGGGGGGGGGGTGTCAGTAACCATGATGGACAGAGCATTGTCCATCTCTATCTCTATATAACTAAAAGTCTTTGTCTTGTTTGTGCCCACGATGTGTCAATCTGGTTTTCCTATCTTCTGCCAAACACTAGGCCACAGCCTTCCCATTTTCACACACCCTACTCACATTTTCCTGTCATGGTGATAAACATCTTCCCGTTGCATTCCCACCTATATTTCTGAAGTTATTAACCCTTTAAATTTTAAAAACAGCCCCAAAAACTCACCCATTTCAGAAAAATAAATCCGCGTGATGTCACAATGCACTCGCAAGGCAGTACGGGACACTCGGGGAGGGAGGGACACTCCAATGCTCACAGTGAACGAGGAGTGGCGGCTGCCGCTGGCCGCCCTGTACCTGGTGGGGAGGATGGTGCCGCGGGCCGAGCCCGGGGACTGGGCCTGGGCTGGAGCCCAGCCTGGTGCTGGAGCTAGAGGGCCGAGCCCGGGGCTTGGGATGGGGCCGTGCCAGAAGCCGCCACTGGAACCAAGGACGAGCCTTGGGGTCAGAGACGAGCCCGGAGATGAAGTCAGGGCCCAGGCGGCGGCCGAGCTGATGGCTGGAGTCTACAGCCAGGGCCGGGCCGAGTACGAGAACCAGGCTGAGTTCCAGGCCCTTGTACTGCCCTACGACCTGGGTATGTGCTGGGGCAGGGAATCGGAGTGAGGGGAGGAGGATGAGGGAAATGAGGAGGTACCCCCTTACCTCTATGCCCCTATCCCTCTCTACCCCCTTCCCCTCCCTCTCTACCCCTCCTCCTCCCCCTCTACCTCCTTCCCTCTCTACCCTCCGTCCCTCTCTACCCCCCCTTCCTCTCTTGGGATTGAAGAGGGAGGGTGAAGATGAGGGAGAGCTGGGGGGTGAGGAGAAATGAGCCGTGCCTGCACAGTTGGGGACTATGAGTGGTGCAATATTGTGTTGGGGAATGGCTTACATTGGGGGAACAGGTGAGTGGTGGAATCTTGCGTTGGGGGAGTCTGCACTTGTCTAGTCAATTTAATATTTTCCTTCGTTCCTAGGCATTTGAGTGGCCAAACCAGGCCATGATGCAACCAGTCAATATGCTGCAAGGATTAAACAGCTAAAATGGTGCTATCAGCCAAATTAACAGCACTACATGTCTTTAGCTAGGAAAACAATTTGGATATTTTGGAAGGATTCTTGGACTAACTCAGAAGGTCCAGTAAATCATGCGGCCACCTGCAATGTTGCCAAGATAATCTTTTTCCTTCTTAGAATCATTCAAGGTTTATTAATTCCAACCTTGGTTACTATCTCCATCCTTCTCTCTCCCACCTGACTCATCTGCCAATCGGGCCTTCTTTTCCTGGGATCCCTCCATCACATGCCAGTTCTTGTCTCTCCCCTTCCCATCATCCTTGAACCAGCTAGCACCTCTCACTTTAACAGTCTGAAGAAGTCCTGACCCAAAAAGTCATCTGTCCAATTCCCGTGAGATACTGCCTGACATGTTGAGTTCCTCCAGCGGTTTCCTTTTTTTTGGCTCAAGATTCCGTCATCTTCATTCTTTCATGTTTCCATTTTATAGCATTGATAACAGCCTCAATCATTTGAGGAAATACCAGCAAAGTTTCTACTTTCTCCTATATCATCAAGCTCAGATTCTTATTTCAACACTTTAACCCGTTCTGAAGGTGCTTACATCTTTATTGTTATATACATTTTTTTATTGTCACAGATACCATCTCTTCCTATCAGATGGTTGGGAGCTCAAATCCCACTCAAAGTCCAAAAGCTCATGATCCAGAATCCAGTTGCATGGTCAAGAAACATATTTTAACCCGAGTAGGAATTGCTTTCAATAACTCCAGAGCATCACTGCAATCTCAGTAGCCGTATGCTGTTTATTTAGAATATCTGGACTAGTAATAGCATATATTAGAATCTCAAAGTGAACAGTCTGAATGCTGGCCTCCATTTAGGGAATCCCACGTTCAATTCAGTTTGCATATTGCACACACATTTTGCACCTCCAGTCATGATTCAGGGGTCTATGTTACTATGAAGAAACTTAGAGTACAATATTTGCAGAGGAGAATTGATTTGTTTCTTCTATGCTTGAGTTTCCAAACTGTAGTCTTCTTTGTGCATTAAAGCACACTTCCCTTTCACCTACCAAAGTAAATTATGAAGAATGAACAGGATGCTACATTGCCATGGCCCAGAGATACAATTGGCATTTTGATTTGGTGTTTTGGGAGGTATTTTTTCATCGCTGTCCTGCTCTTGCAGATTCGTCTGGTCAAGAGAAGGACAGCGATTAAAAATACCTCCCAAAACACCTGACTCCTCACCTTCTTTTCGGGGTTATCGTCGCGCTACAGTATTAAGGAAGCAATTGCAAGTCAGTCAGTAGACCAATACTTTTTAAGTTTACATAGGTAAAATGACTACCCAATACAAACCTGTGAATTGCTAAACTTACAAAATTACAGCAATTTTATGATTATCTTAAATTTTCAGAATCCTCAGTCATTGTAGATTGTATATTATGTTACATATTACATTACTAGTGATACATTATCATTATTATAAGCGATGTTATTAATAATGGTGATAATCATTATTATTAATTAATTATTAAATATGGAAGAAGGGTTTAGGGAGAAGGGGTGAGATTAAATAAATTATTCTTCTCACTCCTTTTCGAGCTTGCAAAGAAAAAGTGTTGGACATTTGAATTTTGCTTCATGCTTTTCATTGCTTTGCAAATATTGCCTGGAATGTCCAATTGTTTGATTATTACGATTTTGTTGTTGTTATTTATTCCTATTTATGGCTTTACTTGTTCGGAACAAATAAACAAATAAATAAATTGAAAAATGTATAATTATTTATGTTTAATTTTTTTTAATGTTAAAATGTTCCTATTGGGTACTGTTTTTTCAGGCATTGATATAAATTGTATAAAAACACACTTGTGCTGTTGAGGTGCCCACTATATTGCTCAAAAAACCACTGTAACAATATTTGCAATCTATATTTCTCACATTCTCAGTGCAACAACATATTAAATGGTGAAGTTGATGAACAAAATAGGGTGAAAACCAAAAAGGAACACTTAGTTAAACACAAAAAGTGTTGTGATTACTTATGATGAAATGTTTTCTAATAATCCTAATCCCACATTGCTACTTCATTGTGGTTGTCCAATAACCGATGGTTGGTAATATTTATGTCAAGGGACTTGAAGCTCTCAACTATGTTCGCTATGAATGCTGATTAATGGGCCTGTCCCACTTGGCTATTTTTTAGGCAATTGCCAGCAACTGTCATAGTCGTAGCAGGACGCCAAAACAAAGGCGACATCCTATGTCATCCTGGCGACAACCTATGACAGCACCAACGTCAGGAGAAGTCAAGCCACGCTCATTGGCGTCAAAAACGAATGTTGAAAAGATAGCGGTGTAGATGTTTAGTGCATGTCCCTTTAATTGTAGGTTGTGTAACCACTCCCCTTTCACCAAGTATATTACTGTCTCTCCATCCCTGGTACCCCCTCTAGTAAAACGTGCAGACCATGTACAACTAGGGCATCGATATATATGTGATTAATAAAGACTCGGTAAAGGAACACTGTGTACGTGTAGACCCCTTTACAAGCGGCGACCAGAAAGACGCTACGACTTTTTGCGCGACAGACTACTCCCGGCCCACATGTGGCGACAAACTAGTGGCGTGTAGTTGCCTAAAAAATCGCATAAGTGGGACAGGCCCATAAGGCATTCATTCCACCACGCTTCCTGAAATATAAATGGCTCATCTTGCTGACATTGAGGGAGAGGTTGTTATCATGACACCATGTTACTAAGTTCTGTATCTGCTCGCAGAGCTTGAAGGCGCACAGCACCAACAAAGGACAGCTTCTTCCCCATGGTTAGTTATCAAGCTTATGAACAGACCTTCCATAAAATGGGGCAATGCAGATGGCTTCAGGTGGGGGGGAAGGAGGTGTGTGGTGGGGGGGAAGGGGGGTGTGCGGTGGGGGGGAAGGGGGCCCCGTGCAGCCCCGCACACTCTACTCTGCTACTTCAGCTTTATTCTGCTCGCCACCAGTGATTGACAGCGGGTGCCAGAATGGGCGTCGCCGCCCCAGTGAATAACAGGAGAGAAGACCAATAACATTTGTAACATTTCACTGATCGGAACAAAACCTGGTGCACTTGCAGCACAAGAGAATGGCGAGTAAGGTGGCGAAAAATCATAGCGTTATCAGGTACAGTTTTTGCACAAATGTTAAAAAAAACCAGAAGAGGACAAGATGAAACTTTTAGTTAAGTATAGATAGATAGAAAAAGAATAGAATAGAATAGATAGAAGACAGATTGGCTCCTTAGGGCAGGAGACTGAGAAATTTAAACAATGAAAAAAAGATAAATGGCAAAGATTCTAAATAATTATTTTGGATTGTTATTTATGTAGATGACAATAAAAAATGTCAGTAATAGATGAGTTGTTAAAGAAAAAGATGAACTTAAAACAATCGCCACCACCAACAATAACAAAAGCACTAGACAAACTAATGGCAAATAAGGATGACAAGTTCCTTTGAACACAATATTATTTGGTTTAGAATCTTAATAGAAGAGGCTTGAGATTATGAATACTTCCTTTGTAATAATCTACCAAGATGTCTTAAGTTCTGGGAATATCCCAGAACAATGAAAAAACTGCATGTAATGTCATTATTCAAGAAAGTGGGAGACAGAAAGCTGGAAATCATAAGCAAATTAAACTATGATCTTTCATGGGGAAAATGTTGGAATCCAGGGTATTGAGGAGGCAATAGAAAGGCATTTAAAAATCATTAGACAATCAAGGAGCATCAGCATGGCTTGATGAAGGAAAAACAGTGCACAAGACATTTGTAGGTGCGTTAGCTTTTAAATGGGGAAATTGGTAGATTTGGTGTCTTTGAAAAAATATCACAAAATTAACTGCATAAAATAAGATGGCAGAGGGTTGCAGGTAATACATTGCCATGGATCGGGGAGCAGACGACTGACAGTAAAATGTCAGGATAAACTGATAATTTTCTCATTGGCACCCAGGATTGAGTTGGACACCATGGGGATTGGGCCTCAGCTTTATATAAATTATATCAGCGATGAATTACAGGATCAAGTTTAAATGTACTAACAATATAAAATAGGTGGATTATCACATTGCAAGATGGGACAAAGAGCCTGGAAAGCAATACAGAAAGGTCACTAATAGTCTAGAAGTTGGAAGATTGAGTAGAATTTGAGAAAATATGAATTCTTGCACATTGTAGGAAAGAATGAAAAAGCTAAATTATTTAAACAGAATGAGATTGCAGAATGTTGCAAAGGATGTGCTTATGTCAGAGGTGGCTATATGGTGATGCTCTCTAAAAACAAAAAGGTTTATAGTCACTACAGTATACGAACAAGAGTGGATCGTATAAGAGGTTATCTCAAGTAAGATTCGAAGGGGGGGGGGGGGGGGATAATAGGGTGGATACCGAGGATGTTTCTCCTAATTTATCCCCAAGGCCTTGCGTCAAGATAAGTGTCCTCCCAAAAGAAAGAGGAAATCAGTCTCAGAGGGTTAGACTTATTTGTAATTCTTTATATCTGCGAGCAGTGGAGACAGTCATTAAATATATTCAAGGTGCAAAATGACATATTTAAACAATAAGCAAGCCAGTGGATAGCAGGAGAGAGCAGGAAGGCAGTGTTGAGATCATAATTGGATCAGCCATGATCTTACTGAATGGCAGAATATGCTCAAGGGGCCAATAAGAGTATGTTTTCTACCGGCTGATTTCAGGAACTGGTAAGTGGAAATCTTAGCTGGAATACTAAGGTTAATGATAAAACAAAATATAATCATAACAAAAATAATCTATGTTTTGAGTTCATAGATTTTATACTTACACTACAATGAAATTTAAAAAAGCAAATAAGTGTTGTAAATGTATTAACTTTTGCCATCAAGTATGAAGCAACAAAAGTAAAATCTTATCAAAAATTGCACCAGAAAATATACAACTCAAAAAAAAGAGCCATTTCATGTTATTTGCATTTTGGATTTTTACCCTTCATTTGATTTTTTTAATTACCATACCATTTTATCAAAAGGGGGGCAATTGTGAACTGTACTAATCTGTCTCACATTGTAAAAAAAACACATATTTGTCAAAAGTATCACATTTCTGTTGCAACAAAGTAAGAATAATCATATGTTTGGGTATTTGAAATCAATGCCTTTGCAAACAAGGGTTGCTATAAAACTACTCAGAGACACAATAAGGTCATATATAGATATATAGTCAATTTATTCTGTAGTAGGAAACAGTTCACATTTTTAAAATTAAAAACAAAAGTGAAAAAACATCTTTAATTTCCTCTAACACTAATGTCAAGCCAAAGAATTCATCCAAACCATGCAAAGATCATCTATGGCTAAGGCAAAGACAACTAGAGTGTTGGACAGACACAAGGTTTGTATGCGCTTTTTAAAGTTGAATTAATGGTGGAAATCAACATGCTAAGTTCAGTATTCAAAGTTTCTTCCACTCCATGTCATCTGGGGGATTTACAGCCACTGGTTTGTTGCCTACTTCTGTCCAATTTGTGCTCAGAACAGTGCCTCCAGATTCCGTCTACAAAGAACACATGAAAAAGTACAGGTTAATTGTTGCTCCAAACTTAATAATTTGGAAAAACAGCCACAATCGGACAGAATGAGCTGGTTATTCATGAAATGGAGATGAAAAGATGAGTAGAACTGAGATCAGGAATGTAGTAATAACAGCAGCTTAAAAAAAGTTACCAATTGTTCCTATAATCAGAAATCCCATACAATGCATCATGAGCCAGGCACCAGAGCCAAAAAACAAAGTAGATGCATAATGAAAAATAGCCACAAATCACAGTTCAAAATAAAAATAGCTGCAATTCACAGTTCCAAATGAAAACAGTGACACAGGAAGCAAGGAAGATCCACATTTTGACTCTTTAGTTGCTCTTACACTAACACTCTACGTGCCTGGGTTGAAATGGTGCCCAAGATAGGTGTGATAAAATTCTGGAGCCTTGTACAAGTAAACCATAGCAGTGAACAGATTTATACCGAAAAAGAAACAAAATGACATTTGTTGAAGGGAAGTTAATTGAAGCTACATGGAAAAATGAACGGAAAAAAAAAATCAAAGGAAAAAAAGAAAAGTAAGCTTCAATAATCAGGCCATTTAAAAAGAGGTCAACAAGAAGATTAAATTAAATATTGGCAAAGCAACAAAGGGAAAATTCTAACCCCAAATATACATTAAAGCATTGAGTGCATGAAATAAATCAGGGGAGCAAGACTCATCTATATCTATACTGTTACTAAAACTCTCCGTCTTGTTTGTGGCTGTCTGTGTGTATGCCGGGCCGGGCAGAGTACAAGAACCCTCCATCTCCCTATACCCCCTTCGCTTTCTCTACCCCTCTCCCTCTCTACCACCCTCCGCCTCCTCTTCCTCTACTCCATCCCCCTCCCTCTCTACCCCCATCCCTCTCCCTCTCTAACTCCCCTCCCTATCTACCCTCCTCGCCATCTCTTCAACCTTCCCCCTCCACCTCTGCCCTGTCCCCCTCCCCCCCTCTGCCCCGTCCCCCTCCCTCTCTGCCCCATCCCCCTCCCTCTCTGCCCCAATTCCTCTCTGTCCCCCATTCCCCTCCCTCTCTGCCCCCCACCCCCTTCCCTCTCTACCTAGCCCAACCCCCTTCCTCTCCACCACCCCTTCCTCTCCATGGATTGAAGAGGGAGTGCTGGGGGATGAGGAGAAATGTGCCGTGCCTGCGCAGCTGCGGGCTATACGCTAGTTGCTATATTGTGTTGGGGAACGGCTTGCGTTGAGGGAATGAGTGAGTGGTGGAATCATACGTTGGGGGAGAGTAATGCCTCCATCTTTTATATTACAATGGGAACCCGTCAGACGCGCCTGCACAGTTGGGAGCTATGGGTGAGTGGTGGAATATTGCGTTCGGGGCCCTGCCCTCCTATGTGACGCACCCCCCCATTGGGGGACAGGACCCAACGGGTCCCACTTGGTCTAGTTAGATACAAATATCTTGGTAAGAGCAGTAAATGAAATATGGCTGCCACCATGTTAGGATATTAACATGCACGTGTACAAAACTTTAGAGAAGACGTAACTAAGTAGAGATAGTAACATTAATTACAGATAATGCATGAAATAAATTAAAATTTTACAAAAAGGGTGACCCATTTGAATCCCATTGACCACAGCTATGGAACAACTGAGGAGTGGTTACATTACAAGGAGTGCACAATAAATCAAACCTCTGAAAGCGAATTAACAATATCTGAACAAACTGGAAAGGATATTATTAAAGCAGGGAGAACATTTTAATTATCCAGAGTACCATATGGAAAATGTTTTTAGATAGATTTATTCTTAAATGACATTGAAGGACAGTTTCCGTCAATGCTCTGTCACTATAAACAGCATTACTTAACTTGGATAATAAAAATCAGCAAGGTGGTGATCTGAAATAGGGATCATTTACACACTTGTCAAAATAAAGACAAAGAAATTTAACTGGGAAAAACTAGTGATATAATACTGTCAAAATTAAATCCATGAAAAAATGGATACATACACAATATCATAATTAATAAAAGGATATTGTTGAGCTACTCATGGTTTACACAAGGGATTTCTGCAAAAGGATTTGAGGAATAATAAGAACAAACCAAGGATAAGTTAAAAAGGACAAATTTTACATTGTGATTTTTCTTCCTTAAAGAAAATGGATTTTGCATACATAATTAAAACATGCACTGGCGGCATATACTGAAATGAAACAGTCAGGACATCACAGATGTGCAGTGATTTTCATCTTGTAGCTAATAAAATCAGATATTGATAATCAATACATTTAACGTATTTTGGTACTCTCAGGAATGAGAAAATTGGGTCAATAGGTGATTTGGAGTGCAAATTTAATCGTCAAATATATCCAAAGTGCATCATTCCAAACTATTTCCATTTAGAAGCACCAATGATTTGGAGCAAGGGTAAAATTCCTGCTGTAAACTCTGTATTTGTTTACATAATATTTATTAGGCGACATATATATTAGATAATAAATAAATACACCCACACACACACATACCCACAGTGTATAACAAAATAGTAATACTTACAAATGATTTATTCATGGCACGCTTTACTTCATCAGAACCATCTGCATAGATCTTTTGAAAGAGCTGATTTAGAGCAGCATCTCCCTCCGGTTTCTCATCATTCTCTTCCTTTTTAATATCCATTACCAGTTTATCCCAATTCTTTGTGTTGTGAGATGAGGAAGGATATGGTTGCGGCTGTTCTAAAGATAAAGATCATTACACAAGCTAAATTAAAGGGATGATTGAAGTTATGTGTATAACCTGAACATTACTGCTTTCAATAAATGCATTTAAAAACAAATATAGAATAACATGAATTACTATCTACATAACCGTGATTGTACCTCTGGACCAATAATCCAGAAATGTGGAAAAATACCTGAAGACTAGCTCAAATCTCACCACTGTAGTGAGCAATTTAAATTCAACCAATTAAATGTGAATAAATAAATAACCTTATTGTCACAAAAACCCATCAAGCAAACCTTAGGGAAGGAAATGTGCCATTTTTATGTTCCGGCTACTTGTCGATTCTGGAAAAACAATATTGTGATTGACTGTCAAACGGAGCAACTAAGCATTCAGGGCTCTCGCTTAACTTTCTTTCCCTGGTGCCAGCCGGGCAACCTAGACAGCTTTTTAGGTTGCCAAATGACAGATTAGGTGGTCATTTAAGACGGTTTGCATGACGCGTGCGATAATGTGCTCAGATGAAGTGCGTAGTTACCAGTCAGAATTATGCTCAATGAAGCATTCACATATAATGTTCAAGAAGGAACTGCAGATGCTGGAAAATCGAAGGTAGACAAAAGTGCTGGAGAAACTCAGCGGGTGCAGCAGCATCTATGGAGCGAAAGAAATAGGCAACGTTTCAGACCAAAACACATCAGTCTGAAGAAGGGTTTCGGCCTGAAACGTTGCCTATTTCCTTCGCTCCATAGATGCTGCCGCATCCGCTGAGTTTCTCCAGAACTTTTGACTACATTCACATATTATTTCTGCTTCAAATAACTCACAAACTAAACATATTCACCAATCAAGACATGATATATACCACAATGACATGCAGCAAAATTATAATACAATATCTCAACTCTTTTTACACATTGCAATTAATGCAATTTCTATTAGTTCTTTCCACTTCCAAACAAAAATGTGGTTGGATTATTCAGCAAATGATCAACCTGTGTCAATAAATCCTGGACCATACTCACTACAGATTGATGCAAGCATGTTTTCTGTGAAGGACCGAAAATTACCATGACATGGCCATAGCATGGGTCGTTATTGCTATTGGCACAGAAACACTCTGGCTTCCCACATAATTTATCCATAACAAAATATACAGGTTGCAAGGAAATGTCTAAAGGCATTTTATGATAATAGCTGTTAAAACCGACTACACCCATCTGACAGGTTAAACATTACACTAACTGACAAGACATGGCCAAAGGACATAAATGCAGCATATGTTCTTTTGGTAATATGTTTAAAGGTGTCAAAACAAATAATAACATTGGGAATTAAAACACATTTGATTGCATTCCGTTATCAAACAGTCAATGTTCGCTCTGAAGACCATGAATAATAATAGGGTCAGGGGGTGTATGAATCAGTATGGGGTGGATAGATGGCGGGGAGGGGGGGGGGGGGGCGGGGGAGATGAGAAGGCAGTCGGTGCGGAATGGATGGATTGAGGCAGGTGAATTAGTACATGTAAATAGGTGCAGGAGTAGGCCATTCGGCCCTTCGAGCCTGCACCGCCATTCAATACGATCATGGCTGATCATCCAACTCAGGAACAATCTTCCTGCGTCTAGCCTGTCCAACCCCTTAAAAATTTTGTAAGTCTCTATAAGATCCCTCCTCAATCTCCTAAATTCAAGCGAGTACAAGCCAAGTCTATCTTCATATGGAAGACCTGCCATCCCAGGAATCAGTCTGGTGAACCTTCTCTGTACTCCCTCTATGGCAAGAATGTCTTTCCTCAGATTAGGAGACCAAAACTGTATGCAATACTCCAGGTGTGGCCTCACCAAAACCCTGTACAACTGCAGTAGAACCTCCCTGCTCTTGTACTCAAATCCTTTTGCTATGAATGCCAACATACCATTCGCTTTCTTCACTGCCTGCTGCACCTGCATGCCTACTTTCAATGACTGGTGTACCATGACACCCAGGTCTCGTTGCACCTCCCCTTTTCCTAATCGACCACCATTCAGATAATAGTCTACCCTCCTGTTTTTGCCGCCAAAGTGGATAACCTCACATTTACCCACATTATACTGCATCTCCCATGCATTTGCCCACTCACCCAACCTATCCAAGTCACCTTGCAGCGTCCTAGCATCCTCCTCACAGCTAACACTGCCCCCCAGCTTCGTGTCATCTGCAAACTTGGAGATGTTGCATTCAATTCCCTCATCCAGATCATTAATATATATTGTAAATAGCTGGGGTCCCAGCACTGAGCCTTGCGGTACCCCACTAGTCACTGCCTGCCATTCTGAAAATGACCCGTTTACTGCTACTCTTTGCTTCCTGTCTGCCAGCCAGTTCTCCATCCACATCTTTACTGAACCCCCAATACCGTGTGCTTTAAGTTTGTATACTAATCTCTCATGTGCGACCTTGTCGAAAGCCTTCTGAAAGTCCAGATATACCACATCCACAGGTTCTTCCTTATCCACTCTACTAGTTACATCCTCAAAAAATTCTATAGGATTCGTCAGACATGATTTACCTTTCATAAATCTATGCTGACTTTGTCCAATAATTTCACCACTTTCCAAATGTGCTGCTATCCCATCTTTAATAACTGACTCTAGCATTTCCCCCACTACCAATGTTAGACTAACTGGTCTGTAATTCCCCGTTTTCCCTCTCCCTTCCTTTTTAAAAAGTGGGGTTACATTAGCTACCCTCCAATCCTCAGGAACTACTCCAGAATCTAAAGAGTTTTGAAAGATTATCACTAATGCATCCACTATTTCTGGGGCTACTTCCTTAAGTACTCTGGGATGCAGCCTTTCTGGCCCAGAGGATTTATCGGCCTTTAATCCATTCAATTTACCTAACATCACTTCCCGGCTAACCTGGATTTCACTCAGTTCCTCCATCTCATTTGACCCCCGGTCCCCTGCTATTTACGGCAGATTATTTATGTCTTCCTTAGTGAAGACAGAACCAAAGTAGTTATTCAATTGGTCTGCCATGTCCTTGTTCCCCATGATCAATTCACCAGTTTCTGACTGCAAGGGACCTACGTTTGTTTTAACTAACCTTTTTCTCTTCACATATCTATAAAAACTTTTGCATTCCGTTTTTATGTTCCTGCCAGTTTTCTTTCATAATCTATTTTCCCTTCCCTATTTAAGCACTTTGTTCTCCTCTGCTGGACTCTGAAGTTCTCCCAGTCCTCTGGTTGGCTGCTTTTTCTGGCTAATTTGTATGCTTCATCTTTAGATTTGATACTATCCCTCATTTCCCTTGTTATCCACGGATACACTACCTTCCCTGATTTATTCTTTTGCCAAACTGGGATGAACAATTGTTGTAGTTTATCCATGCAGTCTTTAAATGCCTTCCATTGCATATCCACCGTCAACCCTTTAAGAATCACTTTGCCAATCTATCTTGGTCAATTCACGTCTCATACCCTCAAAGTTACCTTTCTTTAAGTTCAGAACCCTTGTTTCTGAATTAACAATGTCACTCTCCATCCTAATGAAGAACTCAACCATGTTATGGTCACTCTTGCCCAAGGGGCCACGCACAACAAGACTGCTAACTAACCCTTCCTCATTACTCAGTACCCAGTCTAGAATAACCTGCTCTCTCGTTGGTTCCTCTACATGTTGGTTTAGAAACTATCCCGCATACATTCCAAGAAATCCTCTTCCTCAGCACCCCTGCCAAATTGATTCACCCAATCTATATGTAGATTGAAGTCACCCATTATAACTGTTTTATCCTTGTCGCACGCATTCCTAATTTCATGTTTGATGCCATCCCCAACTCCACTACTACTGTTAGGTGGCCTGTACACAACTCCCACTAGTGTTTTCTGCCCTTTAGTGTTTCGCAGCTCTACGCATATCAATTCCACATCCTCCAAGCTAATGTCCTTCCTTTCTATCGCGTTAATCTCCTCTCTAACCAGCAACGCTACTCCACCTCCTTTTCCTTTCTGTCTATCCCTCCTGAATATTGAATATCCCTGGATATTCAGCTCCCAGCCTTGGTCACCCTGGAGCCATGTCTCCGTGATCCCAACTATATCATATTCATTAGTAACTATCTGCACATTCAACTCATCCACCTTATTACGAATGCTCCTTGCATTGAGACACAAAGCCAAAGTTTTTACAACAATCTTACCCCTTATACAATTAGGTTTAAAAGTAGCCCTTTTTGATTTTTGCCCTGGATTTTTCTGCCTGCCACTTTTACTTTTAACCTTGCTACCTATTGCTTCTACCCTCATTTTATATCCCTCTGTCTCTCTGCTCATGCTCCCATCCCCCTGCCACATTAGTTTGCCCCGCAATCAAAGATGCTAGAGGAATACAGCCGCCGCCGTCGATACGAAACGTCACGCTCCTATTCTCCAGAGATGCTGCCTGACCCGCGGACGTTTCAGTTTTTTGTGTCTTTCGGTATAAACCAGTATTTGCTTGCCAAGCCGGGCAAAATGAGTCGGCATTTAGGTTGCCCGGCGGCACTTTGGGTGGTCATTGGCACCCGGGCATCCGCCAATTTCGAGCCCTGGCATTGATATGAAAATACTGCAAGAAAAAACAAAAAAACGATGTAGCATTGGACACTATAGAAACCCACTTAGTCAAGTCAAGCCTGCCAAGTCCACCGGAAGATATACAAAAATTGGGAAATGTATTCAAAAATTCAATTAAGCAAAACAGTAAAAGTAAAACACCTTTCAGACATTCTCTAAGATTCTTGCACCACCCGACCAGGGTGTCCCCTGTCCTATGGTGACGCAGAGGGAGGGGGACCTTGAAAATTCATGTTCTGGACTCACATATATTGTAGCAGCAGGACAAATACATGCAAGGAAACGTCCTACTGATTATCACCTATTCTCCTTCCTCTGCAGATGAATCTGAACTAAAGTAAACACTCACCGGCACTCAAATACACCTGGACATACACCTACACCGCATCTGCACCCAGGATGAGGTGTTCCACACCAGGGCATCAGAGATGTCCTCATTCTATGGTAGAGGAGGTTCTCCTCTCCTCTCACTCCCCATCCCCCCCATTCGTAACAAAGGCAGAGTCCCCCTTGTCCTCACCTTCCACCCTACCAGCCGTCACGTACAACAAATAATCCTCCGTCATTTTCACCACGTCCAACGTGACCCCACCACTTGCCACATCTTCCCATCTCCTCCACTGTCTGCTTTCCGCAGAGACCGCTGCCTCCGTAACTCCCTGGTCAATTTGTCCCTTCCCACCCGAACCATCCCCTCTCCAGGCACTTTCCCTTGCAACCGCAAGAAATGCTACAGTTGTCGCTTTACCTCGCCTTAACTCCATTCAAGGACCCAAGCAGTTTTTCCAGGTGCGTCAGAGGTTCACCTGCACCTCCTCCAACCTCATCTATTGCATCCGCTGCCCTAGATGTCAGTTGCTCTACATCGGTGAGACCAAGCGTAGGCTTGGCGATCGCTTCACCGAACACCTCCGCTCGGTTCGCAATAACCAACTTGATCTCCTGGTGGCTCAGCACTCCAACTCCCCCTCCCATTCCGAATCCAACCTTTCTGTCCTCTGCCTCCTCCATGGCCAGAGTGAGGACCATCGTAAAACAGAGGAGCAGCACCTCATATTTCGCTTGGGCCGTTTGCACCCCAGCAGTATGAACATTGACCTCTAATTTCAGGTCGTCCTTACTTTTTCCTCCCCTTCTCAGCTCTCCCTCAGTCCACTGGCTCCACCTTTTCCCGCCCCCCGCACCCTCACATCAGTCTGAAGAAGTTTCGGCCCAAAACTTTGCCTAACTCCTTCGCTCCATAGATGCTGCCTCACCCGCTGAGTTTCTCCAGCAATTTTATCTACCTAAAGTAAACAATACCTGGAAGGGCATACAGTGTAATTATTAATTAATACTCTATTAATTAATATTTAAAATACTCTATTAATTTCAATTTCATCAACATGAATGACTCAGGAACACCTACAAAACAAAGTTCGGAGAAAAAAAGTCAGATTTATCTCAAGGCAGATGATGAAAAAATTAACATGTGGAAAAGTCTACTTGACCTTGTCCTCACCAATCTGGATCCTCAACTTCCTGACAATCAGTGAGGATAGGGAACAAATTATCCTCTACAACAACTCTCAGCCCCCATGTTTCCTCCTTATACATCTACGACTGCGCAACCAAGTACAAATCCAATTCAATTCACAAATTCTGAGACATCACCACCATTGTGGGGGGTGATGTCAATAATGATGAGACTGAGTACAGGATGAGATTGAGAACTTTGTGAACTAATTTCGAGACAAAATCCTTTCTCTCAATGACAGCAAGACACAAGAGATAGTGATCGGCTTCAGGAAGCGAAGCTGTACACATTCCCCAGTTAATATTGATGGTGCCAAAGTAGAGGTAGTTGAAAGTTTCAAATTACAACCCCCCATATCACCAATCAATATCACCAAAAACTTGTCCTGGACCACCCATATTGAAGCAATGGCCAAGGAAAGCACACTAATGCCTCTACGTCTTTAGAAGGCTTGGGAAGTTCAGCATGTCCCCAACAAATCTCACCAACTTCTACAGTTGTGCCGTAGAAAGCATTTTATTGGGATGTATCACAGCACGGCTAACGATCAACTCTATCCAAGACAGCAAGAAATTACAGAGAGTTGTGAACGCAGCCCAGACCATCACACAAACCAACCTCCCTTCCATTGACTCCATTTACACTTCATGTTGCCTTGGAAGGACCACCAGCCTAATCAAGGACAAGTCACACTCACTCTTCTCCCCTCTCCCATTGAGCAAAAGGTATAAAAGTATGAAAAGGCCAGATTCAGGGCCAGTTTCTTCCCAGCTGTTGTTAGGCAACTGAACCATCCCACCAACAACTAGAGCACAGTCCTGAGCTACTATCTACGTCATTGGTGATCCTCGGACTATCGTTGATCGGACTTTACTGGACTTTATCTTGCATTAACGTTATTTCCCTTTATCCTGTATTTGTACACTGTGGATTACTCAATTGGTATCATGTATTGTCTTTCTGCCGACTGGTTAGCATGCAACAATTTTTTTTCACTGTACTTCGGTACAAGTGACAATAAATCAAACTCAACTCAATCTACCTGCTGCAGATGTCTTATATGTCGTATTGATTAAGAATATCAGCTCTTGGTCTGCTTGCACAAAACTGACTTCACAATCAGATACTGTCCATCTCTAGTATGCATATCTACTTATGCATATCTCTAACATGCAAACAGGATAGATTTAAAACCAATGGAGCTGGTTCTTGACCAGATACTTATTTTGTCCATCTGCACTGTCAGAATTGTGATACCATGCCATTTCCAATTAATACAGAATCAAAGAAGTCACAGCATGGAGAGATGCATTTGGCCTATTATGTCCACACTAACTATTCAAAAGCAATCCAGCTGGTCCCACTTCCACTCTTCTCCCCATAAAAATGCCAAATCTTTCCTTTACAGATTCTTCTCCAGATTCATCCTCTGCTCCCAGGATGACGTGTTCCACACAAGGTCATCGCAAATGTCCTCGTTCTTCAGAGAACGGGGTTTCCCCTCCCCCACTATAGATGAGGCTCGCACCAGGGTCTCCTCCATACCCCGCAACACTGCCCTCTCTCCCCATTCCCCCACTCACAACAAGGGCCGAGTCCCCCTGTTCCTCACCTTTCACCCCACCAGCCAGCGCATACAACAGGTAGTCCTCCGCCAGTTTCGCCACCTCCAACGTGACCCCTCCACTCGCCACATCTTCCCATGTCCCCCCGTCTGCCTTCCGCAAAGACCGCTCCCTCCGCAACTCCCTTGTCAATTCTTCCCTTCCCCCCCGCTCCACTCCTTCCCCGGGCACTTTCCCTTGCAACCGCAAGAGATGCTACACTTGTCCCTTCACCTCCCCCATCCACTCCTTTCAGGGACCCAAGCAGTCATTCCAAGTCCGACAGAGGTTCACCTGCACCTCCTTCAACCTCATCTACTGCATCCGTTGCTCCAGATGCCAGCTGATCTACATCGGTGAGACCAAGCGGAAGCTGGGCGATCGTTTCGCCAAACACCTCCGCTCGGTCCACAATAACCAACCCGACCTCCCGGTGGCTCAGCACTTCAACTCCCCCTCCCACTCCGTATCCGACCTCTCGGTCCTGGGCCTCCTCCACGGCCAAAGTGAGCAACACCGCAAGTTGGAGGAACAGCACCTCATATTCCGCTTGGGGAGTCTGCATCCTCTGGGCTTAAACATTGAATTTTCTCAATTCTGCTAACCCAGACTGCCTCCTCCCCCCCCCCCCCCCCCACCCCACCCCCACACCCCACCCCCCAACCCCACCCCCCAACCCCCCCCCCCCCCCACCCCCCACCCACCACCCCCCCCCCACCCCCACCCCCCCCCCCCAACCCCACCCCCCACCCCCCCCCACCCCCACCCCCCCCCCCCCAACCCCACCCCCCCCCACCCCCCCACCCACCCCCCCCCCCCAACCCCACCCCCCCACCCCACCCCCACACCCCCCCCCCAACCCCACCCCCCCCCCCCACCCCCCACCCACCACCCCCCCCACCCCCACCCCCCCCCCCCAACCCCACCCCCCCCCCCATACCAATCTTGTCCGAGCAAGTAGATTTATCAATCAATACAATGTAAAAATTGAGAAAATGTAATGAGAATGTAACTGCTTAGTTAATGTGCACATAATTTTTCTTTCACTTTCAATAATTGGCCAGCAATTCAATAGACAATAGGTGCAGGAGTAGGCCATTCAGCTCTTCGAGCCAGCACCGCCATTCAATGTGATCATGGCTGATCATCCACAATCAGTACCCCGTTCCCGCCTTCTCCCCATATCCCCTGATTCCGCTATCTTCAAGAGCCCTATCTAGCTCTTTCTTGGAAGTATCCAGAAAACCGGCCTCCACCGCCCTCTGTGGCAGAGAATTCCACAGACTCACAACTGTGTGAAAAAGTGTTTCCTCATCTCCATTCTAAATGGCTTACCCTTTATTCTTAAACTGTGATCCCTGGTTCTGGAATTCCCCAACATCGGGAACATGTTTCCTGCCTCTAGCATGTCCAAACCCTTAATAATCTTATATGTTCCAATAAAATCCACTCTCATCCTTCTAAATTCCAGATTATACAAGCCCAGCCGCTCCATTCTCTCAGCATATGGCAGTCCCGCTATCCCGGGAATTAACCTGGTGAACCTTCGCTGCACTCCCTCAATAGCAAGAATGTCCTTCCTCAAATTAGGGGACCAAAACTGCACACAATACTCCAGGTGTGGTCTCACTGGGGCCCTGTACAACTGCAGAAGGACCTCTTTGTTCCTATACTCAACTCCTCTTGTTATGAAGGCCACCATGCCATTCGCTTTCTTCATTGCCTGCTGTAACTGCATGCTAACTTTCAATGACTGTTGAACAAGGACCTCCCCAGATCCCATTGTACTCCCCTTTTCCCAACTTGACAACATTTAGTTAATAATCTGCCTTCCTGTTTTTGCTACAAAAGTGGATAACCTCACATTTATCCAGATTAAACTGCATCTGCCATGCATCTGCCCACTCACCCAACCTGTCCAAGTCACCCTGCATTCTCATAGCATCCTCCTCACAGTTCACACTGCCACCCAGCTTTGTGTAATCTGCAAATTTGCTAATGTTACTTTGAATCCCTTCATCTAAACCATTGATGTGTATTGTAAATAGCTGCGGTCCCAGCACCGAGCCTTGCGGTACCTCACTAGTCACTGCCTGTCATTCTGAAAGGGACCCATTAATCTCTACTCTTTGTTTCCTGACTGCCAACCAATTTTCTATCCATGTCAGCACTCTACCCCCAATACCATGAGCCCTAATTTTGTCCATTAATCTCCTATGTGGGACCTTATCAAATGCTTTCTGAAAGTCCAGGTACACGACATCCAATGGCTCTTCCTTGTCCATTTTCATAGTTACATCCTCAAAAAATTGCAGAAGATTAGTCAAGCATGATTTCCCCTTTGTAAATTCATGCTGACTCGGACCAATCCTGCTATCCAAATGTGCCACAATTTCATCTTTTATGATTGACTCCAGCATCTTCCCCACCACCGATGTCAGGCTAACTGGTCTATAATTCCCTGTTTTCTCTCTCCCGCCTTTCTTTAAAAAATGGGATAACATTAGCTACCCTCCAATCCACAGGAACTGATCCTGAATCTATAGAACATTGGAAAATTATCACCAATGCGTCCACGATTTCTGGAGCCACTTCCTTAAGTACCCTGGGATGCAGACCATCAGGCCCTGGTGATTTATCAGCCTCCAGTCCTATCAGTCTACACAACACCATTTTCGGCCTAATGTGGATTTCCTTCAGTTCCTCTGTCACTGCAGATCATCTGGCCACTAGTACATCAGGAAGATTGTTTGTATCCTCCTTAGTGAAGTCAGATTCAAAGTACTTGTTCAACTCATGTGCCATTTCCTTGTTCCCCCATAATAAATTCACCTTTTTCAGTCTTCAAGGGTCCAACTTTGGTCTTAACTAAAACATGTTTTTCATGCCCTAAGAGACATCTTATACTGTACAAAATCTAAATGTTTAAGGCAACCTTTAGATCTAAAAAAAAACCTTTCCGGTAGTACTAATTTGTTCAATTTACAGATGTACTAATTACAGAAATAATCCATGGTGAAATGATATAATTAATTTGCTTACTTCCTGGACAGCATGTAATAACAGAGCAATGATTGAAGAAAGTTTAACTAGACTCAATCCCACATGAAATGAAGGAGAAATCAAAACTTATACATCATGTTCTATCATGGACTAAGTGATGTGATTTCAGTATACTTTACCACCTAAATGCATAACCTGACAAACTCTGTTTTTAGATCTCAACTTGATCAAGAGATTTTGATTACATTTCTGATCAGTTTCCCTGCATCGTCCCAAATCCTCAAAGTTGTGGCAGCATTGATATATCTACACAGAAATTTGCAAGTAAGCCCATCAACCTCCTCTGCAAAATATAGTATTTGTAGACACCTCAACCTGCAGCACATGAACTGCATTTAATACAATGTACATGATCACAAAATGGTCAACATACGCTTATTTTAAATCTTTGGGGCAATAAAAACTGAGGAATCGATTTATTCAGAATTTGCAATTTGTGTTAATATAGGGAATGAAATGGCAAAGATTATTCATTGCTAAAAATATAGAGGATGCAAAGACCACCAAATGATAAACCGATTAAGTGAGGAAGATGGAACATAACATAGGAAAATATGTGATTATTGACTTTAATACGAAAAATAGAAAAAAAAATTGAGATGCAAAACTTTAAAGTTGGTATATAGAAACATAGACATTAGGTGGAGGTCATTTGGCCCTTCGAGCAGCATCGCCATTCAATATGATCCTGGCTGATCATCCAAAATCAGTACGTTCCTGTTTTTCCCCCATATCCCTTGATTCTGTTAGCCCTAAGAACTTTATCTAACGCTCTTTTGAATACATCTAGTGAATTGGCCTGCACTGTCTTCTGTGGCAGAGAATTTCACAGATTCATAACTCTCTGGGTGAAAATGTTTTTCCTCATCTCAGTCCTTAATGGCCTATGCCTTATTCTTAAGGGCCTGTCCCACCAGCACGCAACTATATGCGATGAACGCGATCAAACCGGCAGCGGGGGCCGCGCGGAGGTCGGGTGATCCCCTGTACAGGGCCGGTCCCACCAGCATGCGCCTGCATGCGGCAAGCGCAACTAAACCGGCAGCAGGGGCCGCGCGGAGGTTGGGTGAGTGGCGCAACGCGGCGCAAAGCGAGGCGAACTTGAAGCAAGTCCAAGGTAAGTTCGCCAGGACTTAGAGGGGCACACAGAGAGGGGCACCGAGACACACACACATACAGGGCCACGGAGCCACACACATAGAGGGTCACGGAGGCACTTACCAATAGTTTAACGGAGGCACGATGTCCGGGCGGTGTGTAAATGTCGCGGCGACTGCGAGCCGACAAGCCGTTGCCGCGCGGGATTTTTGGACATTGTCGGTTTTTCGGAGCCCCGCGCGGCGTCGGGACGAACTCCGCACAATTCCGCACGGCTCCGGCGATCGAAGTGGGACCGGCCCCGCGACGCCGGACGTCTCAAGCGACCACGTTAGGTCGCGCTAATCGCATCGAGTTGCATGCTGGTGGGACAGGCCCTTTACACTGTGACCCCTGGTTCTGGACTCCCCCAACATCAGGAACATTTTTCCTGCATCTAGCCTGTCCAATCCCTTAAAAATGTTGTATGTTTCTATAAGATCCCCTCTCATTCTAAATTCCAGTGAATATAAGCCCAGTTGATCCATTTTTTCAACATATGTCAAATTAGGAGACCAAAATTGCACACAATACTCCAGGTGCAGTCTCACCAGGGCCCTGTACAATTGCAAGACATTTGCTTGACACAGTGTTGTAGATATTCACCAGAATGTTTCTTGGGTGCCTTATAAGAGTGAATAAGAGTGGATTTATACTCAAATCCTCTTGCTACGAAGGCCAACGTGCCATTTGCTTTCTTCACTGCCTGCTGTACCTGCATGCTTACTTTCCGTGACTGATGTACAAGAACACCCAGGTCTCATTGCACCTCCCCTTTTAACTAATCTGACACCATTCAGATAATAATCTGCCTTCTTGTTCTTGCCACCAAAATGGATAACCTCACATTTATCCACATTACACTGCATCTACCATGCATCTGCCCACTCACCCAAATCACCCTGCAGCCTCCTGGACTGGACTGCCAGTGTATGAAACGCAGGAAGTTAACATGCAGATAGGGTATTGCTAGCATTTGAGAAGACAAATTACATATTGTTTATAAAGAAGCGAGTTGAAGTACTACTCTTTACACACATGACTATGTGGCTAAGCAGAGTTCCAAAGCCATTCATAAGTTTACCAATGGCATACAAATACGAGATGGAACACCTGATTTAGGAATGTGCAAGAACAACCTCTCGCTAAATATTAACAAAACCAAGGAACTAATTATTGACTTCAGAAAGGGCAAGTTGGAAAAAGACATGCCTGTTTTCATTCCTAGGTGCTAACATGTTGGATGACCTAACCCGGGGTCAGCACATCGATGTAAACATGAAGGCAGCTCCAAGGTACCTCTACATTCTTCAAAATTAAAGACAATTTGGCATTACACTGAACACTAACAAACTTCAACAAATGCACTGTAGAAAGTATCCTAACTGGTTGCATTGCGGCCTGGTACGATAATTCCATTAACAGAATTGCAAGAGACTGCAGTGGTAGACTCAGCCCAGACCATTAGTGACACAGCTCTCCCAAACATCAAATATATCCATGAGGCATTGCCTCAAGAAGCCAACATCCATCATCAAGGATCTCTACCATCCGGGTAAGGAACAGCAGCTTTTCTACAACTATCAGGTTCTTGAACCAAGCTGCACAACCCTAATTCAACATCGGCAACAATGCTCACTTTCTTGTATTACCATGGACTTGTTTCCTAATTGCTTTTGCACAGAAGCGTTTTCACCATCAAGCAGGTTTTTATTGTCATGCACAATCTATGCATAATTTGTGCTTTTGTGTGCGATCTGAATTTGCTCACCTGTGGAGCTGCTGCATGCAAAATGTTCAGTGTACCTGTACCTTGCTGTACATGTGCATATGACAATAAACAAGTTGATTACATGAAATGAAAATCTTTTTGCAGTTCTAGAGCTTTACCTTAATCCTGCATAAATTTGTGCTGAGGTCTATGTCTCCATACTAAAGGAAGATATTTGCTTGAGACAGTGTTGCAGATATTCACCAGAATGTTTCTTGGGGTGCCTTATAAGATTGAATAAGTGTGGCCTCCATTTGATGAGAGCTAGAAAATTATGATGCCTCATTGAATTACTTTAGGATTCTGAAAGGGGATGACAGTGATGCAGAATGGCTGCTTGGTTTGGCTGAAGGCTACTAGTTAAGGGCCTGTCCCACCAGCAGGCAACTCTATGCGATGAACGCGATCAAATTAGAAGCGGAGGCTGCGCGGAGGTCAGGTGATCCCCTGTACAGGGCCGTTCCCACCAGCATGCGCCTGCATGCGGCAAGCGCAACCAAACCGGCAGTAGGGGCCGCGCGGAGGTCGGGTGAGTGGCGCAACGCGGCGCAAAGTGAGGCGAACTTGGAGCGAAGTCTAAGGTAAGTTCGCCAGGACAGAGAGGGGCACACAGAGAGGGGCACACAGAGAGGGGCACAGAGGCACACACAGGGCCACACACAGAGAGGGTCACGGAAGCACTTACAAATAGGTTCACAGAGGCACGATGTCGGGGCGGTGTGTAAATGTCGAGGCAACTGCGAGCCGACAAGCTGTTGCCACGCGGGATTTTTGGACATAGTCAGTTTTTCAGAGCCCCGCGCGGTCTCGGGGCGAACTCCGCATAATTCCGCACTGCTCCGGCGATCGAAGTGGGACCGGCCCCGCGACGCCGGACGGCTCAAGCGACCACATTAGGTCGCGCTAATCGTATAGAGTTGCATGCTGGTGGGACAGGCCCTTTACACTATTTCACAACAAAGGAATGAGCCATTCAAGATCAGTTATGTAATAGCTTTACTTGACTGTTATGAACCTTTGGAATTTTCTACTCCAGAGAATTGTGGATGCTCAGTCAGTGGGTATATATTCAAGGTTGTCATTTGTTTGTTCCTTTTTCCTCACACAAATATTTTATTGACTAATGACAAAAAGATCTGTAAAGCTGCATTTATTACCTTTTGGCAAAATAAAACAATTATATGTACAGATTCCTCTAGCCAAAGAAAATTGCAACAGGTTAGTGGAAAAATATTAATAACATTTAAAAAAATTGGATAATTGGTTTTCAATGTTCAAACATACTGTGGCATATTCTCACCTGGCATGAAGTGTTTTACATCTGGTGCAACTCCTTCCAGCTTTTCCCACCGCATTGCTTCAGTTTTCTTCATTTTTATCTCTATCTACAAAACATAATTAATATATCAAACAGATTGTTTCATGATAAATCAATTACCCACTGTCACATTTTAAAGTTACATATAATCTCCAAGCTGTTTTTATATTGCAAGAGTGATGAAAGTACAAAAATGGGGAATTCTCGCTCCAATTCTACATAACTATCCCTCCTCAATTTTATTGACTTACTTGCAGTATGCGATAGGGTTTCCTTCCATCATACCTGCTGTTCTGTTGAACTGAGAGGGCAATACCGTCATCGAGTTTCGTTCTTATCCTGCTGACACTGTCAGAAAATTACCTTGTTGTCACTTTCACGTGGCACATATCTGACCCTTCTCTCCTCTAACTTATATCTATCTCTATGTCAGAGAATAAGTAAGTGACCAATATCTATTAGAAGCCATGGGTTTCACAAATCAGACCTACATATCCTCCAACATTTTGTTGATGCAATTGAGCCAGAGTAAACGGGTGAATGGACTAGATTCAAGTCCATTCGCCCGGTTACTTTGGCTCAATTGCATCTGTCCTGTTGACAAGACTTTCCTCACCAGTGCCTTGAGATGCCTTCCTTTGCATTCCACTCTACAATACTTGACATGGCTTTCAACTGAAGAAGGGTCTCGACCCGAAACTTCGCCCATTCTTTCTCTCCATAGGTGCTGCCTCACCCGCTGAGTTACTCCAGCATTGTGTCTACCTAGGGCTTTCAACTGTGTCTATTTCCAGCACCTGCTTTCACTCATCCTCCTTTCAATGTCTCGCCTTATCCATAGGTTTCATATTCAACAAATCAGCCGTCATTATTTCTGCCACAATCAACAACACTCATCACCAGATACAACTTCTCCCTCCCCTTTCAACCAGGAATTCCTGGTTCACAATTCCATCTCCCCATCTACTCCGCTACTCTTGGCACCTTTGCATACAGCCACAGGAAAGACAACCTGCACGCTTTTATATTGTCCATTCCCACTACCCAAGTACTCAAACAGTTATTTCAGGTGAAGCAGTAATTCACTTCCACTGCTTTCTAATTAGTGTAATGCACATAATGTGGTGTCTTCTACACTGAAAAATAAGTTGAATGCCACTTTGCAGATTCTGAGGATGATTTTGAAATTCAGGCCTCTGTCATTGTTACCCATCCTACTCTGATTTGCATTTTTATTTCATCTCTAAAGATGTTGCAGATCTCAGATATTGAATTCAACAATTCCAATGCAGAGTCTTCTCAGTTTATACGAGAACCACCAACAAACTTTTTTTCTCTTTCTAAATGCTATCTAATCTGCTCAGTATTTCCAGCAAATGTTCGACACCCAAGTGACAGCAAATGTTCTCCCTTTCCTTCTAGTGTTCTCATTCACACTCCTCAACTGCCAAGTTATTCTGTACGAGAAAGCCATTATAGGATACTAATTCAAGGACAAAGAAAATGATAAACATTTCATTTCACGAAATATTCAACTATGTATTATCCCTTTAATTTGAATTTTAAAAGAAAACTTCTACAATAAATGAAAACATTAATAAAATTAGATTTTTGTTTCATTATTTTATTGAGATAGGTAAATTTTATTTTGTATATGGTATTTAGTCTTCGGATGTATCACTGGCACTTGCCAGCTAAACCTAGGGAACCATTTAGACCTCAGAACAGAAGGTCTTTGTATAAACAGGCTTGAGACATATAACCAGCACGAAAAGCTGCAGCATTAAATTATGACATACCAAAAGCAGACAACCTTGTGCGATTGAATGCAGTCCATTCTTTCTTAAACTCAGTTAAACTAACAAAAATCCCTTAACTGAGCACCTGAAAATTTGGATTAGTTTAAAAGGGGGCCGATAATATTTCCCTTGATAGAAGGCATTTTTCTTGGTAGATGGGGAACAGAAATCCAAAATAAATAGTAACAAGATCTCAGTAATATCTGTAAAATCATTTGAAAACAGCCATGTAATCAGTAAATGCTGCTAATCAGCCCATTTCTCATACATTTTTTACATTCTATTTCAGAATATGTATAAATTTGTACAGGACTTTGTCCAAGCTTCAAAGTTTTAGGATATTCACTATTGTAAACGTCAATTGCTTTTAACAATGCCTTCCATTTAAAGATCACATTATTGCTACCTACGGTGAAGACAAAAAGGCACAAATCTGTGTTCATAGTCCCCCAATTGACAGCAAAGAAATTAAAACACACTGAAAATCTGTCACAATACCCATTCGAAAGAAACTCCAGTGCTTTTATTAGCTTAAACATCTGGCATAACATTAACATCATCACATGGCACCATGTTATAATAAAAAGAGCAGGTTCATGGTTACACCGAAAAAAGACACTGAATGGCAGAAATCATAATAAAATTAAAATTATCCTAAAACAAAAGTAAAATTCTAGAAAGCAGGTCAGGTGCATTGCAGTAAACAGTTAATGCTTCAAATCCTTTCATTAGAACTGGTGAAAGAAAACGCATAACAAACTCAAACCAAATCTTTTCTGTTCTCCCCCCACCATCATTCCATCGGAAATGTCGCCCATTCGTTCTCTCCAGAGATGCAGCCTGTCCTGCTGAGTTACTCTAGCATTTTGTGTCTATCCACCTATCACCTGCCAGGCTTTACCCCGCACCCACCTCTCTTTTCCAGCTTTCTTCTCCTCTATTAAAGCCCATCTGAAGAAGGGTCCCAACACAAATCAACACCTCTCCATTCCCTCCACAAATGCTAATTGACCTGCCGAGTTACTCCAGTACTTGGTGTTTTGCTCAAGATTTCACCATCACCAGTTCCTGTATATAATTTTTTTTCTGACTCTCCTCAAGGATCACACATCTTAAAATTAGCTTATCTCAGTCATTGATAGCTGGAAAAAATATTACTGATTCTGGCTGACCTCTGGAAAACATCACTATCTGCCTTCCACTAATCTAAAAAACAAACCCATACCACAGATCTGCTTTACGACTTCATTACCATCCATGTTGCAAATGAGCCTTTAAATCCACGGGCCACAATTATGCTAACCGGGCTTTACTTAGACTGGAGCAAATGTCTACTACATTCCCTTAATTCATATTCTCTGTTGCTAAACTATGAACAGCATCACTTCTTTAAACTTGTAGGGTACAAATCCTGGAGCTGCAGATCAGACATAGTTGTTAAAGTGTCATCATGAAAAGAACTGCAGTGGTTCAATGCCATTAAGTTCTCAAGTTTATCCGAGGGTGGGCATTAAATGCTGACCTCATTAATTATATTACTGTCCAATATTGAAGTCAAATGTATCTAATGCAACTTATTTTTTAAAATTCTGCCATATGTTAGAAAAAAAGGGTTCTACAGACATTTCATAAGATATTGGAGCACAATTAGGCTAATCATCGGGTCTACTCCGCCATCATGGCTGATCTATTTTGCCCTCTCAAGTCCATTCTCCTGCCTTCTCCTTGAAATCTTTGACACCCTTACAAATGGAGAATCTATCAATCTCTGCTTTAAAAATTCCCAATGATTTGGCCTCCACAGCCGTCTGTAGCAACAAATTCCAAAGATTCACCACCCTTTCATTTCATTTCATCCTTTTGTGCATGTAGGTAAGAGGAATTGTATTTTCAAAAAACTACTCAATTTTTTATTGATACCATTACTTTCATTTGGTAAAGAACAGATAACTTTTATCCTGATCCAAAGGGTTTCTATTACTGATACGAGAACCAAATTTAAAATCACTAAAAGATACCAATATTCTTGTTTCTGCAGCAAATTAGAAAGCATTGTTAATAAGTTCACTATATGTTAAATGTATATAATTACATTTAGTACCATTTACAAATGGAATTTCTAAATTTTTAAGTTGTAAATTCTGAACGGTTGCTGATTGCTATAAATTCTAAGTTTAATTGTTCAAAATTAGCTCATACAGATGCGACCAATGCACCATTCTACATCAACATATGCTTATTTTATACTGATTTGGTATCTGGATAAAATTATAACAATGCCATCAGGCGTAATACAGGATTAGATTTAACATTATTCATAAAAAATAAATTGTATTGGAGTTGCAAAATATCTGCACCATTGTTTGCTGTAGAGTTGTTATTTAAATTGCTTTATGAATGTGTACATTGTCTGTAGGGCCAGTTTTTATTACCTACTGTATTTGCCCCTGGAGAGAGTGGCTTGCTAGACATTTCAGAGGTTTATTATTTAATAGAGTACACAGGAGTATATTTTGTGTACTATTGCATACACAATAGATATTTTGAACCAGTCACAGGAATCCCTTGGCAGTTTGCTGCTTTCAATAAAATACATTTTGTAGGCCCCTATCTTATCAGCTCCTGTAAACAGGATTAGAAAGTGTACAAACACCACAACCAAATTAGAACACTCCTTATTTATGTGATAAAACGGGTAAATTAAGAACATCTTTTTAGATGTCGTATCCCCAAAACTTGTTAGTCATAAAAACAGAATCATAGAAATATTCAGCAACAGAATTAACATTAATGAACTAGAAAGGGCAGGAAATTTGAAGTGGCAGAATTCAGTGTTGAATTTAGCAATATGTTTAAATCAGACACAGTATGTTTAAATCAAACAATATGTTTAAACACAGGTGATTGCAGATGCTGGAATCTCTGGGGAAAAAAAAACATACTGTAGGAAGAACGTAGCGGGTTGAGCACCACATCTGGAAGCAAAGCGATGGACACGTTTCAGATCAACATGCTGCATCAGGGCTGGATGGTGCAATCGTGAAATGCTGCTGACCAGAGGTGGGTGAACTGTTGCCATGAACTGCCTCAGTCCTCCTCATGAAGGTACAGTGCCCTCCATAATGTTAGGGACAAAGACCTATCATTTATTTATTTGCCTCTGTATAAACACAGCTGTAATTTCTACATGGTGAAACCAAAATGGATAAAAATGGCCTTTAATAAAATCTGACAGTGTGCACTTTAACCACATGTGTTTTTTTCTATTACAAATCTCAAATTGTGGAGTACAGAGGCAAATAAATAAATGATGGGTCTGTCCCAAACATTATGAGGGGACTGTAATTTCAGTGTTGTTGGTAAAGAATACCAGGATTTCCACCCTGCGACAATAATGGTTATGTTTCCAAATCAGAATGGAGAGGAATCTTCATCTGATGGATTCTTCCTCCATTGGTGTCCTGGATCACCAACTACCTGACTGGACGACCACAGTATGTCAGGCTACAGAACGGTGTCTCGGACATGGCAGTGAGCAAAACAGGAGCCCCACGGGACGGTCCTCTCTCCCTTCCTGTTCACCATCTACACCTCGGACATCAGATACAACTCGGACTCGTTCCAGCAGAAGGGCTTCATAGCGACAGTTGGCAGGTGATTTACCAACTCTTTCGATATGCTTCTAAAGCCTCATTATTTACAGTTGAGGTACTGGTCATGGTGATCCTCAACATTTTCAAAGTTGAGGATTTAATTATATTAATGCTTTTGAAGGTCAAACACACTCTTATCATTGCCTGGCACTTTTGAGCTGTTGACATTGCCCCTTGCAGAACTTTCCAGTAGGCAAACAGGCCCTTCAGACTGCCTTATCCATTGCTGACCAATTTGGCATACTGGGTTGGCCCCACTTGCCTGTATTTCACCCACAGACCCCTAAGCCCTTTTTATCCATATATCTGCCCTAATGCCTTTTAAGAGTGCTTGAAGATTATCTTTTCATTAGCTGAGACGTTGTGAGTTGAAGAAACAAAAGAACATCAAACCACAAAACATTATGAAGAGGAGTTGGCCAACCCTGCAGGCCTCAACTCATCTTCTGTGCCAGTTCTGCATAACCCTCAACGGCTCAATCTTTCAAATATTTAGCCATTGCCACCTTAAATATATCTAAGGTGGATGATTGACCTCCAACTACAACTAGCTTCTTCCTTTGTCCACATTTTAACCACTGCAGTGTTTTCCCCTTTTTTGTCAACTTTGGCTCCTTGATGTCACCCATACTCAGTCCAATGTTACGATGATTTTTTAAATCATTCTTTTCATCAGGGCATCTACTTAGCTAGTTCTTTGCTCCATGCTTAGACCAAGCATGTGATGAGGTCCAGATGTGTTAATTGGCAAAATACCAAAGTGGCACAAGGGACACATCTTCAGTTGGGTACCTCATCGTCACTGGGTGTTTTGGCCTTTTATCACAAGACACCCTCAGTTGAGGCAGGCCTACCACAGGTTGACCAGATCTGGGTGTGTGTCTTATTGCTAGCCTCTAGATGGTCACGTGGCAGCCCAGACAGCATCTTTCCTCTTCAGCCACAGCCAGTGACTGGACCAGAGAAAGAGGTCTGGTCGCAGGTTGGTAACTGCGATTTCAACTGGGAACGAAAGCCTCTGGCCTAGGTCAACACGCATTTCCCAGTCCCTGGCTGCGTTCAGTGGGCATGAGTTGAGAGGCGAGGGGTTAGTCCTCTGTTTCTCTCCTTCCCGGATGAAGGATGGTATTTGCGGCAATGTTATCTGGGCATTGATAGGCATGGCGTTGGTGGTAACTCTCTTGCACTCGAGTTCAGCTGCCAAACACCTCAGCACCTGGTTGTGTCGCCAGGTGTATCTGCCTTGTGTTAGGTTGGTCTTACAACCGACCAGGATGTGCTTGAGGTTTGCTGGAACTGCACACAGGGGGCAGGCTGGATCCTCTCCCAGCCAAAGATTTAGGTTTATGGGAGAGGGAGGATGTCATATGTGGCTCTGATAATGAAGCTCAACTTATTTGACTCCATGGTCCACAGCTCTCTCCATGTGATCTTCCTCCTCTCAACGCCATCCCACGTCATCCAGCGGCCTTGTTTGGCTTGGGATATGGCTTTGGCACACCTGGCTGCTTCTTCCTGGTGGCGCACCTCCTCCACCACCAAGTGCCAACATTCAGCTGGAGTAGCCTTTTGCCAGGTAGGTTTCATTGCTCCCAGGCCAAAGCCCCCTCGGCCTTATTGGACATGGCCCACTATGGCCCGGTGTTGGAGGGCGGATTTTGCGTCCAGTACCACTGCTGCTGGAGTCCATTTCCTCCCTGTTGCTAGGGTTGGAGAAACACCTCTTATTATTGGGTCCCAGGATTCTGTTAGTGTCATGTCCAGACTCACTTTGACACATTTGCACTCCTCCACCAGGCTTGAGACTGGCAGTGAGAGGGCTCCATTCCCATAGAGCCCTATGCTGCTGAGGCATCTCGGTAGCCCAAGCCACTTCCTCACGTGAGTTCACCAGTCTCTCCAGCTGGTTGGCATGGGATAAAGTGACCTCGTAGATGGTAATTGGCCACATGAGTCGGGGCAGTAGACCGAATTGCAGGCACCAAAGCTTCAGCTTCCCTGGGAGAGCAGTACTGTTGATATGTTCGAGGCCACTGATTGTATCCTGCCCGAGTTGTTCCACCTGCTCTGCATCCTTGAGGTATGCGGTGTACCATTGCCCGAGGCTTTTGACAGGCTTCTCCAGAACAGTTGGTATTGTCTCGTTATTGATGTGGAACCTTTCGTCAGTGAGCCGGCCATTGACGATGGAAATACTGCAGGATTTGCTGGGTTTAATCTCCATTCGTGCCCATTTGATGTTTTCCTGGAGTTTATCCAGCAGGCGTTTGGTGCGTGCTTTAGTTGTTGTTATTGTGGTCATGTCATCCATGTATGCCCTGATTGGAGGAAGACGCAGCCCACTCTTCAAGCGTTCCCCTCCGACCACCCATCGTGATGCTCGAATGATGAGCTCCATTGCCATGGTGAAAACCAGAGGAGAAAAGGTACAGCCTGCCATTATGCCTACCTCAAGGTGCTGCCTTGAGGTAGGCATTATCTCAATAAAATTGGTAAAGAATCTCAAAATAATTTTTATTGTTTATCAATTGGAAAACAATCTGTTTTCTCAATTTGTTATAACCAGTTATTCAAGTTCCAAGATTCCTGAAACTTGTAAACCTTTACAAAAATAACAAACTACTCAATTGAAAAAGTAGATTTTGTTTTCAGAAGCATTTTGACATCACCCCAAAGATTATTGTTTAAATACAACTTAAAAGAATCAAATTCAGTTGGTCTTTGGAGCTCACTATTCAAAGTTACCACGGTGTAACAAACCTATTTCTCAATTTGTTGGCAGAATTCTACAATTACTGAAGAATTCAAACTAAGGTAATAGCACCATTAACTGTAATTATCATCAAGCACACATTTAATTATGGGCTTTATAATAAATTTCACAACTGACCTGTTCTTTAACCTCAATATCGCTGACATTTACTGGGTGGAATATAGTCCCTATTAATTGGAGAGGATTTTAATACTAAAATGTCACATGCATAATCATAACTAAATGAACAAAAGCAAAGTGTTTAAAATCCAGAACACTAAAGTGATACACCATTCAGACATGATATTTAGAAATGCTAAAATTAAGCAAGCTACCCATTTAAAGCTTATTACATAAAATGTGCAATACATTATTACATTATAGCGGCATGGGGAAAAGTAATTCAGTGATAAGGGGATAAACAAACAGAATATATTGAAAGAATTTCCAGCAATTTCAAGAACAGTGCAGCTATTTTTTCCTTTGGGATTGGGGGGGGGGGGGGGGGTGTGGGAGGGGGGTGTTCCCCCTCCCACGGTAAGGAGCTTTTACATTTTTCAGCTTGAAATTGTGCAATCTGGTGCATACTGTAGTGAGTCTTTTAACTTACACTTGGATGCAACATATATGCTTTAAATTGGATTAGGTATGAATAAGGTTAGGCTAAATTACATTCCTAACTACATTCCACAATAGAGCCAGACTCTGCTCAACAGGTGCAGCACATGAACGACTATATTCATGTATGGAAATCAGATTATATTCATGCTGTTATGCATATATATATAGAGAAAAACTCAGAGAAACAAAGCAAAAGTCAGTCTTCCATCACTGTTCTGCACAAATAAATCAATCAACCTTGTTCAAGAAGGAACTGCAGATGTTGGAGAATCAAAGGTAGACAAAATTGTTGGAGAAACTCAGCGTGTGAGGCAGCATCTATGGAGCGAAGGAAATAGGCACTGTTGCGGGCCAAAACCCTTCTTCAGACGGTTTCAACCTTACCCTTTGAATATAGAAACAAGACGAAAATAATGCCACATATTCAATCATATATGGTTCAATGAAATTAAGATATACATGTAAAAATATATATGGAAACAGGCCATTCCGCCCACCACGTCCACACCGACCAGCAATCTATCATACACCAATTCCATCCATCACACCAGGGCCAATTTACAGAAGCCAATTAACCTACACACCTGCACTTCTTTCGGATATGGGAGAAACCGGAATATCCAGAGAAAACCCATGTGGTAGTAAGGCAGCAACTCTACCGCTGCACCACCGTGCCACCCCATTAAATTATTTTTTCTGTAATATATTTATTATGGTGTCACGTGAATAAAGATGAACACATGATTCTGATTTCTGCCCTTAGTTGGGTAACACACATGTCCAGTCATTGTTTTTTATGGCTAGTTTTCAACCTCTTCAGGCTGAAGGTCTCGACTCGAAACATCACCAATTCTTTCTCTCCAGAGATGTTGCCTGTCCTGCTGAGTTTTTCTAGTTTTTAGTGTCTATCTTCAGTTTAAACCAGCATCTGCAATTCCTTCCTACACTATTTGTTAAGCAAAACAGGTCCCATTCTCATTATATAATTTTGTGATCAGCGTGAGAGCATGAGAATTTTGTGAAATGCGCGAGTCTCACACTCAATGCGTGAGAGTTGGCAGCCTTGCTAATAATTCAAACATTTTATGCAAGTTCCAATTGTTTGGACAAAAATCACTTATTACTGCTTTATAACAGTTGTTACTTTAAGACTATTTCAGAAATTATGGCAGTCAACAAAAAATCCACTAACAAATTAAGCAAACTAAAAAAAAAATAACATGTTCCCTTCCCTGACTCTACCTCATAAGTACTTTAATGCTGTTAACAGATCAAAGGGAAATTAATCAGAAGAATCAAAATGGGGAAAGTGAGGGCAATTTTGCTTAAATGGTAATTCTAAGCCCATTCAGATCTGCATAGAGTCAGTTATACAACATGTACATGGCTGGCCCAATTTGTCCACAATGATCAAGTTGGCATTCTGCGTGCCCAGGGACTGGCGGCCGTTCCCAGGTCAGCTCGCATCCCAGGGATTGGCCGCAGTTCCCAGGTCGGGTCGCCTGCCCCAACCCCGCGAAAACGAATTGAAAAAAACCTCGTTGTTTTTCGGGTTACGGGCCGTGTGCCCGTAGTCCGAACCCTGTCCTAGATGTTTGGACTCATTGTGGTCGTCAAACCCCCCCCATGTTTGACAACAGCTTCACCTGGTTGTTGTTGTCGGCAGCTGCATATTCAACCAAAGAGAAGAGAAGAGACGCAACGTTACTCACAGCCGTCAACCGACCCGCTTCTCCAGACCGCACAGATTGCTGGCAGGCAGCGCAAAGGGACAAACTGGCGCAGGGACTGAACTCAACGTGAGAACTCGGGCATGAGAATTTGCTCCAAGGCGTGATTCTCACGCTGAAAGCATGAGAGTTGGCAGCCCTGATGTGAGGCAGTTAGGATGGACAGTCAGAACCATATTCCAGAACCATAACTTCTAGATTGAAGGTGAAGGGGCAAAGTTTAAAGGATATGTGTGGGACAAGTTTTTTTTTTTAACTGAGTGTGATGGTTGCTTGAAACACGCTGCCAGGAGTGGTGGTGGAGGCAGATATGACAATGGTGTTTTAGCATTTAAAGAGGTACGTGCATATGTAGGGAATGGAAGGATATGGATCATTTGCAGGCAGATGAGAATAGATTACATTGGCATCATATTCAGCACAGATATTGAGGTAAAAGTTTCTGTGCTACACTTTTCTATGTTTTAAAGACATTTTAACTTACTCTAATCTTTTTTCAGTGGAGCAGATGAAAAATCTCCAAATATTATCAGTCTTCCCAGAGCAGATATACAAATCTGATTATATCAACTGACATATCACTCACAAAAACACAAGAAAATATGACACAAGAAAAGCCTCTTCAGCTCGGAACCACCATTTATTATCATGCATAAACTGTTGACCTCAACTCCTCTTTTGTTTCATTTCTCCATAACAACTTTGTTCCTCAATCTCTCCCCCTCCATTTTACCTACTAATGATCCAGCTTTCACCGCCCACATTTCATATTCTAACTTGACTGTATGTCACACAAAATGAATATTCCATACAAGACCATTTCACCTCTGAAAAAAAGTGTGTTTATGGTGAAAAAAATAAAGCTCCCTTCATGGACATAACATATACGAATCTTTGGTGACCAATGGTTGGATTTACCAAGATGTTCACTTGTGTCGGTTTAACAATTGTAAAAACTTACATCCATCCTGTGTACTGCAGTGATTACTCTTTAAAACAACATTTCCTGTTATTTAACTTTATCGAGGTACCACGTTGTGGATATCAATCCACAACTTGGTACCTCTAAAGGTAAATAACAGGAAAAGGCTCGATGGACATCCTCATTGCTTAAGCTCAGCATATGGATGCAAAAGGTAAAGGACATTTGGACTGGAACAGGGATAGGAAATGTTTATTGGGATATGGGCTCAAATCAGGCAGGTGGGACTACTGTAGATAGGGCGTCTTGGTTGGCACAGGCAAGTTGAACCAGAGGGTCTGTTTCTGTGCTGTATGAGTATGATCCATCATAACCAATTTTTGTCTGAAATAACATGTCTCTCAATTTGCTCCAGAGGTCCAAACCAATTTGATGCTAGTTTTCAGCCAGCACGAATTGTATTGATATGCCTTCAAAAAACACCACACAAGACATAGCAAAGACTCCGTCTACTATTCCAACACAAAGGCTGAAGTCCTGTTCTACTGAACAAAATACACTTCTAACCATTGTACTTCAACAGCAAGAATAGGAGCAAACTGATGGTATGGGAAAGTATTCCAGTTATTTTTGATACAAAGAAACAAGACAGATGTCACGTGGACAGAAGAGTGCAAGCAACGGACAGTAGACAAGAATGGGAAAACTGGTGAAGGAATGTCAGTGAGCAATTAAAGCAAGCACAAGCTGAACAAAAGTGACCTACTGCCAAAGAATGGTACAAAATAAAAGAATTAGGTGCTTACACTTTTAAAAACTGTTGAAATGCACCCGATGCAAGCTGCCATTCCAATAAAATTAAGATATTTTAATTCATTGATACAATTTCCAGGGCTATCAATGTTTTTAATTTTAGTAAAATTGAATAATCTCCACCAGATATTATCAGCTCTACATATAAATCTAAGAATATACATATTAGCTGATGACTAATCACTCATATTTCAAAATCACAGTAAATCCTGTATTTTAAACGCAAGAAACTCTTATCGTCGGCATCTATATAACTTACTAAAACTGTGTGTGTGTGTGTGTGTGTGTGTGTGTGTGTGTGTGTGTGTGTGTGTGTGTGTGTGTGTGTGTGTGTGTGTGTGTGTGTGTGTGTGTCTCTCTCTCTCTCTCTCTCTCTCTCTCACACACACACATCTGGGCACAATCTGGTTAATTCCTATTTTCTTCCAAACGCCAGGCCACAGCCTTCCCATTATCACCCATACTACTCACATTTTCCCCGTCGAGGCAATAAACATCTTCCCGTCGCATTCCCACCTACATTTCTGAACTTTTTAATTGTTTAAAGTTTTAAAAACATCCCGAAAACTCACCATTTCGGGAAAAAACCCTTGAGTGACGTCACAATCGACTCGCAAGGCAGGATGGGACACTCCTTTTTTTTTTTTTTTTTTTTTTTACAAAATGTTTTAATCAAACAAACAAATACAATTACAAACACAATCAAAGAATGCCTAAACTGGCATCTTACAAAGAAATTTCAAATTAAAACATTAACATTTTCATCAATAAAACATTCCACCCCCTGCGGTGACCAGCGCTCACAGAAGGCCCCCACAGTCCCTGTGGACACCGCGTGTTCCCTCTCCAGGGACACGCGGGCAGGATGGGACACTCCGGGAGGGAGGGGCACTCCGGCGCACCCGAGTGGCAGCCACTGCCGGCGCCCGATGCCTAGTGGCGCCCGCATATCCTAGCTGGAGCCGAACTTGGTGCTCGAACTGGAGTGAGAGCCGAGCCCGGGGCTTGGGATAGTGCCGTGACAGCTAACGCCAGAGATGCTGCCTGACCCACTGAGGGACCCACTCCAGCTTTTAGTGTTTCTCTTCGGTATAAACCATCATCTGCAGTTCCTTCCGACACAATACTGGATATTTTCTTAGAATCTTTTGTCTTTAGTTTTCTCATTCACGATCATGTGGATGGGACTGTAGAACTTAAATCAGATAAGTTGGCTGCCAATCACTGACGTATGCCTACTGCCTAGTGTCTAAACTGATTGGTATGCATGGTGTCTTGTACTGCAGCTTCACTAGGCTAACACCCCTCCATTTTTATGCCTGATGTTTTTCCTGGCATGTCCCTTTGCATTTCTCATTAAACCAGGTTTAATCAAATGGTTGGGTAGTAATAACAATGAGGGATATACCACACTGGAGTAGCAGATCATGACCGCAAACATTTTCACTGTTACTGATGGTCCGAAGTACCTAGTGCTGCTAGAATGTGTTTTATATGGAGGTCCATATTGACAAATGATATAAATGAGAACACCTGTAAGAAAATCTCAAAGGCTAGTAACATAAAGAGTAGTAACCTTTACAGTATAAAGAGTTGCAATGAGAGGAATTCTGATATGTCCGCAAAATTTGACTTCAATAAGAAAGCAATGGATATATATATATATCCATTGCTTTCTTATTGAAGTCAAATTTTGAAGTCAAATATACTTTAAAAAAAAAACAATAGTCTAACCATCCAGGTTTAATCATCAATGTCATCAATGAACAGAGACATTAAATCTGAGCCCAAAGATGTGTGGTAATATGACACTTTATGGGCCAATGGAGTGACCACAGTGCCACTACATCAATAAAGGATTAAATATTTAACCAATATCAGCTCAGGAAAAGGAATTTAAAAAATAGACAACATGGAGCCTAGGTTTCCTACCACTATCTTACTTGGAGAATTAGATTCACAGCCCACAAAATCATTATCCTTTGAAATGGCTGCAATGGCTCACCACCTTGCCATCAAATTGATCAAGATGAGGGAAGGCCACAGCAGGGGTATGATTACTCCCCATCCCAACAATCAGCAAGCCATAGCAGTGATGACTCAGGTCTGGTGATCAGCGGTGAAGAATCGTAACAGCAGCCAGCAAAACGACAACTCCAAGGGCAGCAACCAAGGAAGCAAAGATGGCAATAACATCAACTGAGTCAAGAAACCAACTGCTGTGAATATCAGAGAACATGATCTCTGGGAGCCCAACAAAGAGAGCTGAGAGATTCCCAAACATCATGGAGAATAGAATACGGAGGATAGGAAGAATGGTCTAATTCGTATTCTTTTATTTGCCTCAAAAGTATGAAGCACCTGGGTAAAACATACTTAAAGGGATACTAGTCGAAATGCTCAGAAAACAAAAGCACAACAAATACTGTAATAACAATAGGTCAGTAACTGGGTATCCTATGCGAGTGATTCACTTCCAGTTATCCCAAAGCATTCCATCACTTAAAAAGTTATTCATTACAAGAGCAAAAGAATACTCTCCATTGGGTATGACACTCCACCTGTTTGGACAGATTAATTCCATTCCTGCATTGAAAACCAGAAAGCCTGATGCCCACAATCCAAATGCAAAAGGATTAATAAAATGTCATGTCACCAAATCCTTCGGTATTATATAAATTATGCTCCGTTATAGGTCTTGGCACCTAGTAGAGCTTAACATATAAACTTTGAAGGATTTTTTGCATTTATAAGTCTGTTAATGGCACCATATTTTATCCACTACTAATTGTCCTGGGGATGGTGTTTGCAACAATCCACTAGTAACTTGCTATTGTACATGTATTGATAATACATGCAATGCATGGAAAATTACATCTATACATACAAGTTAATTGCAAACACATTAAACTGAATGGAAGTAATAAAATAATCAACAGATTCTGGAACAAATACTTAAACTGCGCAGTACAAGTTGTTATTAGATTAGTTTAGAAAATAATATTGATGGATTAAGATTAGCATTCCCATATTCAAGGTTATTCAATAGGCATCAACTGGAAAGCTACAAGCATCCATCCATCTATAAAGTGTGACATAAATTAATAAAATATATCCATTACCGGAAAGTTGTAATTGGGAAAATTCAAAACAGATGTCATGTATAAAATTTATCAGGACTATTACTAAATTACAGGAGCTTTAAAATTGTTCCAAATTAATAATATTGAACCTGATATTACAAATTACGAATTCAATTTCTGTTAGACCATACCTTTGCTCCCAGCACTTTGACATCACAACACTGAGCTATAACGGGATGTAGAAGATGGAGTTTCAAACTATATTCATCTTCTGATGAAAACTTCACCGATGCACTCACCTAAAAAGAATTAAAAGTCACCTACTTATTTTCTTACGCAGTCTGACCCTGTACCTCCCTCTTTGAAAGTAATCTACACAAAATATGCAACATATATATCACAATGTTTACTCTTTCATGGAAGCATCATTAACTATCAGTATTGGGTTTCTTATTAGCTTTTACTGCACTTCTGAAAGGACACCATGAAAAATGTCTTCTTCCGCCCCCCCCCCCCTCCCCCATCCCAAGATTCCATCTCACCTGTCCAAGTCAATTTAAGGAATGAAGACACTGATTTGGATAGAGATGGATTTTTTTTTGTCAAAAAATAACATGTAAGGGCAGCAAGTAGTGAGGGTGCCTCACAACTCCAGCGACGCAAGTTGAATCCAATCCTCTCTAGAATTTACACTACGTGGGCTCCCACATGTTCTGGTGTACTGCTACATCCCAAGGTGCTGCTGGCTGTTGGGTTAACTGGTGACTGTAAATTATCCCTTGTGCAGTTAATGGACACAAGGTAAAATAGATTACAGAGAAATGTGGCAAATATTGTTCTAAGAGCCAGCACAGACTTGATAGACTGAATGGCCTCCTCCCCCATCATTTGAAAATATAAAAATTAAAATGTGGAGATGCCAACGGAGGAAAGTTTTAGGCAGCTAATTTGAATTTTACATTTGCCTATCAGCCTGCAAATCAATGACCTGAAGTGAGAGTTGATGAGTTTGGCTGAGTTCAGATGGAGGTGTTTCACTATTAAATTTCAGATGCTGATGTATGACATAGGTTATGACAGCAAAGCACCACAGGCACCTCTCTGGGGACTATGTATCTGGAGAAATGTTGAATACCAAAGTTGTACCATAGCAGCGTTTTATCCATATAAATGTTCAGATTGACACACCTGAGCAATTACAAACACTTGCGAAGCCATGTGTCCCAAACATTTTTGTGCCCTGAAATGGGGGGGGGGAGGGCGGACTATGTATAGACACTGCTGTAATTTTTACATGATGAAACCAAAATGTATAAAAATGGCCTTTAATAAAATCTGATAATGCGCACTTTAACCACATGTGATTTTTTTCTATTACAAATCTCAAATTATGGAGTACAAAGGCAAATAAATAAATGACGGGTCTTTATCCCAAACATTATGGAGGGCATTGTACAAGTGGGTATGATTGCTATTGGTCTAATTTGTGAAAATGCTCCCCTTAGACACCGGAGCAAAATTGTTTGTAAAGAGCATTTTACAAGGTCATCAAGGCAGAAGTTCTCTACAGCATCCAAATCTAATGTCTTGACTGACCAAGCATGTTTTTATCTTGTTTGCTGCAGTGTACAAACATAACAGTTCAATACAATTCAGTGGATAGTCAGGCCATTTCAGATGCTAGTTAAGGGTATAGGAAGTTGAAATGACAGAAAATGGATCAGAAAAGGATGGCAAATTTCCCTTCTAATGGATATGAAAAAACCGGATGGATTTTTATGACGATCTAACAACTTTATGATCACCATATTTGATATGAGCATATTAAAAATGTCAAAATGCGATTAAATATATTAAAATTATCTAAATCCCATGGAGGTGTTTTAAACCATGAATCATTAATCAGCACTTTCAAATTACCTGTAGTGCAAAATAAAAAACCTGATGACACATCAGAACAAAAAGCTATACAAGGTGAATGTAAAGGATCATTGAATTAATAAGTAATTTTTAAAAGTTTGATGGATAGAATTTTGAAATGGAGAAATATGCAGTGCTATAACTATAAAGAACAGGGAACATCGGTAATGAAAATTAATATAATAAAACTGCACAATAACAATGAGTCAGAAGGCCTCCACCTGAATGAACTGTTATTTGTACATTGGTAGCTCACTTGGGTGCTCCTGATGCATTCTCAGGAAAGGGTGCGAATGGAATCAGTGCTAAAAGGAATTATCGCAGTATTACATACAGAGAGATGTGGCACTGCCAGTACAGCTGTGCCAGAAGCCCAGAGTAAACACTGCCTCTGCTGCCACTCTCACATTATTATTAAGCACTCTTTATTAGATTTCACTGCCCCACAGCTGGACATGAGGAGCTTAGTTGGAAGGACAGGATTTGTGCTGTACTGCCCACATAAGTGTGTAGCCAAGTTGATGTCTTCAGATTGTGTGCCCGGAACTCAGAACCAAGAACAATACAACAAATCAATGCTCTTTGGGATGCCAGCATATAATTAGGGGTTAGAAACAAAAGAGATAAAGCAGAGAGAATCAATGGGGGGAAACTAGCATTGCAAAAATCAACATGGTGATGGAAGGAACATGGGTTGGGAAACAGGCGCACAGAATAGGGTAAGATTAACGCTTCTTAAATATCATCTTCTGTGCATAAGGTTAGCAACTTCGCTCCCTTTCACTCAACATCTTTTCCAGTGAGCCTTTCAACAATAAAACGTTCAGATAATTACGTACCTTTCCGCTGCATGACATTTTTGAGTGAGCAAAGTGTGACATGTCAATCTGTAGAACAGATTTTTCTAGGTTTTGTTCAAGACACATTGACAAATGGGAATTTTGCATTGGCATTATTTTACATCGTTTTTGAGAAAATGGTTACACACCATCTTAGGAATGAGAACAATCAAAAATTGACATTGCATTTTCAGGAATTTATTATCACTCTCCAAATACTGCTGTGGCAACACTGGAGAAAAATCAGTGGTATAAAATGTGTTTTTAGTTCATGTGTGTTTATTAGTCGCAGTGAAGATAGAAATATAGTGCTTCATTGTTACATGATACTTACGCTTTTTTCAGCAAATTCAACCTTCACATCATCCTTGTTTGCATTCTTGATCATTATTGTGATAATAACATGAGAATCTGTCTGGTACCAATCATGTCTAAAATAAAATGGAATATTTAATTAATAACATTAAGTTACTTAACAGTTAGGGGAAATGAATATAGCTAATTCATTTATATTTCAAATCTTAATCTGCATGTAGGTACGGCACCAGCAAACAAAGTATGACGGTTTATTTTGTACAAAGCATTTGTTTAATTGGTAAAGGCAAACACTTTTTAACAAGCAACATGGAAGCAGCAATTGATCATACTTTTCTTTAGTGTTTCAGAAAATGATTTAAAGAATTATCACAATATATTATTGCTTCTATGCTGTAATTGCTGAATTCAATTTCCTACAAATTTTTGGACAGAATACCATCAGTTTTGAAACGCTTCAATTTTATTAAGGGATTATTCCACATGTAGACATGTGGAATAATCATATAAAATGTTTTATGTTGCAAATGCAGAGTTGGAGGTTGGCAGTTGCTAAGCAATGGAGGGCAGTGACAATGATATTGAACCCATATTTTCTTGCCACAGAATATTTAAAAATTCTCATGGATCAAAAACCTGTGCTCAGTGCAGCCAATTTCTGTTCAAACAGGCATATTGTAGATTTCTGTGTGCAATTAATATAGATTAATCTTAAATAATCATTTATCAGAAACCATTTTAATTATTAAGTGCTTATTATCATCTCAGTTCTATAAAAAATAGTTATAAGTGGGACTAATTATATTTTTATGAAGCAGCAAATCGATTTAGAATGAAATTAAGTCTACACAAAAAATAATGGGTCCAAGCCAAATGCAGCATAACCAAGAGTCTTGGTTTGTTGCAAATACACCTATTTACAAAATCTGCTGAAATGTGAATGTCATTTGAAAGAAAAAATTGTATCAACGGAACAGGAAGGTTCATATTGGTTGACACAAGGAACTGTGGGTGTTGGTTTCCAAAAATTCCACAAACTGCTGGAGTAACTCAGCCGGTCAAGCAGCATCTCTGTGGGTGGCATAGTTAGTAAATTTGATAAGAATGTGGGTGGCATAGTTAGTAAATTTGCTGATGACTAAAATTGATGGTATTCTGGTCAGTTAAGATTATCCAAGGTTTTTGTCCAAGATCAAGTATAGTATCGGTTTTCAAATATAGTATACATTCTCCCTGTGACCGTGCGGGTTTTCTCCGGGTAGTCCGATTTCCTCCCACATTCCAATGACGTGCAGTTTTGTAGGTTACTTCGCTCTGGAAATCACCCCGAGTGTGTAGGACACAAAACTGGGATAACATTGAACTAGTGCACGGGGTGATTGATGGTTGGTGTTGATTCGGTGAGCCGAAGGGCCCATTTCTCTAAACTACACTAAACTAAATTGCAACTTTTTGGGAAGTGAAACTAAGGTAGGAATTTCACAAGTGAACAATAGGACCCAAGGTAATGATGTAGGACAAAGGGACCTAGGAGTTCATGCACTTAGCTTCTCAGGGTAGGAGTATCCAAAACTAGAGGGATCATAGTGAGAGGGGGAAATATTTATTGCGGCCGGAAAGTGAGAGAGAATAGAGAGAACAGTGCATATACGGAATAAGCTGCTAGAGGAAGTATAGAGGCAGGTATAATTACAACATTTAAAAGACACTTAAAAGATGGGTCCATAAAAGGAAAGGTTTGGAGAGAGAAGGGCCTGGCACAGAAAGCTGGGATTAGCTCAGTTGGGCAACTTGATCAGCACAGACAATTTGGGCTCAAGGGTCTGGTTCCATGATGTATATTTCTACAGCAGGATCTTATGTGATCCTATTCCTCAACATTATTTCAATAATTACAACAGGCTCATGATCAGTTGGGCATGAGGGGAATAGATAGGGTAGATACAGTAGGGTATTGAAGAACCAGAGGACATAGGTTTAAGATGAGAGGGGAAGGATTTCATAGGAAACTGAGTTTACACAGAGAGTGGGTAGGTATGGTACTATAACAACATTAAAAATACATTTGTACAGGTATATGGAAAGGAATGGTTCAGAAGGATATGGGCTTAACGATCAGGTGGGATTGGTGTAGATGGGGAATTTTGGTTGGCCCCAAACACGGGCAGGACGGAGTGATGTATAGGGGGCATCTTAGTCAGCATGGACAAGTTGGGCCGATAGGCCTGTTTCCAAGCTCTAAGACATTAAAAGATTACCAGGAATTTTTTCTATAAGGGAGAATTTTTCTATGCCGCAGAAGAAAAAAAGTCTGATTAGAAAAGCTACTATCCAAAAGACAGTCAAGTTACAACCAAAAGTCTAGCATACAGATATTTTACATGACACAGAATAATGCACGCACAATCATCTAAAGTATGCAAGTACATATTTTATGTTGCAATTTTACTCACAGGGCAAAAGAACAATTATTTATCACTGTGCGGAAGTCGACACATTGAAAAGATGCAGATAATTTATAGCTACGGCAATTTCTATACAAAAAGGTGGGAAATACGCAAGTCAGGCGACATCTGCGGGAAGAGTACCAATCAACACTACAAGTCAGAGACTCCATCAGATATGAAATGGAGATAAAAGCTATCAAAGTTGGAAAGGGATTGGTGATGGGACTGTCTCAGTTCTGATAAAACCAGGGTGACCATGGGATAAGCCGTAAATAAGGGTATCTGGTCAGTGGGTGAATGGGAGCAGTCAGAGGGCAAGAACATAAACATAAGAACTTCGGCAAATTAATGCAGGAGTTGCAGGTCAGGCTGGGCAACACCTTCAAGAAATTTTAAATTGCACTACAAGAAATGAAGTACATTCACTTCAAGAAATGTAGTTACCTCAAGTTGAAGAACTTTAGCTTCTTAAGTTGTAGACTGTTCCATCTGGGCAGGTTGCAAACTTCAGGACTCAAATTGAATTTGTTAATTTGAGCTTGCTTGATTTCATGAGGGAATAGTATATAATAAATGGCAGGACCCTCAGTAATGTATAGGGATCTTGAGATACAAGGCCATAGCTCTGTGAGAGTGGCCACACATGTGCATAGGTTGGTAAAGATGACGAATAGCATTCTTACCTTCATCAATTTGGGCAATGAATATTACAGCTACCAAGATATACCAGCTGTATAAAACTCTAGTTTGAGTATTGTGTGCAGTTCTGGTCACCACATTACAGGACGGATAGGGACATTTTGGTGAGGGTGCAGAAGAGGCTCAGCAGGATGTTACCTGAATTGGAGGATATTAGCTATAAGAGGAGGTTGGACAAACTGGACCGTTTTTGCTGGAATGTCATAAGTCATGGGAGCAGAAGTAGGCCATTCAGCCCATAAAGTGTACCCCGCCATTCAATCATGGCTGATCTATCTTTTCCTCTCAACCCTATTCGCCTGCCTTCTCTCTGTAACTTTTGACATCTTACTAATCAAGTACCTATCAATCTCTGCTTTAAACATACCCAAAGACTTGGCCTCCACCGCCGTCTGTGGCAATGAATTGCACAGATTCACCACCCTCTAGCTAAAGAAATTCCTTCTCACCTTTTAAAGTGTCCTTTAATTCTGAAGCTGTATTCTCTGGCCCGACACTTTCCCACTAATGGAAACATTTTCTCCATGTCCACTCTATCTAGGTCTTTCATTATATGATACGTTTCTATTGCGATCCCCTCTTAGAACTCCTGCAAGAACAGGCCTGGAGCCATCAAACGCTCATCATACGTTAACCCAATCATAACCGGAATCATTCTCATAAACCTCCTCTGGACACTCTCCTACGCCAGCACATCCCTCCTCAGATATGGGGCCCACAACTGCTTACAATACTCCAAATGTGGTCCAACCAGTGCCTTACGAAGCTTCAGCATTACATCCTTAAGGTTAAGGGTAACATGATAAGGGTTTAACTTGGATGCCTTCGGATTTTACTTTAATGGCCATAATTGACTTTACAGTGTAGGTATCGATCTTACAATACAGTTTCCAAAGTATATGTTTAACCATGTCAGAGATTGAAGGGTAACCTAACAGAAATATTCAAAATGGTCAAAGGCATAGTTGGGTAAATAGTTAAAGCTTTCTCCCAATGGAAACGTCAAATACTGGACGACATGTTCAAAGGTAAGAAGGGGTTAAGGTGAGGGGCGGGATGTTTAAAGGTAAAAGGGGGTGAAAGGTGAGGGGGGTGGGGGATGTTTAAAGTAGATGTCAAGTTTTTTGTTTTACAAAGAGTGTTAGATGCTTGGAACACCCAACCACAGAAGGTGGTGGAAACAGATACAATAGCAATGTTTAAGTAATTTGGACAAACACACGAACAAACACAGAATACAGGGATACCAACCACATGCAAGCAGGTGGAATTAGTAAGATTGGCACCATGGTTGCAAACACATGGTTGGGCAAAGTACCGTTACACTGTTTTAAATATATCCATCCTCAATATTAGCTTAGATTGCTTATTCTGTCCTTTTCTTTACTCTGGAAATTAAAGGCATATATCCAATATTTCTGTGGTCCAAATTATTTTGTCTGTGTTCTCACCTTCTAATTGCTCCCATTCACACAATGACTATCAGATAACTATGTTTGCACCTTATCACCCTAGTTATACCCTATCAGAGATAACCTTACCTTCCCAGCAAATTTACACGGTTATTTTCAGCTCCAATAAAAGGTCTCTTAAATATTGACATGTTATCTTTCAGATATGCTGCCCATGATACTGAGTATTTCGAGCATTTGCAATTTTGATTTTATTTTTAAAGGTGTTTTACAGTACTTTGACATCCAAATGTAGGGATTTTACTTAGACCCTTGCAGATTTTACTTTAATGGCCACAATTTACTTTACAATGAAGATATCGATCTTACAATACAGTTTCCAAAGCACAGGTTCATTTAACTTCAGTCTACAAAAATTGACAATCTTATCACAAGGGATTTAAGTTTCCTTTACTGAACGGGGGTTCATAAAATGTAATGGGTTTATAAATCACATGAATAGTTTGTTTTAATGTTTTCATACTAACGAGTTGCAAGACAAATTACAAAACTGATGTAAATTAAATATTTAAAATCTGCATTTTACTGGACAAACTAGTTCAGTTGAATTTTATATATACTCTCATATAATTCACACAATATTGCGATTTTTTGCTTTTGTGAGACTACAGTTGAAGTAACTAAAATAGAAACCACAGCAATTAGCAATGTTACAAAATGTTGAGATTTTAAAAATCAACTCTGCAATTTATCCCATCAGATAAAGCATAAAAATAAATTTAATTTGACACCTAATTCACTTTCATATCTTCGGTATTAAAAAGGTTATGGCCATGTTCATACTCGGAAATTAGCATCTTGTTCCCCATTGCCTTTCCATTGACTTAACTCAAAAGCTGTGATCTAGGACAGTCAAAAGTCCATAACTTTCTTAAAAATTAAGAGAACTCAATTAAATTTTAAGATTATAGATTGCATTCTGAAACAAATATGAAACAATCTTACTTGGATGACCTGAAATTGAAGCATATAATTAGTTAGTTACCTAATTGTAACTAATTACAAAATACAATTACTAGATCTAAACATCTATCCATTTCTTAAGAAATGATAAACATTTTTAAATTGCCTAGGTGTGCAAAGAACATTCACACAATAATCCACAATATAACATGATTTTTAAATCTCATTTTCATGAATTTATAGGCCAAATTGAAGGAATTTAGTGTCCTGTAAATTAATGGCCATTTAAATCAACTTGAGAGTGGGTTTTAGTGGAATGCGGTGGATTGGAACGTTGCTGTTTGCAGTGAATTTAACCCACAGTCGGCAGGAAAAATACAGCCGGTTCGTATATATTTTTTGTCCCCTTTTCGCAAGATGAAAATTTGATTAAAGGCTTCCTAAGAAGCACGTTTTTATGTAAAAATAAACCTTTTATCGCCTACGTTAGGTCCGTTCCGATGTCGGCGTTCGCGACTTTAGAAGATGATTTTTAAACTACTCTAGCTAATAAATGATCTAGCGTCATTTAAAAATACCTTCATAAATCAAATGTCGGAGTGATTTCTCTTTAGCAACGAAATCGCCCGAGATTGATCGCTTTGGACTGTCTGGGGAGAAACGGCACTTTAAACCCGCCTCCCTCTGAAAGGCGCCAAAGTCAAGCACACGGGGAGTGACAGAACTGCAGCGCCGCTAATGGTAAGTATTGTAACATACCTACAGCAATACAATGACCAGGCAACTTTGATATGATACCCAGAATCTCTCAACCATTCTTCTCTCATCACTAGATTTGCCACCCTCTTTTTTCCAAGCTTCCACTACAATTTAAAAACCCATTAATATTAATTCCCATCACAGGTTGTAACTTACAATTATCTATGGATTCTATCTCTATTACCACTGACCACCACCTTCCTTCTCTGCACTGATGCAAGCATATTCTCTTCAAATTACTGCAGTTACAGGAGTGATTTTCCTGCCTCCTCTCTAGGAGCTATGTTCCTAAATATCTACAGGCCACCTAAATACTGTGCAAGCTTCTTTGATGAGTTTACTGAACTGCTGTCTATAACCTGTTGGTGATTTTAACATTCATGTTGACAACCCCCAGGACAGAGGGACTAAAGAACTGTGTTGTGTTCTTGATAACTACGGACTGACTCAGCATGTGACGGAGCCCACACACAAGGGGCACAGTCTGCACTTAATTATCTCCAAGGGTCTGAACATTTCCAAGGTTGTGGTGACTGATGTTGCTCTCTCTGATCATTCCTGTGTTTTCATTGACAACACTATCTCCGTGCACACAAATGTTCAAAAAGAGATTGTCACTAAATAGTATATCGCTGAAAACACCAGTGAAACATTTATTCAGCTTTTTCCTTCCACACCCACCCCCTCTTGGGTCTCAGTTAATGAGCTTATAGATCATTTCAATTCCAAAATTACAAATGTTATTGATGCCATTGCATCCACTAAGGTGAAGGCTGTCTCTAGTAAGAAAAGATCTCCATGGAGAAATGCCACACTGGTAAGAACAGAAAAAAGTGTTGAAAAGCTGAACGCAGGTAGCGAAAAACAAATCTCCCGGTTAACTACGACATCTATAGGGGGAGACTTTGCATTTATGGCTTGTAGCTGACAAAATGCCAGGCGGTCCTTCTCTGACATCATCGCCAAAAACAATAATAATGCACGTGCCTTGTTTGCTACTGTCGACATGCTAACAAACCCTCCTGCGTCAGTAGCCTATGAACTTCTTTCCACCAAGGCCTGCAATGAATTTGCCTCCTTCACTGCCAAAATTCAGAAAATTAGACAGTCAGTGCCTCCATATCAGGTACAGGATGTGTCGTCCGTGTATCCACGTAAAACCAATTTAAATGCCATTTTGTGCAATCAATCATAAAAACCTGGAGGACATTATACAACATCTGAAATCCTCCTCCTGCTGACTTGATATTCTGCCAACAGGCTTTTTAAAAAATGTTTCAAATTATTTGGCCTCAGATCTCCTACAAATCGTAAACACGTCTCTTCTCTCAGGTGTCTTCCCAAAGGCCCTGAAAACTGCAGTCATCAAGCCACTCTTAATAAAGAACAATCCAGACACGTCACTAATGTGCAATTACAAGCCCATATCAAACCTTCCATTTTCAAGTAAAATCATTGAAAAACGGTGTTTTTCAACAGCTTAACAACTTGTCTCAAAACAACTGTTTTGATGTCTTCCAGTCAGGTTTACGACCACACCACAGCACTGAGACTGATCTTGTTAAGGTCTTCAATGACATCCACTGACCTACAGACATTGGCAAAATTTCAGTCTTAGTATTACTGGATCTCAATGCTGCATTTGACACGGTCGACCACACCATATTACTAGACCGATTGGAAAACTGGGTTGGAGTTTCTAGCACAGTACTAAATTGGTTTGAATCTTACTTAAAGAACAGGGACTACTTGCTGTCTATAGGTAATTAGTACTGTTTATCGGAGCAGACAAATATGACATGTGGAGTTCCCCAGGGCTCCATTCTGGGGCCTCTTCTGTTTAACATCTACATGCTACCACTGGCTCATATTTTGGAAAACAACAAAATAAGTTAACATAATTATGCAAACATCACACAAGTTTACATAACCATATCACCAGGCGACTATGGTCCAATACGAATAGTAAGTGTATCGAACATATCAACGATTGGATGTGCCAAAATGTTCTTCAATTTTATTTCGGAGTCACGCGAGAGACTTCGTGAAGACCCCGCCAGGCACGCATGCGTGACATATCGTCGACCGCATGCGAGCGACAGGCAGGGAGGAGCGTTGCTCCTCTACTGCAGGGACCTGCAGGTAAGTAAAAACTAAACTGCAGTCCTTTTTTCATTTTAGGGACTCTGTTCTCAGAGTACTCCAGGCCGCTTCGGCACTGACTGCGGATCGCGGGATGCGGGCAGTCAGCGGCGGCACTAACAGACTGGAGTCGGGAAGAGCCCAGGTGGGTCCGGGTTCACACTCGCCGGTCGGAGGGACGGCAGAGGTAGCCCGACTCTACACCGCAGCCCGCAAGGGTACTGCGGGCTGTCGGTATCAACGAGGGAGTGGGGCTTGCAGGCTCGTCGTGCGCAGTGAGCGTCGGCAGAGCAGCAGCCCTGACTCTACACCGCAGCCCACAGGGCACTGCGGGCTGTCGGGATCATCCAGGGAGTGGGGCTTGCAGGCTCACCGTGCGCAGTAAGCGACGGCAGACGGAGGCAGTCGGGTTGATAACCCACCTCCCTCCAGCAGGGCGGCAGCGCGCAGGCAAACATCATATGCAAGACCTCGGGCCACCTGAAAGACCAGTAAGGACCTACACGTCAGCAGCACCTCAACACAATTCAACGGAACACCAGGAACCAGAACGACAGGCCCACCGGTAGCCATGGAGGTAGGGGGTCTGGATCTCTAGGAAGTGCTGCATGTATAAACTCACAAGGAGGAGAGAGGTTACATACATTCTGGGATGCATGGGTTTCTGATTGTCACTATCCCAGGGAACAAAGCAATAGACATTATAGGCATGTAACAGCCTTGCTTGCGGCAGGAAACCGACTTTTAGACATGCTGCTAAGGTAATTGGTAAACTTGTAGCTACATTCTAGCTACATAATTGGGCCGTTACTTGGTGGCAGATAATTGCCATAATTGGTGGCAGATTAGGAAAAGGGGAGATGCAACGAGAACTGGGTGTCATGGTACACCAGTCATTGAAAGTAGGCATGCAGGTGCAGCAGGCAGTGAAGAAAGCAAATGGTATGTTAGCATTCATAGCAAAAGGATTTGAGTATAGGAGCAGGGAGGTTCTACTGCAGTTGTACAGGGTTTTGGTGAGGCCACACCTGGAGTATTGCATACAGTTTTGGTCTCCAAATCTGAGGAAAGACATCCTTGCCATAGAGGGGGTGCAGAGAAGATTCACCAGACTGATTCCTGGGATGTCAGGACTTTCATATGAGGAAAGATTGGATAGACTCGGCTTGTACTCGCTGGAATTTAGAAGATTGAGGGGGGATCTTATAGAAACTTACAAAATTCTTAAGGGGTTGGACAAGCTAGATGCTGGAAGATTGTTCCCGATGTTGGGGGAGTCCAGAACAAGGGGTCACAGTCTAAGGATAAGGGGGAATTCCTTTAGGACCGAGATGAGGAAAACATTCTTTACACAGAGAGTGGTGAGTCTCTGGAATTCTCTGCCACTGAAGGTAGTTGAGGCCATTCATTGGCTATATTTAAGAGGGCGTTAGATGTGGCACTTGTGGCTAAAGGGATCAGGGGGTATGGAGAGAAGGCAGGTACGGGATACTGAGTTGGATGATCAGCCATGATCACATTGAATGGCGGTGCAGGCTCGAAGGGCCGAATGGCCTACTCCTGCACCTATTTTTCTATGTTTCTATGTTACACTATCATAGCTTGCAAAGAGCAAAATCTCGGCATTAATAGTGAATGCTGGACATTTTTTACGGGCCTATGCAGCCGCCAATCAAGGCATTAATTGAGCTACAATGGGGGATTAGCAATGTTTGTGATTGTTAAATCCCATCATTACATAAAATCCATTAGTCGTGTTACAAACCGACGCAAGCACCAAGGGCTGGGACTGTTCCGAAATGCTGGGAGCATGTCACGGGCTGCGGGCTTAATGCACTAATCTGCAGCATACGCATGTCCATCTTCAAAATAATACCACTGAGGTGGCATATTTAAACCTTATGGGTGGTATCAAGCCAGTATCTTGTGATGAATTGGGAAAAATTAATTTGGATCTGGTGCATTGAAATATTTGGATATCAGCTATGTACCTTCTGGTTAAGCTCAATACAGTGGCGGACACCAGGTCACAAGTATTTAATAACGACACCAAGTGGATGTTGAACGTCCAAATATTTGCTAAAATTATAGCCTAATATGGAACACCAGATATCGACCTCCTAGCGTCCAGGTTGAACCATTAGATACCAATATGGTATCTTGAGAACCAGATCCTGGGGCAGTGGCGATGGACAAGTTCTCGCTACATTGGGGGAAATGGATTTCTATGCTTTCCCCATTCTGTTTCATCAGTCAGGTGTTGCAGAAAACGCAACCAGGTTCTGCAACATAAAGGACCATGGACGTCATACAGCATTGTGCAGAGAGAGTCCATTAGGAAGCAGTACCTCACCTATATAAGGATATGGGAGGTTTCTGTAGTCGGACCAAGACCACCTACATATCTGCTACGATCTCCTATGTGCTGGCATTCTCACGGGTCTTCATTATGTGTCCCTCAGTTACTGTGCCGTATACAGTGCCAGGAGTGCACTGTCATCCTATTTCGACATTGGAGTGGGATCTCACCAGCTGGTATCCAAACTATGAGGGAAATGTTCTATCCATCCCTCCCCGACCACGATATATTACCTGAGATATAAGGGTGGTGTTGACCCTACTCAGGAGGTGGTCGCCTATGACGGATTTACCACTGGACTTACTCACCTTTAAATTGGTGATGGTAATGGCACTGAACACAGCACAACGGGTCCAGACTACATGAATTAAACCTGGATAGAATGATCGACCCATAATAAAGTAACTTCTTTATAAAAGAGTTGCTTAAACTACACAGACACCTGCGAGGCGGATCTGTTATCAGCCATGGAAACCCATGTCACAGGGTGACGGTGCAGACTATATCCAGATGGCTCAAGGTGGTATTCGGTGCCGCAGGTAAGACACTAAACATTTTAAAATGTCATTCTACCAGGGCTGCATCCACATCAGTGGCGAGGACCATGGAGGTGTTCATGGATCATGTTCTCGCAATAGCGGGCTGGGTCAGTGAAACTATATTTCAGTGATTTCATAACTAACCTGTGGCCGCTCCCGCAACGTTGCGGAGTCAGTTTTAAGTGCTGTTCCCTAAACGTTTGTTCCTGAGTTCAGGGGTTTATTGTTGTATTAACAATAATGTTATTATTTTTCAGCTTGTTCACGTCTGAAATACGTTAACATACTTCCTCCATCAGTATTACGGCAGTGTGTGGGCATGGACATGATCCAGGGCATGTAATCACAGAGCTTTGAAATCTTCACGGTCACTCACGTGACTCCAAAATGAAATAGTAAGATTAAACGAGAACTTACCAGTTTGAAGTTTGATCTTTATTTTATGAGGAGTTGCGATGAGGGATTTTGTGCCCTCCGCTCCCAACCCTCTACTATAAGGTCAGCTGGTAATAGAGTCTCTTCAATCTTACTATATTAGTTCATTTCTGGGTAGTTCTGTGATTCCACACCGCTGCTTTGAAGAATGTCGCGCATGCGTGCCTGGCGGGGTGGGGTCTTCACGAAATCCCTCATGGTAACTCCTCATAAAATAAAGATCAAACTTCAAACTGGTAAGTTCACGTTTAATCTTACTATTAAACAAAGATAAAACTGAGGTAGTTGTTTTTGGAGCCAAAGAGGAACGATTAAAAGTCAGTGTTCAGCTTCAATCGGCAATGTTAAAAACTACGGACAAAGCCAGAACTCTTGCTGCAGTCATGGACTTTGACCTGAACTTCAACAGCCACTTTAAGACAATTACAAAGTCAGCCTACTATCACCTTAAGAATATATCAAGGGTTAAAGGACTTATGGGTCAGCAGGATTTGGAATAACGTGTCCATGCATTTAACTTCATTAGACTCAACGACTGTAATGCTGTCTTCACAGGTCTCCCTAAAAAATCGATTAGACAGCTGCTGCTGATTCAGAACATTGCTGCTCGAGTCCTCTCTGAGACCAAGAAATTGGATCACATCACTCCTGTTTTGAGGTCTTTACACTGGCTTCCAGTCTGTCAAAAAATTGATTTCTAAATATATCTGTTGCTTTCTAAAGCACTGAATGGTCTGGGGGAAAAATACATTATGAACCATCCAGACCTCAGAGGTTGTCTGCGACAGGTCTGCTTTCTGTCCCCAGAGTCAGAACTAAACATGGAGAAGCAGCGTTTAGTTTTTATGCACTAGATATATGGAACAAACTTCCAGAAAAATGCAGGTCCGCTCCACTCTCAGCTCTTTTAAATCGGGGCTGAAGACTTTTGTTTGACGCTGCCTTTAATTAAACTAAATAATTATTTATTTCTTACACTGCGCTGTAACATTTATTCTTGTGTTTTATAATTGTCATTCTATTTTAACTTGTTTTTATTTTTTATTATTTGTAATGACTGTTTTTAAATTGCTTTTGATTGCTCTTTAATGCTTTGTGTAAAGCACTTTGAATTGCCTTGTTGCTGAAATGTGCTATCGTGGCGGCCCCTGGGGGTTAGGCCACTCCTTGGATAATCCCCCTCGACTCTTGAGAGACGTGGGTCTGCCACGGTGTTTCTCAGGTCCTGCTCACTGGTGTGTGCTCTCGCTGCTGAATAAAACTACTTCTGAACCTGTCTGACGTCTGGCCTTTTCCTGACCTCATCCAGGCTGCTACAACTGGTGACTCCAACGTTCATCACACATCGTGATGGATAACAACGGCGTTTCAGTTAAACTCCCTACTGTGTGGGCCGAAGAGCCTGATATCTGGTTCCAGTAGGCAGTGGCACAGTTTGCTCTGCGAGGGGTAACTGTTGACGAAACAGAATACTTTTACGTGGTCAGCTCGCTTGACCAGGTGACTGCGTGGCGGGTTAAGCCTTACCTCAGCAATCCCCCATTAAACAACAAATATACGGGCCTTAAGGACCTCCTTATCACAAGGTTTGGCCTTGGCGAATCTGAGCGGGCAGCTCGGATTCTCCAAATGAACAAATTCTCCCCTCAACTTTGGCCGTAGCTGCTATTCGTGGGAGTTCGTCATCGCCGACGTTTCCCAGCCGCTGCTGGGTGTCGGCTTCCTTCGAGCCCATTCACTCCTCGTGCATGTCAAGCGACGGCCGTCACGCTGGAGCCGGTCTTCCACCGCGTTGGTGATCCGGTTGCACGCCCTGATGGTCTCCTGTCGTTCGTGGATGCGACTTTTACGCGCATCCTGGCGGAGTTTCCGGACATCCTCGAACCCCATCTCCGTTCCTCCACCACCACATTCCTACTACCGGCCCGCCTGTGCAAGGCCCGGGCGTGTCATCTCGCGCCGGACATGCTTCATCTGGCTCGAGAGGAGTTCCGCCTGATGGACGCGATGGGCATCGTGCGCCCTTCTAATAGCCCATGGGCGTCACCGCTCCACATGGTCTCCAAAGCAGGAGGGGGCTGGCGCCCATGTGGGGATTGTCCTCGCCTGAATGATGCGACCGTCGCCAACTGCACTGCATTCACCTCCGTCAGCTGTGTCAGCGCCTCAGCAACTTTGGATTGGCTGTCAACTCGTCCAAGTGCCGTTTTGGGGTGATGGCCATCGACTTCCTCGGCCACCGCGTAACACCACCGGGGTCGGTGCCTCTGCTGGCCAGGGTGGACGCGGTCCGCAGGTTCCCCCGTCCGACCACAGTTAAAGACCTACAGTGAATTCGTGGGGATGGTCGCCTTTTATCACTGTTCCTTGCCGGCGGTGGCGGCAATCATGCGTCCGCTTTTCCATCTGATTGCTGGTCATCGCAAGGAGGTTGAGTGGTCCGACGAAGCAGCAGCAGCATTCGAGAGTGCTAAGGAGGCACTGGCTGGGGCCACGATGCTCGTCCACCCACGAGAGGATGCCCCGACCGCCCTGACGGTGGACGCTTCTGAGGTTGCGTCAGGGCAGTGCTGGAGCAGCTCGTTGACGGATGCTGGCGGCCACTCGCCTTCTTCAGCAGGCATCTCAGTGGTGCTCAGCGCCGTTACAGTGCTTTCGACCATGAGCTCCTTGCCTTGTACCTCGCCGTACGCCACTTTCGCTACTTCCAGGAGGGGAGGACTTTTACTGCATTTACGGATCACAAGCCGCTAACCTTCGCCTTTGCCATGGTTTCAGACTCGTGGTCTGCCCGGCAGCAGAGGCAGTTGACGTATGTGTCCGAGTACACCAACTCGATCCGCTTCGTCTAGGGCAAAGATAACAGGGCGGTTTACGCGGTTCTCCGAGTCGCTGAGCGTATTCATTATTCCGTCCTGGCAGCCGCACAGCTGGTCGACGAGGACATGGCCGCCTATCGCACGCCGGTATCGGGTTTACGGTTGGAAGACATTGTCTGTGGTCCTGGGGACGCAACACTGCCGTGCGATGTCTCGACTGGACTTCCGTGAGCCATTGTCCTCGTCGCCTGGCGGCGCAGGGTGTTTGAGGTGCTCCATGGGCTTGCGCAAGGAGGTTGGACATTGGGCACGCACCTGCATCCCGTGCCAGACCGCCACAGTGCAATGACACGTGCGTGTGCCGTTGCGGGAGTTCTCCATCCCTCGGCAGCGGTAAGACCACATCCTGGGGCATGACCTACCTCTTCACCGTGGTGGACCACTTCACGCGGTGGCCTGAAGCCATTCCGCTACCCGATTCCTCACCAGCCACTTGTGCTTGGGCCTTGGCAGCGCACTGGATCGCCCGGTTCGGGATGCCGCTGGACATAACATCCCACCAGGGGCCTCAGTTCACGTCGGAACTGTGGTCGGCCATGGCACGCTTCCTGGGGGTCCGCATACTCCACACGACGGCCTATCATCCGCAGGCGAACGGACTGGTGGAGTGGTTTCACCGCCAACTCAAGGATGCCCTGAAGGCACGGCTCAATGATCCAGACTGGGTGGACGCTCTGCCGTGGGTTTTGCTGGGGACCCGCACCGCACCCAAGGAGGACTTGGGCTGCTCCTCCACCGAGTTGGTGTATGGCTCTCCGTTGACAGTGCTCGGGGATTTTATCCCGCCGGCACGGGGCCAGGTGGAGCAACCTTCGGATGCTCTGCAACGTCTTCGGCAGACGGTGGGCAAGCTGGCGCCGGTGCCCACGTCTCGTCATGGGACCTTCCGTCCGCATGCTCCCTCTGCACTGGAGGACTGCCAGTTTATCTTCCTTCGTAGCGAAACTCATTGGACACCTCTCCAGCGGCCGTACGAGGGTCCCTTCCGAGTCCTAGAGCATCGCTCATCTACATTCGTCCTGGACATGGGAGGTCAGCATGAGACTGTTTCGGTTGCGCGGTTGAAGCCGGCGCATATTGACATTGATCGGCAGGTGCTGGTAGCACGGTCCTGTAAGCGAGGGCATCCTCCGTCTAGGGTACCTCCTCTAGTGGCTACTCTGTCCTCTGCACCTGTTGGTCAGTACCCGTTTCTGTGCCAGGCATGGCGCGCACCGGGGTTGGCCGCCGTGTGCGTCATCCTGTCCATTTTGTGCCTCCGGTTCTTGGGGGGGGGGGGGGGGGGGGGGGGAGGGATGGTCCTGTGGCGGTCCCTGGGAGTTAGGCTACTCCTTGGGTCATCCCCCTCGGCTCTTGAGGGGCATGGGTCTGCCACGAGGTTTCCCAGGTCCTGCTCACTGGTGTGTGCTCTCACTGCTGAATAAAACTACTTCAGAACCTGCCTGACCAGGCCGCTACACTATATAAATAAACTTACTTGCTTGTGCCCCCATTCACCAAACCTCCCCTACATTTGTTAGTTCATTGAAGCATTTTCCTTACAACTTTGATGTACTAAACATTATTCCCTCTGAAATATGCCCTATCATTCTCAAAGATCATGCTAATGTCAGCAAACCAGAAGCTACATTTGGTCATTTTACATCAGGTTCTACTGGATTAATTACTTCTATGAATATCCCAGAGGGAACTTGTAGCTTAAGATATGTTTACTACCATCTAACAAAATTCCTTTGAGTTTGGGTTGTTCTCATTTTCACAAGTTATTCTGCTAACTAGCTTGAATTCATTCATGCAAAACTTTGAACCACTTGGCTTATTGTCTTCTCCCAACTCAAAAGATCTGCCTCTGCCCCTTAACATTTTCCCAAGTTTATTGCTTGCTGAGAATTATGAATTGGTCATTTCCTTCAGACATTATTTATTTTGAAAGTTCCCTCACCTCTGAGTGAACATTTCTTCAACACATTGATGTAACAATTCCTAACCTATACACAATTTTCTTTCTTTTCTAAACTTCACCAAATACGATGCTGGTTTTCAAATATGTGCACATTTCCTTCAGTCCCATGCTTAAATAACGCTCAACAGTGTTCATTCAACAGTAAATACCCCCAACTCCCATATTCTGCCAACGCGATTGTAAATGCATTTAATTAGCTGCATTTTGTACTCAGCAAAGTCAGCTACATATCCTTCTTACATCTCGTTATTTAGTGCTTATTCTTAGAGTTTAAGTATTAACTATATATCTGTATTTAAAGTATCTTCCCACTTTACTAATCTCCATCAATCCACGTTCAGCAAGAACAAACTCCTAGTGCCTCTTACATGATTCCCATTAGTTACATTGAAACACTTGGTCACTGCCAACTGCAGCAATTTCTATCACTTGTCAAATTGTCTATACTTTCTCCATGCTATCAAACTACTTACTTGACAAGTTTGGCTGAACATTTGCACTCAGTCTGCCAAGGCATACTGGATTTCCTGGTTGCTAATCATTTGAAGTCCTCTTACCATTCGAAAACAAATAAAAACACATACGTCAGGCTGTCAATACCATCATCCCCTCCAAACTGGTTACCAATTACAGATGGTCATGAGTCAAAGTATAGAAGTGAGATCGATCGACTGAACAAATGGTGCCAGCACAACAACCTGGCTCTCAATGTCAGTGAGACCAAGGAACTGATTGTAGACTTCGGAAGAGGAAGGATGAGGACCCATAAACCTGTCTATATCGAAGAGACAATGGTGGAGTCAAAAGCTTCAAATTCCTGGACGCGCATATTTCTGAAGATCTTTCCTGGACCCAGTGCACTGATCCAATTATAAAGAAAGCACATCAACACCTCGACTTTCTGGGAAGATTACAAAGATTTGGTATGTCAGAGAGGATTCTCTTGAACTTCTACAGGTGTACAGTAGACAGCATATTGACTGGTTGCATCAAGGCGTGGTTCAGCAACTTGAATACCCAGGAACGAAGAAGACTGCAAAAAGTTGTGAACACTGCCCAGTCCATCACAGGTTCTGACATCCCCACCATCGAAAGGATTTACCAGAGTTGCTGCATCAAAAAGACAGCCAACATCATCAGGGACCATACACTCATTTCACACCTGCCAACGGGAAGAAGGTACATGAGCTTGTAAACTGTAACGTCCAGGTTAAGGAACTGCTTCTTGCCTACACCCATTAGGCTATTAAACATTACAACCTCAATAAGCTCTGAAACATAGAAAATAGGTGCAGGAGTAGGCCATTCGGCCCTTCGAGCCTGCACCGCCATTCAATATGATCAAGGCTAATCATCCAACTCAGTATCCCGTACCTGCCTTCTCTCCATACCCCCTGATCCCTCTAGCCACAAAGGCCACATCTAACTTCCCTCTCAAAAATATAGCCAATGAACTGGCCTCAACTACCTTCTGTGGCAGAGAATTCCAGAGACTCACCACTCTTTGTGTGAAAAATGTTTTTCTCGTCTCGGTCCTAAAAGATTTCCCCCTTTCCTTAAACTGTGACTCTTTTTTCTGGGCTTCCGTAACATCAGGAACAATCTTCCTGCATCTAGCCTGTCCAACCCTTTAAAAATGTTGTACATTTCTATAAGATTCCTCCTCAATCTTCCAAATTCTAGCAAGTACAAGCCGAGTCTATCCAGTCTTTCTTCATATGAAAGTCTTGACATCCCAGGAATCAGTCTGGTGAACCTTCTCTATACTCCCTCTATGGCAAGACTGTCTTTCCTCAGATTTGGAGACCAGAACTGTACGCAATACTCCATGTGTGTTCTCACCAAGACCCTGTACAACTGCAGTAGAATCTCCCTGCTCCTATACTCAAATCCTTTTGCTATGAATACCAACATACCATCGCTTTCTTCACTGCCTGCTGCACCTGCATGCCTACTTTCAATGACTGGTGTACCATGACACCCAGGTCTTGGTGCATCCCCCTTTTTCCTAATCGGTACCATTCAGAGAATAGTCTACTTTCCTGTTTGTGACACCAAAGTGGATTACCTCACATTTATCCACATTATACTGCATCTGCCATGCATTTGCCCACTTACCCAGCCTATCCAAATCACCTTGCAGTCTCCTAGCATTCTCTTCACAGCTAATACTGCCCCCCAGCTTCGTGTCATCCGCAAGCTTGGAGATGTTGCATTCAATTCCCTCGCCCAAATCATCAATATATATTGTAAATAGCTGAGGTCCCAGCACTGAGCCTTGCGGTACCCCACTAGTCAGTGCCTGCCATTCTGAAAAGGACCCATTTACTCCTACTCTTTGCTTCCTGTCTGCCAGCCAGTTCTCCACCCACATCAAAACGGAACCCCCAATACAGTGTGCTTTAAGTCTGTATACTAATCTCTTATGTGGGACCTTGTCGAAAGCCTTCTGAAAGTCCAGATATAACACATCCACTGGTTCTTCCTTTTCCACTCTACTAGTTACATCCTCGAAAAATTCTATAAGATTCGTCAGACATGATTTACCTTTCGTAAATCCAAGCTGACTTGAAGGATTTCGCACCGAAACGTCGCCCATTCCTTCTCTCCAGAGATGTTGCCTCACCCGCTGAGTTACTCCTGCAATTTGCGTCTACCTTCGATTTAAACCAGCATCTGCAGTTCTGCCTTACTCAAATAAGCTCTGAACTATATAGACTATTATTGTTATTATTGCACTATTATTGATTGCTGTGTGTGCGCACGTGCACACACTGAACTTTTTTTCTCATTTATTATATTGTTTATAGACAATAATCAATAGGTGCAGGAGTAGGTCATTCGGCCCTTCGAGCCAGCACCGCCATTCAATGTGATCATGGCTGATCATCCCCAATCAGTTCCTGCCTTCTCCCCATATCCCCTGGCTATCTCCAAGAGCCATATCTAGCCATCTCTTGAAAGTATCCAGAGAACCGGCCTCCACCGCCCGCTGCGGCAGAGAATTCCACAGACTCACACCTTTCTGTGAGAAAAAGTGTTTCCTCATCTCCGTTCTAAATGACTTACCCCTTATTCTTAAACTGTGGCCCCTGGCTCTCCACTCCCCCAACATCTGGAACATGTTTCCTGCCTCTAACGTGTCCAAACCCTTAGCAATCTTATATGTTTCCAAAAGATCCCCTCTCAACCTTCTAAACTCCAGAGTGTACAAGCCCAGCCGTCCATTCTCTCAGCATGACAATCCCGCCATCTCGGGAATTAACCATGTAAACTTACGCTGCACTCCCTCAATAGCAAGAATGTCCTTCTTCTAATTAGGGGACCAAAATTGCACACTATACTCCAGGTGTGGTCTCACTAGGGATCTGTACAATTGCAGAAGGACCTCTTTGTTCCTATACTCGACTCCTCTTATTATAAAGGCCAACATGCCATTCGCTTTCTTCACTGCCTGCTGTACTTGCATGATTACTTTCATTGAACGATGAACAAGGACCCCCAGATCCCATTGTACTTCCCCTTTTCCCAACTTGATACCATTTAGATAGTAATCTGCCTTCCTGTTTTTGCTACCAAATTGGATAACCTCACATTTATCCACATTAAACTTAATCTGCCATGCATCTGCCCACTCCCCAAACCTGTCCAAGTCACCCTGCATTCTCATAGCATCCTCCTCACACTTCACACTGCCACCCAGCTTTGTGCCATCTGCCAATTTGCTAATGTTACTTTGAAGTGTTTACAGTGTACTATGTTTACATATTCTGTTGTGTTGCTGCAAGTAAGAATTTCAATGTTCTATCTGGAACATATGACAATAAAACACTCTTGCTACTGGGCTTTCTGTCCTGGGCCTTTGCTAGAGTGAGGCCACGCGCAAACTGGAAGACCTTGCATTCTACCTGGGTAGCTTACAACCCAACGATATGAACAATGAACTTTCCAATTTGAACTACCATGTGCCCCACCTGGACTCACACCTATTTCTCACCCCCCCCCCCTCCCTTTCCACCACATTCCTTCACATTTCACAATTCAATAATTTTGTCTCACCTACTGTCTTTTCATCTCTGGCCTTTGTCCATCTGCCTATCAAAGTCCTCCCTCCACCTCTCCTTCACCTGCATTAAACTAATATTTGCCAGGTTTTGTCATGCCCTTCCTCTCTTCAAACATTCTTACCCACATGACCCCTTGCCCCCCCATCAGTGTAAAGAAGGGTCCCAACCCAAAACGTCACCTATCCAGAGATGGTGCCTGACCCGCTGAGTTACTCCAGCACCGCTTTTTTACCTGATATGCAGTGTTTTAGATAAGCCTTAACTTCTTGCACTGGAAATGCAGTAGACTTATTTTGTGTGTGCCTTTGCATTTACATTACCCTGTCCTGTCCACCGCCTCAGCCTTAATTGGGCTATTTTTAACCTCTGCATTCTATTTTATGATCAATATTGTTTTAAAGTATGACAAATGTCTTCCACCCTAAAGACAATTAAGTGAGACTCCACTTTAGCCCACCTACTCAAACTATTATGCTCACTCTTGCTTTTGTTGCAGTGGTAGTCGTCCAGACAGCTTTCTCTTATGAACTGTTCATAAATTTCAGTGCATTCCTTGCTCTGCTAGTCAAGCAAGCCAGACCAGCCCCATCTTCTTATCACCCTGACCTCAAAAACCCTAAATCCATAAAAACTCGGGAAGGGCTGACCACTACCATGAAAATCACAGACAAAGGAATGCCTTGTAGCTGTAGTCTGGCAGGCTGACCACTACCACGCTAAAGGCAAATGTCAACTCTCAGACGTCTCCTCATACCTACCCCTTCAACATGACTCCTCAGACAAACACCAAGCTACCATCGCCCAAAGCATACCACCTCTGGTGATCTCCCCTCCACCTCATAGTTCCCAACCATGCATCACCCATATAGATCTCCTTCCCAAAATCCACATGCAGGCCTGCCCTGTCAGATCCATAGTTTCTGCTTGCTCCTGCCACACCAAACTCATTCCAAATACCTCAATGCCTTGTTATCTCCCCACTTCTGCAGTCCCTAATGATCTACTTCCGAGAAGCCTCATACATTTCACCACTTCCATAACTGTCGATTCCTAGGCCCCCATCGGCTCATCTTTACCATGGACGTCAATTCCCCACTAGGAAGCCTTCAGGGTCCTCTGGTTTTTCATTGGGAAAAAAAAATCCAATTAGTTCCCCCTCAACTAACACGGTCCTGTGCCTGGCAGAACTTGTCTTTGCCTGTAAGAACTTCTCATTTTACTCCTCTCACATTCTTCAAGTCAAATGGTGCGGCCTCGGGCACTCACATGGGCCCCAACGTGCCTGTCTTTTTTGGGGCGCCATGTTCCAAAGGTACCGAGGCACCATTCCCCAACACTTTCTCGGTTCCTTAGACAAATACATAGGGGTTGCTTCCTGCACCTGTGCAGAACTAGTTGATTTCATCAACTTTACTTCTCAAATTACTTGAACTATTTCTGTGTCTCATAGTTCTGCTCTCGCTCACCCTCTCCTCTCAGATGGAATAACGATACAATTCTGAGGACCTCACCTTTCACAGCAGCAGACTCAACATCCAACATATCATTCTCTGAACTTTCTACCATCTTCAATAGACAATAGGCAATAGACAAAAGGTGCAGAAGTAGGCAATTCAGCCCTTCGAGCCAGCACCGCCATTCAATGTGATCATGGCTGATCGTCCACAATCAGCACCCCATTCCTGCCTTCTCCCCATATCCCCTGACTCCGCTATCTTTAAGAGCCCTATCTAGCTCTCTTGAAACTAACCAGACAACCGGCCTCTACTGCCCTGAGGCAGAGAATTCCACACTCAGAACTCTCTGTGTGAAAAAGTGTTTCCTCATCTCCGTTCTAAATGGCTTACCCCTTATTCTTAAACTGTGGCCCTTGGTTCTGGCCTCCCCCAACATCCCCCAACAATACTCCAGGTGTGGTCTCACTTGGGCCCAGTACAACTGCAGGAGGACCTCTTTGCTCCTCCACTCAACTACTCGTGATGAAGGCAAACATGCCATTCGCTTTCTTCATTGCCTGCTGTACTTGCATTCTTACTTTCATTGACTGATGAACAAGGACCCCCCCGATCCCGTTGTACTTCCCCTTTTCCCAACTACCAAAGTGGATAACCTCACTTTTATCCACATTAAACTGCATCCGCCATGCATCTGTCCACTCACCGAACCTGTCCCAGTCACCCTGCATGCTAATAGCATCCTCCTCACAGTTCACACTACCACCCAGCTTTGTGTCATCTGCAAATTTGCTAATGTTACTTTGAATCCCTTCATCTAAATCATTGATGTATATTGTAAATAGCTGCATCCCAACACCAAGCCTTGCAGTACCCCACGAGTCACTGCCTGCCATTCTGAAAGGGACCTGTTAATCCCTACTCTTTGTTTCCTGTCTGCCAACCAATTTTCTTTCCATGTCAGCGCTCTACCCCCAATATCATGTGCCCTAATTTTGCCCACTAAACTGTGGTACCTTATCAAATGCTTTCTGAAAGTCCAGGTACACTACATCCACTGGCTCTCCCTTGTCTATTTTCCTACTTACATCCTCAAAAGAGTCTAGACGATTAGTCAAACATGATTTCCCCTTCGTAAATCCATGCTGATTTGGATCCTGTTACTGGTATCCAAATGTGCCGCTATTTCATCTTTGATGATTGACTCCAGCATCTGGCTAATTGGTCTATGATTCCGTGTTTTCTCTCTCCCGCCTTTCTTAAAAAGTGGGATAACTTTAGCTACCCTCCAAGGAACTGATCCTGAATCTATAGAACATTGGAAAATGATCACCGTTATCCCACCACCAGTCACATCTTCCCATCCACTTCCCTATACAATGTGCATGGAAACTACCTCCTCCACAATTCCTCGGTTCGCTCATCTCATCTAATCCAACCTGCACCCACCCCAGGCACTTTTCCCTACAAACAGAGGAAATGCAACACTCATCCCTACATCTTCTCCCTCACTTCCATCCAGGGACCCCAGCAGACCTCCCTGCTGAGGCCGAGGTTCACGTGCACGTCTTCCAATCGCGTCTCGTGAATTTGGTGATCTCGATGTGCCTCCTTTACTTTGGCGGGACCAAGTATAGTTTGGGTGTCTGAATACTTGCATTTGGTCTGCTAAGGCCTGCGAGAGCACCCGGGTGCAAAGCATTTTAATTCCCCTTCCCATTTCTATACCGACCTTTCAGTCCTTGACGTCTTCCATTGCCAGTGAAGCCACATGCAAACAGGACCTAATACTACGCATGCTGGGCAGCTTGCAATTAAAAGTATAAACAATCTATTTTCCAATTTCAAATAATACATCCCCCATACCCAAGTATTCCCCTTTGCCCCCCCTCACGTTAGTGGTCACACACATTTTTCCCACCATTTCCCATCACCTCAGACACCATTTCCCCTCCAGTGTATGCTCATCTCCCCTCTTTGTGTGCCAGTTTACTTTTATTCTCCCCTCCCTTTTATCTTGGACCCATATTCCTCCTACCATCTTCACATTTCACGACCCCTCTTTTATCATTTGACACCCCTTCGTCTCCTTTTCACCTCCAACCTTTACTGCTTACTCCAACCATTTGCCAAGCACCACCTTCCCCCACCCACCCACCTGTATTCACCTATTGGCGCAGTGACAGTGTTGCTACCTTACAGCGCCAGTGACCCAGGTTCGATCCTGACTATGGGTGTTGTCTATATGGAGTTTGTACGTTCTCCATGTGACTGCATGGGTTTTCATTGAGTGCTCCAGTTTCCTCCTGCATTCCAAAGGCATACCGGTTTGTAGGTTCATTGGCTTTGGTAAAATATTGTAAATTGTCCCTAGTGTGTAGGGTTGAACTAGTGTACAGATGATCAATGGTCGGCGCAGACTTGGTGGACCGAAGGGACTGTTTACATGCAAACTCAAAACCGAACTCTAAGCCATTACTTGCCTCACCCACCCTCACCTCCCTTTCCAACTTTGTTCCCCACAACCATCCCCCACTCCACTCAATCTGAAGGAGTGTCCAATCACAAAATATCATCTGTCCATTCTTGCCACAGATGCTCCCTCCAGCACTTTGTTTTTTTGCACACAAACCTTACATTGGTTCCTGGCCATCCATGCCCAGATACATTTTTAAAAAAACTGTTGTAATCTCGCTCACTTACATTACCTCACTCCCTCTCCTCCACTGGCATGCATCCGCAATTCCTTTCTCGAACTTCTAGGTATGTTACAAAAGTTACCTTCAGCGGCGCTGCAGTTCTGCCACTGGCCATGTGCATGACTTTGGCGTCTTTGGGGGGGGGGGGGGGGGGGGGCGGGATATAATGCCGTTTTCTCCTGCCTGTCCAAGATATATTTTCTCAGGCTACCTGATGCTGAAAAATCGTTCCGACTTCCGTTCTCGGAAGTTTTTTAAAAAGATCGTGGGACAATTTAATCCCGGGAGTAAAATAAAAAAGCTACTTCTAACGCCGCCAACGCCGACGACGGGACGGATCTCACGTAGGGGACAAAACATAACGCAAGTCGTTTATTTTACATATAAACTTGCTTCTTAGGATGACTTTCATCCAAATTTCATTGGTGAAAATGTGATTATGGCCCCATACGAACCGGCAGTGTTTTTCCTGTCGATATGGGGTTCAAATTCACCGCAAACCGCAACGTTCCAATCGATCACGTTCCACAAAAAAACACTCGCAAGATGATTTAAATGGCCATTAATTTACGGGAATTAAACATTAAATTTCTTCCATTTGGCCTATAAATTCATGACAATGAGATTTAAAAAACATGTTATATTGTGAATTCTTGTGTGAATGTTATTTGGACACTTGGGCTATTTAAAAATGTTAATCTTTTCTTAAGAAATGGATAGATGTTTAGATCTAATAATTGAATTTTGTAATTAGCTACAATTAGGTAACTAACTAATTATATGCTTTAATTTCAGGTCATCCAAGTCAGATTGTTTCATATTTGTTTTAGAATGCTTCAATCTTTAATAACTGAAAATTTATTTCAGTTCTCTTAATTTTTAAGAAAGTTATGGGCTTTTGACTGTCCTCGATCACAGCTTTTGTGTTAAATCAATGGAAAAGCAATAGGGAACAAGATGCTAATTTCCGAGTATGAAAATGGCCATTACTTTTTAATACTGAAGATATGAAAATGAATTAGGTGTCAAATTAAACATCTTTTTATGCTTTATCTGATGAGATAAATTGCAGACTTGATTTTTAAAATCTCAAATTTTTGTAACATTGCTAGAACTTCACTGCCTGACTATGGATTCTCGCACACATGTTCACCTTACAATCACATCCATGTTTTCAAAACCTGATACTTTAAAAAGTTCAAATTCTATGCCTACAGTTGTTCACTATCACTTATCTTACCACCTTTATTTTTAAATCTAGCTCTCACAAAGCCGCACACAACTGTCTGATTTTGTGATCACCATTTGATTAATGGTTTGCTGTGTTGATAAAAATATGCAAAATGTTAAGTGAATGTACCTTCAACAGATCTGTAAACAACCAACTTTTAAATGGTCACTAAGATTGTGCGTTATCAGCCTTCAACCTTCAACTTTTAAATGGTCACTAAGATTGTGCGTTATCAGCCTTCAACCTTCAACTGCTAGAAGTACGAATAGCGTCATTAAGCTCAAAACTAATTTAATCCCCTCAGTCTCTGAAAGATGTTGAATCTGGCTGAAATTCTTAAAAAAATTAGTATGACTAAGGGATTAGCACAGTTTCTTATTTTTTACAACAACAAGTCGAACAGACGAGGAACAAAGATCCACTACCTGAACATCACTTAAAGTAGCAAAGTATATAACATTTTAATTTTAAGCACAAAATAATATGCAGAGAAAGTGCTACACATATAGCTTATTTAGCTCAAACAGCAGTTTCTGTGACCTTTTTAAAAAATTAGCCGATTAATGTTTAAAATGCAGGAAAACCCAATAAGTTTACAAACAATTTTTAAAGAGATCTAATTTAAATTGATTACAATGCCAAACTATAAATATTAATTCCACTATCTATGTTAAACTTTTGGACTTTAGTCTTTGGAGATACAGCGAGGAAACAGGCCCTTCGGCCCACCGCATCAGCGCCGACCAGCAATCACCCCATATACTAGCACTGTCCTGCACACTAGGAACAATTTACAAATTTACAATAGCCAATGAAACCTACAATCCTGTATGTCTTTGGTGTGTGGGAGGAAATTGGAGCATCCGGTGAAAACCCACGTGGTCACAGGGAGAACGTACAAACTTTGTACAGACAGCACCCGTAGTCTGGATCGAACCCTGGACTCTGGCGCTGTAAGGCAGAAACTCTACTGCTGACACACTGTGTGGCCCTCAGTGGGAATGCTATTGAAAAGGTATGCTATTTAAGTTAAACCTGGCGATAAGGTAATGTAAACAATTATAACAATCATTTCACTGTAATACGACGTATTCCCACATTGGGTTAGTAAAAAGCATCATAGACAGAAAGAGAAACAGCTCCATCAACAGGCAAGAGGCAGCAAATTCAGCAGAATAATTAACTTGAGCAAAAACACAAGACTGCAGTAGCTCAGCAGGTCAGGACCTGTATTCAGACTCTCAAGGAAGGTCGTTACCAGAAATCTTGCCTGTCAATTCCCTCCACAGATACTACCTGACGTCCCTGTGCCTCCAGCCTTTTATTTTGTGCTCAACATTTTAGCATCTGCAGTTTCTTGTGTTTTCAGAATGATAATGTTGTTCCTTTCAACTGTTCAAGACCAAAATCTTCAGTTTGAGAAAAATGTTTTATGCATTTTACCTAATTATAATCTCTACGAGACCAACAATAAGCTTAAACATGAAACCTCAAAAAACTTAAGTGACTTCACAACTGACAGAAATAAGGAAAAGGGGCTAAGCCATGAAGGGAGAGCTGAACAGGAAAGCTGCCAATTGGGCCAAATGCAGGCAAATGGGACTAACCCAGAATGCCAACTTGATCGGAATGGACAAGTTGGACTAAAGATCCCTTTCCCGTACTATGTAACCATTCACTTCATACTGTATAAAACGTTCACTTCGTCCATGCCCTTCATGATCTTGTAGGACTGCAAGTGATTGAAAAATGACAAACTGGTAAACAAGGTTGAATGCAAGGGAATGCATGAAACATTATAGGTCAAGAAGATGAAGCATAGATACAAGAGCAAAGGAAGACGCAAAAGTCTGGACGTGCATGTCAAGGGAACATACAAAATGTAGTACACGGTGAAAAAAGAAATGTAGTAATCAGAAATAATGGAGAATAAAAGTATTGTAACTTTCAATGAGAACATGAACTATACATCTACATTTTTTTAAACTCCTTTCATCTTTTAATAATCAGTTAATATTTTCAGTACATTAATATTTCAGAACTTATTTTTTTCCTATTTATTCCATTCTCAATTGCATCACAGAGATAAACACCCCAATGATGGCACAGTTGTCATACTCACCAGAAACAAAATACATATCAGAGCTGATAACACACGATGTTCATGGTTACATTTAAATTTCCTCCAAGATCCCAATATTATATTTCAAATAAAACTGATAGGTTATGGATGGGTGTTGTTAGTATAGGCAAAGGCCCTGTCTCACGGTGCGAGTCCACCCAAGAGTGACCCCAAGTGAAAGAAAAAAAACGGACTCGTGGTTATGCACGAGATTCAAAGTTTATGGTCAAGTTTTTAACCGAGTTCCCACGGGCATGTTTTTATACGATGTGCCAAGGTGCTCTCCCGTGTTACCAAGTTCCTCTCCCGTTACACTTGAGCCAACCGTGAATGAAGGTATGTTTTAATAAAGCAACAATGTTAAAGAAAACATCTCCATCCTGTGGCTTTGAGTTAAAGATAGATATCAGCGCGGCTGCATCTATTAATATGACCTACAGAGGGAAAATGCGCATCAGATTGTTGGGAGACGGAGCTCAGGGTTCGCCTCCTGAGCTGCTTTGGTCCCCAGGCGTGAGGGAGGTTGGGGAGGGTGGGGGGGGGGGCGTCATTAATCTGTCTGGGGTGACAAGTCTCTTGGGTTAGCAGTGGTGTGCAAGGGAGTGGTGTGCAAGGGAGGCATAATTCCCTCCGATCTCTCTGAAGCCCCGGACGAGAACAAAGGAAACCTAACTTGGCAGCGCGTACAAGCCCTTTGTATATTCGGGTCTCGACCCGAAACGTCACCTATCTCCTTACTGTTTCACTCCTTAGATGCTGCTGCACCCGCTGAGTTTCTCCAGCCTTTTGTGTACCCCCGTCGTATATAACTTTGCTGCTGACGTGCACACCCACTCTCTCTCCCTCTCTCTCTCTCTCTCTCTCTCTGCTCTCTCTCACTGCAGCTCAGAGCCCAACCTCGCCATCCTATAGTGGTAACATTCACATCGGGTCCCCTCCACACCCACTCTCTCCGACACACACCCCCCACAAGGCAACAGGCAGCGTGAGAGACACAGAGTTTGTAGGGTGTTAGTTTTGTATAAGGATTTATTATTAAATTATTAGCCAAAGTCAGATTTACTTATTTTAAACGAAGTTTGGAGCGCTTGACAATACTTTTTTTTCTCTTTGCGCTCGTTTTCAGAAAGGGTTCAGACCCCGCTTAGCTCGTTGCCCCCTTTGAACCAAGCCCTGCGAGAGGGAGGGAGGGAGGGAAGGTGTGAGTGAACAAGAGCGCCGAGGAGGAGAGGGAAATAGGGGGGGGGGGGGGGGGGGGGGGGTGGGTGGAGGAGAAATAGGGAAGAAGTTAGTTGTTCAGATCAGAAACCTGTAGGCTGGGAGCCATAATGGTGAAGAGCACACCCAGTTCTTCTGAGGAGTGCATAAGAGACATCGATCCGAAGCAATGTTCCTCTAGAACTATAACTGAAACCGTGTCCACATCACCTCCTCTTGGTCGGACCGCAACACCAAATCTACGCGTCAGGAAAATCCATTGATTCATCTCCATGGTTTTTATAGCTAATTTTCCAATAAATAACTGCAGTAATCACCCCTAGAAAGGGTAGGATAGGGCTGAAGCCCAGTGTTTAGACGTTGGAATGTTTTTTTTTATCATTCTAATAGAATGATTTTCCACTCCTGTGGTAATTAAACCTTTTTTTCACTCCTAGTTTTTTTAACATATTTTTAGGATATACATTATATATAAAAGTGTACACATGGGAAAATAAGACGGAAATGACCAAAAAGCAAAGAATATTTATCTAGGGTGAATTAAATTTTGTGATTAAGACTCGAGCGTGAATCGCACTGAAATAATTTAAAGAGTTCCCACGGTAGACTCACGATTCACTAAGTTAAACGCACGGGCCCTACGTTCTTACAACGAGTCTAAATGTTTCAGTTTTAATCTTGAACACTAAATTTGACTCGTGGAAAAAGTCAAACATGTTTGACTTTTTTCACGAGTTCACAAGTTTCACGGGTACCTGCCGTTAGCGCCACGAGTGGACAAGTTGATCGCGCGAGGTCCGACGTTCCGGCTACGTTGGCTGTACGTGATCACCACGAGTGAAAACTCGGGGTCACTCGTGGGCCAACTCGCAACGTGAGACAGGGGTTTAACGCTTCTTCTGCCTCACCCAAATAGATGAGGGCCTACTGAAAATGTGTTCTAATTGATAAATGCAAAATCCTAGGGAAAGGGACAGGACAAAAAAGAGGGGAAAAAAGCATGGAGGATTGTGAGGGAAGAGAAAAATATTATATCTCGAGCAACACAGCGACTGGCTTTTTGTGCAGGTATGCACATCAAGTCGGAAACAGAAAATTCAGATTCTGCCACAATATCATACTGTTACACGGTCTCATGGGCTGGGAGGCATAACTGGTAAAGAATGGAGCATGGCATTATATGATGACAGAAGGTTGGGTACAATTCCACAGCTAAATTATTAGCTTCCAGAATGAAATAGACGATAAGCAACAATGATGAAATCAAAAATTTAGTCACAGCAATTCACAACTGTACTAAATTTGCTACTTTGTCAAAAGCAGACTTAATCAAATGTATGAAAATCAAGCCATATTCATCAAATTATTTATGATTTTATAAACACCATGATCTATACTTTAAGCACTAACTCAATGGAGATATTTATTGTCATACACTGGTGAAATTGTTGATTTGGTTAAACACATTTATTTAGCTAACTTACTTTATTTGGCGTGTTGTCATCTGATATTTGTGTGTCTATTTTCCAAAGGCCGTCCAAAGTGTTGCAAGAAAGAAAAAATTAAACATACATAAAATACACTCAAGTAACACAATTACCTTGTAAAAACTTTTTACTAAAATGCTGTGCCAAAGACATGTAATGATATCCCTGTTATAATCAGAGCTTGAATTTTTTTGTTTTCTCCTATTAGTTCAGTTCTAGGGTGTTTCTATGGTTTTTGTTATTGTTTGGCAAAATAGTCAATGTATGTAATTGAAAACTTCAATTAATAAGATGCATCAACTTTCCCTCAGGGCAATTAAATTCAAATAATACACATATTTCAAATTCGTATCATTTAAATTTGAATAATAGCTTAGCACCGAAACCAGTGCTTACAAAAATACTAACATTCTGTGGAGTTAATAGCAAAATCTCTTTATTCAGATCATAGTGCATCGCACATAAAAATTAGATATCCATCTCAACCATGGTATGGTTACCACAAACGTAAATTACAATATAAAAGAAGCACGAGGTAGAAGAGAACATTATCCCTGAATTTGTTTGAGCAATGATCATTTGAGGACCACACGGAAGATTCTATAGCAAGAACTGAAACAAGGAAGGAGAATTTAAAAAAATATTTGTTGAAAGCTGACATTGAAGAAAATACAGCTAAAATTAGCCTGTTCATATTCTACAACAGGAATTGGAGCAATAATCTAATTGCTGAGATGGAAAATATTTAAGTGTAACCCTTCCCACTAGCAAAACTGCTTAGAAGCATTAGAAAGTGCAAGACTGATATGAGTGACATGTTGACTCGGCAAGACAGTCAAACTCTGATAATCTTGTGTTCCTAAAAATTAACTGGTGTACCAGTTCCTGCACTTCCCTTCACATCTTCAGATTTTATTAGATGTATTGTAATACCTTGTGATATCTAAAGATGTGTTGGGAATTAATAGGAACAGCATCCTGCAAATTTACGAACATTCATACAATTCCAATTATGGAAGTTTTGTGGTACATGTTGATAAATCTACTTGCTGATTTTGGAGGAATGCCCATGAAAAGCCTCTGCCACATTAGACACTGGCTATATATACTGGCCTAAAGCTGCATTTTTCAGTAAATCTTCATTTTTGCTGGCAGTCTAATATTTATGCATATTGGAATTTGTCAAGATGCAAGCTTCGCACGGAAAGTGATCGCAAAAAGCAACATCTCAATTTTCTTTTAAACAATACCATTAAATGCTTGAAGAAACAAGAAACTGCAGATGCTGATTTCCAAACAAAGAGACAGGGTACTAGAGTAACTGAGTGGGTTAGGCAGCATCTCTGGAGAACATGGATAGGCTACGTTTTGAGTCAGGAACCTTCTTCAGAGTGAAAATGAGGAGGGTGGGGTGAAGAAAAATCTGGAAGGGAATAGAGGCTGCACAAAGACTGGCAGGTTTCACCGTGTAGAAATTACAGCTGTGTTTATACTCGCCCCCCCCCCCCCCATTTCAGGGCACCATAATGTTTGGGACACATGGCTTCACAGGTGTTTATAATTGCTCAGGTGTGTTTAAATGCCTCCTTAATGCAGGTATAAGAGTGCTCTCAGCACCAAGTCTTTCCTCCAGTCTTTCCAACACCTTTTGAAACTTTTATTGCTGTTTATCAACATGAGGATCAAAGTTGTGCCATTGAAAGTCAAAGAAGACATTATGAGACTGAGGTGAGAATAAAACTGTTAGAGGCATCAGCCAAACCATAGGCTTACCAAAATCAACTGTTTGGAACATCATAAAGAAGAGAGTACTGGTGAGCTTACTAATCGCAAAGGGACTGGCAGGCCAAGGAAGACATCCACAGCTGATGACAGAATAATTTTCTCTATAATAAACAAACTCCTCCCCCAAACACCTGTCCGGCAGATCAGAAACACTCTTCAGGAGTCAGGTGTGGATTTGTCAATGACCACTGTCCGCAGAAGACTTCATGAACAGGAATACAGAGGCTACACTGCAAGATGCAAACCACTGGTTAGCCGCAAAAATAGGATGGCTGGGTTACAGTTTGCCAAGAAGTACTTAAAAGAGCAACCACAGTTCTGGAAAAAGATCTTATGGACTAATGAGACGAAGATTAACTTATATCTGGGTGATGGCAAGAGCAAAGCATGGAAGAGAGAAGGAAATGCCCAAGATCCAAAGCATACCACCTCATCTGTGAAACACAGTGGTGGGGGGTGTTATGGGGTGGGCATGTATGGCTGCTGAAGGTATTGGTTCACTTATCTTCATTGATGATACAACTGCTAATGGTAGTAGCATAATGAATTCTGAAGTGTATAGACACATCCTATCTGCTCAAGTTCAAACAAATGCCTCAAATCTCATTGGCCAACGGCTCATTCTACAGCAAGACAGTGATCCCAAACATACTGCTAAAGCAACAAAGGAGTGGCAAAGTCAATCACCTGATCTGAACCCAATTGAGCATGTCTTTTATATGCCGAAGAGAAAACTGAAGAGGATGAGCCCCCAAAACAAGCATGGCTGCAATACAGGCCTGGCAGAGCATCACCAGAGAAGACACCCAGCAACTGGTAACGTCCATGAATCGCAGACTTCAAGCAGTCATTGCATGCAAAGGGTATGCAACAAAATACTAAACATGACTACTTTCATTTACATGAAATTGCTGTGTCCCAAGCATCATGGTGCCCTGAAATGGGGGGGACTATGTGTAAACGCTGCAGTAATTTTTACCTGGTGAAACCAAAATGTATAAAAATGGCCTTTAATAAAATCTGACAATGTGGAATGATTAAGATTTCTGAACAATTGGGTGCTGGATTGCCTACATTTTGCTGCACTATGGGTTAAGAGCTTTGGAATTCATTCACAAATCAAATCTGAAGATCAAGTGAATTGCAATTCACAAATTCAATAAAATATAGATCCAATGCAAATAGTGAAGTGGGTCTATTAATAGGAACTGTGATTAGATAGGTCAGATAAAGGGATAACCAAAGAGCTTTCAGTTCCGATTCTTCGCCAAAATTCATTTAAATGGAGAACAGTAATGCTAACACAAATTTGAAGTTTGTCGTCTTCAAAAACCTTGGTTTGCCAAAAAAAAGGTTCATTTAAAAAAATTAATTAAACTATCTGAAATTTACCTCTTCTTCATTGTTTCCATCCTGTTGCCCCGTTGCTGAAATTAAAAATCGGAATATCTGTTAAGATCGCAATGTTACTGACGACGAAATGAGAAGTAAAATGTGTATAAATAATGTATACGTGTGATATTTTAAATATATATTTCAATTAAAATCTTTACCTACAATTTCTGAATTTTGAACACTTGAGATCACTTCTAATACTCAGACACATTTTCTCTTTTCCAAGTAAAGCATTGAGAAGAATATTTTTCAAATGCAATTTAAATACATTGCTATATAGCTTTAAAATACAAAGCAGCCACACTTTTGCCCTTAAAACCAAATCAAGGAATTTAGGAAGTGGCACGACAAAACAACTGTTAGTACCCAACATATTGACATTCTTAACCAATGTGTGGGAATCGCTGGTCGGCACAGACCCGGTGGGCCGAAAGGCCTGTTTCCCCACTGTATCTCTAAACTAAACTAAAATATCATGAATGGTTAGTAACTATATGTAAATATCCACCATCACCAATTACTACAAATGTCGTACAAAACTTGGCTTCAATTTTAAATGCTCCATGACCAAAACAAGCAACTGCAGCACATTGGCAACACGTAAATGTGCAACATTTAGGGCAAGGAGAGCTTTAAACTGCTAATTTTTATAATTGATCATTTTTCTCAACTGCTCCAGGCATAATAGCTGGAATTTCACGGAAGGCTCAAATAGCATGAATAACATTTTTAGCCTATAACAGTTCCTGGAATATCTCAGTATCTGAGAAATGAGTTTGTTTCCATATCATGTACCATCTTAACTTGCAAATATATCACCCATGCTGCCACATACCTAGGTCAAAATCCATCAAAACTGTCCATCAACTGTCCGGGAGTATCTTCGATAGAAGGATTCCGATGGATCAAGGTTGCTTCCATCGGAAAGGCAATAAATGTCGGCCTTGCTCGTGATGCCAAGTTATGAAAAGTTATGATTGAAAACCTGCAGACTTTTTGTAGAATTATGCCTTAATGACAGACATAAGACTGGAAAGAGGCCCCTTAGCCCATAAAGCCTGTGCTGAACGCCTAGAAGCTATTTACACTAATCCTATTTTATTCATACCACATACCCATAAACGTTCTTCAAATTTCTACCACTCAACTATCAACCCACCCATCTTTGACACGTGTGAGGAAACCAGAGCAAATCCCATATAGTCACAGGGAGAATCTGGAAACTCAATAAAGAAGCACCCAAGATTAGAAGCAGAGGCATCAGCACTACTTGCTGTGCATCAAAACAATTAATCAAATATAGTATTAAGATAGTAGAAGCAGCAACAAAACATTAACTAACAATAAATAATAATTTTAGACATTACAAAATTGATAACAACAGAAGACCAACAATTTAAATATGATCAATGTTCTTTTAATTACTACAAGGCTACAAATGAATTAAACTTACACTCCAGGTGTCCTTTGCAAGTTTTGATCCAAGAGGTAAAGCTGTCATTTTCAGCTGTAATGTACAAGTGAAAACAGTTAACTATCCTAGAATACTTGTTGTAGAATACCACAATAAAACATTAATGACTTAACATAGGACCTATTCAAACCCAGAGCTTATGGAACAAGAAAAAACTTTCTATTCCAACAGGTTTGTTAATTTGGAGCGTAACAGGAGGAACTGCTTAAATTAGTAAGGTGAATACTAGCAAGCAACACAATGAAATAAAATTATTACATCATATCAGTCATAGATAACAAATTGGTATTATTAATAAAAATGAAGAAAATGCTAAGATTGCATAAATCATAGACAACATCCAAGTAATAAGATATGATGAAGCCACTGAGGCACGAATACAAAAATCAAATAATAATTCAGCCAAAATGGAATACAGAATGTTAACTGTTGAATATATAACAACCTGGATTTAAATTCTCAATACACAACAAATAAAAGGCTATTTAGACCATCCTGGCATCAATACAATATTGCCGGTCCTCTTTGATGGAAGCTGGCTGGAGATAGAAACATAAAAAAATCAGTGCAGGAGTAGGACATTCGACCCTTCAAGCCAGCACCACCATTCAATATTATCATGGCTGATCATCCTAATTCAGTACCGCGCTCCTGCATTCCCCTCCCCCCCCGCAATATCTCTTGATTCTGTTAGCCCTAAGAGCTAAATCTAGCTCTCTTGAAAACATCTGTTTTGTTACATGCTTTCATATAGAAAAAACTAGGAGGGGTCAATAATATGTAGGAAAGAAAGTTCTGTGCTCAGGTAAGCGTGCTCGAATTAGAGGTCATGAAATACTAGAAACATTTAACAGGAAAAGCAGCATCTTATAAAAATCAGATCAGTGACTTATTCAGAAATGGAAGTGAGAAAACAAGCATGTTTTAAAGTCCAGAGGGAAATAAAGAGGAAACTGAGACAGGGAAGGCCAAGGTTGTCCCTGCAACATAAATATTTTCAGTGCAGATCATAGTAAAATAACAAAGAAACGTGTTGGCTAGAAATCTGAAAAAATGTTGGAAACACCTAGCCATTCGACAGTATCTATGGAGAGCGAACAAAAATGGAATTATTGTTGGAAATGGATGGCCTTGCGTCGCAGCTAAATAGTTCTGACACAGAGATGATTTGTGCACCAAGGCCATTCATGACTATGAATAAAGCCAGTATGGTATTAGTCAAGAGCAGAAGCAGGATTGTGAGACTTTGATTAACCTGGATTGGGCAAGGACAGGGTTAGCAGCATTTTATAAGATGGGAAAGGTCCACAGTGGAATTTTTAGTTAATTTGTAACAGCAGTTCTGAAGGCCGAGGTATTAAATTGGACAGGTTTGAAACTTGTAGATAAGATGAGCATGCAGAAAGTCACAGATGCGGAAAAAAACTGAAGATTTTAGAATCTACACCCATACTCTTAAATGAGCAAGAGAAATGAATTGTAGGCCAGTGTTTATGTGTGTGATAGAGCTATAAAGATTCAGCCTTGATATGAAGAGAGATCCATAAATCTTGTCGGTGACAATGGAGATGGGAGAGACAACATTGACGATCAGTGAGGACAATAATTCTCAACACCGGTACCCCACAAGGATGCGTTCTCAGTACCCGACTGTACTCACAACTGCACGGCCATAATCGGCTCCAAGTCCATCTACAAGTTTGCAGATGACGCTACTGTGGTGGGCTGGATCACCAAACACGATGAAACAACATTGAGGAAGGAGATAGAGAACTTAGTAACATGGTGTCAGGAAAATAACCTCTTGCTCAATGCCAGGAAGATGAAGGCTAGTTATTGACTTCAGGAAGCATGATGGAGTACATGCCCCAATCGGCATCAATGGTGCCGAAGTAGAAATGGTTGAGAGCTTCAGGTTTCTTGCCGTTAATATTACCAGCGATCTGTCAAGAAGGTGACAGCCAAGGAGGCACGCCAAGGAAATTTGGCAAATTTCCAATGACTCTTGCAACCTTCTATAGAAGCAGCAAAGCAAGCTTACTGTTGGGTTGCATTGTATTTTTTTTTTTTTAATTAGAAGCAATGTACAAAAGTATAAACCGCGGCATATGACATAATACATTTATTGTACATCTTCAATTTTAATTTTTAGCTAAAATGAAATAGAAAAAGAGAGAAAAAGCAAAAGATTTTGAGCAAATGAAAGAGAAAGTGAATGTGTAGGAATAGAACCCCTAGACTACCAAATAAGTGTAGTCGAAGAGTAAGTAAAAGAAATGAGAAAAGCGTAAAAAAAAGACAAAATCGGAAGAAAAATGTGATGAAATACCTGCTTCATTTCTCTCCCCACCCATCACCCAGTCCGTAAGTCGGTTTAATTCCTAAATTGTGTTGCACCATACTATCCTTGTAATGAATTAATGAATGGAATCCACGTCTTCAAAAATTGCTCTGGTTTTCCTGCTAAGACAAGTCTCATATTTTCAAAGTGCTAAAGAAGGAACTGCAGATGCTGGAAAATCGAGGGTACACAAAATGATGGAGAAACTCAGCGGGTGCAGCAGCATCTATGGAGCGAAGGAGATAGGCAACGTTTCAGGCTGAAACCCTTCTTCTGAAACGTTGCCTATCTCCTTCGCTCCATAGATGCTGCTGCACCCGCTGAGTTTCTCCAGCATTTTGTGTACTCATATTTACAAGATGTAGCGACTCAGACATGTTTGTAATCCACATTTTAAGAGTAGGGGCAGATGTATTTTTCCAAAATTTAAGTATGAGATTTTTCACCGTTATCAGGCCATAATTAAGGAAACCTCTTTGAAAATATTGATAGCTCAGGGCAGGCTTCTGATGTTCCGAAAATAATCAGTTCTGTATGGGGGTCCAGTTTTGTTTTTAATGTTTTTGAGAAATTTTCAAAAATTCCTTTCCGAAGGTTATGTAGTTTTATGCAAGAGGCAAAGGAATGTGTTATAGTTGAAGGAGACATTTGTCACAAAATAGGAGATACATTTGAAAAAATCGTATTCAGTATAGTCTTTGAGTAGTAGTCTGTGCAGCGTTTTAAATTGGATTAAAATGTGTTTAACATTAATCGAACAATTGTGTATATATATATTTTTTTTAAATTCCCATCTGTCTTTGGAAATTTTTAGGCCTAGTTCCTCTTCCCTTCTCTTCTAATTGCGTCTGATGATGGAATTTCTATATTTAGATGTATAATACATGTATAATGTTAGATTGTTTGACTGAGTTTCTATTCATACCTTCGTCTAACATATCTGGCAGCAAAGTTTGATAATTATGGGTATATGTTTTCAAATAATCTCGAATTTGAAGATATCTAAAATATTGATTACCTTTCAGATTGTATTTCAACTTTAATTTCTGAAATGACAGGAGATCTCCCATCTCGTAGAGATCTCCAAGTTTTTTAATTCATAGTGTTTCCCAATAAGTAAACAGGTTGCATTGTAGCTTGATTTGGGAACAACTCTGCCAAATACGGCAAGAAATGGCAGAGAAATGTACACGTAGCCCAGTTTATCATACAAACCAAACTTCCTATCATTGGCTCCATTGACACTTTACATTGCCTCAGAAAAGCAGCCAACATAAAGTCTTGTCCCACCTGGTCATTCCTGCTCCTGTCCGGCGGAAAGTACAGAAGCTTCTTCAGTAACAGCTTCTTTGCCTCTGTTATCGGGCTTCTGAACAGTCTTACCATAGGCTGGGATACTGCCTAATTCACCTTTACCCTTTGCGAACAATGGACTTGTCTATAGAAATTGAGCCCTACAACACTGAACTATATTCTGCACTCTGTTTCCAATATTTTGCTTTATCTATTATACTCGAGAGTGCTTGATTGTATTCATGTATAATATTATCTGATCAGATCACATGCAAAAGAAAGCTCTCCACTGTACCTTGGTACACGTGACAATAATAAACCCAATCCTAAAGACCATTATTACCCCTCCCCTTCAGAATTGCCTTAACCACTTCCCCCAAAACCAACTCTTTATCCAAATGGACTTGCTCTTTCAATGCCTTCAACACACTACTGCTACTTAAATCATGCCCATCTATCCTGAAATTATATCCACTTTCATCCAATGAGGTTAAAATTCTCACTTTTTCATGACTTTACTCACAACTGTGATGAAAAGTTCTTCAAAGATTGTTATGACATTCCTAACATTCGATTAATAAACTAAACCAATATCATCCTTCATAATACACCTACTTAAATATCTCAGTCTTCCAGTTGGAGGTGGAATGATCCATCCAATTATACCCAGACAATCATTCATCTTCCCATTCAGGCACTGCAATCTCTGGAAAGGTTTCTGAGGGCATTAATTTCCATGTTGCCATCTGAAAACAAACCTAGTATGCTAACAACGTTCCATACGTTCCACACAACAACTGCTCTTGACTTCAACGATGTCCGTCCTGCTGATGTGAAAATCAGTTTTCCCATAAACAGAAATATCTTCCAATTCTGTGAAAATTAAACCAATTGACTCCCATGTTTTCAAACACTGTATAGGAACCCTCAAATGAAAAACATTAACAACTACACATTGTATCTGACCCTTACATTAACTTTTCACCTCCTGTTCACCCCTTCACTAAAACAACTACTTCTACCTCTTTTGAGCAAACCTCTAATAATGCACTAGCCAATGATTTGGAAGTCCCAATGGTTTGATATTTGGTTCACCAAATTCTTAAACTGCGACCTCTGGTTCTGGACTCCCCCAACATGTTCCCGATGTTGGGGGAGTTCAGAACCAGGGGTCACAGTTTAAGAATAAGGGGTAGGCCATTTGGGACTGAGATGAGGAAATGTTTTTTCACCCAGAGTTGCGAATCTGTGGAATTCTCTGCCACAGAAGGCAATGGAGGCCAATTCACTAGACGTTTTCAAGAGATTTAGTTCTTAGGGCTAAAGGAATCATGGGATATGGGGAAAAAGCAGGAACGGGGTGCTGATTTTGGATGATCAGACATCATATTGAATGGCTGTGCTGGCTCGAAGGACCGAATTGCTGACTCCTGCACCTATTTTTGTATGTTTCACCAGATGTTTGCCATGCTTGCTTCCCATTCACCAGGGTCCCAGATTCCATGCTACACTGAAGCTTACCTGGTTTTTTCAATATTAGGAAGTCTTTAAATAAGCGATTTATTATTATTATTTTTTTTTATCGCAGTAGTGCTAGGGTTTGGGTGGGGCAGAACTAAGTGCGTCTAGGAAAATGTCCTCAAGTTATATGTAGATGCCTGCCTTGAGAGGGGCAACATTGAACTCACCTGTTGGAAAATAAGGAAGGGAGAGTGACCCAAATGTCAGTGGAGGATCACTTTGGGACCAGCGCCTACAAGTTTATTAGTTTTACAATAGTTAATGAAAAGCATAGCACTGTTAAAGTTAAAGTCCTAACTTGTAGGAAAGCTCATTTTGATTACATTAGACAGGAACTTGCACAGATAGATTGAAAGGCTGTCAAAGGTCATGGGTAGAAGGCATGGGCATGGGGTTGAGAGGGAAAGATATATCAGCCATGATTGAATGACACAGTGTTTTTTTTACGGACTGAATGGCCTAATACTGCTCCTATGAGTTACTGAAGAGTCTGGTTGCAGGGTAAGAGCTAGGGAAGAGACAGCTGGGACTGTGACAGAGGTATTTGTATCTTTGCTAGCCACCGGTAGCAATTTTAGGGTTGAGGTACCAGAAGACAGGAATGTAGCTAATGTTGTGCCTTTAAAAAGGTCAGCAAGGATAAGTCAGGGAACAACAGGGTAGCAAGCCTAACATCAGTAGTGGGGATATTACTGTAGCACATTCTGAGAGACAAGATTTACAAGCACTTGGAAAGGCAAAGATTGATCCGGGATACTCGGCATGCCTTTGTACATGGGATATCTTGTCTTATAAACTTGATAAGAGTTTCATGAAGAGGTTACAAAGTTAATTGACAAGGGCATGGCGGTTTACATTGAATTCAAATCCTTTGACAAGGTCGCCCATGATAGGCTGGAACAGAAAACAAGACCGCATAGGATCTAGGGCGAGCTAACCAAGTGGACACCAATGGGCTTGGTGGTTGAAGTCTGAGTGCAGTAGGGTTGTTTTTCCAGACTGAAGACTTGAGACCAGGGGTGTCCTGCAGGAATCAGTGATGGGTCCAGTACTGCTTAGCACTATATTAGCAATTTGAATGAGAATATTGTGTCATGTTTAGCAAGTTTGTGGATTACACCAACATTAATGCTATGGTAGACAATGAAGAGGATTATCTAAAATTACAGCTGATTCTAAATCAACTGGGCGAGTGGATCAAGGAGTTGATCATGGCCGATGGAATTTAACTTGGACAAATGTGAAGTGCTACATTTGATAAGTTAAACCAGGTAAATGATGGAGACCCAGAGAATGTTGCAGAACAGCGAAACCTGTGAGTACACGGGCAACACGGGCAGAAAGAGTGGTGAAGGTGAAGCTTGGCACACCTGCTTTCATCGGTCAGGTCACCGAGTACGAGAGTTAGGATGCAGTGTTATAATTGCACATTGGTGACTTCTCACTTGGAGTAGTGTGTGCAAGTTGCTCATCTAGCTAGAGGAAAGATGTAATTAACCTAGAAAGGATGCAGAAAAAATTCACAACAATGATACCAAGTCCGGAGGACTTGATTATAAGCAAAAACTGGAGAGGCAGAGGCTTTTTTCCCCTCGATCGTAGGATGCCAAGGAGATGACCAGAGAGGTTTATCAAATTCTGAGGAGCTGAGACAAGGTGAACGGGTCACAAACATTTTTCTCAGGATGGGGGAAATACAAAACAAGAGGGGATACATTTAAAGTGAGAGAAGAAAGATTTAAATGGTATCTAATGATCAGCTTTTTCACACAGAGGGGGGGTGGGTGTATAGAAACATAGAAAATAATTGCAGGAGGCCATTCAGCCCTTCGAGCCAGCACCGCCACTCATTGTGATCATGGTTGATTGTCCACAATCAATACCTCGTGCCTGCCTTCTCCCCATATCCCTTGATTCCACTAGCCCCTAGAGCTCTATCTAACTCTCTCTTAAATCCATCTAGTATTTTGACCTCCACTGCCCTCCGTGGCAGGGAATTCCACAAATTCACAACTCTCTAGGTGAAAATGTTTTTTCTCACCTCAGTCTTAAATGGTCTCCCCTTTATTCTAAGACTGTGGCCCTGGTTCTGGACTCGCCAAACATTCGGATATTTTTTCTGGCATCTAGCTTGTCCAGTCCTTTTATAATTTTAATAGTAAGGAATGAGATGCCAGAGGAAGTGGTAGGGGTGGATACAATTACAAAATTTAAAAGACATCCAGACAGATACATGGATACAAATGGTTCACAGAGTAAGATGGACCAAATGCAGGTACCCAAGTAGACTTGGTGACCGTCTCACCAAACACTCAGCAAAATGCTCCGCATTTTAACTCCCCTTTCCTTCCTTTAATTCCTTGGTCTCCTCCTTGGCAGAATGAGGCCACATGCAAACTGGATGAACAGCAATATTGCACTTGGGTAGCTTACAACCCAACACAAAGAACAGCTAATTATCTAATTTCAAGTCATATCCCTCTATTACTTGGTACTCTCACAGTTTAAAAAATCGCCTCATAAACCCTGGTAATCTGTCAATCCAACTCTCTCTCCCTTTTAGGATTTTCCAATCCAAAGAAAGCAACCATACGTTACCAGATCATTCCTCAGAGCAACAATGTTTCAATCCTGACAACGTATACATAAATCTTATTTGGACCTACTCCGCACAATCACATCTTAACTACATGTCGTGATCAGCACCATACAATTCTCAAGCTAGACCCAACTAGTCCTGTACATAATTCTAGCATAACCTCTTTGCTCTTGGCTAGTCTATGCCTCAGGTAACAAAGTATCCTATCTTCATTTTAAACTAAGTATCTACATATTTTGATCAGTGGACAATCTCCAAATTCTCTGTGCTCTCTTTACACTCTTGCCTTGTTACAATCTTCTAAATATAGGATCTTACAATGCTCAGGCTTACATTCCAATTTCTGCATAACTGACCATATCAACAACATCTTCCTGCACTCTAATGTTTTTCATCATCATTAGTATATTTCTGTCACGGGTACTGATATAGGGTGAAAAGCTTCTGTTTGTGTGCCATCCATATAAATTGTAAATAAAGAGTTATGGCCCTGTCTCACGGTGCAAGTCCACCCACAAGTGATCCCAAGTGAAAGAAAAAAAAAAATCACACCCGTGGTTGTCTACGAGATTCCAAGTTTATGTTCACGAGTTTAAATGAGTTCCCACGTGTATGTCTAAGTTTGCCGTTTACTTCTCATTTCTGCGATGTACCAAGTTCCTCTCCCGAGTTACTCTTGAGCCAACCGTGAATGAAGGTCTGTTTTAAGTATCAAATAGAGGAGCTGGACAGCATCTCATACAGTAAATATATTCTGATTCAGTATTGAAAGTTATTCAATTTCAGAACTTAAAAAAACTAGGCACGATCTCGGCCCCGCACTCGCTGCCATTGTGCAGCAAGGAGGCGGTGGCGGCGAAGCAAGTGTTAAAGAAGACAGCTCCATCCTGCGGCTTTGAGTTAAAGATAGAATTCAGCGCGGCCGCATCTATTGATATGACCTACAAAGGGAAAATTCGGACCGTCCAGTGCCACAGCAGTTATACTTAGGATTTGTTTGAAACACGCATCACGTAGTTAGAAGACCAGCAGGCGGAGGTTTGCTATATTTTAATTGAATTTATTGCCATGTCAACACACTGCGGGGAGACGGGAGATTAAATCTTTGAATGCGGACGGATGTCTCCCCGCCTGCTCGTTCTAAGCAGAATATATTTTTAGTTGCCTTTCAAGCCGGGCATTGGTTTTATTCCTTGCTTTTGTTTATTCGCACACACTTTCCATGTGTGAGGGTGTGAGAAGTGCATGCCGGATGACGGAGCTCAGGGTTCGCCTCCTGAGCTGCATTGGTACCCAGGCGTGGGTTGAGGTGGAGGGAGGTTGGGGGGGGGATGCGCAGGCGTCATTAATCTGTCTGGGGTGACAAGGCTCTTGGGTTAGGCTGGGATCATTCTCTGCTCTCATCTCTCTCTTTCTGTGTGTGCATTAGCAGGGGGAACCTCGCTGGGGCACAAGACCTCTGCCGCCTGCCCCTTGCAGCCATCAACTTGTTTGTTCCTTTGGTGCGCCTCATCTGCCCTGCTCCTGCCCCAGCCCTCTGCCCCATTCTCTTGGATATGTCGCTTCCGCCGCTGTAACGAGGAGGAGTCAGGCTGGCTGGCTTGGTTGGTGGGTGGGTGGGCAGTGAGGGGGAGTGGGTACAAACCACCGAATCCATTCTCAAAAGTCGGGCAGAGCCGTGTAGAACTCACGTTTCTCTCTGCTTCATATACGGGGGAATTCCCTCAGTATGGTCACTCAGCGGGACAGGCAGCATCTCTGGAGAGAAGGAATGGGTGACTGAATGACGTTTCCAAAATTCTGCTGCGTCTTTGCGTTACTCCAGCACTGTGTGTTCACTTTTTGTAAACCAGCATCTGCCCTTTCTTGTGTATGACATTATTTGTATCCGTAGCAGTTGATTGTCGCTCCCGTCAGTTTCCCAGAGGGTCGGCACAGGACTGGAGTTGGGAGGGAAAGGTGTGGCGGGGGGGGGGGGGGGGGGGGGGGGGGGGAGTGGAGTGGGGGGAGGGTGGATGACTTACTACAGGAGACAAGTGTACGAGAGGTGTATTAACTGCGTAGGCAGACACTTTGAGGTGGTGGAGGGAGGTTGGGGTGGGGGGGGATGCATTCCATGAAGCTAAATTATTTAAGGAACTTCTCATGTAACATGGCTGGGGGAGAGAGGATGGGTGATTCCTTTGTTTCAAGCAGCTGTTATTCTCATACAGAAAACATACTTTTCCCCATCCAAGCAACTTTTCTTTAACTTAAGCCTATATAGTGTGGTGGGGAGTCACTTGGCCAATGTGTCATGTCCTAGCTCAATTCTATCATCACTCCACACATCCAAGCATGGACATTGCTGGCTACTCTTAGTCAAAATTGGCTACGCTTTTCATATCGCAATTCTGCAAGCCACACTACACATCAATAAAAATCATTAGGGTAAAGTGGGATTAATGAGAATTAACTGTCATAGCAGAACAACTTTATGCAAATCATAAATCAAACTACAAAGCTAACAGATATCAGGAAAGACGGTGTAAAGAATATTTAATCGACAAGGATCGAGTGACTTTCAATTAATTAAATACTATGTTAAGGCACAGGTTACCAGATACCCATTTCAGACTCAAAAGATTAAGATAATTAAGCGTTAAAACACATACCATCTAGCTCCTGTCCTCTTGTAAAAGACTCCATTGACGACTGATACATTTTTAAGTGATATTCTGCAATTCTAAATAAAGATAAATATATTAAAATGGTGCCAGTTAAAGAAAATACTATTCATCAACTAAACATCTACTGCTGAAACTTTGTTTTAACTATCAATTGTCAAAAAAGCTCCTGCAATATCAGTGATATTATGGAGAAAACACTGTCTGAACGCATCTTTCTAAAGTGGCTTCTGTAAATGAGACGCGAGTTGGATTTGGTTAACCCTCCAGTATTCACCTAACTCTTAAGACACTGAAATAATTCTATCATTTCTTTACACAATTACAAGTTAAGAGTTTGTACCCTACAAAATAAAGGACAGATTTTCTATTGTTGTGTGGTTGCTTGCTAGTTACTCCTGGCCCATACAGTTTCTTCCAGAGTGCTGCATAGGAAGGTCTCAGCACAAGCAGCCGCCTGCACTTACATAATAGCTTTGACAGCCAGTGAGGAATGGCACTTTGTTCACCAGCTGTTAGCAGAAGTTATCAATGTTAAAGATGGTCTTACAATTCAATCATCTCAAAAGATTGAGAGCCATCTTAAATATTAAACAAATTAAACTTCATTACAGAACACTAAAGTATATTTAAGCTAACATAAAAAAAGTTCAATAAACCTCTCTTACAAGTTGATTTCTCCAAATCATTTGAATAGGACCACATTACTTGCTCCAGACTTGATTTAACACAAATGCAGCAGGCAGACTTTCTAGCTCGAGTGGGAAGCCTGCCAAAGTTTGCCTTGCCTCACTGGGCTTCATAATTCATCCACTGGTGCAAATAATTCACAGCCAGCAACACAGAAGGCAAGAACCTACACCATTGGCATATGTTGATCCCACACTGGACATTGGGGAAGACCCATATTACTACTAGCATTTGGTCAGAAGATCAAGTCAATATTATTCACAAGCCCTGAAACCTCTAGCTAAATTCAGCATTACTTGATGTCATTCTAAAGTCAGTCAACTGCCTTATGAAATAGTAGTCTAATTCTATTAAATGCTCAGAGGTTTCATTTATTCAGTGCGAGCATTTCCTGTGTAAAAGTGTAAGTAACTGAACTTCCTGTGTTTTGACAATGGACGATACAGCACAATTTGCTGAAGTTTTCCTGTACGAGTAAATTCATTTCAATGGAAGGGCAAAAAAAGGGACACTGTTGTCCAACATAACTTTATTTAGATTAACTGAGTTTAATTAAACTACAGTGCCCTCCATAATGTTTGGGACAAAGACAAATTCATTTATTTATTTGACTCTGTACTTCACAATTTGGGATTTGTAATAGAAAAGACAAAATCATGTGGTTAAAGTGCACATTGTCAGATTTTATTAAAGGCCATTTTTATACATTTTGGTTTAACCATGAAGAAATTACAGCTGTGCTTATCCATCGTCCCCCTCCCCCCATTTCAGGGCACCATCATGTTTGGGACACATGGCTTCACAGGCGTTTGTAATTGCTCAGGTGTGTTTAATTGCCTCCTTAATGCAGGTATTAGAGAGCTCTCAGCACCTAGTCTTTCCTCCAGTTTTTCCATCACCTTTTATTGCGGTTTATCAACGAGGACCAAAGTTGTGCCAATGAACGTCAAAGAACCCATTATGAGTGAGAAACATGAATAAAACTGCGAGACATCAGTCAAACCTTAGGTTTACCAAAATCAACTGTTTGGATCATTAAGAAGAAAGAGAGCACTGGTGCGCTTACTAATCGCAAAGGGACTGGCAGGCCAAGGAAGACCTCCACAGCTGATGACAGAAGAATTCTCTCTATAATAAAGAAAAAAAAACACACACCTGTCCGACAGATCAGAAACACTCTTCAGGAGTCAGGTGTGGATTTGTCAATGACCACTGTCTGCAGAAGACTGCAGGAACAGAAATACAAAGGCCACACTGCAAGATGTAAACCACTGGTTAGCTGCAAAAATAGGATGGCTGGATTAGTTTGCCAAGAAGCACTTAAAAGATCAACCACAGTTCTGGAAAACATTCTTGTGGACTGCTGAGACGACGATTAACTTGTATCAGAGTGATGGCAAGAGCAAAGTATGGAGGAGAGAAGGAACCGCCTGAGATCCAAAGCATACCACCTCATCTGTGAAACACGGTGGTGGGGGTGTTATTGTCAGGGCATGTATGGCTGCTGAAGGTACTGGCTCACTTATCTTCATTGATGATACAACTGCTGATGGCAGTAGCATAATTAATTCTGAAGTGTATAGACACATCCTATCTGCTCAAGTTCAAAATAATACCTCAATAATTATGGGCTGGCATTTCATTCTACAGCAAGACAATGATCCCAAACATACTGTTAAAGGAACAAAATAGTTTTTCAAAGGTACAAAATTGTGAATTCTTGAGTGACCAAGTCAATCACCCGATCTGAACCCATTGAGCATGCCTTTTATATGCTGAAGAGAAAACTGAAGAAGACTATCCCCCAAAACAAGTATAAGCTAAAGATAGCCGCGATGGAGGCCTGGCGGAACATCACCAGAGACGACACCCAGCAACTGGTGATGTCCATGAGTCGCAGACTTCAAGCAGTCATTGCATGCAATGGATATACAACAAAATACTAAACATGACATTGCTGTGTCCCAAACATTATGGTGGCATGAAATGGGAGGGGGACTATGTAAAAACACTGGTGTAATTTCTACATTGTGAAACCAAAATGTATAAAAATACTCTTTAATAAAGTCTGACAATGTGCACTTTAACCACGTGATTTTTTTCTATTACAAATCTCAACTTGTGCAGTACAGAGGCAAATAAATAAATGATAGGTCAAACATGATGGGATTGGCCCAAACATTATAGAGGGCACTGTATTTGATTATTTGGCTTAAACATAGGTCTTATTTTTTAGTTATTGAGTTTGAAGGTAATGCATTTTTCTGAATTTTAGAGACATCCAGAAGTCTTTCTAGTCCTTACACCATTGCCAGTCAGTTGGGTTTAGGAGCATCTTAACCCACTGTCAATGCGTTTTTGTGTGATCAAGACAGTTTCAATGAGCAGGTTAACAAAATGAGTTCCAGAAGGGTTTAAGGTCACACTTACCATGTCAATCTTGGGTAGTTTGCCACAAAAGTAAATCTAGCTCACTGACGTTTAAAGGAACGTACAGATTCTATTTGGATTTTTATTTCTTATTTGGTAATTTTCCCTGGTCATAATTTTCTTGTTTAGATCAGTATAAGTCTATATATTTACTAAACAATATGCATCAAGTCTCTCCTGTGGCTTTCTCAATTCAAGTCATGGCTTGGCATGCTTTCCATCTTGTGATAACGCAATAATCCACGTGACAGAGAAATATCTGTCTCTGAAAGGAAAATTGACAATCCTGCATCATTTTGAAATGGTACTCCTATTTTAACTCATACATCCAACAAAACACTGTCAGAGCATAGATGGGATTCCCCAGGGCAACCTCAAAACCTTAAAAGGTGTAACTGATGGCGTTGCTACCAAGGTAATTGAGAACTGAAACAACCAACACCACACAATGATTAGAATAAGCACTGGAAGAAGCTGAAAATCAGATGCAGGAACTTGACTCCGACGGATGGCAGCCAAGAGAATAATCAGAAACGCAGTGAAAACAAAACTGGATCCAGAACCAGATTGGGCTGGTCACCAGGCCAATTTTGATGGTATGAGGAGGGACTGGCTCAAGTTGATTGGAGTAGGTTGTTTGAAGGAAAAGAAAAGTCAGGAAAGTGAGATGTTTTTAAAACTGTGCTGACAAGAGCTCAGGACCTGCACATCCTGTTAGAGTGAAGGCCAACGCAGGCAGACAAATGGAAGCTTGTATGCCGAAGAACTTGAGGCTTTGGTCAAGAGGAAGAAAGAGGCATGGGAGAGGCATATGCAGCTGGGATGAAATGTATCCCAGAAGGAGTTTCGGGAACTATGGAGCAATCAAAAAAGGGAAATCAGTAGGGCGAAAAGGGGACAGGAGATAGCATTAAGGATACTCCCAAATTATTTTATTTTATAAGAACATAAAGGAAAAAAAGATTAACCAGAGGGAGAGTGGGACTTCTCAGGAATCAAAACGGTCGACTATGTGTGGAGCCACAGATGAACAAGGTCCTCAATTAGTATTTCTCCTCTGTTTTTACAGTAGAGAAAGACAGCATGATTGAGGAACTTGGAGCAGTCAATGGAAGGGTCTTAAGAGCAGTCTGTTTTACAGTCGAAGAGGTGCTGAAGGTCCTGACGTGTATGAAGTTAGACAAATTTCCTGGGCTGAATTAGATATTGTGGGAAACTAGGGGAAATTGCAGGAGCCCTGGCTGAAATTTACAAGTTGTCATTAAATACAGGAAAGGTGCCGGAAAACTGGGCGGAGGCAAATGTTGTGCCTTTATTCAAGAAGGGCTGTAGGGAAAGGACTGGGAACTATAGGCCAGTGAGCTTAATATCTGTAGTCGTAAAGTTACTGGAGAGTATTCTGAGAGATAGGATATACCTGCATTTCGATGATATGGAATAGTTAGCATGGTTTTGTCGTCGTCTAACAACGAGCCGCTCTAAACATGCATGCCAGGTGGAGTCTGCACTCAACACTGCCTGCAGGAAAACCACAGGATGCCTGAAGCCGACAAAGGTTGAACATCTGTACGAGCTGGCAGGCATCGACGAACCATCTCGAAGACTTGATCAGGCAGCTGCAGTAGAACGCTTCAATGCGGACACAGACCCCCGCCACCCCTTGCACAATCACCAACATGCCAAGAAACGTTTGAAGAGTCGGAACAGCTTCATGGAACTAGAGCCAATCGCACCAGGCACCAAAACCAAACAACAGATGGCACCAGGGCACCACCTGCCTTATACTACCTGGAAAGCCCTAAACTGGAGTGGGACGTTGCGGACTCAACCTGAAGAAGTTGGGCTTTTCGGATTCTGACAAGTGCAACAGTGGAGAGGTACAGACAATGGCACACCTACTGACTTGCAGCGGAGAACCATGCACTGCGGACGATCTCCGCAGAGGCACAGATGTCGCACTGGCTGTGGCAAAGTGATGGCAGAACGTCGTCTGACACACAAGCGAGTGAGCGAGCATGGTTTTGTATGTGGAATGTAGTGCCTCACGAATCTGATTTGTTTTTTTAAGACGTGACCAAAAAGGTTGATGAGGGCAGATATGTGGATGCAGTATATATGGAGTTCAGCAAGCATTCGATAAGGTTGCATGTAGTAGGCTACTCTGGAAGGTTAGGTCACATGGGATCCAAAGAGAGATAGCTGAATGGATAGAAAATTGGTTTCATCGAAGAAACAGAGGGTGATGGTGGAAGGTTGCTTCTCGGACTGGAGGCCTATGACTAGTGTCACTAGGTGTGCCTCAGGGTTCGGTGCTGGGCCCATTACTATTTGTCATCTTTATCAATGATTTGGATGAGAATGTACATGGCTCGATTATCAAGTTTGCAGAAAATACAAAAGTGGTTGGTATTGCAGATAATGATCATGTACGTCAAAAATTGTGGCAAGATCTTGATTGGTTGGCCAGGTGGGCTGAGGAATGGTTGATGGAATTTAATATAGAGAGCTAAAACTTGTATTTTGTAAAGTCTAACGTGAGCGGGACCTACACGGTGAATGGCAAGGCGCTGGGGAGTGTTGTAGAGCAGAGGGATCTAGGAGTTTAGGTACATAGTTCCTTGAAAGTGGGTCACAGGTAGACGAGGTGGAAAAGAAAGCTTTTGGCACATTGGTCTTCATCAGTCATTGGGTATAGAAGTTGGGAGGTCATGTTGTAGTTATACAAGATGTCGGTAAGGCTGCATTCAGAGCATTGTGTTCAGTTTTGGGCATCACGTTACAGGGAATATGTTGTTAAGTTGGAAAAGGTACAGAGAATATCTATAAGGATGATGCCAGCACACGAGAGGCTGAGCTGGCTTGAACTCCATTCCCTGGAGCGCAGGAGGATGAGGGGTGATCTTACAGAGGTATATAGGATCATGAGAAGAATAGATCAGGTAGACATGCAGTGTCTCTAGCCCAGAGTGGGATAATCGAGAACCAGACAGCATAGGTTTAAGGTGAAGCCGGAAGGATTTTAAAGGACCCTGATGGGGAAACACTGCCTACCCTGACTAAAATTATGAAAAGGTAAGTATTAAATATAAAAAGTAAAGGCATGGGAAAATTATGCCTATCTAAGAGATCGATCTCTTAGTTAGGCATAATTCTCCGTGCCTTTCATCCGCAACACTTGGAACACGCGAAGGTCAGTGCAGCCCACGTGTTGTCAGCGCTGCTTCAAGCTGTCAATGACAAGCGGGGCTGAAGGCAGCTGAAATTCTGCCTTTGCAGTACTGCGCATGCGCAACAGCCTACTGCGCATGCGCAGTGCGAATTTCTTGGTGGGATTTTCAAATATGGATTGTTATTATTTTAAGAGTATCTTAGGAAACAAAGAGTGAAGAATGGAGCTTGAGTACCAATAATGTGGTAAGTAGATTTCTTGGTGCTTTATGTTTTTAAATACTGTATTTCCCGGGGTGAGGGGGTGGGAAGAGAGCGCCTTTCACAGCATTTGGGGAGTCTGGCTCAGGGTAAAGTTGCGGGTGGGGCAGCAGCGTTGTGAAGGAAAGGGTCGGGGATCAGGCCAGTAACCCACTTGCGACGCTCCGGGCACGGAGCCACCACATTGTGGCTGGGGAGTGAATTAGCTCGGGTGGCTGCGAGCGGCCGCCGGGACCGGACAGCCCCTTCTGCCGGTCCCCGCTCATCCCTGTCAGTGCTCACCGTCTGAAAACCTCTCTCCTGTTGCACTCATGTCAGCCGCTTCCCGCAAATCCTTAAATTCCGACCGCGATTGAGGTTACTCGGCTGTGGGAATTTAAGGATTTGCGGGAAGCTGCAGACATGAGCGAAGCTGGCGAGCGGCAGGTGAAAGATGTTCAGTCGGAGAGTACTTCCAGAGGTGAGCGGGCCAGCAGAAGACGCTGAAGTGGCGGCCAGTTCTGCTGTCCGGTCCTGACGGCCGCTCGCAGCCACCCGAGCCGCTTCCTTCCCTGGAAGCGGCAGCCAGTTCTGCTGTCCGTGCCCGGAGCGCGGCGGCAGCGGTGAATGAGTGAGTTACTGACATGATCTCCGACCCCCTCCTTCTCAACACTCCTGCCCTCCCCGCAACTTTAACCCCTGGTACAGCCTCACCACACGCTGCGAAAGGAACGCTCCCTCCAATACCTTGAACAAGTATTGTCATACAATAAGATGACAACTGATTCAACTTGCCCCAGTGTTTACCCGTTTTTCCCACCATCTCTCCACCTGCCTTCATCCTCCACGATTCAGTAATTAAAACATGAAGGAGATTTGGAATCCTTGGGCAAATTGAATTGTTATTTAATTTTTTTTTTTTTCCGAGAGAACAATCTGCGCATGCGCGATTTAAGATTTTTTTTTTTTAAAGCCGACTGACTGGCTACCCCAAGTAATTACTCACGGCACATGCCTGCAGAGGAGACAGCACTATAACAACATTATAGCTGAAAGGCTCGACCACCCCCAAGCTGACAACCCCCCGATGTGGGAGCTGAACGCCTCAACGTGGAAGGCCCGAACGCCATCGGCTACGGGAGTCAAGATCATCCCGTTAACGGGAGCTTGAGGCCCCCGACCAAGGAAGAACACAAGGGAAGGACTTGAACTTTATTTCGCCTTCCATCACAGTGAGGAATGTGTAGGAGTCACTGTGGTGGATGTTCATGTTAAAATGTGTTTTTGAGTCTGTTGCTTTTAATTGTATGACTGACCTGGCCAGTGAAATTCCTCGTATGTTGCAAAACATACTTGGCGAATAAAATCTGATTCTGATTAAGACATTTTGACAGAATATGAATTGGAAAGTTTTAGGGGGATACGAGCCAAACACGGGCAGGTGGGATTATCATAGACAGGGCATAATGGTTGGCATGAGCAAGTTGGACCAAACAGCCTGTTTCTATACTGATATCTCCAGCTGTAGACCGTAGAGCCTCTGCCACAGAGTAAAGTACAGTTATCTAACTGGAGGTTGTAACTGTATAACTGCAGCACGGATGGATACTAGCCAACATTGTAAATATGTTTAGGTTATTATTGCCATATGTACTAACATTGTGACATTTTTGCTTTGCATGGTATCCAATTAGATCAGATAATACTAAACATAATCAAGTCAAGTCAAACTCAAGTACTATAGGTAGTGCAAAGGGGAAGATGCATCATGCAGAATACAGTTTTTAGCATTGTAATACATCAGTTCCATAGACAAAGTCCATTGTCCTCAATGGGGTAGAGGAAAATGGAACAGTACCGTAGCTTATGGAAGGACCGTTCAGAAGCCTGATAACAGAGGGGAAGAAGCTGTTCTTGAGTCTGATGGTGTGCACTTTAAAGATTCTGCCAGTTGGGAGCAGGAAGGAGGAGGAATGACCAGGGTTGAACAAGGGGTGTTGTGCAAGTGGACGCAAGCCTATCACTGCATACAAGGAAAATTGTACTGGTGGTTACAGGTCTGACACTTGCACATCCTTTAAGGTGGAAACAGGTAGTTTGAATTAAGAGTCAAGAGTGTTTAATTGTACTATGTACCGAAACAGAACTTATTTGCAGCAGCATTACAGGTCTGTAAACACAGTACTCAATAGATCACATAATTATCAAACAAAAAAAGTTAAATAAGAAGTCTTAGTGGAAAACAAAAATCCAAAGTCTCTAATGCAATGAAGAGTTCGTAGTTCAAAGATCTGTTGGTGCTTGTAGCATTCAGTAGTTTGATGGCTGTTGGGAAGAAGCTGTTCATGAACCTAGAGGTTTTGAGTCCTATACCTTCTTCCCAATGGCAGGAGTGAAAACAAAGTGTGGCCAGGGTGGTGTGGATCCTTAATGATGTTGGCTGCCTGTTTGAGGTAGTTCCCTTTGATTGCGAGGAGGACAATACCTGTGATGGTCTGCACAGTGTCCGCCACTTTCTGGATGCTCTTAAATTCCTGGGCATTCAAGTTGACAAACCAGGCCGCGATGCAAACAGTTAATATGCTCTTTACTGTACATAAGTAGAAGTTTAAGAGAGGATTTGTGGACATATCAAATCTCCTCAATCTTCTAAGTAGAGGCTTTCTTTATGATTGCATCAATGTGCTGGGTCCAGGACAGATCTTCAGAGATATGCACGCCCAGGACCTTGAAGTTGCTGACATCACCGACCTGTCGATGATGATAGGTTCGTGGATCCTCGGCCTTCCACTTCTAAAGTTAAGAATCAGCTCCTTGGTCTTGCTGACGTTAAGAGCAAGGTTGTTGTTCTGGCACCAATTTAATGATCGATTTTCCCTCCTACAATCCAACTCAACATTACCTATAATTCGTCCAACAATAGCAACATAGTCGGCAGATTTAAAGATGCAGTTGGAACTGTGACCGGCTAGTCATGGGTATAGAACGAGTAGACCGGGGGACTGAGCACACAGCCGTGAGCTACCTGTGCTGTTAGTTGTTGAGGAGAAACTATTGTAGACAATTCGTACCAATGGCATTCTGTTGATGAAGAAATCGAGGATCCTGTTGCAAAGGGATGCGAATAACCCAAAATGTCAATCGTCATACTGTGAGAACAATCGATGACCCAATAATATGGCAATTAAAATTTAGTGCACAGGTATGGAAATATACGTTATGGAGAAATTATTGAGGAATCATGAAGACCGCACCACAGCACCTCTACTTTGTTCGGTTTAAAGAGATTCAGCATGTCTCCGAATACCCTAACAAATTTGTACAGATGTGCTGTTGAAAGTATCCTGACCGATTGGATTAGAACTTGGTACTACAATTTCAATTCACAAGGACCCAGAGAAGCTGCAGAGAGGGGTCCATTGTGGGTAAAGCCCTCCACTCCATTGCATGCAACTACATGCGGTGCTGCTTCAAGAAAGTGGCATCTATCATCAATGATCCCCGGTATCTCGACCATGCCATCCTCCAAATTAAAGCCATTTTAAATATTAATAGAAACCGGAAAAAAACTCATGTCAGACAGAATCTGTGGAAGAAACAACCAAAGTTTTGATGAAGGGCCTACGACCTAAGATATTAACTGTTTCCTCTTCCATGGATGCTGCCAAACCTGCCTAGTGTTGGCATTTTCTGTTTATGTTTCCGATTTCCAATTTCTAACATTTGCAGTGTCCTTGATTTTCTGTACCTATTCCTTCACTGTGAAAGTACTTTCACATGGACTGCAGAGGTTCAGAAAGCATTTCGCTACCATCTTCTCAAAGGAACTGAAATTTGATCTTGCTGGCTACAAACAAATCACTTAAACTAAAAAAAGTGAAGACTAATCACTTGAGCATATCTGTCAAGTAATAGAAGCTTCAAATCTTTGATGCCAGTAAATTAAATGAGACACCACATCCAGCTAAGGACTTCTTCTTCTTGCATATGCCATGCACAGCCCAAAGTTGTAGGACAACTTGTTCTATTTGATCTTATTTGATTGTGTACTGGAGCAGGTTGATTGCATTCGACAAAACAGGGCAGACCACATGAAGGTTGCAATCTCCCTCCCCCACCTAAGGACTCACAATTAGTCAAGCCTCGAAGAAAATCAACTCAATATGTTTTTGGGTAGCTAGAATATCCAAGGAAAACTCCAAATAATAGTGATACTGATATAAATGCCTTTCTATTCATCAGATCACGTATTAAAGAGACCTTGGGCTTTCTAAACATTTGAAATATATCAATAAGATTAAATCAATTTGTGCTCACAAGTGATTGCCTGGATCAAATGTTCAAAAATAGTTTAAAAATATAGTCCAAATTAAAACTATTGTTTTAAAATTATAGCATTTTAAAAACAAGGATATTGAGTAAGAATGGAAACAAGAAAATAATTTAAAACGCTATCTAACTTATTCAAATAAATAGTTGGTTATGACCAAAATGAATAGGGCAATGCTTGTTACAGCGCCTATGGCTGATAAGCAGATTTGAACTCCAACAGGTTCCAGACCTGCTGGCTCTGTACCTTTCCACATGTGAACTACAACATGCTGCTGCATGCACTGATGCCATTTGCCAGTTCTCTGAACAACCATCAATCGCGATCAGCATGCTCTGGCTAAATTATAAGTAATGTGGCTGTCACAGTAAAAAGTTGTATTTCTCTGACAAGATAACTTTTTATTCATTTTGTTCATAATTTCCTGTATGTTTCTTTAAATTTATACTGACATGCTTCCACCAGCAATTTCTCTCAGAGACAAATTTTAATCATTTTCATTCTAACTTTAATTTAAAAAATGGCTACATTCAACAATCATGTGCACTTGATCAGTTGATTCTAAGTACAGCCATGCCTGTTTGTCATTGATTATCATTTTATTATGGTAGAAATGCATCAATGGCACTTCAATACACTGTATTCCTGCACAGGGAGCATGCAGTGTGTCGTGTATTAAAGTTTAAAAAAACTATGCAAAATGAAAATACACACCTTAAAGTATTGACTGCATAATATTAATTTTTAAATCAGCATTTGTAAACAGGGAAATTATTGTATGGTGGGACCAACTATCCAAGTACATTAAATTACCATGTTATGCCAATGAATCAATTCATCCAAACAGTTCAGATGAAGAAGTTGGATGTGATAAAAGTAAATTACAAGCAGTATGCAAAACAAAACATACTCACCCTTTCCTAAGATGTGCTAAAGCATAGTTTGGTTTCAACTCGAGGGCTTTGCTGGCGTCTTTCACAACCTCTACAAAGCAAGAAAGGCAATTTGATATCACATTAATTTATTTTTCCATTTATCATTTTTATTTAAAAAGTCCAAGCCATGTTGCTGAAATGCTATTTATGCAGGTTTAGACTGAGAATAGATGCAGTATTTTGCTATTTTAAAGAAAACCTATCTGTTTTGTTTTCTTAATAGCAGTTTTAAAATGTCCATATTGCAAGAATTTATCACAACAATCCTTAATGTCATTGGCTGTTTTTTAAATTAGATTAAAAATAGGTGCCAGTAACATATTAACAATGTGCAATTCTGTGGCACTTCATATCGCTATCCATATTAATTGCACAGCAATAAAATCCAATGAGGCCAGCCTATAAATCGACAGCCTGAATGCAATTTGCCTCTCCCCGGCCCTTCACCAAAAGACCAGCTTAATCAATAAGCTTTAGTGAGGATGCAATCTTCATCATATATTAAACACACCTTTGTAATTCCGAAGCAATATATGTGCATAGGCTCTTTGGCAATAATATTCTGCAACATTCAAATCCAGTTCCACTGCTGCATTCAACGCCTGAAAGAACAAACAAATCCATAAACAATGTAGCTTAGCAACAACAGTTAGCAAAATCCTAATGGTCTAGCGTGAAAAATAAACAATTTCACCAAATTAAAAACCTAAAATCAAACTTCAAGAGTCAAGAGTGTTTTATTGTCATATGTCCCAGATAGAACTATGATATACACTGTAAATATAATAAACGAGGTAAAATGTTCAGTGGGTGTATATGTACACACACACACACAAAAACAAACAATAATAGTGCAATAATAGTCTATGTAGTCTATGTAGTTCAGACCTTATTGGAGGTTGTAGTGTTTAATTGTCTAATGGCTGTGGGGAAGAAGCTGTTCCTGAATCTGAACGTTATAGTTTTCAGGCTCCTGAATTTAGACAACAAAGCAGATGCATTTGCCATTCTTAAAATAATTTGCTCCATAATTACCTGATAACTAATCAGCTTCACTGCTGAAGCTTTTGAAAGTCAATTGAAAGGTAAGTGCAGACCCTTCAGTCCCTATTGCCTATTCTGCCATTCATAGTCAGAGATAAATACCACGGAAACAGTCCCTTTGAACGACCTAGTTCAAGCCGACCAAGTTGGCATACTGGGCTAGTCCCATTTGCCTGCATTTGGCCCACATACCTCTAAACCCATCATCTGCATAAGGTCATAGCTGCTAATCTTTTACCAGAGCATCACATCTCAACTTCCTTAAAGTCTAATAATGGATATGCAGAGAATGGAGGGATATGGGTTAAGTGGAGACAGCGAAGGGTTAAGGACCTATCCCACTTGGCTGTCATTCGCGCGCCATTTACGCGACCTGCTAGCGTGTGGGTAGCGCGGGACGGGTGCATGGAGTGGTGTGGAGGAGTGTGGACTTCGTCCTGAACTAAATCTTCGTGCGTCACCGGCCTGTCGCGTAACTGACGGCCAAAGTGGGACAGGCCCAAGACCCTGGCGCAGTGCAACGTCTCACCTCCAACAACAGCAGAAGCAGGCAAACGATCGCCGAACTCGGCCTGGGGCTCACGGCCATTGCGGATCCAGATCCGCCCCCACTCCTACTCCCAGAGCGGGGCCAAGATGATTGGAGATAGACACAAAATGCAGGAGTAACTCAGCGGGACCGGCAGCATCTCTGATGAGAAGGAATGGGTGACGTTTCAGGTCAAGATCCTTCTTCAGACTAAAGAAGAGCCTCGACCCGAAACATCATCAATTCCTTCTCTCCAGAGATGCTGCCGGTCCCGCTGAGTTACTCCTGCATTTTGTGTGCATCTTCAAATGACGTCACGCACTCCAGACGGCTATGCGGACACATGATGACGCGCGTGAAAGTCGCGCGTCAGTCACTACCGGCCTGTCGCGTAAATGACGGCCCAAGTGGGACAGGCCCTTTAGTCTTAGCATTATGTTCGGTACAGACATTGTGAGCTGAAGGACCTGTCTCTGTGATGTACTATTCTATGTTCTATATAAACCTTGCAACAATTATACTATGTGGAAGCATCTATGCAACTTCAATGGGAGATATTAATTAAAACATCAATATATCATCAGATTGACAAATGAGGCTGATGGAAAAAAAAACAAAATATGGAAGAGCTACTGCGATTCTATGGCAGAGATATTACACATAGGGATCTATTAGAACTCGAGTAACAGATACTAAAGGGCAATAACTACTTACAATACCACCACCATCAGAACTGCTCACTGCAAAGAAAAGCATCACTCCACATAGTGATAGTCATCTTCAAAGACCATGACCATGAATGTAGATTTATGTGGCTGTATAATGGAAACTCGATGCTTTGCCATCAAGAGCTTTTACAGATGAAATGTATCCATATGTCCATCATCAACCTCTATAATTCCCTTTTCATCCGCCACTCGGAGTCACAGGAAGAATCATCAATTTCAAATGCCATCAAGCTCAAATTCACAAGCAATATTATCCAAGTACAGAAACAACTCCACCTCTCATCTCCCCTGCCTTACCCTTGATATGCAAAGCGATCAATCACTTCCTCTTACATATGAACCAGAAGCAGACCTCTCAGCCTCTCAAACTGTTGTACCATTCAATAAAATGATGTTCGACTTGACTACAACCTCAACTCCTTTGTCACATTTCATCCTTTCAATTAAAATAAAATCTGCAATAAAGATTCTCTTTTCACAGATCACTGAAGTAAAAATGCCCCAAAATAATCCTAAAGCTCGGAGAAAGCATCTTAAATGGTGAGCGCTCATTTTCGGACAGTGGCCCTTGTCCACAAGTGTCCACCAAGTCAAGAAATTCTGTTTCTTCTGTGGGGAGGTGTATCCGTAGAAAACTTGTAGCTTCAAGCAAACCAGATTAGTACCCCATTCACGTGCAAGCAGACCCACTAAGCTCAATTGTCCATTTCAATCAATTAACGTCATAATTTGATTGATACCAACATTTGTGGTTGTAATTACAGAATCTCATACAAAGCTCAAATTTCAAAATATACCCGTTTATCCAACCCAACAGAACCAAATTATACGATGCAAATATCAACTCGCGGTCAGGTTGGTAAAGTGATAAGTAAATTGAACATTCTTCCTCCCACCAGCCACCTTATCTAATAATGTAAAATTATTATCTTGCTACCAATTTGAAGGGATTACTTCTATTTGTTACTCATGCAAACTTTACTAGAGTACCAACTTAAAGGACACAATCCTATCATTGGGCCATTTCTGTCCTTCTTGCCAAAATGAGTGCACAGCAGCTGGTAATCACCACTACCTTACTAGCATGTACTAGCAATGGCAACTTTAAATCCATCTGCTGAAAAGAGATTTGAAGAATCGAGAGATTTCCAATGCAAGTAGCAAACCCTACCTCCTGAAATGTTACCACAATCAACACATTAATCTCCAATACTTTTGCCACCTTCAAAGTGATCCCACCGTCAATCACAGCTTCCCATCTCCAAACCTTTCCACAAAGGTCACACCTTCCTCGACTCCTTGGTTAACTCATTCCTTCCCATCTAACCCACCCTCTCCCCAGGTACTTTCCCTTGCAACTGTGCGAAATGTAACACCTATCCCTGCGTCTTCCTCTTGCCTCCATCCAGGGAGCTCACCAGTCCTTCTGACAGTTTTAAAGTATACTTTTTTCTAATGTCATCTATGCATTCAGTACTACCAATGTTGCCTCCTTTGCATCCACGAAACCAAGCTTAGACTAGGTGACAGTTTCGCCGAACAGTTTCATGCTATGACCGCCAAGGTTTGTTGGATCTCCCAGTTGCTAAGTATTTTAACTCCCCTCCCCTCCTTGGCCTCCTCCAAGATCATACGTAAACTGGAGGAACAGCACCTCATATTCCACTTCGGTAGCTTACAACCCAACAGTATGAACACTGAATTCTCCAATTTTAAGCAACAATCCCCCCACAGGTGAACAATAAAGTATATCAAAGAGGAGGATGACTAAACTTTGGGCCTTCCTGTGCAGTGGGACACTTTGATACCGCTGTGTGGGGATGTTTATGTTAAAGACCATCATGTTCTGTGTTCTTTATTTTAATTCGTATGGCTGTATGGTGACTGCAAATGTCACTGCATGTGACAATAAATATCTCTTATCTTTTTCCAGTTCCCCCCCCCCCCATTTCCTCCACTATCCCATCCCATTCTCCCTGCTCTCTTTGCCTCCTTCATACATTCATCTCTCATCCACAGGTTAGTCATTTTCCTCCCAGTTGCCTTCCACCAATATCTTCTCTCCTTATCTGATATCTTGGTCTCTTTTTAACCTCTAACCTTTGTCACATACCCCACACATCTACCAGTCATCCCCTGGCTCCACATCGGTATCCATTCATCACTTACAGGACATTGTCCCACCCCCACCTCTCTCTCTCTCTCCCTCTACAATCAGAAGAGTCCCAGACAGAAACATTATTTTTCCATTCTCTCCACCGATCAGATTAGTACATTCTCTCCACCGATCCCAGTACATTGTGCTTTGTTCATGACAATTAAACACTGGACCAAAAACGAAGTAGTCTAAAATGTGGAAACGCCACTACCTACAATTTTGTGTCTATCTTATTAGTCCTTTAAGTCACGCTCAGCCCTAAGTCCAAATCCTGGAAGTTCCAACTCGGAAACACTGCAGGAGATCTTCGCAATAACTGGAAGACTAGACACAAAAATCTGGAGTAACTCAGCGAGACAGGCAGCATCTCTGGAGAGAAGAAGGAATGGGCGACGTTTCTGGTCGAGACCCTTCTTCAGACTGTATCCATGCCGTATCCAGTAACTCTACTGCCCCGCAAGCGGACTGGCCGTTATTCCTCGACAAGTTTGACAGATGGAAAGAGCCAGCGGCCGTGTCCACCGCCAACCCCGGCAGCGCTGGAGCCCGAGGCCCGAGGCCCGAGGCCCTCGCCATCCCACACAAGACGCTGTCTCACCTCCACAGCTTTCTCCGGGCACTCGGCTACACATTCGTCTGTAAAAACTCTGTCAAAAGAAGAAACGTCAGAAAGTAAAGCAGTCGTTGTCAACGCCGCCGGGCCTGCTCTGCTTTGCTCTGCCAGAGCAAACGGCCAAACGAGAGCACTCACCGCTCATCCGCCATTGCGCCGCCGCCGCCGCCGCCGAATTAGAAACTTCTGGAGCCAGAACACAAACACTGCGCACGCGCGGAAGGACCTGCTGAGACTCCTCTGCGGCGGCCATCTTTGTAGAGGAGCGGGCAGCCATCTTTGCAGAGAAGCGGGCGGCCATGTTTGTAAAGCGGCGTGCGACCGTCTCTGTAGAGGCGGCCTTCTTTGTCGAGGTGCCGGCGGCCATATTTGTCAAGGAGCGGGCGGCCATGTTTGTAGAGGTGCCGGCGGCCATCTTTGTCAAGGAGCGGGCGGCCATGTTTGTAGAGGTGCCGGCGGCCATCTTTGTTGGGGTGCCGAGGGCACAGAAAAAGCTGGAGAAACTCAGCGGGTGCAGCAGCATCTAAGGAGCGAAGGAGATAGGCGACGTTTCGGGTCGAGACCCTTCTTCAGACTGGTTAAGGATCAGGGAAATGAGAGATATAGACGGTGATGTGGAGAGATAAAGAACAATGAATGAAAGATATGCATAAAAGTATCGATGATAAAGGAAACAAGCCATTGTAAGCTGTTTGTGGTGTGAAAATGAGAAGCTAGTGCGACTTGGGTGGGGGAGAGATAGAGAGAGAAGGAATGCCAGGGCCCGAGGGCTGAGGGAGAGGTGGGGAGGGGAGGAGGCAGCCAGGGTTAACAGAATTGAGAAAATTCAATGTTTAAGCCCAGAGGATGCAGACTCCCCAAGCGGAATATGAGGTGCTGTTCCTCCAACTTGCGGTGTTGCTCACTCTGGCCGTGGAGGAGGCCCAGGACCGAGAGGTCGGATACGGAATGGGAGGAGGAGTTGAAGTACTGAGCCACCGGGAGGTCGGGTTGGTTATTGCAGACCGAGCGGAGGTGTTCGGCAAAACGATCGGCAAGCCTCCGCTTGGTCTCACAGATAGGTGCCGGCAGCCATCTTTGTAGAGGAGCGGGCGACCATCTTTGTAGAGGTGCCGGCAGCCATTTCGTAGGGGGGCCGCTGGATGGAGGATTAACCCGTCCTCCCTCCCTCCCTCCCTCTCTCCTCTCCCCTCTCCCCCCCCCTTCCCTTTCCCTCTTCCCCCCACCCGGCGGTGAATGGCGGTGCTGGCTTGAAGGGCCGAACGACCTCCTCCTGCACCTATGTTTAAATGTTTTTAAAGAGTGTAGGCTTTTTTTCTAATGAGTGCGGTAGTGACATTACCGATATCAGGAACGACCTGCTGAACTGCAATACTTATTTCTTGCTGCAGAATTACATGATGTTGTAGTTTTCGGGGCATTTGAGAGGCAAAGAGATGAAGCGAGTTCAGAGTGGATGTAGGATCCTCACCAGGAAGTATAACATGGGCAGGACCTACACAGTGAATAGTAAGGCTCTGGGGAGTGTTGTGGAGCAGAGGGATCTAGGAGTGCAGGTACATGGTTTCTTGAAGGTGGAGTCGCAGGTAAATAAGGTGGTCAAAAATGCATTTAGCACATTGGCCTTCATCAGTATTGAGTATGGAAGTCGAGAGGTCACGTTGCAGTTATATAAAATGTTGCTGAGACCGCATTTAGAGTATTGTGTTCGGTTTTAGCACCATGCTAGAGGAAAGATGTTGTCAAACTGGAATGGGTACAGAGAAGATTTACAGGATGTTGCCTGGACTAGAGGGTCTGAGATATAGGGAGAGGCTGAGTAGGCTGGGACGCTATTCCCTGGAGCGCATGAGGATGCGGGGTGATCTTATAAAGGTGTATAAAATCATGAGTGGAATAGATCGGGTAGATGCACAGAATATTTTGCCCAGAGTAGGTGAATTGAGGACCGGAGGACAGGTTTAAGGTGAAAGGGAAAAGATTAAAAAATAATTTGAGAGGCCACTTTTTCACACAAAGGGTGGTGGGTGTATCGAAAGTCACTGAAAAAATTCAGGCAATATTCGGTAGGCCAGGCCATCTATGGGAAGGACTGGTAAGGGAACTAAAGAGGTTTGTTGCGTTGTAGAGAGGATGGGATGTGCTGATAGGATAAACTTGGGATGGTTGTTGCAATAAAATGCAATCAAAATCGACTGATCAGTGAATAAATGGGAGCAGTGAGAGAATAGAGACAAAAGGACAAAGATAAGAATGCAGGAGTTGTGAAATATAGGGCAGGAAGGCAAGTCCAGCAGGTCAGGCTGGGCACGCTCTCCTCCCCAAGAGGCAGTCAAAAGGGAATTAAATCAAACATGCGGAACTAACACCACAGATGGAAGACTGATCACATCACTTGAAGTTTAGGAATTCAAAATTAGGCCCAGATCGCTGCAATGTGCCCAGATTGAAAATGAGATGCATTTTCTCAAGAAAGGTCTCGACAAAAAAAGGTCACGCATTAACTTCTATCCAGAGATGCTGCCTGGCCCGCTGAGTTACTCCATCATTTTGTGTCTATCTGCATTTCCTCAAACTTGAGTAGAGCCTCCTGTTGAATAGAACAGGTCACGGATGGATATACAGTGGCTTGCAAAAGTATTCATACCCCTTGAACTTTTCCACATTTTGTCACGTTACAACCACAAACGTAAATATATTTTATTGGGATTTTATGTGATAGACCAACACAAAGTGGTGCATAATTGTGAAGTGGAAGGAAAATTATATATGGTTTCCAAATTTTATTACAAATAAAAATCTGAAAAGTGTGGCATGCAGAAGTATTCAGCCCCCCTGAGTCAATACTTTGTAGAACCATCTTTAGCTGCAATTACAGCTGCAAGTCTTTTGGGGTATGTCTCTACCAGCTTTGCACATCTAGAGACTGAAATGTTTGCCCATTCTTCTTTGCAAAATAGCTCAAGCTCACAGTCAGATTCGATGGAGAGCGTCTGTGAACAGCAATTTTCAAGTCTTGCCAGAGATTCTAAAATGGATTTAGGTCTGGACTTTGACTGGGCCATTCCAACACATGAATATGCTTTGATCTAAACCATTCCATTGTAGCTCTGGCTGTATGTTTAGGGTCGTGTCCTGCTGGAAGGTGAACCTCAGCCCCAGTCTCAAGTCTTTTGCAGACTCTAACAGGTTTTCTTCCAAGATTACCCTGTATTTGGCTTCATCCATTTTCCCATCAACTCTGACCAGCTTCCCTGTCCCTGCTGAAGAAAAGCATCCCCACAGCATGATGCTGCCACCACCATGTTTCACAGTGGGGATGGTGTGTTCAGGGTGATGTGCAGTGTTAGTTTTCCGTCACACATAGCGTTTTGCTTTTAGGCCAAAAACTTCAGTTTTGGTCTCATCAGACCAGAGCACCTTCCTCCACATGTTTGCTGTGTCCCCCACATGGCCTGTGGCAAACTGCAAACGGGACTTCTTATGGCTTTGTTTCAACAATGGCTTTCTTCTTGCCACTCTTCCATAAAGGCCCGATTTGTGGAGTGCACGAATAATAGTTGTCCTGTGGACAGATTCTCCCACCTGAGCTGTGAATCTCTGCAGCTCCTCTAGAATTACCATGGGCCTCTTGGCTGCTTCTCTGATCAATGCTCTCCTTGCCTGGCCTGTCAGTTTAGGTGGACGGCCATGTCTTGGTAGGTTTGCAGTTGTGCCATACTCTTTCCATTTTCGGATGATGGATTGTACAGTGCTCCGTGAGATGTTCAAAGCTTGGGATATTTTTTTATAACCTAACCCTGCTTTAAACTTCTCCACAACTTTATCCCCGACCTGTCTGGTTTGTTCCTTGGGCTTCATGATGCTGTTTGTTCAGTAATGTTCTCTAACAAACCTCTGAGGCCTTCACAGAACAGCTGTATTTATACTGAGATTAGATTACACACAAGTGGACTCTATTTACTAATGTTACGACTCCCGAAGGCTGGTTCCTCAGAGTCGCGTAACAAATCAAAACCAGGGTCAAGTTTAGATTTTAAAAAGTCTTTAATTTTGTAACACTAAAACAAAACCCAAACCTGATTTTTAAGAACACGTTCAGGGACCAGAATCGGCTATCAAATAATATATAAGTGTGCTCCAGCCAGCCTCTCAATGGGCCGTCGGACTGAAGACTCTAATCCTGCCTATATAGCCCTAACCCTGCTACCAAAATACCCGAAAACTCTCAGGTCATCCCTTCCGTCCCAATACAACATTATTTTACAAAAGTATGCGACAAATATACAAAGTGCTGTGCCATGCGGCCAGGCCTCCTGCAGCTCAGACCGGCACCTCTTCCTCCAGGGATCAAGCACGAAGAGAGAGAATTCTGGGAGCTTCTGCCTTTTTAAGCTCCTGATGAGTCACCTAACGTAGCTTGGCCAATCGTGTACCGAAGCTCTTAACCCTTTGAATCCTGGTTCCCAGCCACGGCCTGCAGAGAAACAGAAAGGTAAGTACACAGCATTCACCAGGGAGGGGGAGAAGTACCTAACACCCCCACCCAAAAATACTGAATAAGCTTCGGAAGAAACTATTCAGTAACAAAGGAACTTTCCAATACCCTTTTAGCAAGTCCAACTTAGACACAAAAGATGCACTTCCCACATGATCCACGCAATCCTCCATCCGTGGAAGAGGATAGCAATTCGGCTTAGTTACAGCATTCAACTTCCAAACGTCCGTGCAAAACCTGTCCACCCCATTAGCCTTCGTAGCCAGTAGACACGGAGAACTCCACGGACTACAACTCGGTTCAGCAATTGCATGCTGCAGCATATAGTCAACCTGACGTCTTAGGCGATGACGCTTGTCAGGGTTGACCCGATACGGATGCTGTTCAATTGGCGCAGCACCGGCCACGTCAATGTCATGCTGCAGCACAGACGTCTGAGAAGGCACATCCGAGAACAGTGACCCATTTGACCCCACCAAAGCAAGCAGATCATCCCGCTGACTTCCAGACAAATGAGACAACCCGCAAGGGAAGAGACTCCAAAGCTTCAGAGTTGTACAGCTTTCCCTGCGTCACTGCCACAGACAACCATGCCTCACCCACATCACCACCCGTGTCAGGGGGCAGCACTGCTACAGCCAAAACTGGCTTAGACAAAACCGAAGGACACAGCTCCTCCCCATCAACCCGTACATGCTCCTGCTCATGGTACTGCTTCAGCATGTTGACATGACAGAGCTGAGTCTTACGCCTCCAATCTGGGGTACCAATAACGTAATCCCTTGCACCAACCTTCTTAACCACCTGATAGGGACCACTATACCGAGCCTGCAGACTGGAACCAGGAATAGACAACAACACCAGGACCTTGTCACCTGGAGAAAAATTCCTACTAGAAGCCTTCCTGTCGAACCAGCCCTTCATCATAGACTGAGCAGTAGCAAGAGTACCCATTGCCAGTTCGCATGCCCTCCGCAGTCTAGACCTAAAAGTACAGACGTGGCCTAAAATACTACATTTTGAATTCTCCTGCAACCATTTCTCCTTCAGGACCCTCAACAGACCACGAACCGCAAACACCAGGTCAGCAGGACTGAACCCTAAAGACTCCTGCACGACTTCACGCACCGCAAACATAACTAGATGAACCCCCTCATCCCAGTTTTTTTCAAACTCCAGGCAGTAAGTCCTCAACATAGATTTCAAAGTCTGGTGAAAGCGCTCGAGAGCTCCCTGGCTCTCAGGATGATATGCACTGGAGTGAGAATGCTCAATATCCAACAACTTCATTACCTGACCAAAAACCTTTGACATGAAGTTGGAACCTTGGTCACTCTGCACAACCTTGGGCAAACCGAACAACGAAAAAAACTTAGTGAGAGACTTCACAATGGCAGGGGCAGTAATGTTACGCAAAGGGACCACCTCCGGAAAGCGGGTAGACGCACACATAATTGTTAATAAAAACTTGTTGCCCACCCTTGTCCGAGGTAGAGGACCCACACAATCAACTAGAATCCGTTCAAACGGCTCCCCGACCACAGGGATTGGATATAAAGGCATAGGAACAATTGATTGGTTCGGCTTTCCTGCCACCTGGCAAATGTGACAACACCTACAGTGCTGCTTCACGTCCTTTTTCAACCCTGGCCAAAAAAAATTCCGTAAGATGCGGTCATACGCCTTATTGACCCCCAAATGTCCACCCAGAGGTCCATCATGAGCCAAACTGAGTATCTCGTCCCTGTACCGACGAGGTATCACAATCTGATCAACCACGCTCCAATCATCATGCCCTGACATATCCAAGGGAGACCACTTTCGCATCAGTAAGCCATTCCTCAGAAAATACCCCTTTGCTGTAGAATCGATATCCCCCTCAGGCACCGCGCAGTCGAACAGATCCGATAAACCTGGATCACTCTTTTGCTCCTCAACGATCCAGTCACGTGACAGCGACACCGGCACATTTTCAGACACGACCCCATCTTGAGATGTAGAAACACCCTTCACAACACACGATCCATCATCCTGATCCCCAAAAATGCTCTCACTAAGGTCCACTACATCTTCAAACTTTGCCTGGCTCTTAGCCATAGCCCTCGTGACAGCACAAGCTGTGAAGACCTTCGGATGCTGCATAACCAATCTATCAGGTCTCTGCACCACCTGAACAGCCATCACCTCAGGAGTAATGAAAACTCTACCTCCTGCCAAGTCATTCCCCAAAATCACAGAAACTCCCGCAATGGGAAAACACGGCCGTAACCCAACAGTTACCCGGCCTGAAACCAACTCGGACTCGAGATTCACGTTATGCAAAGGCACTACCAAGTCCTCCAACCCGAATCCTACCACAGAGACACTGGACCCAACCGATGACTCCCCAGAAAACGGCAGTACACTATCCAATATAAAGGACTGAGTAGCACCAGTATCACGCAAGATGGATACTGGAACTCTATGACCCCCATCCTCTAGAGAAACAAAACCTTTCGTGATGAACGCAGAATAATTACTACACTCATCAGACGCAGGGATCCCAGGAACCACAGGTGCTTTTTGTGTACCAACTAAAACCACAGGCTTTACATTTATCTTGAGCAGGACGGGACACGACCTTACGATGTGCCCGCTCTCTTTACAATAGTAGCACACAGGACCTTCCTTAGTCCTGAGATCTCCGTCAACCTTATCAGCTCGGACCTCCCCCTGTATCACTGTGCTGACACTTGCAGGCACAGAAACGGCTTTGATACTGCCACCGACGACACCACCACGATTAACCGGCCGTGCACCTAAACTATAGGATCGCCCAACAAGCTCAGTTTTATGAGTCAATACATACTCATCTACTAACACCGCGGCCTTAGACACCTCCGTCACCTTCTGCTCATTAAGGTAAGTAGCAACCCTCTCAGGGAGACAGTTCTTAAAGTCTTCCATAATCATCAAGGCCCGCAGCAGCTTAAAATCCTTCGCTCCTTGAGAAGCGCACCACCTGTCAAAAAGGGCCTCCTTCTCCCAAGCAAACTCCACATAAGTCTGACTATCAAACTTCCTAAAGCGCCGGAACTTCTGCCGGTACGCCTCTGGAACTAATTCATAAGCCCTTAATACTGTAGACTTCACACACTCATAGTCCACACTGTTGTCAAGAGATAAAGACGAGTACACCTCCCGTGCTTTACCCACAAGGACACACTGCAATAGCAAGGCCCACATGTCCCTAGGCCACTTCAAGGATGAAGCCACCCGTTCAAACATTGCGAAATACTTGTCCACATCCTTCTCATTAAACGGGGGAACCAGGCGGATGTTCTTGCTCATATCAAACTCCCTTTCCCCAGAAGGAACTCGGGAGGCATTCAATTCCTTTTCCCGCAGTTCAAGGTGTTTCATTTCAAGCTCTCCTTGGAGCATGAGCTCTTTCTCTCTCTTAAGTCCCTCTCCTCCTTTTTCATTTCAAGCTCTTTCTCTCTTAAGGCTAATTCCTCAATCGAATGATGTCCCCCATTTCCTGACCAGGCTGTGTAGAAGCTAGAGGACTTTCTTCCTCAGCAGGCAATACCCCACTCCTCTTCAACTCAGACCATAACACCGACTTTATAGCCTGTTTCCTCGAATGCTTATCAACAGACACCTGATAGCTGTCTGCCAGCAATAACAACTGCTCCTTCGTACATTTGTCAAACAACTCCTGACTAGGAGCCTCGATAAAGTCATCCACTTTAAACTCCATATGAAATGTTAGGACCAAAGCACCAGCCAAACCCTAGGCACAAATGTCACCACAAATGGAAGGGAAAAAAAAATCCCCTCACAACACAGACTTCCTCAGTCACCAGATGCCTACCAAAAAACCCCCCAAACTGTCTAGGGTCCTCAAAGCTTAGGACGAGACCCCATTTTGTTACGACTCCAGGGGGGGGGGGTGGGGGGGGGGGGGGGGGGGGGGGGAGTACCTAACAACTAATTAGGTGACTTCTGAAGACAATTGGTTGCACTGGATTTTATTTAGTTGTATCAGAGTAAAGGGGGCTGAATACTTCTGCACGCCACACTTTTCAGTTTTTTATCTGTAAAAAAAGTTGTGAAAACCATATATCATTTTCCTTCCACTTCACAATTATGCGCCACTTTGTGTTGGTCTATCACATAAAATCCGAATAAAATACATTTACATTTGTAGTTGTAACATGACAAAATGTGGAAAAGTTCAAGGGGTATGAATACTTTTGTAAGCCACTGTATAAGAGTGGGGATGCAAATCCTATTCTCTTTCCAGATGCAGTCTGACCTGCTGAGCATTTATATTATAGATTTTCAACATAGTCCACAATAGGTGCAGGAGGAGGCCATTCGGCCTTTCAAGCCTGCACTCGGCCCCTCGATCATTGTGATCATGGCTGATCGTCCGCTATCAATAACCCGTGCCTGCCTTCTCCCCATATCCCTTGACTCCACTAGCCCCTAGAGCTCTATCCAACTCTCTCTTAAATCCATCCAGTGATTTGGCCTCCACTGCCCTCTGTGGCAGGGAATTCCATAAATTCACAACTCTCACGGTAAAAAAGTTTTTTCTCAGCTCAGTCGTAAATGACCTCCCCTTTATTCTAAGACTGTGGCCCCTGGTTCTGGGCTCACCCAACATTATGAACATTTTTCCTGCATCCTCCCCCACTTTCCCCGACGCCCCCCCCCATTTGTGGACCCAGCCTGCGACCAGCAATCCCCCGCACACTATCCCACACACGCTAGGGACAATTTATACAAATCAGTGCGCCTTTGGAGTGTGGGAGAAAACCCAAACCCTAACCCCAGCCCTAGCCCTAACCGTAACTGTAACCATAACTCTAGGTTGATAGACCTGGTATAAATATAAATAGAGTGGAGCGGGGAGAGTGGGGGGGAAGGGTAGAGGGGGGGGGGGGGGAGAGAGGGGGGAGTGAAGAAGGGTACGGGGGAGGGGAGAAGGAGGGATGGGGGCGGGAAGTCTACTTGCACTGAATCCATCCCTGGTGATCGGATTTGGAAGCGGACCAATACATCTATAAATAAAACCGAACGACTCAGACATCTTTTCATTTGCTCAATTGATTTTATTGTATTAAATTTAATATATTAATGTTTAAAATCCACGCATTGACGGAAGAATATTTGACAGCCTCAACCCTAATCAGGCGTCACCCACATGACAGCATACGTCAGCGTGTGTGTCGTGCAACTTGTCGGTTTTACGGGCGTCAGTCACAGACGCTCCGCAGTCGCACAAATGTCGCCCAAGTGGGACAGGCCCTTAACACAATGCATAGTGTGCCAGTGAAGGCAGGAGTCAAGGACTAGTTTGATTTATAAATAGCCAATTATGCAGGCTGCTTTAACCTAGGTGATACTGAACTTCTCAGGTTTGTTCGAGTTGGCCTCCAGGAAAATGCCATACTGGTGTCCTTCATGTATAAGCATGAAGACAAATATGAATGATCTGCAACTCAAGAGAGAGTTAGATTTAGCTCTCAGGGCTGACGGAATCAAGGGATATGGGGAGAAAGCAGGAACGGGGTACTGATTTTGGATGATCAGCCATGATCATATTGAATGGTGGTGCTGGCTCGAAGGGCTGAATGGCCTACTCCTGCACCTTTTTCCTATATTTCTATGTCTATGTTTCTAACTTCAAATCTATTCCATAATGTACAAAAAGATAAAATATTTATCTCAATAAATATCTCTAATTTATTTATTGTTCTTTTTAATGTTCTACTCATGTAAACATTGATTACACAAGCTGTCATTTGCTGGGGAAATGCCATCCATAGTGAAAATGCATCAAGATATCAGTTGTTGTTTACATTAGTAAACCTTTCATTTGATGCTTCAGGTGTGCGTTTAATCATTGGATTGGATTGGATTTGATTCAATTTATTGTCATTGCCTTCAATTAAGAGTCAACGAAATACTATTCTCTTTACAGTCATACAAATTAAAAAACACAACACAAACATCCCCACAGCGGCACCAAAGTCCCCCACTGTGAGTGTAGGAACCAAAGTCCAGTCAACCTCCTCACTGATGTTCCCCAATGTTCACCCGTGGTCGAGGCCTCCCAAGCCCTCCACAGTTGCCGCTACGGGTGGCCCTCTCACCGGGAACGATGGAACCCCGACGTCGAAAGGTAGGACATCCTCAGCGGCCTGGACCTCTGAATTGGCCACTTCCCACCGGAGTCCGCGGCTCTCGATGTCCACAGGCCAAGCTGGGCGGAGTTTCACGCTGGCAACCCCCGACAAAGAGTCCCTGGACTCTGCGATGTTAGTCAGCACCGCCCGCGTTGGGAGCTGCGCACCCACACCTCCACGATGTCGATGCAGCGGGCCCAACACTCCGGAGCTCCAAACGCCGATCCCAGGTAAGGCACCGCCCACTCCGCAATGTTTCCAGCACTGCGCTGCCGCCGCTGCTGAAGCTGTGGTCCGCACCGGCAGGAAAGGCCGCGCCAATCCAGCTGGTAGGCCGCGAGGAGTGGGACGAGGACGCAACTCGGATAATAGTTGCATCCTCGCCAGGAAGTGACTGAAGAACGGTTTCTCCCTTACCATATCCTCTTCCCCCCACATAAAACACCAAAAAAAAACTAAAGAACATACTTTAAACATAACAAAAAATAAAAAAGATATCAGACTGAAGGTGGAGGCAGCCAGTAACAGCGCCGCCAGATGTCCTGTATGTCATATTAAGATTCTCAGAACATCCATTCCCCTTTCCTAAGAATGTACATTTAGAACTCAATGATAGTTATAGTGTCACTAAATACGTATCATATTAAATCGTTTTCTTGTTATTTTGAGGTATATACTTAGCTGACATTAGGCGATCTGACCGGGCAGCTCCACAACTCGCTGCAAGTTATTCAGACATCTTGCAAAGTACAAAAATATGCTTTCTTCAGCACTTTGCTGCTCGTGTACTTGCTGCTCCAATCGTGAAAGGCTTGGATAGAGTGGATGTGGAGAGGACATTTACCACTAGTGGGAGAGTCTAGGACTAGAAGTCATAACCTCAAAATTAAAGGACGTTCCTTTAGAAAAGAGATGAGGAGGAATTTCTTTAGTCAGAGGGTGGTGAACCTGTGGAATTCTTTGACACAGAAGGCTATGGAGGCCAAGTGAATGGAGATTTTTAAGACGGAGATAGATAGATTCTTGATTAGCACGGGTGTCAGGGGCCTTGAATACGTGTTCAGTAAGTTGGCATCACACAGCTCTTCAAGAGGCACAGCGACTGGCATCATAGGTAGCTTGACTGTGAATTGTACCTTACAAGCCTGAAGATGAAGCTATGAAAGATGACACCAAAAAAAAAAATACAATCCAGGCATTTTGTGCAGTTTAGTGATGGATTGGAATTCCACAACTTAGATACAGTTCATACCTTACCAGGAAGAAGGACTGGCCCAGAGTTTCCTGGCATCCTACCCAGGCAGCACTCATTTTGAATGAATCTTTTAGTGGAAGGTACCTCCAAGAGTGGCTTCACCCCGGCCAGAGGCAAAGTCAGTGGGACACAGGTAGATAGATTTTTGATTAGTACGGGTGTCAGAGGCTATGGGGAGAAGGCAGGAGATTGGAGTTAGGAGGGAGAGATAGATCAGCCCTGATTAAATGGCGGAGTAGACCTGATGGGCCAAATGGTCTAATTCTGCTCCTTCCACTTCAAACGTTATGATGTACTTGTTCCAAGGTTGCCTCAGTTGCAACACTTACTTCAGCATTGTTTCCAGATGAGGCACGGCAGAGTATGCAGCAATCCATGCAGTTATGGTGCCATTGTCGCTTATGTCTGCATTGTAAAAGGTATAATTTGTCCTGTATTCAGGTGCTAATGACTTGAAAAATATGTATAACAAAAAATTAAATAATACAAAAGTTAAAAATCATAATATTTAACACCCCAGTTGTGCCTTTCTAGTTTCACAAACTGAGAAAAGCTAAGCCTACATCTCCACATCCCCTCTGTAGTGGCAGTTTCAGTTCCAGGAGACAGCTTCTTTCACTTTGAGCCTTCACAGATATCATTGATGATCCTTTAGAAGCTATTGCCCTGGCTGGGTGGGCTAGAGACCACTGTCTATAGCCAATTGAATGGACATCAAAAGAGTAATAGATGCAGGAAACCTGAAATCAAATAAAGAAATGCTGGAAAAACCTAGCAGGTCAGACAAGATAGTGGAAGAGAAGTAGGAGTAACATATCAGGGGGATCTTTGACCCGAATTATTAGCTATGTTTCTTTTTCCATAGATAAAATTAATTGGCCATTCTGGGGTGGTCAGCTGTGGTCACACAGAGCTGAAGCCAAGGCAGGTACAGGATACCGAGTTGAATGATCAGCCATGATCATATTGAATGGCGGTGCAGGCTCGAAGGGCCGAATGGCCTACTCCTGCACCTATTTTCTATGTTTCTATGTGATCTAGTGTTTTCATAAAGAGTGTTACCCAATCACTCTGTGACACTTTCACCAAAATGTTGTGTGCACCAATTTGTTCAGCTTTTCTTCTACCCAGGGTTTTAGTGCTTACGTTATTCGTCGAAGTCTACAAAGATTGGTTTTGTGTTTTGTTTATGTGAATTTGGTGTTCTTTTATGCCTGTGTCATTAATAGAGCCAGGATGTTTAGGCGCTAAAAATCTCTGAAATAGGCAGGCAAAAAGGCATAATAAAATTACAAAAAAGGTGCGAAAAAGGCATAAAAAGGCATTTATTTCTGCCAACAAAACATGTATAAAAATGATAATATAAAGGTATACTACATTAAATGACCACAGTTGCCTGGTTGCACCTAATTACTTGCATTTTTTTCAAATTATCTGCTGTTAAACTATGCCATCTGTCAGACAGAATATGCTTCAGTTGTGAAAAGCTTATTTCTACCCCAGCTGAGGTCATTGGTGCATACCTGAAACAAGCTTCAAACTCTATATTCATGTCGATATCGTGTGCATTACAACTACCTTTGAGACTTTAGCTATGTTTTGTATTTCTTCAAGATCTTTGTTAGCTAAATCACCCTCTCACATTTTCCTTGTATGTCTTTACCTACATCGCCAAGAACTTTAAGTACAAAGTACAGCAAGTGAAGATGTAAACAACTGAGCAATAGTTGAGCTCTTTGACTTCTCCAATATTTCCGATGTCAAGAAATACTACTTTGATGGTTGACCTGCCTCCAGTGTACCAATGACCACATTGGCAACATATCTCCCCACAGCATCAGTTGTCTCCTCTATTGAGATCCTTATTTTGTTGCATGCAACTTCATCTCTAAATTTCTGCACAACAATGTTGAAGTTGCTGTCAACATAATTTTTCCGTAATGATGACTCACTTGGTATATGTTCCTCTGTGTATTTCCCTAAAAAAACTGTGAGAGATTTGTTTTCCAATTTCCACAGTGGAATTCCAGCATTAATGAATACGTTGCACAGATCACTCGAAAACTCAGATTTGCGGCTGGAGCCAGCAGTAAATGTGGTGAGGAGACAAGCTTAGGTATTTCCTACCTTCAGTTTCTCTGCCGCCAACTTGTGTTCAGCTGTCTATACTTGTTGGAAGACAAAATATTTATTTTCATGATTCACTGCTTTCTCACACAGTAGTCTGTGGAGAATATATCACTCCCGTACACTCTCACCAAATCGTTCAGTTTTTTACAAGGCGTTGACATGACTTTAGGCATTTTGACGCTTGCAGGGGTAGATCCTACAGGAGCGGGGATGCAGACCTCTACAGGCAGGCCAAGTACAAGCTGAGAAGAGGAATCGGAGCTGCCAAGGAAAGGTACTCTGAGAAGTTGAGGAGCAAGTTCTCAGCAAATGACTCTTTGTCAGTGTGGTAGGGCTTGCAAGAAATCACAAGCTACAAGTGGAAAACCCCCACTCCTTCGACAATCGTCAGCTAACCAACGACCTGAACGAGTTCTACTGCAGGTTTGATAAACAGAAACCTAACCCTGGTACTCCCTCCCCAAATACCACTTCACACCTACTCACAGCTTGACTCTAGTTTGCAAACACTGGACCCTTCCCCACCTATACCTCCCCAATCACCATTTCACACCTACTTAAAGCATGACTCCAGTCTGCAAAGACTGGACCCTTTCCCAGGCACCCCTCTCCAATCACCACCTAACACCCAATCACAGCCAGGTTTCACCCCGGTGGTGTAAATTTTCTTGTAAGGTGCGTTAAAACGGCAAAAAAAAGGCTGATTTAGGCACTCAGTCGTGAAAAAGGCATTATCTTCCTGAAATCATCAAAAAAAGCATGAAAAGGCACATGGCATTTATGGAAAAATCCTGGCTCTAGTTAATAATCTGATCTTCACATTATCCAGATGGTTCTTTAATTATCTCTATATGTCGTCATATTAAATCCACCTTCAACTCAACTCCTTCATCTAACCCCTCTTTAGCAGATTTTTTCTGTACACATGTCTTAATGCCATAGGATCTCACCAGAATATAATATCTACTTTCCTATGCTTCTTGCTATGAACACTTTATTAAACTTTTGGTCATGTGTATCCGTTGCTATGATATACGGTCTGGGATTTGATTTGTATTGATGTCTCAACTATAATCTTCAAAAGATTATCTTATCTTTTTCCATTATCACCAATGGCATCAAATATGTTATTACTCATCTGCCACAGTCATAACTCCCTCCTGGTGTTTTTCCCATAATTGTTTCCCTTCCATTGGAAAACCCCTGACAGTCTGAAGAAGGGTCTCGACCCGAAACAACGGCCATTCCTTCTCATATATATACAGTATATCTATATGTGTGTAAGAAAGAATAACAGATGTAGATATGACATGCAAAATAGCTAGATCTACAAAATACTATATATAGTAGACTGGGTATGCTCATTAGTCAGTTCGTGCACAAACTTACTTAACAGCATGCAATCCAAAAATGAACATAAGTCACGATGCTGTGACAGCTTTCTTTGAAGGTGACGCAATTGGTAATAATCACTCCTGATCTCTGGTAGTAGGTTCCAAACCGTTGAATATTCCACAGTTTCCAACAATGCTGAAATTAACTTGCCATTTTTATATTGCTTTGGTCATAGGACCTTTAGAAAGGGCATACATTTATAAACATGGCAGACATTTCTGAGTCTATTTCTACGAACAGTTTTGCTTCCTTCCATTCCCATATGAATTCATTTCAATAATTTTCACCTTCATCCTTTATTTCAATGATGTTATTCAACAGGAGGAACATCTCCATTCATTTGATATCTGAATTGAAGGGCTCTGTTGTCCCCCTGAGATTTCCAATGTAACTAGTCTGGAACTAGACTGTCATTTTCTACTACAATTCGCTTTGACAGTTACAAGGCTTATCTTTTAATTTGCAACAAATTTCACAGGTATTGACTTTCTTTTTATTCCCTGGTGCTCAAGTCAGCATCTCAAATGTAAATAAGGTTTTTCTCAGACTTACTGTACCCGTTATGCTGTCATTCGATGTCCTCGATGACTTTGTCATTTTTCGTGGCTGAGATTTCTTTGTTATCCCATCCTTGTGGGCTGTGTTTTGGAGGGGTGTACTCAGTGAGTTCTATCTCTCACAAATTATTTTGTGGAGTGTATAGACTGATGTAGGTGAGACATGAGGAGGTTAAATAAGATGAGACTATTCAGGGTTCTACTCAGAATATTCTTAAGAACAGTAATGCACATAATGTATGACACTCAATGAATGATGTCCGAATTATTCATGTACTACAAATGTCAGTCCTGAAAGATACATTCCCCACGGTGGCCAGGCATCAACAATGCACACAATAGCTACCATGGAAGATAGAGTGGCCCCAAAAGGATGCCTTGTTAGCTATCTATAATATCTTTATATACATAGAAAATAGGTGCAGGAGTAGGCCATTCGGCCCTTCGAGCCTGCACCGCCATTCAATGTGATCATGGCTGATCATCCAACTCAGTATCCCGTACCTGCCTTCTCTCCATACCCCCTGATCCCTTTAGCCACAAGTGCCACATCTAACGCCCTCTTAAATATAGCCAATGAACTGGCCTCAACTACCTTCTGTGGCAGAGAATTCCACAGACTCACCACTCTCTGTGTAAAGAATGTTTTCCTCATCTCGGTCCTAAAGGAATTCCCCCTTATCCTTAGACTGTGACCCCTTGTTCTGGACTCCCCCAACATCAGGAACAATCTTCCAGCATCTAGCTTGTCCAACCCCTTAAGAATTTTGTAAGTTTCTATAAGATCCCCCGCCAATCTTCTAAATTCCAGCAAGTACAAGCCGAGTCTATCCAATCTTTCCTCATATGAAAGTCCTGACATCCCAGGAATCAGTCTGGTGAATCTTCTCTGTACCCCCTCTACGGCAAGGATGTCTTTCCTCAGATTTGGAGACCAAAACTGTACGCAATACTCCAGGTGTGGCCTCACCAAAACCCTGTACAACTGCAGTAGAACCTCCCTGCTCCTATACTCAAATCCTTTCGCTATGAATGCTAACATACCATTCGCTTTCTTCACTGCATGATGGGGTGGCCAAATTTGGCTCTAACTTCACCTGCAAATTTGACAGCACCATGGTGGGCTGAATCATGAACAATGATGAGACGAAGTACAGGAAGGAGATAGAGAACTTAGTAACGTGGTGTCAGTACAACAACCTCTCCCTCAATGTCGGCAAGACAAAGGAGCTAGTTATTGACTTCAGGAAGCATGGTGGCGTACATGCCCCAATCAGCAACAATTATGCCAAAGTGGAAATTGTTGCGAGCTTCAACTTCCTTGCCATTAATATTAGAGACATTAGACATAGAACCATAGAAAATAGGTGCAGGAGTAGGCCCTTCGGCCCTTCGAGCTAGCACCACCATTCAACATAATCATGGCTGATCATCCAAATTCAGTACCCCGTCCCTGCTTATCTTAAAATGTGACCCCTGGCTCTAGATCTTAAATTGTGACCCCTGTTTCTGGATCTTAAACTGTGACCTCTGGATCTGGATGGAACCGTTGTAAGGAAATTGTAAGATTCACCAGTACCTCATTGTGCACATTGCCTATTGTCTATGAAACTGCAGTGCTACATTGCTGAGAACTATATTGTGCCCTCTGGATCTTCCTCTTTGCCCTATCTATCTATTGTGCTTGAGTTTGACTTCATTGCATTTATGTGTGGTATTTTCTGATCTGATTAGATAGCATACAAAACAAAGATTTTCACTGTACCTCAGTACACGTGGCAGTAATCAACTTAAATCTAACCCCCTTGGTCTTCTATAATCCAAGGACTAAAGTCCTTTCCTGCCCAACCTTTCCCTATAATTAAGTGCCTCAAGTCCTGGCCACATCTGCGGTAATCGTCTCTGCATTCTGTACATCTGCATTCTTTACATTCTTAATGGAATCTTTCCGAGCGTAGGGTGGGCAAAACCGAACACACAATTCCATGCATCCTTACCAACATCTTGCGCAGTGTGCCATAACATCCCAACCACTATACTAAATGCCCTGAGTGATGAAGGCCAGCATGCTAAAAGCTTTCTTCATCAATCTGTATAAATGTGACTCAACCTTCAGAGAATTACGTACTTACACTACTAGATACCTCTGTTCTGGAACATTCCCAGGCCCCTACTGTTTACTGTGTAGATCCTGCCCTGGTTTGACATCCCAAAATGCAACATTTCACTCTTATTTCAATTAAATTCCATTCGACATTCCTTGGCTCACTACACAGCTGATCAAGGTCTTTTGTAATTGTTGATGGCCTTCTTCACTGTGATACAACCTACTTTAGCGTCATCTTCAAACTTACCAATCATGCCTTATGCATTGTCATCCACATTGTTGATATAGATAGATGACAAGTTCGTTGCTTCAGGTGTGATAGAATTGGAGGGGCAAGAGGTGGAGGTGTTGCATTGCTAGTCAGGGAAGATATTACAGCAGTGCTTTGGCAGGATAGATTGGAGGGCTCATCTAGGGAGGCTATTTGGGTGGAACTGAGAAGTGGGAAAGGTGTAGCAACACTTATAGGGGTATATTATAGACCGCCAAATGGGGAACGAGAATTGGAAGAGCAAATATGTAAAGAGATAGCAGATATTAGTAGTAAGCACAAGGTAGTGATTGTGGGAGATTTCAACTTTCCACACATAGACTGGGAAATACATTCTGTAAATGGGCTGGATGGTTTGGAGTTTGTAAAATGTGTGCAGGATAGTTTTTTGCAGCAATACATAGAGGTGCCTACTAGAGGAGGGGCAGTGCTGGACCTCCTGTTAGGAAATGAGATGGGACAGGTGGCGGAGGTATGCGTTGGGGAGCACTTCAGGTCCAGTGATCACAATACCATTAGTTTCAATATAATTATGGAGAAGGACAGAACTGGGCCTAGGGTTGAGATTTTTGATTGGAGAAAGGCTAACTTTAACGAGATGAGAGATGATTTAAAAGGAGTGAACTGGGACATTTTGTTTTATGGGAAAGATATAGAGGAGAAATGGAGGACATTTAAAGGGGAAATTTTAAGAGTACAGAATCTTTATGTTCCTGTTCGGTTGAAAGGAACAGTAAAAATTGGAAAGAGCCCTGGTTTTCAAGGGAAATTGGACATCTTGTTCGGAAAAAGAGGGAGATCTACAATAATTATAGGCAGCATGAAGTAAATGAGGTGCTTGAGCAGTATAAGGAATGTAAAAAGAACCTTAAGAAAGAAATTAGAAAAGCTAAAAGAAGATATGAGGTTGCTTTGGCAAGTAAGGTGAAAGTAAATCCTAAGGGTTTCTACAGCTATATTAATAGCAAAATGATAACAATTGGTCCATTGGAGAGACCGAGTGGACAGCTATCTGCAGAGCCAAAAGAGATGGGGGAGATATTGAACAATTTCTTTTCTTCGGTATTCACCAAGGAGAAGGATATTGAATTATGTGAGGTAAGGGAAACTAGTAGAGTAGCTATGGATACTATGAGTTTCAAAGTAAAAGAAGTACTGACACTTTTGAAAAATATAAAAGTGGATAAGTCTCCAGGTCCTGACAGGATATTCCCTAGGACATTGAGGGAAGTTAGTGTAGAAATAGCCAGGGCTATGACAGAAATATTTCAAATGTCATTAGAAACGGGAATAGTCCCCGAGGATTGGCGTACTGCGCATGTTGTTCCATTGTTTAAAAAGGGTTCTAAAAGTAAACCTAGCAATTATAGACCGGTTAGTTTGACTTCAGTGGTGGGCAAATTAATGGAAAAGATACTTAGAGATAATATATATAAGTATCTGGATAAAGAGGGTCTAATTAGGAACAGTCAACATGGATTTATGCCTGGAAGGTCATGTTTGACTAATCTTCTTGAATTTTTTGAAGAGGTTACTAGGGAAATTGACGAGGGTAAAGCAGTGGATGTTGTCTATATGGACTTCAGTAAGGCCTTTGACAAGGTTCCTCATGGAAGGTTGGTTAAGAAGGTTCAACTGTTGGGTATAAATGCAGGAATAGCAAGATGGATTCAACAGTGGCTGAATGGGAGAAGCCAGAGGGTAATGGTGGATGGCTGTTTGTCGGGTTGGAGGCAGGTAACTAGTGGGGTGCCTCAGGGATCTGTGTTGGGTCCTTTGTTGTTTGTCATGTACATCAATGATCTGGATGAAGGGGTGGTAAATTGGATTAGTAAGTATGCAGATGATACCAAGATAGGGGGTGTTGTGGATAATGAAGAGGATTTCCAAAGTCTACAGAGTGATTTAGGCCAGTTGGAAAAATGGGCTGAAAGATGGCAGATGGAGTTTAATGCTGATAAATGTGAGGTGCTACACCTTGGCAGGACAAATCAAAATAGGACGTACATGGTAAACGGTAGGGAATTGAAGAATACAGTTGAACAGAGGGATCTGGGAATAACCGTGCATAGTTCCTTGAAGGTGGAATCTCATATAGATAGGGTGGTAAAGAAAGCTTTTGGTATGCTAGCCTTTATAAGTCAGAGCATTGAGTATAGAAGCTGGGATGTAATGTTAAAATTGTACAAGGCATTGGTGAGACCAAATCTGGAGTATGGTGTACAATTTTGGTCGCCCAATTATAGGAAGGATGTCAACAAAATAGAGAGGGTACAGAGGAGATTTACTAGAATGTTGCCTGGGTTTCAACAGCTAAGTTACAGAGATAGGTTGAATAAGTTAGGTCTTTATTCTCTGGAGCGCAGAAGGTTAAGGGGGGACTTGATAGAGGTCTTTAAAATGATGAGAGGGATAGACAGAGTTGATGTGGACAAGCTTTTCCCTATGAGAATAGGGAAGATTCAAACAAGAGGACATGACTTTAGAATTAAGGGACAGAGGTTTAGGGGTAACATGAGGGGGAACTTCTTTACTCAGAGAGTGGTAGCGGTGTGGAATGAGCTTCCAGTGGAAGTGGTGGCGGCAGGTTCGTTGGTATCATTTAAAAATAAATTGGATAGGCATATGGATGAGAAGGGTATGGAGGGTTATGGTATGAGTGCAGGCAGGTGGGACTAAGGGAAAAAAGTTGTTCGGCATGGAATTGAAGGGCCGAGATGGCCTGTTTCCGTGCTGTAATTGTTATATGGTTATATGGTTATAAGTAATGGGCCAGCACAGATCCCAGAGGCATACTGCCAGTCACAGGCCTCCACTGTAAAAAAATAACCTTCGACCATCGCTCTCTGCTTCTGACCTTCATGTCAATTACATATCAATACACTAGCTCTCCCTGGATTCCATGCGATCTAATCGACCAGAGCAGCCTACAATGTGGAGCCTTATCAAGGGCTTTGTTTGCTGAAGTCCACATAGACGATGTCTACTACCCTGCCTGCATCAACCTTTTTTGTTACTTCTACATAAAACCCAGTCAGATTTGTAAGACATGATTTCCCACCCACAAAAACCATGTTGGCTATACCTAATTGTAGATTGACGTTGCATGTTAACCAATCACACACCAGCCAGCATCTCTAACTCCACCCCACTGCAATACTTATACTAACACTTGTTTTCCAGCACAGACAGTTGGAACAGCCAGGATGTACTGACAACTAATCATCCTTCATCCTGTTAAGTTTCAGTGCTGATTAAAGATGTATTTGAATAATCACATTGGAGATCATTTACACTAATAAATCCCCGTCACTCCAAATAAATGCATACCTTATCTCTCAAAAACCCTTCCAGTACCTTATCTACCACAGATGGTAAACTTACCGGTGTGTAGTTCCCAGGTTTTCCCTTGCAGTCTTTCTTAAATAAAGGCACAACATTAGGCATCCTCCAGTCTACCAGCATCTCAAACCTGCATATACCTTGGCCAGGATCCCACGCTATCCTATCCAGATTACCACAGTGTTCTTGAATATACCTGATTAGGCCTGGAGATTTATCTACCATATGTTTTTTAGACGTCCAGCACCTCTACTATGGTATTCACAAGATGTACCCATTAACTTTGTCACATCTTTCTCCATTGTGAAAAGGGCGAAGAAATTCCTTGAGGACCTTGCCCATCTCCTGAGGCTCCAAACATGGATGTCCTCTTTGGTCTCTGAAGAACCCTAATCTCACCCTAATTACTCATTAGCATTATATTTATAAAATATATCTGGATTTACCTTAATCTTATCTACCAAGGCTATTTGTTGCCCCTGCTTTCCCCTCCTGATTTCTTTCTTGAATATTCTCCTGCTACTACTATTCTTCTCTTGCAGGGACTTACTTGATCCCAGCTACCTGTACATGGCCCATGCCTCATATTTTCTGACCAAAGTTTCAATATGTTTTGTCATCCAGAGTTCACAACTCCTGCCAGCCTTGCCCTTCACTCTTACAGGACCATTCAGACTTTAAACTCTCACTATCTCACTTTTAAAAGCACCCAATTATTGGATATCACTTTGTCTGCAAATAACATACTTTATCCAACTTTTGTAAGCTCCTATCTAATACCACCTGTGAAGGGGGCAGCACAGTGGTGCAATGGTAGAGTTGCTGCCTTACAGCGCCAGAGAACCAGGTTCAATCCTGACTACGTGCGCTGTCTGTACGGAGGTTGTACTTTCTCCCTGTGACCACATGGGCTTTCTCCAGGCACTCCGGTTTCCTCCCACATTCCAAAGAAATGCAGGTTTGTAGGATAAATGGCTTCTGTGAAAATTGTCCCTAGTAGGTAGGATAGAACTAGTGTATGGGTGATTGCTGGCCGGTGCGGACTCGGTGGGCCAAAGGGCCTGTTTCCACACTGTGTCTCTAAATCAAACCATTATTATTCACCTTGCCCCAGTTTAGAACCTTATCTTGTGGACCAATTGTACCCATTTTCATAACTATTTTAAAACTAAGAACTGTGGTCCCTGGTTACTGGTCACAGAGTGCTCCCCCACTGACACCTCGGCCATTTGTCCTCCCTATTTCATAGTAGGTAAAGCTTTGACTTCTCCCTTGTAGGGGCTGCTATATATTGCCTGCGGAAACTTGCCAAAACACACTTAACAAATTCCACTCTATTTAGCGCCTTGGCAGTCCCAATCCTTATTAGGAATATTAAAATCCACTACTATAACAAGCTTATTATTCTTGCAACTCTCTGCAATCTCCTTGCACAACAATAATTCCCATTGATTATTTGGGAGCTTATAGTATAATTCCAATTTAATCAATAAAACCTCACTGAATTATACCTCTGAAATTTAATCTCTGACTACTGCCATGATGTTCTTCTCAATCAAAAATGCAGCTTATCCTGCTCTCTTCCCTTCATCTATACCCTACTTGTAACACCTGCATCCTGGAATATTAAGCTGCAAATTCTGAGCCTCTCGTAGCTAGGTTTCTGTATTGGCTATTATGTTCTAGTCCTAAATGCAGTATCTGTTAATGCCCTAAATTCATCCACCTTACCTATCAGGACTCTTGCATTGAAATAAATGCAATTTAATCCAACTATTTCATCGTTCATTGCTAGTCTTATGCCTGCTTTGTGCACCAAATTTACTGTCCTTGACACAAAAAGCTAGAGTGACTCAGCAGGTCAGGCAGCATCTTTGGAGAAAAGGAATAGGTGTTTGAAGAAGGGCCTCGACCCGAAAAGTCACCCATTCCTTTTCTTCAGAGATGCTGCCTGACTCGCTGAGTTGCTCCAGCTTTTTGTGTCTATCTTTGGTTTAAACCAACATCTGCAGTTCCTTCCTGCACACTTACTGTCATTGACTACTGTATCAGTTTCCAGCCTCTCATCTTCCACGCTACTGCTTTGGATCTCATATACCAACCAATCTAGTTTAAACCCTCCTTAGTGGCACCAGCAAATATGCCTGCCAGGATATTGGTTCCTGTCCAGTTCAGGTCCAATCCAGCCCTCTTGTACAGGTCATTTCCAGCATTGAAGCATTCCACCAATAGTCCAAAAATATGAAACCCTGACTTTCTGCACCAATTTGGTCTACCACTCATTAATCAATTATAGTCTCATTTTACTGCCTCCTTTTAGCACTGGGAGTAATCCAGAGATTACTACTCTTGAGATCCTGATTCTAACTTGTTGCCTAACTCCCTATATTTATTCCGCATGACCTCGTCCATTTTTCTACCAATATCATTTGTGCTAATGTACACAACAAACTCAGGCTGCTCATCCTCTCCCTTGACAATGTACTGCAGCAGCTCCAAGACATCTTGGACCCTAGAACCAGGGAGGCAATACACCAACCTGGAACCCCATTTGCAGCCACAGAATCTCAAGTCTGTGCCCCTGACTATTGAGTGTCCCATCACTACAGCCGACCCTTCCCTGCTGTGTCTCAGTGCCAGCCCTGGTGTAGACACCTGGCGCCCGCTGCTGTTTGTCCCAAACAGTCATAGCCCCTAATAGTATCCAAAATGGGATACTTGTTTTTAAGGGGAATGGCCACGAGGGATTCCTGCCATCTCTGCTTACTCCATTTAGCTTTCCTTTCTGCCTTCGCATTGGGTGTGATCACCTCACCAAAACTCCCATTGATGATCCTCCCGAGTGTGTCCCGCCGTAGGTCCACATCCCTCACGAGGTCAGTTAGGAGCTGCAGCTGGACACACTTCCCACAGCTACAGTTACCAGGGACACTCGAAGAGTCCCTGATTTCCCATATCCTGAAGGAGGGGCATATCAATGCCCTAACTGAAATCCAGGCTGTACTAAGATGGAAACGGAAAGTTTCGTGTTTTTGTACATAAACTGATGAGGAACAATAATATGTAGAAAAACCTTGCATGCACTGGTTCTTTGAATACATCAAATTCGTGGCCAGCTCTCGTTTGCTCGTTTGTTCTCCATAACCTTGCAATTACTTTCCCTTCAAATTTTTCTCCAATTCCCTGTTGCTTATTAAAGTGGATTCGCCTCGTGCTCTTTGTTTTCAATCAGAGAGAAAAAAAACCTTTTGATTTTGCTTTCCTCAGGTTCTTTTGCCAATCGTGAAATCTTGTCCTCTGGTCACTCGACTTTCTGCCACTACACATATAGCTTCTCCTCATTCACTCAATCGGAATCCCAATTAACCTTACAAATCAAAATATTGCAGATTATGAAACTTAAAAAAACAGAAAATGCTATAAAGAGTTCAGGCCACATATGTGGAAATAGAAACAGAATTACATTTCACCAACTTGAACTGTAATCTTCACTTCTCCACAGATTATACCTGGGCTGCTAAATATTTCTGATTTTCTTCTCAAGCTAACCATTTCTGCTCTAAGTAGAACAAACTCAGTTTTCAAATCAATGTTCTCTTATTGTTTGTTCCCACCTCCTCATTGTTAATCTGATTCCCTTCACAGTATTAATGGAAGCCGAATCCCTATATGTGTAGGAGATGTCAAGTGGCTGCAACTTGATATGTGTAATTTAATATGTTTAACAAATATGCAAAGACTCGTATTAAAGTAAAATTATTAATCCAGCGTGAATAGTTCATAGCTCAGTGAGTGATGATAAATGAAAGAATGATTATCACTGTTTTCAACATAAACATCTGAGAAAGAAATATAATTAAATATTTATGCATCAGTTTCTGTAAGTGAGGGGAAGTAACTATCTATTCACATATGATAAATGTGATTAATGTCAAGGTTTGCAATTGAAGGAGGTTTGTATATTTTGGTAAAGAGTGCCACTTAGTGGGCAGTAAAGTACATTACATCAAATAACAAATGTGATGTTATATGAACTAATACCTCTCAGTTACCAAATGCTCTGTCTGTAAAATGTCAAAGTTCTTATTTTAAATTTTCATGGAAACATTTCCAATAAAACCCATGCCACTAAAATGTCTGCATTTATCACTTTCCTGTATCACCAGTTAAATTAGAGTCCAATTTTAAATTTAAGATGCAAAGTACAGGCAAAATCTCACAGAGGAATTGTCATAATCATAATCATACTTTATTAGTCAAGTATGTTTTGCAACATATGAGGAATTTCATTTGCCATACAGTCATCATACCAATAAAAAGCAACAGACCACACAAAATACATTTTAACATGAACATCCACCACAGTGATGGAAGGCGAAAAAAAGTTAAATCTCTCCCTTCTTTGTCCTCCAGCGGTCGGGGGCCTCTAACCTTGATGGGACGATCTTACTCCCGTAGCCGGTGGCGGGCCTCCTGGTCAGGGCGATCAAGCTCCGAGACTGAGAGCTCCTTGATGTTAAAGTCCGCAGGCCGCAGTTGGGGCATCGGTCCCAGGCAAGGTATCGGCTCCGATGGTAAAGGGACTGTCCCACTGCGGAGACCTAATTGGCGAGTTTAGAAGAGTTTAGGAGAGTTTGAAAAAGTGTCACGTTGAAGACCTCCTTTGACTATGTGGAAGACCTCCTTTTACCTCCTTTGACTATGTAGAAGACATTCACGTGCCGTAAGTAATTACTCAAGGTAGGCAGTCAGCCGGCTTTAAAATAAAACTTGAGCAGATTGTTCGCAGTTTAAGGATCGCACTGTCGGAATTTAAGGATTTGCGGGAAGCGGCTGACGTGAGTGAGGCCAGCGAGCGGCAGGAAAGAGGTTTTCAGACGGAGAGCACTGCCAGAGATGAGCGGGGTCCGGCAGAAGGAGCTGTCCGGTCCCGGCGGCCACTTGTAGCCACCCGGACTAATTCACTCCCCGGCCACAATGCAGTGGCTCCATGCCCGGAGCATCGCAAGTGGGTTGCTGACCGCGATCCCCTCCTTCACAATGCTCCTGCCTCCCCGCAACTTTACCACAAACAGTTTGAAAGGAGCTCTCCCCACCCACCCCGGGAAATACAGTATTTAAAAACATAAAGCACCAAGAAATGCACTTACCACATTATTGGTACATGAACTCCATTCTTCACTCTTTGTTTCCTAAGATACACTGAAAATAATGGCAATCCATATTTGAAAATCCCACCAAGAAACTCGCGCTGCGCATGCGCAGTTGGCTGCTGGGCATGCGCAGTACTGCAAAGGCAGAATTTCTGCAGCTTTCAGCTCCACTTGAAATTGACGCTTAAAGCAGCGCTGACGGCACGTGGGCTGCACAGACCTTCACTTGTTGCAAGTGCTGCGGTTGAAAGACACGGAGAATTATGCCTACTTAAGAGATCTCCCATGCCTTTACTATTTATATTTAATAATTGCCATTTCATAATTTTAGTCAAGGTAGGCAGTGCCTACCCTGACGGCACGTGCCTGGTTGAAGACTAGGTTCGACTAGCTACGGGAAAATTGGACACCGAATAGTGGAGAGTGAAGACAACCTCTTTCGATCTCCTTTGACCTCCCTTCAACTGTGTTGAAGACTATCTACGACTACCTTCGATTACCTACGAATCGATTTTTTTCCATGGCATCCTTTTTTTACTCGCGGGCATTTGTCATCATCTTGAAAAATACGCCGACCTAGCTGAGGCCTCGAGTACACGGGGACTACTCTCGAGCATGAAGGAGAGTTACAAAGACATTCTAGGACCTCGTGTCGCCCATGCTGCGAGTACGAGTCGAGGGCAAACTCGTCTGAACTCGCGAATTAGGTCGTCGCAGTGGGATAGCACTTGGTCCACGCCCCGCGGTGAGGCTTGAAGTCAGTCCCAAGCAAGGCCTCCAGCTCCACAATGTTAGGCCGCAGAGCGACCAGAGATAAGATCCGGAAAACTATCACATGCGGCAAGGTAAGAGATTTGAAAATAAGTTACTCCCGACCCCCCCGCCCACCCCCCACATAAAATAAACCAGAGAACATTAACACAAACTTTTTAAACACATTAAAATTTAAATTTAAAAAAGACGAAAAGGACAGATAGACCGTAGGCGAGGCTGCCATCGTAGCGGTGGAACACGTACTTGAGAAGGCAAATAGAAATTAAGCTCAGTATTTATTCTATAGTGTCTGAGCATTCGTAGAACTAAAGTGGTTTGCTGCTGAGAGAAAGAGTGGGAATTGAAGATAGGTTGGTTTTTTAAAATCTAAATGATATGTCTGTTCCTTTGAAGGTAGAAAAAAATGCTGGAGAAACTCAGCGGATGAGGCTGCATCTGTGGAGCGAAGGAATAGGCAACGTTTCGGGTCAAGACCCTTCTTCAGACTGATGTAGGGGGGGGCGGGAAAAAGAAAAGAACAGGCGGAGACAGCAGGCTGTGGGAGAGCTGGGAAGGGGAGGGGAAGGAGGGAGGGGGAAGGAGGGACTACCTGAAATTAGAGGTCAATGTTCATACCGCTGGGGTGTAAACTACCCAAGTGAAATATGAGGTGCTGCTCCTCCAATATGCGGTGGGACTCACTCTGGCCATGGAGGAGGCACAGGACAGAAAGGTCGGATTCAGAATGGGAGGGGGAGTTACAGCACCAAAGAGGTAATTCATGTCTGTTCCTTTACAAGTCCTGTTTATTTTTATGGCCTGCTTACAATCGGCATTTTTGTTTTAAACATACTTTCACGAGTTTACTCATGTTTTCATGTTTGAGTTCCTTGTACGAGGGTCCGGGTTAAGTCTTCTGCTTTTGCATTTGCTTTCAAAGAATCTTACAACACCAAAGAGGTAATTCATTCCATTATGCATGCTTCTTTCTTTGAAAGAGCATTTGATTAATACAACTCCCTGATCATTAATCATGTCCCTGCATTTTTTATTTTTGATCCAATTCACTGTCAAAAGTTATTGTTAAATTTGCGTCTACCACCAACGAGCCACATTTTTTCTGTCATCTTAAAAGGAAATTTCTTTGGATCCCTCTAAATTTCTCTTTGCTAAGCAACTTAAATCGGTTTTCTTTGCTAACCAACCCACCTGCCTGTGGAATCAATTGCTTTGAAAGTCATCCCTGATGGATGGCTTAGAATGGATTAAGTAGTTCAAAACAAATTCAATGACATATATTGACACACATTTATCACTGACAACCAGAGATACATTTCTGGACAAGTTTCTCTATTTCTTGCTTTGTTAACATATCTTATAGACTTCGACACTCTATTTAGATCTATGCGGCAGAGTATGTTCTGCCTTCATTGGTGTCTCCACATTCTAGAAACTCCACAACCTCAGCATCTTTCCTGGAGCAGTGCCCAAAGACAGATGCAGTATTCAAATGAATAATCTAGGCCACCAAATCACACTCCAAAAGCTTTTAATTCTAAACTCTAAATATTGAGATTATAATTTCTTTGACCTCTCCTTAACAGCTTTCAGTTGGCCGAAACCCTCATTATAAAATACAACACTCTATTCCATTCATAGCTTGTCCCCCACACCTATCCTATTCTTGCTACTCACTGTCAAATGTGTTAGATTTTTTGCGTTCTTCTCCTTCAATGCTTTCACTGCCCAATCTCTTATCACCACAAATCTTTAACGGACTCATTTTTTAATTTGGTAACATTTTTGTAGCAGCACGACACAAATGTCTCATTAACTCCTGCTATCAACAAAGTCATATTCCAACATCATCCCATCCTGCAGATGTTGAAGTATTTATAAAAATAACATCTAATGGACAGTTCGCTAGTCTGTCACCAGTAAAGTCCTGAGCATACCGGATTAATTGTAATCTGCCTTTAGTAAAATTTTTTGCAAAAGCTCAGGTATACTGGAGAGATTTGACAGTGCTAATTCAACTAAGATTCCATTCCCTATGTAAAAAGAGATGCTGAAAACAGTGGAGTTTATGTTATGGAAAATATGTCATGGGATTGTGACATTGTAATCTGCTTGGATATGAAATTAAAACATGACCTTAACCCAATACAGCCACAGTGAATCTGAACCAAACCTAGACCAGGGACTTCTAACTTTTTTCCCTTTCTGATCTGAACCACAAACCTCCATGAATGTTCTAATCCAGAGAACCCCATCCCAGACACACAGCATATACCCACTCTATTCAACATTGTAGGCAAGGAGAAGTTATTTCTATACTGTGGCAGGAGCCCTTTGTTGTGGCAAAGTGTTGAGCTGGCCTGACTCAACCCACCTGAGCCACAGTATCTTTCATATCAGATCTGAATCAGGCACATATATTCAGGAAGTATACAAGTGAGCCCCAGGCATGTGTAGTTGGCCTGTGCATGGCAGCCATGGGTGACAGGTAGTGTGCTCCTGTCAGATCTAGTACAGATAGTGCAAAACCATACAATAGATCACAATGGAGCCCGACCACCCCCATTGCATACTGCATGACCCACTAGATTCGTCCAAGCTTTCAAATCATTGTTTGAACATAGAAACGTTGAAAATAGATGCAGGAGTAGGCCATTTGGCCCTTCGAGCCAGCACCTCCATTTAATATGATCATGGCTGATCATCCAAAATCAGTATCCCGTTCCTGCTTTCTCCACATATCCCTTGATTCTGTTACCCTAAGAGCTAAATCTAACTCTCTCTTGAAAACATCCAGTGAATTGGCCTCCACTGCCCTCTGTGGCAGAGAATTCCACAGATTCACAACTATCTGGGTGAAAACGTTATTCCACATCTCAGTCCTAAATGGCCTACCCCTCATTCTTAAACTGTGACCCCTGGTTCTGGGCTCCCCCTACATCGAGACCATTTTTCCTGCTTGCATTAGCAGTCATGAGCCCAGACATAAGCAAACATTAGCCATCTGCGCTTTACCATGATCTCACCATACAGTCAGCGCTGTTTGTCTTATCACTTGCCTTGTCCTCTTTCCAAACCAAAATAATCTTGTAACAGTCTTCAAGTACAAGCCAAGGGACATAAAATGGTTCAGCAATTTGTTTGAGGCCTTGAGCAATGTGTGGAGTCTTCTCCAATAGGGAATTCTGTTAACTATCATGCAGATCTCTCAATTCCTACTGCAGTGTAAGTAGAAGCCACTTAACATTCACGTGATACGGTGGAAGCGAGACTCCTGTCATCAAGGCAGTGAATGGTTAGATTCAAAGAGACAAGCAATACCTCACGGCATTTTCAGCATCCTATTGTCCAACGGATTGCTTGGATTACTGAGGCCTTGTTGAGTAGTGGTAGATCTTAGATGCAAATCTGCTAGCTGGTCTTCTATTGGTCTACCTACTGCTGCTCCATTCGAGTTTCTGTGGTTGCCTGTCACCCAACCAGGTCAAACGGTGATACTTATGTTAGGAACGTGCACAAAAGGTATTTTTATCTCGATCTATCCAAACTTATTCAAGACATCTGTAACTTGCTCAATTGCAAATTTGTAGCCTTCTCAAGAGTCAAGAGTGTTTTATTGTCAAATGTTCGAGATAGAACAATGACATTCTTACTTGCAGCAGCACAACAGAGTATGTAAACATAGTACACTGTAAACAATATGATAAACGAGAAAAATGTTCAGTGTGTGTGTGTATATATAAACACACACACGCACACACTCATACATACACATACACATGCATACAAACATACACACATACGTACACAGGGGGTGGAAGATTGTAACCTTCACGTGTTCCGCCCTGTTTCGACTAATGCAATCAACTCGACATGCACAAATGGAAGATCAAATAGAACAAGTTTACAGCCTACAACTTTAGGCTGTGCACGCCACACGAAAGAAGAAGACACGTACACATATATACATATGTGTACATATATACATAAGTACACATATATACATGCACATACATAAAGACATACACTGTATAAACATACACAGGCACACTTATATACATACATATACACACACACACGTACACATATATACATACGTACATACACATATATACATTCACATATATATTTATACACATGTGTGTGTGTATACACATACATACATATCTGTATATATATACACACACAGACATAAATATACACATATATGTACGCATACATACACACATATATATAAGTACATCCACATGCATATACACCCAGCATACATACAAATACGTATGCACACGTATATACTGATATGTATATACATACAAATATATACATACACCATCACATATATACACACACACATATAGACAGACACATATATATGCAGACACATATATATGCACACACACACACACACGCATATATATAGGTATGTTACAAATCTTACCTTCAGCGGTGCTGCAGTTCTGTTACTGACCGTGTGCGCGACTTTGGCGCCTTTGAGGGGGGGGGGGGGCGGGGTTAAAATGCGGTTTTCCCCTGCCTTCCGAGATTATATTTTCTCGGAGTGCGAGCTTTTTCTGAAGATTTGTTCCGACTGCCGGTAAGTGACATTTTTTTTAAAAATCGCCCGAATATTTTAGCGCTGGAGTAAAATAAAAATTAGCTTCTAATGCCGTGAACGCCGACAACAGGGACGGATTTTATGTAGGGGACAGGTAAATGAAAGCTGTTTATTTTTACATATACACTTGCTTGTTAAGATGACCTTAATCAACATTTCATGTCGCGAAACAGTGATTTATTCCCCATACAAACTGGCAGTATTTTTCCTGCCGATATGGGGTTTAAATTCACCGCAACCACAACGTTCCAATCCATCGCGTTCCATAAAATCCCACTCGCAAGCTGATTTAAAGGGCCATTAATTTACGGGCATTAAACACTAAATTCCTTCAATTTGGACTATAAATTCAAAACAATGAGATTTAAAAATCATTTTATAATGTGAAATCTTGTGTGAATGTTATTTGGACACATAGGCTTTTTAAAAATGTTAATTTTTCTTAAGAAATGGATAGATGTTTAGATCTAGTAATTGAATTTTGTAATTAGCTACAATTGGGTAACTAACTAATTATATGCTTTAATTTCAGGTAATCCAAGTAAGATTGTTTCATATGTGTTTCAGAATGCTTCAATCTATAAAACTGAAAATTTATTTCAGTTCTTGTAGATGATATGTATGTATACCTTTAAATATAGTGACATATCCACCACTAACCACTCCCCTTACCATTCAGTATAATTGTGACCTTCCCACCCCTGTCTCTCTCTCTAGCACCCGTGACAGACCACGTACAGCAAGGGCTACGATGTATTTGACCAGTGAATAAAAATAGTAGTAAAGACTCTGTGTGTAAGAGACCATTCTTTACAGTTCTCTTAATTTTTAAGAAAGTTATGGGCTTTTGACTGTCCTCGATCACAGCTTTTGTGTTAAGTCAATGGAAAAGCAATAGGGAACAAGATGCAAGTATGAAAATGGCCATAACATTTTTAATACTGAAGATATGAAAGTGAATTAGGTGTCAAATTAAACTTATTTTTATGCTTTGATGAGATAAACTGCAGACTTGATTTTTAAAATGTCAAAATTTTGTAACATTGCTAATATATACACACACATATATGCACACATACGTACACATAAATAACAAACAAACAATAATATTGCAATAATAACAATAACAATACTGCCAGTGAAGTCGAAGTTATTTGGTAGTACTGATGGATCTCGTATTTTGATAGGCAGAGAATGGAATTCCTTCTACATGAGATGCTTTTCTATGGTTATGAGGGGCAGCGGCCATAAGTAGAACATAGAAATAGAAAAATAGGTGCAGGAGTAGGCCATTCAGCCCTTCGAGCCAGAACCGCCATTCAATGTGATCATGGCTGATCATCCAAAAACAGTACCCTGTTCCTGCTCTCTCCCCATATCCCTTGATTCCTTTAGCCCTAAGAGCCAAATCTAACTCTCTCTTGAAAACATCCAGTGAATTGGCGTCCACTGCCTTCTGTGGCAGAGAATTCTGCAGATTCACAACTTCACAAGTTTTTCCTCATCTCAGTCCTAAATGGCCTACCCCTTATTCTTAAACTGTGACCCCTGGTTCTGGACTCCCCCAACATCGGGAGCATGTTTCCTGCATCTAGCCTGTTCAATCCTTTAACAATTTTTAATGTTTCTGTAAGATCCCCTCTCATCCTTCTAAATTCCAGTGAATACAAGCCAGTCGACCCAGTCTTTCATCATATGTCAGTCCCGCCATCCTGGGAATTAATTAATTAGCCTGGTGAACCTACGCTGCACTCCCTCAATAGCAAGAATTCCTTCCCTAAAATAAGAGATTGCACATAAGACTCCAGGTGCAGTCTTACCAGGGACCTGTACAACTGCAGTAGGACCTCCTTGCTCCTAAACTCAAATCCTCTCACAATGAAGGCCAACATACCATTAGCTTTCTTCACTGACTGCTGTACCTGCATGCTTACTTTCAGTGACTGATGTACAAGCACATCCAGGTTTTGTTGCACTTCCCCTTTTCCTAATCTGACACCAATCAGATAATAATCTGATTTCCTGTTCTTGTCACCAAAGTGGATAACCTGACATTTATCCACATTATACTGCATCTGGCCACTCACCCAACATATCCAAGTCACTCTGCAGCCTCATAGCATCCTCCTCGCAGCTCACACTGCCACCCACCTTTGTGTCATCGGCAAATTTGGAGATGTCACATTTAATTCCCTCATCTAAATCGTTAATATATATTGTAAATAACAGGGGTCCCAGCACAGAGTCTTGCGGCACCCCACTAGTCACTGCTACACATGCTACAAGTAACGTCTTACAAACTGAAGAAGTTTGCAATCATCAAGAAAACACATCCTGCTTCATGTGCTGCTCCCTGGCAAGGGAGAAATACATAATTCAATGGAATTTTTTTTAAATCTGCATTTATTTAGCATCTTTCAGATTGCCTCAGAATGTATTACTGTCCCATGGAAGTGCTTTGAGTGGCCATCTAATTTGTTTTGTCAATGTTCCTTGAGTGCTAAATATTTGATACCCTGTTCTTTTTCAGAAATAACACAGTGGAATCTATGATATCCACTGTAAGACCAAATGGAGTTTCCTAATTAAGTGAAAGAGGACTTCTTAACACGTTTAAGAAGGAACTGCAGATGCTGGAAAATCGAAGCTAGACAAAAATGCTGGAGAAACTCAGCGGGTGAAGCAGCATCTATGTAGCGAAGGAAATAGGCAATGTTTTGGGTCGAAACCCTTCTTCACCCTTGGGTCGAAACCCTTATTAGAATAAAGGGGAGGTCATTTAAGACTGAGCTGAGAAAAAACTTTTTTACCCAGATAGTTGTGAATTTATGAAATTCCCTGCCACCGAGGGCAGTGGAGGCCAAATCACTGGATGGATTTAAGAGAGAGTTGGATAGAGCTTTAGGAGCTAGTGGAGTCAAGGGATATGGGGAGAAGTCAGGCACGGATTATTGATAGCAGATGATCAGCCATGATCATATTGAATGGCGGTGCTGGCTCGAAGGGCCGAATGGCCTCCTCCTGCACCTATTTTCTATGTTTCAGTACGTCAATGTGCAGCTTTAATACTTTATTGGAACCACAGCCTAAATAAATTACCTCAGCCATCAGTCTAAGATTTTAATCCACAATCCTCAATTTCAGAGACAGGAAAGGCATGCACAGACCCATAGGTTTTAAGCTTATTGGGGTCCAGAACCAGGGGCCACAGTTTAAGAATAAGGAGTAAGCCATTTAGAACAGAGATGAGGAAACACTTTTTCACACAGAGAGTTGCGAGTCTGTGGAATTCTCTGCCTCAGAGGGCGGTGGAGGCCACTTCTCTGGATACTTTCAAGAGAGATCTAGATAGGGCTCTTGAAGATAGTGGAGTCAGGGGATATGGGGAGAAGGCAGGAACGGGGTACTGATTGTGGATGATCAGCCATGATCACATTGAATGGCGGTGCTGGCTTGAAGGTCCGAATAGCCTACTCATGCACCTATTGTCTATTGTAAGTCAACATGGACTATCAGAATTTATTTTTTTTTAAATCAGTAAATTATGTTTCTTGTGAGGATGGTGGGGGGGGGGCGATTCTAGTGACATTCTGGACAGTGAGTGATATGGATCAGTTTCTGAACTTGAAAGACCTGAATATATATAAAAGTCAAACAGGAAATGGTTGAACTAAAATGTTCTGCGATCAATTAAAGCGTAAAAATGAAGGATAAGAAGCTATTTTCAAGTACAGTTAAGAATTAGACCTTAACTAAGGGCTGTTGCAGTTTCCATGAATAGTTCTAATTTGGTACATCTGAAATGCTATGCATTTTACATGAATGAAGACGGGCATGGGAGTGATTCCTGCTTAAAACAGCTGTTTTAGATATTAGATTTCTCTCGGGAAAAGCAAACCCTAATTGGATACTTGGAATATCTTAATAGTACACTGAGAGCTCCTTAAAAGAATCACACCATTACCATGTCCCATGCAGATCTCTTCTCAGGGTATTCGTTTGATATTGACCAAATTATCATTTTAATTCTACTCGATAGTGCACTTGAAGTAGTTTTGTTTTGACGTTATCCTCAAATTTTTGTGAACCTCAGGAATTAATCTTTACACAATGCATGGTTAAACCAGGGAAGGTGATTACAATTAAACACTAATGATTCCAGAGAAGCATGTTCTTCAGTCTTGCAGAAGAGGCCTCAGAAATATATTTTTAATATTGTGCTTTCCCTCACAGTGGGAAACTTTGGTTCCGCTATGTGGGGATGTTTATGTTAAAGGTTATGGTGTTCTGTGTTCTCTTTTTATATTTGTATGGAGACCACAAATTTCACTGTATCAATTAGTGCATGCGACAATAAATAGTAAGATTAAACGAGAACTTACCAGTTCAAAGTTTGATCCTTATTTTATGAGGAGTTACGTTGAGGGATTACGTGAAGAAGTCCCGCCAGGCGCATGCGCGTCATACTTCAAAGCAGCTGTGTGAAAACACAGAAACATATATAGCCGAAGTAACATAGTAAGGCTTTAAGAAGACTAGAACTACCAGACGATCTCTCAGATTATGAGGGTGAGAGCGGAGGGCACGTAATCCCTCAACGCAACTCCTCATAAAATAAGGATCAAACTTTGAACTGGTAAGTTCTCATTTAATCTTACTATTTTACTTCGGAGTCACGTGAGTGACTACGTGAAGATTTCAAAGCTCTGTGTTTACATGCCGTAGATGCACTCCATATGACAATCTGCTTCGGTTGACACAGTAGTAAATAAATATATTGAACATTGCTTCAAATTATTCAATAACTATTTTTAATAACAATAATAACAAAAAATCAGTAATAACCTCTATCCCAGGAGGAAATTACAAACAATGATATAAACAAAGCAAATGAATTAAACCAAACCCAAAACAGCATGCCCAAACCGTGGCACTGTCTGTACAGGTTTATCATAAAACTGTGAGAAAGTTGATTCTCTAGACCATCCTGCGGCCACGAGGATTTGGTCTAGCGGCATGTCCTGAGCCTTCACCGCAGATGTGGAAGCCGCCCTGGTGGAGTGAGATTTAAACACATGAGTGTCGACTCCAGCGCAATTGAGAACCTGTTTCACACATCTAGAAATAGTTTGTACTGACACTCTTTTATATTGCTTTTTGTGACTAATGAGCTGTCCTGTCTCAGAACCCCTGAGACTCCTTGTTAGCTCAAGATATTGCCTTAAGTGTTTAACTACACATAACATTTGGTCAACAGGATATGCTTTAAACGTCACCTTGGTTCCTGCCATACCTGGCCTGCTTTGTTTGATTAAATCATAGACATAAAATGTAATGTCATCTACAGACAAATCCATACAATCTATTCATAACAATTGTAATGTTTGTACACGTTGTGCTGAAACCAGCGCCATTAGCATAACCACTTTCAGAGTTAATCTCTGCATAGACAACGATGTAATTGGAGCCCATTGCCAAAGCAGTGTGAGAACTACACTGATATCCCAGATTTCTGCATATCTAGGTTTAGGAGGGTTTTTGTTAAAAATTCCTCTCATAAATCGGGATACTAACGGATGAGCCCCGATAGGCTGTTGTCCTGAGGACTGCCCTAAATAAGAGGACAAAGCTCTCCGAGCAGTGTTAATCGCACTGTAACTCAAGTGCTCATCAAAATGCAACTTAGCAAGGAACTTCAACACATCACTTATGCTTGCAGTATGATAAGATAAATTTGACTGTACACAAAACATCTCCCATTTCTCTATATGAACCACATATTGTTTTTTAGTACTATTCCTCCAGGCTGCAGTGATAACCTTCATGGTCCTGTTCGACAATCCAAGGCCTTGGAATGGTCTGTTTAGAACCTGCAGACCAACAAATTGATACAGTCATGTAATGGGTGACTTTCTCCTGTAACCGGATGCACCAACAAATTATTGCAGCTGGGAACCATCATGAATGGCTGAGCCATCATTCTGAGTACCAATGGGAACCATGGTTGTGTTGGCCAATCTGGGACCACCAAAATGCCTGTGGCGGAGTCACGCTCTATTTTGGTTAGACATTTCATAATCAGATAAAATGGAGGGAAAGCATAAAAGAATGATTGCCCCCAATGTAACGAAAATGCATCCACAGCTACTGCTCCTGGATCTGTCTCCCATGAAACATATTTAGGCAACTGGTGATTCAGTCTCGATGCAAACAGATCAATATCTGGCAATCCAAATTGAGTGACAATTGTTTGAAAAACTTTAGAATTCAACATCCATTCTATATTGTCATTGAATTTTCGTGACCTTTGGTCTGCCACCACATTGTCTACCCTGGCAGATAGATGGCTGAAACCCAAATGTTTCTTGAAATACACCAATGCCATATGAGATTAGCCATGCTATCACATGAAACTGATCTCGCTCCTCGCATATGATTAATATATGCCACTGCCATAGTGTTATCAATCTGGAGTTGAAGGTGGAAATTATTAATTGTGGAGCAATATGCCTTTAACCCATAAAATGCCCCCAATAATTCCAAATAATTTGCCCCTTGTGTGTCAATAATCAAACCTTCTTGTTCATTCCATCTACCTCCACAGATGGACACAAACTCCGTAGCCCCCCCCCCCCCCCCCATCCGAGAGCACTCACATCAGTCTGTAAAATCATTGAAGGTTCCTGCACCAAAATGTTATTGGTAGCTTGACTGACATTAACAATCCACCACTGCAACTCTGCTAGAGCTGTGGCTGGTAATTGCATAACCCGATCAAAATGGGCTGCATGCTCTTTTAGTGCTTGTTCTCTTGCTCTTTGCAAATGTTGATAATGCAAAGGACCGAACTTTACTGCAGGGAAAGCTGCTATCAATTTCCCAATGACCTTAGCAACTTCTCGGATGGAGGGATAAAGTTTTTGTGTGAGGCAAGTACAGAAATCAGCAATATCCACAACCTTGGCTGCTGGTAATATTACTGTCATATCAACTGAATCAATAAGAAATCCCAAATACTGAATATTTTGGGTTGGCTGTAATTTGGACTTAGTTGGATGGAGCAAAAACCCTAATGATTCAAACACATTTTTGGTTACTGCAACCGACTCCTCAACTGACTCTTTAGTATTGCTGATAATTAAGACATCAGCTAAGTAAGCCATGACAATGTGATTACGTGTCCTTAACAGCCCCAGCACAGGTTTTAACAATTTAGTAAATAGCCTAGGTGCTGAGCTTAATCCATTAGGCAATGCTTTGTATTGCCACAGCTATCCCATCCAATTAAATTTCAAGTACCTGTGTTAATGAGCATGAATTGGCACTGAATGATATGCATCTTGCAAATCAATAGTTGCCATATAACAACCCTGTGAGACCAGCTGTTTCGCAGTAATGAAGGTGTCCATTTTAAAATGTCTATAGAGCACTGAAGAATTTAAGTGAGTGAGGTCCAGAATTACTCTACAACCCCCATCTTTCTTAGGTCTGGGGAATATATTAGACACAAATTGTTGAGAATGAGTAATGGCTTTTTCCAATCACTCCTTTTTTACACAAATTCTTAATCTCTCCGTTAACCTGTTCAGTCTCTGGAGCAGAAAACACCAACATTTTATTTGGCTTGTGCTGCTGAGGTGGATCTATCCTTGAGATAAACTCAATGGTAGAACCTGACACAGTATTTAGTATAAACATATCACATGTAATACAGCACCATTCATTGTAAAACAATTGTAATCTACATCCAATAGGAGATTGTGCATCAGAACCTTTAACAAAAGTTCCCTGTACCTCTGCAGTTGGCCTAACAGCCTGCTGTCTGCTCATATTGGGGTTGAAGCCACTTTGTCTTGGTGAGTAACCTCGTTGTCCCACTGGCCTCCCCCTGCTCGGTCCAGCACCTGGATCTGATCTTCGAAACACAAACCCAGGTTTGCGAAAAGGTGGCCGTGATGTATTTGGTTTCATCAAACCAATTGTTTTTGCCTCATCATCAATATCTCGTATCTGTTTCACAAGGTCCGTTCCAAACAGGAACTCAGGCGTTTGAATATTCGTCGCCTTACACAATGCAACAAATTTTTTATTAAGAGTTGGTCTGATGGCGATTTTTCTAATGCAATTTACTTCAAAAATGCATTGCATAACAGAGCCAACATATCTTTTTGGGTCTGATTTATCATGGTCCCTTTGACCACAGTGACAAATGCAGTAATTGCTGCAGCCACCAGTTGGAGGACGTGTTGGTGTCGAACCTCCTGTCCTCTCATAGAAGGACTCATGGGTGCCCAAATAGCTGGGTTCACCGTAGGCACTTTCAATGCTGGACAATTGACAGGTGTTTTGTACTTGTTGGTAGTCTCTTGCATCATAGCTTGCTGGAGCTGGTGAGACACTAAATAATTAATATTGTTGGCAAGGCACTCTTCTATTGCCTCACCAGTCCCCTCCGGAATAGCAAAACTCATTGCAATATCTGGGACACCCGGATCGTGGCTCTCGTGCTCTGGTGTTTGCACATAAGCAGGGACAGCAGACATGGGGTCAGCTGCATCCTGCCCTGCTTCTCCCAAGTCATATGTTAGGGAGGCATCCTCCAGTCCTAAACAAGGCGCTGGAAGGAAATCCCCTTGCTGATAGTCCACATATTCCTCTTGATTTGGGCCTTGTTGAACAGCTGCCTGGGGAATCACTGGGTCCTTAGACCCTTGATTTATCAATGTTTGGAGCATCTTCTCCATATTCTGCATCCTCCCCCACATTCTTTTATTATCTGGAGGGGAGTCACATTCTTCTTCAGACTCGTCTGATAACACGGGTCTATTAGATTTTCTTTTAGCCTTTCTATGGCTGTCGGTGGCCTCAGCCTCCTGAGTAACTGGAACTGGTGTGGAAAGTTCACTTTCTAATGAGACTGCTGTCGGTAAAACGGCACCCGGTATTGAAACCGGCATTGCCGCACTAATCTCCCGACGCAATCGATTTAGTGAATCTGTGGACCCACAGATTAGAGCGAACTCTCCTACCTGACCGCTCCATACCACCAACTCCTACTGACTTCTCGAGCCAGCTTTACGGCGTTAAATACTCTCAGGCAAAGTTTTAAAACCACTTACCTGCAAGTTTTCTACTTACCGCTGGTGGAGCTGCGCCCTCCAGCCCGTTCAGTGCGACATGTGTGGACGTAATGACGCGCATGCGCCTGCCGGGACTTCTTCACGTAATCACTCACGTGACTCCGAAGTAAAATGTCTCTTGTAGGACAACATGATATCTCTTATGCATACTCACAGAATGATGAAAGGACATTGATTGCAATGGCAACTGTAGTATTGTAGGAAGAAAGGTAAGATGATCAATACAGATTCAGATTCAATTTTAATTGTCATTGTCGGTGTACAGTACAGAGACAACGAAATGCAATACCTTTTCATTTGTAATTCTATATATTTAAAACTGACAGGTGGCAAGGCAGAGGTGAGAGAGGGGAGGTGATGTGAGGCTGACAAGTGCATAGATTGTGTATAGATTATGTAGGAAGGAACTTTAGTTGCTGGTTTACACCAAAGATAGACACAAAATGCTGGAGTAACTCAGCAGGACAGACTGGAGAGAAGGAATGGGTGGCGTTTTGGGTCGAGACCCTTCTTCAGAAGTATAGATTTGCCAGCTGTCGGAGCTAAGGTTCTGGGCCCCTGTGTGATGATTGAGACTCTGAAGGGCAGTAAAGAAAGCATGTTGGCCTTCATAACAAGAGGAGTTGAGTATAGGAGCAAAGAGGTCCTTCTGCAGTTGTGCAGGCCCCTAATGAGACCACACCTGGAGTACTGTGTGCAGCTTTGGTCTCCAAATTTGAGGAAGGACATTCTTGCTATTGAGGGAGTGCAGCATTGGTTTACAAGGTTAATTCCGGGGATGGCAGGACTGTCATATGCTGAGAGAATGGAGTGGCTGGGCATGTACACTCTGGAATTTAGCAGGATGAGAGAGGATCTTATTGAAACATATAAGATTGCTAAGGGTTTGGACACACTAGAGGTAGGAAGCATGTTCCCGATGTTGGGGGAGTCCAGAACCAGGGGCCACAGTTTAAGAATAAAGGGTAAGACATTTAGAATGGAGATGAGGAAACACTTTTTCACACAAAGAGTTGTGAGCCTGTGGAATTCTCTGCCTCAGAGGGCAGCGGAGGCCGGTTCTCTGGATATTTTCAAGAGCGAGCTAGATAGGGCTTTTAAAGAAAGCAGAGTCAGGGGATATGGGGAGAAGGCAGGAACGATTGGGGATGATCAGACATGATCACATTGAATGCTGGTGCTGGCTCAAAGGGCCGAATGGCCTACTCCTGCACCTATTGTCTACTGCTGCACAGGCATCATCAATGGAATTGTAAACACTCTAGATCAGCAAAAAATGTTTACTGCATCTGAACCAAGTCAGTGCAGCAAGAGGCTGGCCGTGGGCAGTGGGCCAATGCCGACACATGGTGGCCCATTATAAAATCACAACTCATATCTCTCACTGTCAACCTTTTAGTGCATTTAAATAATGAACAGCTCCCGGCACCAATATCACAGATGCTTTCATTAACATTATTTTAAAAAAACTATTCATTTATAATAACTCATTGATCCGAGAAGTTAATCTTCTGTCTCACTCTCTCTCTCCACAAATGCTGCCTGACCTGCAAAGTATTTACAGCATTTTTTGTTTTTATTTCACATCTCCAGCGTATGTGATTTTTAAATAAGTAATTTCATTATTTTAACTCATTTCTGTTTACGATTTTCTTACATTACACCAACTACTACATTGTAATTCATTAAAACTAAATGTAACTTTTGTAGCTATAAGGGTGCTACATAAGTACAGACGTTTTTGTCTTTTGAAATGCATCAAATTTGAGTAACGTTTGCTGCGCGGACTAACTGCATGAAGTCAAGGTGTTCAAAGATGAAAATAATCAATTAAGGGGCTGTCCCACTTGGGCGACCTAATTGGCGAGTTTAGAAGAGTTTGAAAAAAATGACATGTTGAAGACCTCCTTCAACTATGTAGAAGACCTCCTTCGATTATGTTGAAGATCAGCTTCGACTAGCAACGACGAGCTAAGACTAACTTCGGGAAAATTGGACACCGAATAGTGGAGAGTGAAGACGACTTCCTTCGACCTTCCTTCGACTATGATGAAGACTATCTATGACTACCTTCGACTACCTACGACTAACATGCCGACCTACTACGACTAAGCCTACAATTTAAAAAAGCATCAATTTTTTCCGTGGCAACCTTTTTTTACTCGCGGGCATTTTTTAACATATTGAAAAAAACGCCGTGACTTAGCTGAGGTCTCGAGTACGCGGAGACCACTCTCGAGCACGAAGGAGAGCTACGAAGACCTCCTATGACCTCGTGTCGACCATGCTGCGAGTAGGAGTCGAGGGCAAACTTGCCAGGACTCGCGGATTAGGCCACCCAAGTGGGACAGGCCCTTCAGTTTACTGACACAAAACTCTATTTTCTTTGAAATTATTAGGAAAGAGGAAAAACTATTTTACCATTAGAAGTTGGTCAACAAGGAAATGTTTTTCCATACACAATACATGCAAGACAATGGAAACTTTCACGAAAGATGATTGTCATCAGAGAATCGTAGAACACAGAAACAGACCTCTTCAGCCCACCTCCTCCATGCCCATCTTCAGTATCCCTTTTGCCTGTATTGGGCCCTTGTCCTTCTCCTTTCCTATCCAAGTACTTGAGCAAATGTCTTAAATGTCTGTCTCCAGAATCTCGTCTGGCTGCTTGTTCCAGATATTCACCACCCTTTGTAAGGAATAATTTGCTCCTCAAACCTCATTTAAATTGTCGCTTTAAAACTGTGCTCCCCATCCCTTGAATTCCCTGCCTTGGGGGCGAAAAAATAAATTCGCCCTTCATAATTTTATAAACTTTTTCGGTTTACTCATTCATCTCTTACAGTCCATTGAGAATAAACCCAGTCTTTCCAATCTCGCTTGTCCACAAACTGATATTCCAGACAAGATCTTGGTGAAGATGGACACAAAATTCAGGAATAGCTCACCAGGTCAGTCAGCATCTCTGGGGAAAAGGAAATAAGTGACTCTTTGGTCATCTGAGGTAATCTGTGGCTGGCCCTGTTTTGTTCAAACTGAAAGATAGATGTGGGGGGAGGAAAATGGAGGTGAGAAAACGCCAGCACAAAACATGGCCGGCAACAGATGACCGCTGGAAGGGTGGAGTCCATAATGTCCCATTGTTTGCTGAGGAAAGATGTGCTAATGACAGGGGTACAAAGATATGAACTGTGGAACTAGTAGGATGACTAGGCTGAGGGATGGGGAGGAATACAGGAGTTACTTGAAATTAGAGAAATCCATGTTCATACCACTGAGTTGTAAGCTGTCCAAGCAAAATATGAGGTGCTGTTTCTCCAATTGGCATGTGGCCTCGCTCTGACAGTGGAGGTGGCCCAGGACAGAAAGGTCAGTGTGGGAATGGGAATGGGCCAAAATGTTTGGCAACCAGGAGATCACCTAAATCAAGGTGGTCTGAATGCAAGTGTTCACCAAAACAGTCAGCAAGTCTACTTTTGGTCTTGCGCTATATTGGAGCCCACACTGGAAGCATGGGATATAGTAGATGAGGTTGGAGGAGGTGCAAGTAAATCTCTGCCCAGCTTTTATTGTCTATCTTCAGTACAATCTGGCAGCTGCAGTTCCTTCCTACACACAAGATCTTGATGAATCTCTTCTGCACCCTCCCCATTGCTTCCACATCCTTCCCGTAATGTGGCAAGCTGAAATGTACACAATACTCATAAGTGCAGTCACACCAATGTTAAGTGTATCTGCAACATGTTCCAACACGACATTCCCAATTCTAATACTCAATCTCTTGCCCAATGGTGGGTGACAAGCTTATCAAATTACATTTGTAACTATCTTATCTAGTGTCACCGCTTTCAGACAGCTATGAATTTCCCCCCAAAATTCTCTCTGCACTCTAATGCTGCTAAGGTCCCTGCTCTTTACTCGACACTTCCTACTTCAATTTGACTTGGAAATATACAGTTGAGCATCGATTGGCTCTGATCTGAAGAATGGAAGACCGTTTTCATGGGAAAGATTGAAATTAGACTCGTTTTGTGATTGTTGAGGAAATAAAGCACAATACGCCAAAATACTGTACTTGTCATTTTAAATAATTGAGTATTTTTCAACTGAAACTTAAAATATTGAAACCAGCTGACTTGCATACACTTTTACAGAGTGTTATGACTCCCAAAGGCCGGTTCCTCAGAGTCGTGTAACAAAATCAAAACCAGGGTCAAGTTTAGATTTTTAAAAAGTCTTTAATTTGTAACACTAAACCTGTCAAAAAGTGCCTCCTTCTCCCAAGCAAACTCCACATAAGTCTGATTATCGAACTTCCTAAAGCGCCGGAACTTCTGCCGGTACGTCTCTGGAACTAATTCATAAGCCCTTAATACCGTGGACTTCACACACTCATAGTCCAGACTGTTGTCAAGAGATAAAGACGAGTACACCTCCCGTGCTTTACCCACAAGAACACACTGCAATAGCAAGGCCCACATGTCCCTAGGCCACTTCAAGGACGAAGCCACCCGTTCAAACACTGCGAAATACTTGTCCACATCCTTCTCATTAAACGGGGGAACCAGGCGGATGTTCTTGCTCATATCACCGACTTTATAGCCTGTTTCCACGAATGCTTATCAACAGACACCTGATAGCTGTCTGCCAGCAATAACAACTGCTCCTTCGTACATTTGTCAAACAACTCCTGACTAGGAGCCTCGATAAAGTCATCCACTTTAAACTCCATATCAAATGTCAGGACCAAATAACCAGCCAAACCCAGGGCACAAATGTCACCACAATTGGAAGGAAAAAAATCCCCTCACAACACAGAATTCCTCAGTCACCAGAAGCCTACCTTAAAAAAAAAACCCCAAACTGTCTAGAGTCCTCAAAGCTTAGGACGAGCCCCCATTTTGTTACGACTCCCAAAGGCTGGTTCCTCAGAGTCGCATAACAAATCAAAACCAGGGTCAAGTTTAGATTTTAAAAAAGTCTTTAATTTGTAACGCTAAACAAAACTCGAACCTGATTTTTAAAGAACACGGTTAGGGACCAGAATCGGCTATCAAATTATATATAAGTGTGCTCCAGCCAGCCTCTCAATAGGCCGTCGGACCGAAGATTCTAAACTGCCTATATAGCCCTAACTCTGCAACCAAAACTAACCGAAAACTCTCAGGTCATCCCTTCCGTCCCAATAGAACATTAATTTACAAAAGTATGCGACAAATATACAAAGTGCGGTGCCATGCGGCCAGGCCTCCTGCAGCTCAGCCCGGCACCTCTTCCTCCAGGGATCTATCTTGAAGAGAGAGAGAATTCTGGGAGCTTCTGCCTTTTAAAGCTCCCGATGAGTCACCTGACGTAGCTGGGCCAATCGGGTACCGAAGTTGTTAACCCCTTGATTCCTGGCACCCAGCCACGGCCTGCAGAGAAACAGAAAGGTAAGTACACAGCATTCACCAGGGGGAGAGGAAGTACCTAACACAGAGTTTTGAACATTCTCTCTAAATTTCTAAATTTCCCTCTCTTTTTCTATCTCTTCACACTCCAATTCCCTCTATTTTTAGCAAATAGGCATTATTGGACAGAATGAATACTGCAAGGTTCTGTACATATGTTGAGAATGACAGCATTACTAGTTTTACATTAGGAATATTCGATTTCATAGTACCCAGAACAAACATCATTACACCACCAAGACAATCAAGTTACAAAGAGATAACAAGATGAGTTTTTCCCATAGGGTATTTTTTAAACACGAAACCAGAATTTAATGTCTTTTTCAGACAGGAATTATTGTAAGACAAAAGAGAAAAAGATGAGTTCAATAACAATTTTCTATGCAGGGTATATTGAAATGAAAGTACTGACTTGATCATTGCTGCAAGGCAGCATTGAGAACGTGGATAACAGAATATTTTGAAGACAATCTGTTCATGAACAGCCCCCATACAACATTTTCAGAGATGATTCCCAGGATTTTGCTTTCGATATCTATCTGGAAGTTCATTGCACATTCAATCACTTTCTGGATGAATACATTTCCTGATCTCAGCATTACAAATTATTTTTGAAATGATGTAAGGTAGACAAAAATGCTGGAGAAACTCAGCAGGTGAGGCAGCATCTATGGAGCGAAGGAATGGATGATGTTTTGGGACGAGACCCTTCTTCAGACTCATTATGTATATGTTTACAATTTAGAGACAGTCCAGGTATACTGTTTTTGTAACAATGCCAAAAAAGATCCTCTTACAGTTCTTTTATCTTCAGCTGGAAATGTAAAATCCTTCTGATATCCCTCATGGCTTATATTTTACACATGGCCTTTGGTGCTTTAACTTTCCTTTGGTTCCGGCAAGCAAGTTGAATAAGCAAGTTCGGTATTCCGACAAATGCAAGGAATCATGGGATTTGTCAAAGGTCATTCGGCCATAAAGAAAAAGCGAATGAAGCGCTGGCTGAAGAAACTGTGTATAATTTCTCATCTTTATTCATAATTTATGTGTAAAAATGTATTTAGCCTGAGGAACGGGGGTGCCGTGTGGCCACATTATAGGAAAATTAATGTCTTCCAGACTGAAAAACAACGATGATAGTTTCTGAGTCGAATTTCACTATTCTGCTAATTTCAAGGCAATGGAATTGTTCAGCCAACCCTAGCCAGGCTAACCGATAGCCCCGGACCGACAACACCAGCGGCCCCAGGCCCACAGCCCGACGGGCCGAGGACCGCCACCCAAATTAATCTCCCAACAGTCATAAAACACAAAATACATGTGACGTGAAATTAAAGTGATGAGTGGAAAGGATTGGGGATGTGCAAAGATTGGGGAGAGGAGTCAGTCTACCACACAACAGAAGGGGGAGGAGTTGTACAGTTTAATAGCCACAGGGAAGAAGGATCTCCTGTGGCATTCTGTGCTGCATCTTGCAACCAGTCTGTGGTTGAAGGTACTCCTCAGGTTGACCAGTGTGTCATGGAGGGGGTGAGCAGTATTGTCCAAGATGCCCACACAGTTTGAGGAGCATCCTCCCCCTCCTGCAGTAAGATGAAACCTGATGATAACCTCACAAATGCTCCATGGGTTTTTCCCCAACCTTGTAGCCCACTTCCAATTATGTGACTGAACTCATCTGATGGCTATTTGTTACCTCCATCCTCCAGACACAGCTACCATTTCCAAACCTTGGTTTAACTTGGAAGTTCACCGGGAACCATTAGGAAGTTTACATTCATCACAGATAATGGGAGCCAGTAGGTCCACAAAGTGTGGAGATTGGCCAAACAGGAATTTTCCCCACCTAATTCATACAGTCGGCTGTTTAGCTTTATATGTAAATAATTCTCTTAATTCTGTACATTTACTCAGTTTTCTGCAAGGAATGGAAGACCAATCTACAAATCCAATACTTGGGATTTTTAAATGTCTAATAGAAGCCTGGTATCCCAAGGATGAACCTCTAATTACAGAGCTGAACCCGTCAATAATACCCGTGACAGTATACCTGAATATTTTCAACATTCATCAGCACACACGTTCGATTCCAGGAACGTTTACATGGATCACTCATACCTGCAGCCGAAGGATGTGGATTCAAATCCTATTCCAAAGATTTGTGCACAAAAAGCAAGGGGGTCACTTCAGTTCAGTTGGGAGAGAGAACTGCAGAAGGGTTACATCATAAACCACTAAATGCTGGAGTAACTAAGCAGGACGGGCAGCATCTCTGGAGAGAAGGACTGGGTGATGTCTCGGGTCGAGACCCTTCTTCAGACTCCGGTATTTCCTCATATCCCTGATATTTTGCTCTCAGCCATCATCTAAAAGAATCTGCCAGTTCAGCTCAGACTTGGTTGCAAATGGACTGTGATTAGCTTTCAGTGCAAAACTAGTAATATTTCCATAGATCGTCTTTCCCTGCAAGTTGCTTAAAAATATTCCAAGCATATTCCAACAGAAAACTAATGACATGTTGGCCCTCATAACAAGAGGAGTTGAGTATAGGAGCAAAGAGGTCCTTCTGCAGTGGTACAGGGCCCTAGTGAGACCACACCTGGAGTATTGTGTGCAGTTTTGTCACCAAATTTGAGGAAGGACATTCTTGCTATTGAGGGAGTGCAGCGTAGGTTCACAAGGTTAATTCCCGTGATGGCGGGACTGTCATATGTTGATAGAATGAAGCGACTGGGCTTGCATACTCTGGAATTTAAAAGGATGAGAGGAGATCTTATTGAAACATGAGATTATTAAGGGATTGGACACGCTAGAGGCAGGAAACATGTTCCCGATGTTGGGGGGGTCTAGAACCAGGGGCCACAGTTTAAGAATGAGTAAGTAATTTAGAACGGAGATGAGGAAAAACTTTTTCACACAGAGGGTTGTAAATTTGTGGAATTCTCTGCGTCAGAAGGCAGTGGAGGCCAAATCTCTGGATGCTTTTAAGAGAGAGTTAGATAGAGCTCTTAAATATCAGGCAGCAAAGGGGTACTGTTTGTGGATAATCAGCCATGATCACAGTGAATGGCGGTGGTGGCTCGAAGGGCCTACTCCTGCACCTATTGTCTATTGTATATTGTATAAATTGTGGACGGCAACTTCATCTTACAAAGGACTGACACTGCCCATCGACAAACAGTTCAATACTTATGATCAGCCACCATTGCAAGTCAAATCTGAATAAACAAGATGTTTGTAATGATGTGATGGTTTCCGTTTGCACAACATGTGCAGAGTGCAAGTACCTATTGATATCTCGTACACACGCGCATCTGAATTTAATTATGGCCTCCCCCCAAAACACATGATTACCCAGAGATAGTCCGAGCTCATCATTTTGTAGTTAACCAAACAATACAAAACATTTATTCAGGACTTACGTTTCCTAAATGTTGATAATACAAACTATAAAAGATTGTCCTTGTAATTGAGGCAGTGTATCCTTGTGAATCCAATGTATCCAGTGTATCCTTGTGATTGAGGCAGTGCAGCATAGGTTCACGCGATTGATCCCTGGGATGGCGGGACTTTCATATGAGGAAAGATTGAAAAGACTAGGCTTCTATTCACTGGAGTTTAGAAGGATGAGGGGGGATCTTATAGAAACATATAAATTATAAAAGGACTGGACAAGCTAGATGCGGGAAAAATGTTCCCAATGTTGGGTGAGTCCAGATCCAGGGGCCACAGTCTTAGAATAAAGGGAAGGCCCTTTAAGACTGAGGTGAGAAAAAAACGTTTTCACCCAGAGAGTTGTGAATTTGTGGAATTCCCTGCCACAGAGGGCAGTGGAGGCCAAATCACTGGATGGATTTAAGAGAGAGTTAGATAGAGCTCTAGGGGTTGGTGGAATCAAGGGATATGGGGAGAAGGCAGGCACGGGTTATTGATTGGGGACAATTAGCCATGATCGCAATGAATGGCAGTGCTGGCTCAAAGGGCCGAATAGCCTCCTCCTGCACCTATGTTCTATGTTTCTATGTTTATATCATTACCTTAATATAAATTCAATTATGCAAGCTGTTTTTTTTTCCCCAGTGTTACAAAATTATAAACAGATCTTTTTCCAGCAATAAGAATTACGATTTCCAAGTCATTTTTGTTCCATAAATTAATCTGGGCACTTCCCAGAGGGATTTGCGTTTGTACTAGTGATGTCTCCCATGTTTAATGCAGCAAAATATGTCAAATCTCTAGCATTGTTTTCACAGTCATGTTTTTTTTTACCCAAACGTTGGCAAATTTAAATACAAAACAAGAAAATATGCTTTTGGCTGTTTATGCTGCAACTGTCTAATTTAAAGGACTAGTCAAACACTCCCTTGTAACTTTTACATTTTGCTCCACAACACACTGGATGCTGCTCTCTTTCCATCAACAATGCTTAATCACTAGAAAGGTTTCTGTTGAACTCCACTGCTATTTCAGAACTCCTCATGTACACATGTGCAGTGGATTTAATTTTCCACTCAAAGGTCAAGTGTTGGACATCCAACTTAATGCCCCACTCTAAACTCAGGACTGAGACCAGACAGAGGACAAACACCCCCCGCTGAGGAACTCGATACACATACATATATAGTATAACCCTATTTATTGGAGATAGACAAAAAATGCTGGAGTAACTCAGCGGGACAGACAGTATCACTGGAGAGAAGGAATGGGTGACTTCTCAGGTTGAGACCAGGCTCTTGAAAAAGGGTCTTGACCCGAAATGTCACCCATTCCATCTCTCCAGAGATGCTGCCTGCCCAGCTGAGTTACTCCAGCATTTTGTGTCTGTCTTTGGTGTAAACCAGCATCTGCAGTTCTTTCCTACCTATTGGAATTGGAATTGAGCTGTGGCATCAATTGAACAGTAGTTTTAAGAGTAATTTTACTACATGTAAATATCATAAATTTACTGAAATAGACCTTTAATTGTATTTTATCAATTACAGATCCTTTCACATGCCTGTGATCAAAAGTGTTTAAAGACACTTCTCAAAGGTCTTTGACCAGTTGCAAAAACCCCATTGGGACAGAGTAAAGAGAGAGGCTGGACAAATCACAAAATCACAAAAAAAAGACAAATCTGAAGAAGGGTCAGAAACATCACCCATTTCTTCTCTCCAGAGATGTTGCCTGTCCCACTGGGCTACTCGAGCATTTTGTGTCTATCTTCGGTGTAAACCTTCCTAAAGAGTGCAGTCCATTGTTGTATGAGCTCTGAGAATCCTTACCTGAAGGAATCCCCTACACCTATTGGAGATGCAAGTCAGTGTGGAAAAGCCTGCAGCTTCTGCTAGTGCAGTTCATGGGCAGACTCATGCATTGGGAGACAAATTTGCTTCCCTGTGTAAGCAGGTTCTTTGGAGATGTCACCCACAGTGCTCTTCTCAAAACTGGGACACAACCTTTCCTTTTATTCACAGTTCCTGAATGTTCAATAAGTTATTTTTAATCCAAATTCCTGGCATGGGAATAGCCACACAATATAGGTTTCACCGCTTCAGACTGAGATAAGGAGGAAGTTATTTTCTCAATTCATTCATTCATCATCGTTGAAAACATTAGCAACGCAGTGCTGGTTTCCAACGGGAACGGTGACGGACGCACCACACATCTCTGTCCTGCATCCCGTTCCTATGGACTTCCGCCGCTGGAAATGTAGGATTTTTGTGTGTGTGCTTTATCATCATTCCTTACAATGCCATGTACGACAGTGATCGCAACTTCTACTCAAATGTGGATGGCTGTTGGCTCTCTGGAAGCTCATCTGCCCTTTGACAGGCCTTGTTTTTGGTCCTGCTGGGGATCCACAGCCCCCTCCTCACCTGGCGAACCAGGTGGGGGAGACGGTTTAGTTGCGGACTATCCGACCATGGAGCAGGTAGCACAGGATTACATGGTACCCGCGGTGGGGGGAACTCCCCCCGACCTGACCTTTTCTCAAAGTATTGCCAATCTTTGGAGTTCTTTACTGCAGAGAGCAAGGGGTGCTGCCTGACTGTGTTTATGACAAAGATTCCCCCAAAGTACAAAGTCTAAAGGCCCTGTCCCACGATGTGAGTTTACCCAAGAGCTCTCCCGAGTAAAAAAAAAAAATCAAACTCGTGGTGAGTACGTAGAATGTACGTACCGGGTAAGTCGGAGCTCGTGGATGTCTCGTAGCGGCTCGTAATGCTAACAGCAGGTACTCGGGAAACGCGGAAACTCGTGAAGTTTTTTTCAACAGTGTGAAAAATTTCCAAGAGTAAAAAAATACTGGTGATGAAGTACCACGAGTTTTTTTAAAAAATGAACCCGGGATCGTGGGACAGGGGCTTTAGCGTATGAGGGTAAGATAGTAAAGTGCAGCTGAGACCTAGGGTCAGAAAAACTAGAATCATATTGAGGATGGAACAGAGCTGAAGTATAGTTATTGTGTTATCCCAGGCACCTTCACTCACCTATATTGGTACAAGAACCTAATCGATTAATTAAATGTGATCTTCAACTGCCTCAAGCTACATGGGGCAGATAAAACTTGTTGCCCATAAAACTTGATTATACAATACGATAAATAAAGTTCTATCCCAGGAGGGGAATTGATTTGCCAACAGTCATAAAACACAAGATACATTAAATTAAAATGACGAGTGGAAAGGATTGGGATGTGCAAAGATTTTTTTTGGGGGGGGGCAATCAAATACACACTTGGAACATTCACAAATTGGGGGATATGGCAAGTGTGGCCACTGGGTTTCAAACTATAGCTGTAAAAGTTACATTTAAAATGCTGGAAATACAAATCAGGCCAGTCAGTATCTAAACACAGGCTTCTTCAGGCCAAAGCGCTGAAGGTACTTCATTGAAAAAGTATTTAGAATCGATGGATTCACCCATCACTAAGATGCAGTTAAAACAATTGCCAACTGCTCATGAAGAAAATGACTTGCTGAAGATCCTAGACAAAGAAGGTACAAGGAACTGCAGATGCTGATTTACAAAAAAAAAGTGCTGAAGTCAGCAGGTCAGGCAGCATCTCTGGAGAACGTGGATAGGTGACATTTCTGGTTGGGACACTTCTTCAGATTGATTGTGATGAGAGGAGGAGAAAGCTGGAAGAGTTGTTGATAGGCAGATGGTTGTGCAAAGGACAGAATTGGAAAGAGGTATGAGATAATGATAGAAGAGTTGCAAATTGTGAAGCCAGAGGAAGGAATAGAGGTGGAAGGGGAGAAATAGAGCACAGGGGAGAAGATGGGAGGAAAGTGTTTGGGAAGAACATTGGGGCAGTTGTAAGTAAGTTGATTACCAACATTTTGCGAATTCAACGTTCATACCATTAGGTTATAACTGAGCGGAATACGAGGTGCTGTTCCTCCATGCCTCACGCTAACAATGGAGGAGGCCCAGGACAGAAAGGTCAGTATGGGAAGGGGAAGGAGAGTTTACGTGCCCTCTGTCAGCCAATGTCTACTGGTTTCTAACTACTTGAACTCCCCTACTCATGCCGATATTTCTGTCCTGTGCCTCTTCCAATGCCAGAGTGAGGCCACAAGTAAATTGGAGGACCAGCACTTCATATTCTGCTTGGGGAGCTTACCAACTAACAGCATGGACATCGAATTCTCCAATTGTAGGCATCCATCTTTCAATCTCCACCCCCACCTTTGCTGTGCCTCAACTGAATCAATTCCACAACCCCCCCCTATAAAAAGCCAGTTCGGTATTCCGAAAAACGCAAGGAATCATGGGATTTGTCAAAGGTAATTCGAGAATAAAAAAAGCAAATGGGGTGCATGGTAGCGGGGGAGAGTGGGGTGTAACAGCGAGAGATAAGGGGCAGATGCGAGTGGGAGACAGGGAGGGACGGAAGAGGTGGGGGAAGAGAGGTTTCAGTTAGACAACCACTGGTAAAGCCATGGCTCGTTGCTTCTAGGAGAGTCGAGAAAAAGTCTTCAATTGAGAGAATGCAACTTCAGAACACCCTCGTCTCGATGCGCTGGAGTTTTCCTCGGGCGCAAGGAACAAATGACCTAAAGTTTGCATTGAGTGAACTGAGTGTTCTTACCGTCCTCGTCGTACACCGGCGTTTTGTGAGAGTGGCTGGATCCAGGGATCGAGGAGTCAGCGCCCGACAGGTGAGCGGCCCGCAGTAGCAGGAGCCTCTCTGCTCACTCGCCGCTGGAAGAACTGACACCACCACTCCCCCTCGGGTCGGGCACTGCCTCCTCCACCCCGCGGCCGACTGGGATTCCAGAGCATCGTCGATACTATGGAAGTTAGAAATAATTAACTTGTTTATAACTTTAAGTATTCTGTAGGTCCACCAAACCTCTCTATTACCTCGTTGATTAGAAACTTTACTACGTAAAGGCTGTAGTAAAGTTTCTGATGAATGAGATAATAGAGCGGTTTGTAGACCTACAGAAATCAGTTTTGACAACGAATAGTTTTCAATCAGAGGGAAGTCAAGCTGGTGCTACAGGCCCTTAGAGTAAAACACTGATTTGGGTGTGTGATACCTGCAGTCACAGGGCATGGTGGAAAGAATATATGGAACATTGAAGGATAAGAAAAGTAAGATTTGTGTAACTACAAATATAAATTGGATCGATGCCCTGCCATTGGCACTGAAGAGATGTTGCATGTAAACTAACTGAATAACCCACATAACATACTTTTCACATAACATCACATGAGATACTTACTGGCCGACCCATGTAGGTGGCACAATGGAGAGGTCCCTACAAGGGACCGAGTTTGCTACAGTTTGAGGTAGATTTTAAGCAGTATATGCAGTAGTTAATTATGATATTATGATTAATTATGATATACATCTATTTATGTACAGGGAAAGCAAAAGCAGTTGGAGGTGGACCAGGAGGAAGGACCCTTTAAACCTGGAGACAAGGTGTATGTATGAGCTTTCCGAACCACCCACCTCTGTTCAGGTAGAAGGTTGATCTACCTGGTACCATCTCAATCCTTACATGAGGGCTGTCCCGCAGGTACGACTCCATAATAGCCCTGAGGTAAGTGAACAGGAGGACAAAGAAGTGAGGGAAGAGCAGAGCTCTAACAAGATCATGTGAGGTTTTTGGAGATGTTGGTGACTATGAGACTGGTGTAAATGAGGTCAGAATAAGGGGGTGTTTGCGTCCTCTTTGGGGAACACTGCTGTACCTTTATCACCAATAATACTAGCCCGGAGGGGTCTTTCACTAAAGCCACGGATAAGCTAAAAACCTAAGGAGTGAGGTTAAAAGAAAACGTAGGGTTCAGACATCAATTGTTTGGATGGCTGGAGAGCATGTTGGGGGGTTGGGGAGCATGACTGATTAAAATTGGTTTGACTATTGGGGTCGCATTACTTGCAGTGGCAATAATGTTGTGCTGTGTTTTCCCCAGTATTACGTTTCTCCTGGTGAAAGCTACTGTGAAGGAACTGCCAATGAGAACGGGTGAAGATGAATCTGGCCCTCAAGGGAAGTGGACCTCGTTGATAGAATACTACCACAATAGAGAACGAGTGTTAGTAAAATGTTACACGGAGTCTGTAAGGGAAGCTGGGTCTTGTTTTCCTGCCGCACATAATGGGGGTGGGTTTTTGGCCCAGTTTCTCAGGGAGCAAGAGAAAGAACGCTATACAACATTACACTAACTTAATTAAAAGAGCCGGCATTTTAGGGCTCTATGGGTGATTTGACCTGGGGGATGTATGTGTGGTTTTCTTTATCTTTTGAGACTTGGTGGAGTCCCAGAGGAGGGAGTTAAAAGGAAGTTATAAACAAGTTACTTTAAGTTATAACTAAGTTACTTATTTCTACTTTTGCACCTTTGTATTCTTAATAAATACATTTATATCCTTGTATTAAACAAAATGGTGTGCGTAGCTTTAAGGGCCTGTCCCACCAGCATGCGACTCCATGCGGTGAGCGCGACCTAACGTGGACTGGCCTCACAGGGCCGGTCCCACTTCGATCGCCGGAGCCGTATAGAATTGTGCGGAGCTGATCCCGACATCGTGCGGGGCTCCGAAAAACTGACAGTGTTCAAAAATTCCGCGCAGCAACGGCCTGTCGGCCCACAGCCGTGTCAACGCATTACGCACCGCCTCGACATCGTGTTGCCGTGACCCTCTATATATGTTCCTCCGTGGCCCTCTCTATATGTGCCTCCGTGACCCTCTCTATATGTGCCTCCGTGACCCTCTCTATATGAGCCTCCGTGACCCTGTCTCCGTGTGCCTCCATGGCCCTCTCTCCGTGCCTTCATGACCTTCTCTTTGTGTGCCTCCGTGGCCCTCTCTGTGTGCCTCCGTGGCCCTCTCTGTGTGTGCCTCCGTGGCCCTCTCTGTGTGTGTGTGTGTCCCTCTCTGTCCTTGCAAACCTACCACGGACTTGGCTCCAATTTTGCGCCACTCACTCCACCTCCGCGCGGCCCCCGCTGCCGGTTTGGTCGCGCTCTCCGCATGGTGTCGCATGCTGGTGGGACAGGCCCTTTACCTAAAATGTAGCTGGGAGATTAGAAGTAATAGTTTTGAATTTCAGGGCAGCCGAGAGAGGAAGAGATACGAGGGGAAATGTAAAGACTGAACCAAGGTCGGAAGTTAATGGTGGCGAGGCAGAGAATACTAGAATCAAAGACAGATTGGTGCCAGAGGAGTACAGCATGAAAGATAATGTAGCAGAGATAGGGCTGAAAAACCGATAAAAAGCTGCTTGTTTCTGTGAGCCGGAGAGCAATCAGAGAAGGGACAGGTGGTGTCGTCTCTGAATGTTTCAGCTGTTATTTGCAAATAAAGGCTTTTGTCTTCTTGAAGAATTCTCCGTGTCTGTGCCACCTGAATTAATTCTGAGTATTGAAAGCCACGACAATACCTCACATCAGCTCCTGATCCCCCGCCGCTGGTCCGGACGGATAATGGACCAACGTTGGTTGAGCTGAAGCTGGGATCCAACCACTCTCACAAAATGCCGGTCGATGTACGACGAGGACATTAAGAACACTCAGTTCACTCAACGCAACTCGACTTTGTCTGTGGAGCTGGAGTTGGTGCTTCTTTTCCACGCTGCCTGCGAGCCTGGACCGCCGCTGCGACGGGCTAGCGCCCCACCGGGACAGTCAGGGGCCAGCTGGAGCCTCCCCCCCCCCCCCCCCCCCCCACCCCCACTGCGCTCCGCCACACTCGTCCCGCTCCCGCTGGCCCGGGGCCACCCCGGATGGGACACTCGGGAGGGGGACGGCCAGCTACGGCTGGATATGGACGAGACGCATGTCTGCACCCATGCAGACGCGAGTCTTTGGCTCAGGTGACCTATGCATGCGCAGTTGGATTACCGAACGGGCTTATTCCTTCCTCTAGCTTCACAAATTGCAACTCTATTCTCAGCTCACACGTTAATCTTTGCATGTCTGGCATTTGTCTATTTGCCCATAACCACCCCCCCATATATCTACCTATCGCTCGCCAGGCTATGACCTGCCCCTCCTCTCTTCCAGCTATCCTCCTGTCCCCACCACAATCAGCCTGAAGAAGGGTCCCAAAACATCACCTATCCATGTTCCCCAGCGATTATGCCTGACCCACTTAATCCAGTTTATTTTTTAACCGAAACAATGTCCTTGGCATATTTTGAAAGGTCAAAATATAACAGCTTTAATATGACCAGTTGTAATTGGAGAAGCCCACGGAGATAAAGGAGGATTACAAAGAAAAAATAGCCTTGATACAAGCAAATCAAATAATTAGTCAAGGAGCTAGAAATAGTCCTTGCAGAGTTCTGGCAGCAAGTGCAATAAAACTCCATTCATCAGGCACCTTTGGGTCTGTGTTGGTACTGGACTAGAACACACTGCAGACACTGAATGTTACTCCTATTAATAGTAGAAACTTGTGTAGGAAGGATCTGCAGATGCTGGTTTACACCAAAAGATAGACACAACGACGCAGGAGGTTTTATCCAGCCCCGACCCAGGGTCAGTTCGCCCGGCGCGGGGAACTGAGAGTCCCCCACCCCCTCCCTCGATACAGGAGCTTGATCACCCCGACGCGAGGGCCCAAACGTCGGCGGCTACGGGAGCCAAGATCCCCCCACCAACGGAAGGCTCGAGGACTCTGATCACGGGAGAACAAAGAAGGGAAGAGATTGAACTTTCTTTTCGCCTTCCATCACAGTGAGGAATGTGGAGGAGTCACTGTGGTGGATGTTTATGTTAAAATGTATTTTGTGTGTTCTGTTGCTTTTTATGGTATGATGACTGTATGCCAAATTAAATTCCTCGTGTGTTGCCAAACATACTTGGCTAATAAACTATGATTATGAAAAGCTGGAGTAACTCAGTGGGTCAGGCGGTTTTCCGGAGAAAAGGAATAGGTGATGTTTCAGGGTCGAGGCCCTTCGTCAGGCTGGAGAAGCGTCACGACCCGAAACGTCATCCATCCCTTTTCTCCTGATATGCTGCCTAACCCTCTGAGTTACACCAGCTTTAAAAAAAAAAAAAATAGCTTAACATGCTTTGTTCCCCTTATTTTGTTTACGTGTTATATAGTAGTATGGTAATTTTACCTGTGAATTAAAAAAAAAAATCAGGAAACTGCGACAGCTTGTACTTAAAGGGAGCAGGAAATAGAAACAGACTGAAACATAAAAACAGCCCGGATTCCAGCTCTGGACTAATGAGTGGACCAGCTGCAATTTCCAAACAATTGGATGGCAGATTATCAGAGTAGCTTTTTGATTTCCAATACTGATCATTAATTGAACCAAATGGGTGAAAACAGGTGGGCTGGGATGGGATTAATTGTCAAGGAGTCGTTTTGGCAGTGCAAGAAATTGGATTTGATTTACACTTGCCTGTCAACAAAACCAATAATGGGATCGGCCATCCATTTTACATTGTACCTCATTCTATTTGGCTTCTGCTGGCAAGAAGGCTGTAGAACTGGGTGGCATCATGAAAACTGACAACAGTTTGGTCAATTTACTGGAGACCAGCATTCAGACATGAAAAAAAAATGAGGGATCCCTGGAGACATCAGTTAGATGAGAGAGAATGAAGAGAAGAAAAAAATGTATGGGCAGAGAATATTGTAGCTATTTCTGGATTGTTGATGGAACCACTCAGTCGGTGAAGGAAGTGAGAGGCTGGAGGTTGACTGTATTAAAGGTTATCTTCATGTCAATGAGGAACATGCTCTCAGTGTAAATTACCATGGGGGAGGAGAAGGATCATAAGAAAACCCATTACATAATGTAAGATTCGGCAGTACACAATGTCATAATTTTGCATCCAAGGAAAATCCACATTTTATTTTAATAAGTAATTTGTAAAATGATGAAATGGAAAAAAAAAGTGCCTTTGGCCACAAATTGTGCTCCATAGTAGGAGATGGGCAGACAAAAGTATGTGATATTATAAATTTAATTTTGTAAGTACTTGTAGGGGCCATCTTGTTCCTTCAGCAGGTGTCAGTAATGCAATGAAGGGCAAACAATACCAACACCGTCTAAAATTGCAAACACACACGAATATAGCAACTAAAATTATTTATTTTTTGCCTTGACACATGTTCATTCTAAAAATGCCCATGGAAACATTATGGTTTTTAACATCATCTCTCAAAACTATACAAAATGTACCTTTTTTAAAATAAAAAAAAAAGGGCTGGCAATCAGAGTTCAAATATTCTTTCAACCTCAAAAATAGAACATGAAATACATTATTTACAAAACCAAGGAAACATTATCATTTAATATATACATTGTGAAGCTGAAGGTTCCTGCTACAAATAAAACCCCCTTGAATAATTCCTTTATAAAGAATCCCACTGACAAAAGCCCATCCAAACAAACAAATACTGTTAACTTTGTTCACCCAGTTGATTCCTAATAAAGTTTGTACAATTTATAGTAGGAGAAGAATGAAGGTCATGGTGAAACAAGCCAGCAAAATATTCTGCTTTCTTTTTCTAAAATACAACAGGAGAAGAAAGATTTTGGTTTCTTTATGATTAAGTAAAAAGAAGCTTAACCATGCGGATGGATCTATGTATCAAAAGAGCTGCCGTTTATATTTTAATGAACACTCATACCAAGAGCTCTCATGTACAGCATGTTCTATATCCAGCACAAACAATCCCAATGCCAGTGTAACAGCACTCCCACTGCAAGTCCATACTGTGCCAACCCACTAAAGGCCACAAGATCTATAATACAGTTTCTGTAGGGGAGTGTGCTGTCATTGTAAGAAATGCAACTCACTTTTGGAACAAAAAGTTCAAAATTCTCCTTATAACAAAGTCATCCAGAAACAAAAAGACATCTCTCGGAGCAGATGAGCCATTATTATATTTCGAACATCTGCCCTTTGCCTCCAGTTCAGTCGCACCGTTGCCCTGTAACCTTCTATCCTGAAACATTAAAACTATGCACAGGTTGAGTTGAACATTACTTTTTGTAGGTCTAGTTTGAAACAATATTTGGGAATGGAGATGCGGAAGCGTGGGAAAGGAATCTCGCAGCGTCACTGTGTGTCCACTTCCCGGGGCTCCCCTCCTCCAAACAGCATATGATTAGGAAGCACTGCCGCGTTTGTGAGCACAATGACGTGGGACTGCCGGATTCTATGATCACTCTGCGGGTTGGTTCCCATGGCCCCTTTCTGATCTTCCTGCTTGGCCGCAGTCTGTGTGACAGGTTGCTTGGTTTCGGGTGCTTTGATCACAGATGTGAAGACCGTGCCTTGCGGTTGATGCATAACCTGCTGACTGGTAGCGGCGAAGGTCACCACAGGAGTGGCAGCACCCATCACGCTGGACAAAGACACGGTGTGTGTTGTATTATCTGGCAGCTGTGGGCTGGCTGGAAGAACCTGCTGAAAGCTGGTACCGTGGATAGCGAGAGAGGTGGGTGCAACTATTTTTGCAATGAGCGACTTCTCTTGCAAGGTGACGTTTTCTTTCAGCACAGTCCCTTGATGGGAAGATGGAACTGTTTGGAAAATGAACTTGGGAGAGGACATGGCTAAATCAGTGCTGGTGATCACAGTCGTGAGAGGAACAGTTTGCAACGTCACGGTACCAATTCGTTGAGCTCCTGGTGATACGACCACAGGAACCTGCGATGGGCTCTTCATTGTTCTGGGAGAAAGAACAAAACCAGCAGATCAGAACAAAGTTTTCCACAACATTCAGACTTCTGTCCTTTCAAACATTTCCTAAATTTCACACCCGTAGTTGCTTTCAGAAAGATATTTATCCTTCTTTTTTCTCCAAGTTAATTTTATTTGCAACAGCCTAATAATCTTCGAGGTTGAGAACGGTTCCACTGGAAAACCTAACATCAACACAAGAGTCAAACAATCAGGAACAGGCCCTTCAACCCATGCTGATTATCAAATCACTCATTTTTACACTAATCCAACCCTATTTTATTCTTCCAAATTCCCCATAAACTACCCTTCCCACCCCTAGACTCTACTCCGCACTTACACACGATGCAATTTATAGTGGCCAAATAACCTACCAACTTGTACGTCTTTGAGATGTGGAAGGAAATACATGTGGAACTAGGAAGAATGCGCAAACTCCACCAACTTTTACCCCATTCAACTCTCTGTCCTTGGCCAACTCACCGGGCAAAACAATTGACATTTTAGAACGCAAGAGCAGGATTTCTGGTGCATACCACTATCTTGCCACTCCCACGCAAGGTGTACATTGATTAAAGACTCGCCAATCCACTATTTGAAGCCCATCCAACAAATGAACCACAAAGGCACTGCCACCCTACCACTTGAAGGTTTCCAGGTATTCCTGAGCAGCAGGGAGGGATAAAAGATGTTATAGAAACTTACAAGATTCTTAAGGGGTTGGACAGGCTAGATGTAGGAAGATTGTTCCCGATGTTGGGGACGTCCAGGACAAGGGGTCACAGCTTAAGGATAAGGGGGAAATCCTTTAGGACCGAGATGAGAAGGAATTTTTTCACACAGAGAGTGGTGGGTCTCTGGAACTCTCTGCCACAGAGGGTAGTTGAGGCCAGTTCATTGGCTATATTTAAGAGGGAGTTAGATGTGGCCCTTGTGGCTAAGGGGATCAGAGGGTATGGAGAGAAGGCAGGTACGGGATACTGAGTTGGATGATCAGCCATGATCATATTGAATGGCGGTGCAGGCTCGAAGGGCCGAATGGCCTACTCCTGCACCTAATTTCTATGTTTCTATGTTTCTATAACAAAAGTTTATATGTGGCAGCAGAAAAGTCATTCAAATTTAGAAGCTTTGGCATTTCGTTTATTAATAAATACCAGCCATGTGTCACAGCCCTGTAACTGCCACAATTTAGCTGGCTCGGTCCAAGGGAGCATCATATAGGAGGGGAGGAAAATTAAGTCTTAATATTTCCTTAACCTAATTGAGCACATCCTGTTCTTCTCAAGTCCGGTACATTCAACGTGCAGTACTACTAGCCAAAAGTTTCCAACGCAAACCACTGCAAGGAGTATTTCTGTTGGGGAACGAAGTCAATCACGGCACAACAGCCAGGGAGTTTATGACTAAAGAAGTCAGCAACCAAAACTCTGAAACCACCCAAGTCCATGCAGAGCTAGAGCAAAACCTCAGCCAAACGAAACGTGCTGCAATCCCGCACAAAGCACTGGCAAGGCCCTTGTTGCAGATTCTTCTGAGACTGCGTTAACTCTCAAGACACTAGTTTATTGATGAAGATATTGATTATGTGGAACAGCATTGGGGGAATCACAGTATTAATAAGCTAGACTGGCTGATCCATGTCAGTGGCTGGATGTGCTATGTCCTGGGAGGGGAGCTCAGTGAAAGATTAGAGATTACTGGCTGCATCATCACTAATAAACTAGTCCCCAGTAAGCCATCATACTGTCTCAGTGACCCCTCCTCTGGGATAAGTGCAAGGGAGGCATCCAGAACAGACGTGCCAGACTATTTTACCATAGCATTTACCATTACTACAAAAGACCGAATATAGAGCTTTGCACTCATTTGCTAAAATTATATAAAAGGTTCGTTGTCCTGTATCAATCTGATTACTATGTGGGAAGAATCTGCAGATGCTGGTTTAAACCAAAGATAGACACAAAAAGCTGGCATACTCAGTGGGACAGGCAGCATCTCTGGAGAGAAGGAATAGGTGATGTTTCGGGTCGAGACCCTTCACACTGAAAAAGGGTCTTGACCCGAAACCTGACCTATTCCTTTTCTCCAGAGACCCTGTCTAACCCGCTGAGTTACTCCAGCTTTTTTGTGTCTATCAGTCTCATAACTTCCTGTTATCATTTCACCATTTCAAGAGGTTGCTATCGATCTTTTAAGTACTCTTACGATACAAGTAGGCCAGTTGGCCCATTGCGTCCATGCCAACCCTCAGAGCAACCCCGTTTGCCCAGGTCTTCTCTCTCTTGCTCTGTTGGTCTCACATGCCCAATTCTCCTTCCACCCACCTACGTTAGGGGCGATTTACAAAGGCCAATTAATCCATCAGCCAGCACGTCTTTGAGATGAGCAAACTTTGGGCTGTGCAAACTCCACAGAGACAGCACTGGAGTTTAGGATTGAACCCAAACTACTGGAGTGTGTGGCCGCAGCACCAACAGCTGTGCCACTCCTACGAAGCTCCGTCTATAAACGCTGCTTTCTCTTTACCTCACTGACTGTGTCGATGGAGTCACTGGTGCCGACAAAGGAATGCCTCCATCGTTGACCTTCTCTTCGGGGCGAGGCAGAGCCGACCGCACAACCTGCACAGTCTTGAGAATACTGGGTTGCTGCGCGTGATGAAGGGGCTCAACATCTCTCAACATTTCTGGTGACAGTAGGTGCACGGACCCTTGCTCCATCTCTCCAACATAAGGTGCCGTCATTGAGTTGACTGCAGTGGAGGGCTGGGGCAAAGCCTCCACCCCACTCGACATCATCACATGCGAGGAAGCCCTGGGCTTCTGGGTTTGGATGCAACTCACGACCATCGATGACGGCAGGATTGTTACCGACGAAGGAGGTTCCGAAGCTGGCAGAAGCTTGTATGCTGTAAGTTGTGAAGAATTTTCCTGGGTGTCAGAAATGTTATTGGGGTCATCTTCAACATCTTGAATGTACATTAGATTCTTGGGCATCTCCTTGAACTGATACACCAAGCGCTGTCCCTCCACCTTGGCAAGGATTCCTCTTTGGTAATAATATCTATAATTGAAAGAAAGGGGAAGGTTTAAAGATGTAAACAGAGTTACAAGTGACTCACTTACAAATCCTCTAAGATCCAGTAAATCAAAATTTATAATAAATTTTTAAAAAGTTGCGCAGTGTTTCAAGGATATTGCTAAACTTCATTCGAGCAGAATCCTCTCAATATATAAAACCGCAATCAGTTATCACATTAGGAACAAAGATCAGTCTGAAGAAGGGTCTCGACCCGAAACGTCACCTATTCCTGTTTCTCCAGAGATGCTGTCTGACCCGCTGAGTTACTCCATCTTTTTGTGTCTATCTTCAGAATTCCTAAACCCTGGAATCCGAGTCTGTCCTTGCCTCGTTCTCCTATGCAAACGTCAACATCGTCAGATGGAACAGAGTGACAAAGAGTTTATTTAATGTGTTAAAAGTAAATGGCAATTCCATGCGCTCCGACTGCATTGATTGCCCTATATATGGCCTTCAACTAGTTCAGTCTCCCCAAGTTAAGCACTGGCTGTAATTACATTACATTGCTCAACCTCTCTAGGTCATCGACATAGTCTCTGCTGAATCTCAAGGAATAGTGAGTATCCTGGACTGACTATTTACATCAGTGGGCCCAGTTGCTTATATGGGCCACCTTGGAGGGTCAGTTACCTGAAACGCATTTTATTTTTACCATTCTGAGCCACATACTACTGAACACAAAAAGCTGGAATAACTCAGCGGGACAGGCAGCATCTCTGGAGAAGGAATGGGTGACCTTTCTGGTCGAGGCCGACCCGAAACGCCACCCATTCCTTCTCTCCAGAGATGCACCCCTTTCTGCTGAGTTACTCCAGCCGTTTGTGTCTATCTTCGGTTTAAACCAGCATCTGTAGTTGCTTCCTACACAGATACTGATACTTGTTGGTCGGCCTTTATGGCTTCTTAAAATGTTTTAATTTCTGTTTAGACAGCTAAGCAGCAGCAAAACAAATTATTTTCTCACTTAAAATGCCAGAAATTACGACTGTTTTTATGTGTTCGACACATAATTTACCTCAAATGCTTTTATAGTCTTCATCAGACAGGGATGCTTAAAACCCTAGATTTCAGATTCAAACAGCATCTTGACACGATTTAAAAAAAACTTTACTGCTTATAAAAATATATATTTTTCATATAGTGAAAATACAAATTAGTTTATATTATGTAATAACGTGCATCGCGCGCACCCACAGCTTCTTTGATTAGGGACTAAAACCAACACTACACCAACCCCGCAGAATCCATTAGCTCCAGGGTTATCTTAGCAAATGCAACCAACAAACATTCTGAACGCACTGCTACTTAGACCTTTGACCTAGCCAAGGGCAGGAAGGACTTCCCTCACAGTTGTGCAGTAACCAGATGTGTTTGCCAGCTAATAAAGCAGTGCTGAACTAATAGACACAAAAAGCTGGAGTAACTCACAAGGTCAGACACATCTCCGGAGAAAAGGAGTAGGTGACGTTTCAGTTTTTGTGTCTATCTTTGGTTTAAAGCAGCATCTGCAGTTCCTTCCTGCAGTGCTGAACTACTATCTTCCTCTTCGGTGACCCTCGAGCTACCATTGATCGGACTTTGCTAGCTTTACCTTGCACTAAACGTTATTCCCTTATTGTGTCTCTGGATATTGTAAATGCCTCGTTTGTAATCGTGTCTTGCTGCTGACTGGATAGCATTCAACAAAAGCTTTTCAGAGAAACAAGAAACTGCAGATGCTGGTAAATAAACCCGACAAGAACTGGCCACCAGGTCAAATGCGTCCTCAATAAATCTGGACAAGAATTTAAACCCTCGGGCAGTTAGAAATTCATGGTGAGGTCGGAAGGACAATAGTTTTGTGGAACACATTATGATTATCCCATCCTACCATTTGTACATCTTATTCACTTCTTTCTCCTCGTCTCTTAATAATTATTGAAGCAAAGTCATTTTTCTTAAATAATTTCAACAGATTTGTAAAAGTACATAAGCACCAATTTAGCAGAGTATTTGAGCACTGAAAATGATTGAGTTGAAGCGTCCTGCACAATGCACTGACATGATAATGATCAAAGGAACCCAGCTGCTAGTCCCTTGGACAAAGCGTGAAACTGCTCACAGCATTTTAATAGGCGTCAGTGAAAACATTCACACTTCTTAACACACCTCACCGTACACCAGAAGATAATTTTCTCCAATATAGAAACTTAGGTACTGCTAAAATTCCAGATTCACATAGAAATGTAGAAAACAAAGAAAATAGGTGCAGGAGTAGGCCATTCGGCCCTTTGAGTCAGCACTGCCACTCAATATGATCATCCAAAATCAGTACCCCGTTCCCGCTTTTTCCCCCATATCCCTTGATTCCCTTAGCCCCAAGAGCTAAATCTAACTCTCTCTTGAAAACATCCAGCGAATTGGCCTCCACTGCCTTCTGCGACAGAGAATTCCACTGATTCACAACTCTCTGGGTGAAAAAGGTTTTCCTCACCTCGGTCCTAAATGGCCTGCCCCTCATTCTTAAACTGTGATCCCCGGTTCTGGACTCCCCCAACATCGGGAACATTTTACCTGCATCTACCCTGTCCAATCCTCTGATAGTTTTCATATGTTTCTATAAGATCGCTTCTCATCCTTCTAAATTCCAGCCAAAACAAGCCCAGTTGACCTATTCTTTCAACATATTTCTGTCCTGCCATCCTGGGAATGAACCTACGCTGCACTCCCTGAATAGCAATAATGTCCTTCCTCAAATTAAGAGACCAAAATTGCACACAATACTCCAGGTGCGGTCTCACCGGGGCCCTGTGCAACTGCAGTAGGAACTCCTTGCTCCTAAACGCAAATCCTCTCGCAATGAAGGCCAACATGCCATTGGCTTTCTTCACTGCCTGCTGTACCTGCACGCTTACTTTCAGTGACTGGTGTACAAGCACACCCAGGTCTCGTTGCACCTCCCTTTCTCCTAATCTGACACCATTCAGATAATAATCTGCCTTCCTGTTCTTGCCACCAAAGTGGATAACCTCACATTTATCCACATTATACTGCATCTGCCATCTCACCCAACCTATCCAAGTCACCCAGCAGCCTCACAGCATCCTCTTCGCAGCTCACACTGCCACCTAGCTTTGTGTCATCCACAAACTTACAGACGTTACATTTGATTCCCTCGTCTAAATCGTTAATATATATTGTGAACAACTGGGGCCCCAGCACAGAGCCTTGCGGCACCCCACTAGTCACTGCCTGCCATTCTGAAAAGGACCCATTAATTCCTACTCTTTGCTTCTTGTCTCCCAACCAGTCAATACCCAAGCTGATTGGACCGATTGCTCCCAATTGGGCCCCGCGCTAATTTTCCCTATTTCGTACGGAAATACGAATTCGCGTTGTTAAAAAGAGATTAAAAAAAAAAAAATTTGCCTTGTTAAATACGAATTTTATTTAAAAACGAACATGGATAAAAACCGCAGCACCGGCCATCAGACAAAAACAATTTGTTAACTACTACTGTTAGCACTTGTTAACAGCCAGTAGTTAACAAGTAGTTATACAATGTGTCATCACTGCATCGATCCACATTCCTCAGTAAATGTCATTGTGTTTTGACCAAGTATTAATGATGCCGCGTTCCTTTGGATACATTTCACGGGACTCCGTGAAAAAAGATTGTTTTTTTTGTGCCTGATTATTTGGCGGCCAATCAACCGCTGTCTCTAAGGCGGTTGCGCCAATCACCAACCAGCTTGCCTTAAAATTCCCGTCCAATCAACAAACCGGTCTCCTCCTGTCCAATCAGCCACTGTCTCCAAGAGCATTGTGTCCAATCACATAATGCAGTTTAATGGTAATTAGCTGCTACGGTAAAGGTTGGAAGCCAGCGGAGGTATTGACAGTCAGACGAGAGCAGGAGAGATTAAGACAGCGTATAATCCATAGTACCTAAGTGTACAGTTTCATAACATATACTAAATAACAGGGCTGACAGATCGATGCTGGGAACCTGGGGCTCACCAAAATTGTTCCCCATTGGGCCCCGCACCTCCCAAGGCCGACCCTGGGAATTTATCTGCCTTCAGTCCCGACAGTTTACCCAACACCATTTTCTGATTAATGTGGATTCCCTTCAGTTCCTCCCTCCTACTGGATCCTCAGTCCCCTAGTATTTCCGGGAGATTGGTTCTGTCTTCACTAAGGAAGACAGAACCAAGGTACTCGTTTAGCTGTTCTGCCATTTCCTTGTTTCCCCATTATAAATTCACCGGTCTCTTACTGTAAGGGTCCTACATTTGTCTTCACTAATCTTTTCCTCTTTACATACCTATAGAAACTTTTACAGTCAGTTTTTATATTCCCCGCAAGCTATCGTTCATGCTCTACCCCCCTCCCCCCACTTAATGAACCCCTTTGTTCTCCTCTGTTCTAAATTACTCCCAGTCCTCTCTAGTTTGCTGCTTCTTCTGGCCAATTTATATGTCTCTTCTTTGGCTTTAACACTATCCTTGACTTCCCTCGTCAGCCACGGTTGAGCCGCCTTCTCAGTTTTATTTTTTCGCCAGACAGGGATGAACGATTTATGGAGTTCATCCATGCCGAATTTAAATCTTCGCCATTGCATCTCCAATGTCAACCTTTTAAGTATAATTTGCCAATCTATCCTAGCCAATTCCAGTCTCATTCCTTCAAAGTCTCCTTTATTCAAGTTTAGGGCCCTATTTTGAATTAACCATGTCACACTCCATCCTAATGCAGAATTCCATCATATTATGGTCACTGTTGCCCTAGGGACTTTGCACAACAATATCGCTAACTAATCCTTCCTCATTACACAATACCCAGTCTGGGATTACCTTAAAAACCATCCATTACATTCTAGGAAATAATCCTCCTCCTCAGCGCTGCTACCAATTTGGTTGGCCAATCTATATATAGATTAAAGTCACCTATGATAACTGCTGAACCTTTGCTACGCGCATCCCTAATTTCCTGCTTGATGCTTTCCCCAACCTCCCTACTGCTGTTTGGTGGTCTGTATACAACTCCAACAAGCGTTTTCTGCCCTTGGCTATTTTGCAGTTCTACCCATACCGATTCTACAGCATCCAAGCTAATGTCTCTCCTTGCTATTGCATTAATCTCCTCTTTAACCAGCAATCTCACCGCACCTCCTCTTCCTTTCTGTCTATCCTTCCTGAATATCGAATACCCCTGCACGTTTAGCTCCTAGACTTGGTCACCCTGGAGCCATGTCTCCGTAATTCCAACTATATCATATCCCTTAACTACAAACTGCACATTCAATTCATCCACTTTATTACGAATGTTCCTCGCATTAAGACACAAAGCTTTCAGGTTTGTTTTTCTTATCTCCCTTCTACCTTTTGCTTCTGCCCTCCATTTGTTAAACCCATGGGTGGGAATAAACGGTTTAGTTTAAACACACCCATGTAGCAAACTTGCATGGCAGAAGTTGGTCCCCCTCCAATTAAGGTGCAACCCGTCCCATTTGTACAGGTCACCCCTGCAAGCACCAGGATCAGTGGGAGGTCATTTTTGTAGTTAGTTCATTGTCACATGTAGAGGTACAGTGTAAAGCTTGTTGTTGCATGCAAACCAGTCAGCAGAATGACCATACATGATTACAACCAATCCATTAACAGTGTATAGATACATAATATGGGAACAACGTTCAGTGCACGGTGCAGCCAGCAAGGATATTCCGAGGGACATCAAAGACATTCACGATGGAGAAACTTTGAGTCGTTCTGCATTGATGAATTCTACTAAAAGTAGCGCTTGAGCCTAAACAAGCACCACCAGAGCCATACTTTTGGCTAATCGGCAACTTTCATTGAGTAACACTGAGAAGGACAGCACAAGGTGCAAAACCATAAGATATTGAAGCAGAATCAGGCCATTCTGCCCATCGAGTCACAGGGAAAACAGTCTACATGATTGGCACAAATGGAAACATAGTGGGTTGGCAACAGATCCAATCCATTTCACCCTAAATAAATCATTCCACCCTGAGTAAATCATGACAGACATTAAAGCACCATAGGCTGGAATAACTCAGCAGGTCAGGCACTATCTCTGGAGAAAAGGGAGAGGTGACATTTCTGGTCAAGACACATAAATCATGCTTGATTTGTACACAACTTCCTCAGTTCCACTTTTTAAAAAAAATACAATTATCGTAAAAACATTATCAACGTCATTCATGAACATTTCATTTGCTCAAACACCAAAGCAAGGTTCAGGCAAAGCCAATTCTAGATTTCCATTGGAGACACAATGAGCTGCAGAGGCAGGAACCTCAAGCGCTGGAGTAACTCAGCAGATTAAGCAGCATCACATCACGACAGGAATAGGTTGGGAACCTTCAACAAATGGGTCTGAAGCTAGGTGACAACCCAAAATGTCACCTATCCATGTCCTCTGGAGATACTGCCCGAGCTGCCGAGTTGGTGTTTTAATCTAGATTTCCATTAATGCTTCTGCTCAAATACCACTTCCTGATAGTTGAATTTTAAGACCACGTTTTCCAGTTCAAGAATCGAGTGCTTAATTGTCATATGCACCAGGAACAATGAAATTCTTCTTTGCTGCAGTTTTACAGGTACATTAGTGCAACGACCCAACAAATTAAAAACCCAATAAGCAATGGTACAGTAAATTGGCAGTAGTGCTAGGCAACATACCACAATTATGTAAACCCAAGTACAAGTAAACAGAGTCCACAATAGATCGGTGCTGAGGTAGGGTTGTGCTGCTTTCATCAACAACCTGATGTTTGTTGGGAGGAAGCTGTTCTTGAAATTGGAAGTCATGGCTCTTGGGCTCCTGAACCTTCTTACCGATGGTAGCAGCGTGAGGAAAGTGTGGCCAGAATGCTGTGGGTCTTTGATGATGTTAGCTATCTTTTTGAGGCAGCGGTTCCTTTAGATCCTTTTGATGGTGAGGAGGTCAACACTCGACAGGCAGTACCTACCACTTTCTGCAGCTTCCTCTGTTCTTGGCGTTCGAGTAATCGTACCAGGCCACGATGCGACCTGTGTGCTCTCTGTCACACCTATAGAAGTTCGATAAAGTTCATCTCTCATCCCTGTGTCTTCCCCCACCCCCCTTTTCCCAGGCCAACCAAGGGCAATATGTAGTAAATAGTAAACACAGGCCAACCAAGGACAATGTGTAGTAATAACCAATGTGTGTGAAGGAACTGCAGATGCTGGTTTAAACTGAAGATAGACACAAAATGCTGGAGTAACTCAGACTGAAGAAGGGTCTCAACCCGAAACGTCACCCATTCCTTATCTCCAGAGATGCTGCCGGTCCCGCTAAGTTACTCCAGCATTTTGTGTCTATCTTTGGTTTAAACCAGCATCTGCAGTTCCTTCATAGACCATGGAGGATATCTTTCGTCATACTATGGACTTCATTTTTGCATTATTATGAACAGGTTGCTTAGTATTACTAATCATTTATTGCATTGTTCGTTTTTGCATATTTATTTGATGTGTTGTGGTCATATGCTTTTGAAGTTGCAGCAAGTCTTTCATTGTTCCGTTCCCAGTGCGAATGACAATGAAACATTCCTGACATTAAAGTCCAGTTTCGTGCTTTAGGAAGCACTAATTGATTGATTAGAAATACAAACAAGCAACAATCTTCCTGGGAATACTTTGAAAAACGTTAAATCCAGAAAATAACGCTGCAGAGATGCTCAAGTAATTTTTCAGGGTAGTGACCTGTTCAGCAATATATCTGATTTCACATATCAATACAAATGTTGGTATATAATGTGATTAAACGGTATTTAATGTGACTTGTGCATAATTATTTGCAGTTCCCAAACAAATAATTGTGTTGAATAGATCCACAAAAGCTGCATCAGTGCACCCGTGAAGGAGGGATCCTTATAGACAATTGGTGCAGGAGTAGGCCATTCGGCCCTTCGAGCTAGCACCGCCATACAATGTGATCATGGCTGATCATCCCCAATCAGTACCCAGTTCCTGCCTTCTCCCCTGACTCCGCTATCTTTAAGAGCCCTATCTAGCTCTCTCTTTAAGGTATCCAGAGAACCGGCCACCACCGCCCTCTGAGGCAGAGAATGCCAGACTCCCAACTCTCTGTGAGAAAAAGTGTTTTCTCATCTCTGTTCTAAATGGCTTACTCCCTTAGCTTAAACTGTGGCCCCTGGTTCTGGACTCCCCCAACATCGGGAACATGTTTCCTGCGTGTCCAAACCCTTACCAATCTTCTATGTTTCAATAAGATTCCCTCTCATCCTACTAAACTCCAGAGTGTACAAGCCCAGCTACTCCATTCTCTCAGCATATGACAGTCCCGCCATCCCGGGAATTAACCTGGTGAACCTACGCTGCACTCCCTCAATAGCACAAATGTCCTTCCTCAAATGCCCTTCCTTGACATAACCTTCACCATTTTGACTGCTTTCTCATCATTATTATTGCAAATACCTGTCCTCTGATTTTCAGCAACCCCAGTGCATCAATGTTTGATAACAATTGTTTGATACAAGCATTCAATAAATCCCTTTCCCTGGCCACTCCCTTCTTCCCTCCATCGAAAGTGTGAAAACGCACACCTCCAGATTAATGGACAGTTTCTTCCCAACTGTTACCAGGCAACTGAACCATCCTATCACAACCAGAGAGCAGTCCTGAACTACTATCTACCTCATTGGTTACCCTTGGACTATCTTCGATCAGACTTTACTGGCTTTATCTTGCATTAAGCGTTATTTCCTTAACATGTATCTCTACACTGAGAATGGCTCGATTGTAATCATGTATTGTCTTTCCACAGGCATGCAACAAAAGCTTTTCACTGTACCTTGGTACACGTCATAATAAACTAAACTTAACTGAAAGTTTAATTTATTGTGACTTTACTTTGGTTTGTTTCAGGTGGTCACCAATCTGGCAACAAAGTTGTGGTTCCAACAGAGACCGCTTCCACAGCTCAGTCCCGAGACAAGCAAGCTGCTCCGCTGTAAGCAACTTGCCCGGATTGAACAACAAAGGGAAGGAACATCAGGGGCTTGAGGCAGATACCCAGTCCCAGACAAATGCTGCACTTTTCAACTACATTGCAGTTGATCTGCAACTCAATCATCTTCACATATCTGTGTTCCTCATCAATTCTCACCCTTAACAACTTAAAACGAATTTCTTGCCTCAAACTTTGAGCCGCCTCACACAAACGTTTTAAAGGATTTACGTTAAACAAAACCTGTCCTGGGCCCAGCATATTGATGTAATCACAAAAATAGCTCACCAATGACTTAATTTCCTTAATTCGCCAAACTACTACAGGTGTACAGTGGAGAGCGGTACTGACTTACCGCACCATGGCCTGGCTTCGAAATTTGAACACTCAAGAACGCGGGAAGCTGCTGCGGAAAATGGTGGATATTGCCCAGTCCATCACGAGTACAGACTTCCCCACCGTCGGTGGGATCTATAGGAAGCGTTGCCTTCAAGCAGCAACTAATGTCAAACGACACATACCGCACTGACCACACTATGTTGGCACTGTCACCATCAGTAACGTGGTATAGAAACCAGAGAACCGCATCCGCTAATTTCAAGAACACTTTCTTCCCAACAACCAGAGGCTCTCGAACCATCCTGCACAACGCAAACCACAAGTCTACCTCAGCATCAAACCACTATAGACTTTGGACCAATATGGGGGTTCCTTTACACCCTTCAGCTTTTATACTATCATGGACTGGTTTACTTGGAATGTATTATATTTAATTGTCTTTGTTGCTATGCCTATAAGCCTTCAGCATGCAAGGCTTTCATTGTTCTGCTCCTTATCTGGTAGATATGACAAATAATCACTTGAACAGTGAAAAAATATATAAATAGTATAACATTTAGCAATGAAAGTAATATCAAAGGTTGGGGAACCATATGTTTCAGTGTTGATGATGATGCTCCGACTGCCCACAGGACAAATAATTATACAGATAATACAGTAAATACAACCTTGCCGCGCGTGATAGAGGACTGATCAATAATTTCTATCAGCGGGTGAGGCGGCATTTATGGAGAGAAGGAATAGGCGACATTTCAGGTCGAGACCCTTCTTCACGCCTTCTTCAGTCTGAAGAAGGGTCTCGACCCGAAATGTCGCCTATTCCTTCTCTCCATAGATGCTGCCTCACCCGCTGAGTTTCCCCAGCATTTCTGTCTCCCGTCGAATTTTCCAGCATCTGCATTTCTTTCTTAAACATAAATAATTTGTATCAAATCATCGGCAAAAAAAGCTCTATCTTCAGATTTGCACAAATATACTGGACCCATCATAGATGAATGGTGGATTACCATACTCACCACACCAATATAACGCACCTGAGAGCTCTGCCCATGGTCTCATAGTTCATGTCCGGCTTGTTTTTGTGTTTGCCCCAGAGCCTGGACACAGCCTTTGAGTCAACCAACTTGAAGATGCCTTTCTCCCTCTGAGTCCATTTGATATAGCGCGGACACGTATTCCTGTCTTGCAGCAAAGCCAAAAGGAACTCCCAGAGGTAGATTGTGTTTCCTGGAATTATTTAACAACAGATATTATGCACACAAAGGAAAATCTTCACATGCCGAGCTGCTTTGATGTGCAGTGATTGTTGCAGCCAGCCCGTTCATCTGCCCTTGATGATCAAAAATAACGATTTACATTTATATAATCTTTGCACAATAGTAGGATATGCTGACCAATAAAGTTGTTTTTAAAGTGCAGAGTTACAAAGGAAACATGAAAGGCAATATTCATTCAGCAAGATGGCGGTACAGTGGTACAGTGGTAGAGTTGCTGCCTTACAGCGCTCAGGACCACAGTTTGATCCTGACTACGGGCGTTGTCTGTACGGATTTTGTACGTTTCATGCAGACACTTGCACCATCTCTTTCCTATTTCCAAGGATGAGGTGGGGGGGGGGGGGGGACCTCATTGAAACTTCCTGAATCGTGAAAGGCCTGGACAGAGTGAATGTGGGGAGGATGTTTCCACTAGTGGGAGAGTGTAGGACCAGAGGCCATAGCCTCAGGATAAATGGACGTACCTTTAGAAAGATGAGGGGGGGATATCCTTAAGGGCCTGTCCCACCAGCATGCAACTCTATGCGATGAATGCGATCAAACTAGAAGCGGGGGCTGCGCGGAGGTCGGGTGATCCCCTGTACAGGGCCGGTCCCACCAGCATGTGCCTGCATGCAGCAAGCGCGACCAAACCAGCAGTCGGGGCCGTGCGGAGGTCGGGTGAGTGGCGCAACGCGGCGCAAAGTGAGGCGAACTTGGAGCGAAGTCTAAGGTAAGTTCGCCAGGACAGAGAGGGGCACACAGAGAGGGGCACAGAGGCACACACACAGGGCCACGGAGCCACACACATAGAGGGTCACGGAGGCACCTACAAATAGGTTCATGGAGGCACGGTGTTGGGGTGTGTGTAAATGTCGAGGCGACTGCGAGCTGACAAGCTGCTGCCGCGCGTAATTTTTGGACATAGTCAGTTTTTCGGAGCCCCGCGCGGTGTCGGGGCGAACTCCGCACAATTCCGCACGTCTCCGGCGATCGAAGTGGGACCGGTCCTGCGACGCCGGACGGCTCAAGCGACCACGTTAGCAGGTGGTAAATCTGTGGAATTCATTGCCACAGGAGGCGGTGGAGGCCAAGCCAATGGATATTTTTAAGGCGGAGATTGACAGATTTGTGATTAGTACGGGTGTCAGGGGTTATGAGGAGAAGGCAAGAGTATGGGATTGAGAGGGAAAGATAGATCAGTCATATTTGAATGACGGAGTAAACTTGATGCGCCGAATGGCCTAATTCTGCTCCTAAAATTGATTAACATATTTGCAGTTGCAGCACTGAATTTGTGATATAAAAAGGGGATACTTCTGAATAGTTAACCAAAACCACAAGAATTTGAAAGATGTTGAATAGAGAGCAAGACTATTTCTTCTCCGATGTAACAGTGCTATTAAGTATTTACTTCAGAGAAACTTCTGCAACCCAATTTCTTCCTCTCGTTTCTCTCTCAGAGAATTGACATGTACAGGTCTGTAGCACATTAACTGTGGGGAGGTACCACCAAGCAAGACACAGTACACAGCAAACGTCCTTTAAAGCTGCTCAATGCTAGCCAGCTTTTGTATTGTGTGCTGTGGTCTGTTTCTAGCTCCCTAGATAATAATAAAACAGTGGAATTGTAAAAACAAGGCTTGATTAATCCACAGACATTAATTCGGGATAATGTAGCTACATCAATGAGATGGATGTCCCATCAACAATAGTTAACTTGTAATTTAATTGGTTAACAAAAAAGGCACCAATGTGAGAACATCTATTTGCAAACTTACTGATGTGTGACAGCGTAAAGAAATAATTGCCATTCATGATCAAAGTGAGTTGCCATTGGTTTAGACACCCCTGCTGTCCTGCTGTCTATCTTTTAAGTGACAGAGCCACCAAGACAGACACCGAGGTGGGAATGGGAATGGGGAGCAAGCCAGATCGTACACACTTCAGCCCACTCAATAACGGACTGGAGTTGTATTTGCCGACCCTGACATTAGCCTTGAGAGAGGGCACAGAGGTAAAAAATATATATGCATTGTTCACTGGCAAGGCAGAGAGGCCAACAAATGACCTTGTTGATACCCTGTGCTGCACCCCAATGGCGGAAGAATGGGATCCTGTGCATCAGAATTTAACTCGTCTCTCTGACGCAATGCCTCCCACTGGCAGTGTTTGGGCAAGATGCCTATATCACAAGGCAGAAACCCACCAGAGCAGTTACATCCTGGCCAAGCGCTAAAGGCGGCACGGGGTGGGGAAAGGGGGGAAAATTACATGTTATGCCTAGAGGAAGCACTCCAGCCTCTTCTGACTCTCAACTACTACAGTTAAGGTTTTACTACACAGCTTAAGCTTATCTGACTCCTTCACCTTGCTGAGCTCCTCAAGTAAGAATGACACAAGTAGCCCCACTATTAGTTAAACAACAACCCCTCGACTTGCTTCATTTAAAAGTGGAAGCAAGCAGATTGAAGGAGAGTTCCTGTTCTAGATTTGCTTTGCATTTTCATCTCTGACATGATACCTATTCACACAGGCTTGAGAGCCAAGGCTCAGCCTGCATTTGTGAAGGTGTTGTTGGTGCCGTTTACACTGGATTACCTTTGCCATTGTTTTTCCTCTTCACGGGGAAGTCTGGATTCGCCACGGGTGAAGATGGACGAGGTGGTCTCGGTTTACGCCCTTTAAGCAAAATGTTTAAAGTTTCAATTAATGATGAGGCTTATTTTCCAAATAAAATTATACCTCAAGTGAAAAACAAGGATGTCGACTTAAAATTCTGAAACATTCGTCCCACTCCCCTGTGCCTGTCACATAGCCCTGTAAAAGTTTTAAAATTTAAAAAATCAAGATTTAAAAAATCAAGTCTGCAATTTATCCCATCGGATAAAGCATAAAAAGTTTAATTTGACACCTAATTCACTTTCATATCTTCAGTGTTAAAAAAGTTATGGCAATTTTCATACTCAGAAATTAGCATCTTGTTCCCTATTGCTTTTGCATTGACTTAACCCAAAAGCTGTGATCGAGGACAGTCAAAAAGCCCATAACTTTCTTAAAAATTAAGAGAACTGAAAGAAATGTTCAGTTATTATAGACTGAAGCATTCTGAAACAAATATGAAACAATCTTACTTGGATGACCTGAAATTAATGCATATAATTAGTTAGTTACCCAATTGTAGCTAATTACAAAATTCAATTACTAGATCTAAACATCTATCCATTTAAGAAAAGATTAACATTTTTAAATAGCCTAAGTGTCCAAATAACATTCACACAATTCACAATATAACATGATTTTTAAATCTCATTGTCATTAATTTATAGGTCAAATGGAAGGAATTTAGTGTTCAATTCCTGTAAATGAATGGGCATTTAAATCATCTTGCGAGCGGGATTTTGTGGAACGCGATCGTTTGGAACGTTGTGGTTGCGGTGAATTTAAACCCCATATCGGCAGGAAAAACACTGCCTGTTCGTATGAGGCCTAAGTCACCTTTTCGCAGCGTAAAATGTGGATGAAGGTCATCCTAAGAAGCACGTTTATATGTAAAATAAATGGCTTTCCTTTAGCCGTCCCGAACGTGAAATCCGTCCCGATTATCGGCGTTGACGGCATTAGTAGCGGCTTTTTATTTTACTCCAGCACTGAAATTGACCAGGGATTTAAAAAAAATAATTCACAGAACGGCCATCGGAACAAATCTTCAGCATTTGCTAGCTCACCGAGAAAATATATCCAGGACAGGCGGTAGAAAAACGCATTTTAACCCCGCCCACCAAAGTCGCGCACACGGACAGTGACAGAATTGCAGCGCCGCTGAAGGTAAGTTTTGTAATATACCTATCTAATGCAGTCTTGCACTGCAAAAGTGTCCTCAATTCATATTGGCAGACACTGGACACACCATAGTTCTGACAGCGTTCTGACAATGGGTGATGTTTCGGCTCCACCCGAAACATCACCCATTTCTTCTCGCCAGGGATGCTGCCTGTGCCCCTGAGTTACTCCAGCATTTTGTGTTCATCTTCGATTTAAACCAGCATCTGCAGTTCTTTCCTACACATAGTTCTGACAGCTACCGAATGGCAATTGTTTTTGTTTAAAAACAATGCCTAAATTTGACCTACGTAACATCCCATTTAAAAATAAATCCAGCCTCTCTTACTTAAAAATAGCTTGTTCATTGCAATGATATGGTTGGTCATAAAAATTATTCAGGACATTTCCTCAATGTTAATGGCTCTAATAATAACAGTGCTGTCAATTTACTTTTGTGTAAATGAACAGCTGCTCATTACATCATGTTAAAAATATATCAAATATTTTACAATCTGACTACGATATCAGAGGAATCCTCCACTTTCAAGACAAAAGAAAGAACATTTATGTTAAAAGCAAGGTTGTTAGTGATTGATTAGAATTTGATGGCGATGGGTTTGAACACATTTGCACGAGAGATGGATGTTTTCTTATGTACTGGATTTGAATTTTCCTTTAACATTTTAAGGATCAACATAACTATAAATGGCAGTACTCTGTTTGCACTAAATGCTACTTCAACATTTTGTAAGATAGTTCAGCCGTAGGACCTAAATTCCATGACAATGTTCCACACTGAGTGGGTGCCGCAATCATATCACTAATGTCACTTCCTTCATAAGCCAGCAAGTTTGTAGCAAGTTATTTTTAAAGCAGATGACTGATACTCAGTGGAACTCAGTTGACATCAGCCATTCAATTATAGCATGTCCTAACTATTTTGGCATACACAGTTCCTCATTCTCCATGTAGGTATTCTCCATGTAGGTAACGATATAGGTAAAAAACAGGATGAGGTCCTACAAGGTGATTTTAGGGAGCTAGGAGATAAACTTAAAAGTAGGACCGCAAAGGTAATAATCTCTGGACACCTACCGGTGCCACGTGCTAGTCAGAGTAGAAATAGGAGGATATTGCAGATGAATACGTGGCTTGAAAAATGGTGCAAGGGGGAGGGATTCAAATTTCTCGGGCATTGGAACCAGTTCTGGGGGAGGTGGGACCAGTACAAACAGGACGGTCTGCACCTGGGCTTGAAGGGAACCAATGTCCTTGGGGGAGTGTTTGCTAGTGCTGTCAGGGAGGATTTAAACTAATGTGGCAGGGGGATGGGAGCATGAGCAGAGAGACAGAGGGATGTAAGATGAGGTGGTGATGAAGTGCTCTGCGATTGGTTGGTTATGGTGCATATCAACTACCTTAGCAGGAACTTACTATTTGCCTACCACAATAGTTCATTAGGGAATGTGATCTTGCTCACTCTGCACTGGGCCACTTGGACAATAAAAACACATATGTCAGGCTGTTGGTCATCGACCATCAACCTCTCCAAACCTGTTAGCAAGCTCAGGGAACTGGATCTCTTTGCAACTGGATCCTTGACTTCCTCATCTACGGAACACAATTGGTACAAGTTGGCAGCAGCACCTCCTCCTCGATAACCATCAAAGCAGGTGTATCTCGAGGCTGTGTGCTCTACTCCCCTGCTCTACTCACTCTATACCCATGACCATGTAGCCAGACATAGTTCAAACTCCATCTTTAAATATGAATGAATAAGTTTATTGGCCAAGTGTGTACACAGACAAGGAATTTGCCTTGATGCTCCGCTCATAAGTAATAATTAAGAATGACACATAAAACATTAATAATAAGACATTATAGTTTAAACATGTCATTGAAATAAAATACCAGAGCAAAAGGAGGCTACAGACTTTTGGTTATCGAGTCAAGCTACTGCTTGTGGAAAAAAAGCTGTTTTTATGTCTGGCTGTGGCAGCTTTGACAGTCCGGAGTCGCCTTCCAGAGGGAAGTGATTCAAAGAGTTTGTGGCCAGGGTGAGAGGGGACAGAGATGATTTTACCCGCTCGCATCGTGACCCTTGCAGTGTACAGTTTGTCAATGGGGGGGGGGGGGAGGAGTTGCAGCCAACAACCTTCTCAGCTGATCGAACGATTCGCTGCAACCTCTGGATGTCGTGCTTGGTGGCTGAGCCAAACCAGACCATGATGGAGAAGGTGAGGACAGACTCTACGATGGCGGTGAAGAATTGGACCATCATTACCTGTGGCAGATTGTGCTTCCTCAGTTGCCACAGGAAGTACATCCTCTGTTGGGCCTTTTTGACTGTGGAGTCGATGGTCGCCCCCCATTTAAGGTCCTTGGAGATGATGGTTCCCAGGAACTTAAATTACTCCACAGATGTGACTGTGGTGTTGTTGATGGTGAGTGGGGAGGGAGGGGGACCTCTCCTAAAGTCTACTATAAATTCTACTGTCTTAAGAGCATTGAGCTCCAGGTTGTTGCGATGGCACCAGGACGCCAGCTGTGACACTTCCTGTCTGTAGGCAGATTCCTCCCCAACCTGGAGAAGCTGGACAGAGGTGTCTGTGGAGGTGCAGTCGTTGGTGTAGAGAGAGTAGAGGAGAGGAAAGAGTACGCAGCCTTGCGGTGCTCCTATGCTGAGGGTCAGCGGGTCCGAGATGTGCTTTGCCAGCCTCACATGCTGCTTCCTGTCTGTCAGGAAGCTGGTGATCCACTGACAGAGGTGTTCAGGCACAGTCAACTGGGAGAGTTTGGAGTGTAGTAGCTCTGGCACAATGATGTTGAATGCAGAGCTAAAATCAACAAACAAAATCCTTATGTTGGTGCCCTGGCGGTCTAGGTGCTGGAGGATGAAGTGCAGGCCCAGGTTGACTGCATCATCCACTGATCTATTGGCCCGGTATGCAAACTGCATAGGATCCAGCAGGGGGATCGTGATGGGCCAGCACATGCTACCGTCATTGGATGAATTAGAGGTCATGATGAATCAGAGAAAGAAAAATCAATCATCTGATTAAATAGTGCCCGAACAACAACCTGGCTCTCAATGTCGGTGAAGCCAAGGAGCTAATTGTTGACTTTAGAAGAGGAAGGCAGAAGATCCACAAATCTGTCCTCATCACCTATTAGTGATGGAGAGAGTAAACAATTTCAAGCCAATAGTCTGAAGAAGGGTCCCAACCCAAAACAGCACCTGTCCATGTTCTCCAGAAATGCAGCCTAACCACCCCCCCCCCCCCCCCTCCTCTCCCCGCCCAAGTTAATCCAAAACTTTGTGTCCTTTTTTTATAAACTAGCATCTGCAATTCTTTGGTGGAACCATTTTATGTTCCTGGGTGTACAGATCTTGAGATGAGTCCTGGACCCAGCACATGGATACAATTCTAAAGAAAGCCCAACAACGCCTCTACTTCCTGAACACTCCTCTGCACCCTTTCCATAACCTCCGTATTTGAGGCGACCAGAACAGTCATACTCCAAATATAGACTAACCAAAGTTTTCTAATGCTGCAACATGACTTCCTGCCTCTTTTACTTTTATGCCCCAACCACATTCATGGGGCTATAGATGTGGAATCCTCTTAGTACATCAGTGTTTTAACGTTTTTTCCATTAATTATATACTTTCTCCTTACATTTGATTGCACGATGTTTTTCAATACAAACAGTAGTGATAGTATTTGACACCACAATCACATTAAATATTGTGTCCCCTATTGTCTGCAGTAGGAAACTGAAGTGGGCAAGAACCACATGGGATAAAGGGCCTGTCCCACTTGGCAATTATTTTGGTGACTGCGGGCATCATTGACTGACGTATCAGGTCACCGGAAAAAAATCGCGGCGTGGTGACGTATTGACGCGCGTTGTTTTTTTTCCAAGTGTCGCAATGTTTTTTTGTCACCGCTGGATTTTGAAATGTTCAAAATCTTTTGGCCACACTGGTACGATGCCGGCAGTCGCCAAAAGATTCGGTAACTGGGACAGGCCCTTAACTCCATCGCATCCTCTGATTGTGATGAGATTAGTAACTCACCTGCATGAATCAATAATCTGTCAACTGATTGCTATCCACACAAACCTCAACCAGATTATTACGTTTAGGCAGCCTGGCTGCTATCAGGCTGACGAGGCTACACATACACTACAGTAGCTTCAATTAAACTTTCTGATTGCATCTGAACAGACAAGATTGAAGCTCTGTTATTTAACAAATTAAATACCAGCAAACTTGTCAAATCCAATCTCCTTGATAACCAATTAATGTGCATTTTGAGGAGCCCAATGCCAGCTTTATGACAGACTTGCCTTTTCTTTTTTTGGTATGTTCCATCGATTCGCTGGCCATCTCTTGCTGGGCAGTTTGCTCCGTCAATATAGTGCTTTCTGCATTCTCCACCACCTCAGGAACTCCATCTGCCCGCACAGAGATGCGTGTGATGGGAGCTGCGATCACCGCACTCACTGATGGCATGAGCATATGAGCTGGCATTTGCAAACAAGGGAAAATAAGAAGCAATTAATACCACATCCAATTTGCACTTCAGTAATTCTTGTAAATAATAAGTAGAATTTCCCCAAGTAAACACGTCGCAGCAAATTGGACGACTGTGCTAAAAAGGTACTGGGAACAAATTCACAAATATTGTGGCATTGGCATATTGTTCAAAAAGCACTATTCACTCTGCACCTGTAGTGCTATTTTAAAATTCTAATAATTTGTTCCATGCTACCACATGTAGGTGCGTAAACTTCCGAGTATCAAGGAACAACCCGTCTTGTTGGCCTTCTGACAAAGAGAGGCTCTCATCTCTTGTTTGTCATCGTTCAACCCTTTCCTTTTTCACCTCAGTGTCCATTGGTGAAACACTGCAGAGATCATCCTTGTGTTGAAAGAGCCAGTTCCATAATGACTTCTGAACATCACAATGCCATTGGAAAACAAGCAGTGTTTGCTCATTCAGAGTACAATCGAGATGTTTACCTTGGTAACCTGCGTCAGCTGGATGCAACAGAAATACAGTGACTATAACCCTGTGCATTAGTAGAGAGGAGTTGGACATGAGAAATTCAGAGCGCAAAGTAGTGATGAACCAAAGTAATGATTGAGAGCAGTTCATAAAGTGGCTTAGGGCAAATGCCACACATAATCATGGTTATAATTTGGCCTGAAAGGGAAATCTCTACAGCTAATTGTGTCCAGTTAAGTCTAGGACCGTAAACATAGTTGTAGGAGTATCTGAAGATGCAATGGAAAGGGAAAATAAGAATTAATACCATGTTAATATTGGCCAAAATAGAGATATATAAAATGGAGGATCATTGCATCTGCAGAAACTGTTTCGTCAATTTCTGTGCAAAGCTGAAAGCTGCAAATTGGTGCCAGGAAGTCTAGGTCCTAGATTGAACTATCAGGTAAGGTGCAGATGTCCCCTCGATTGTTAAAATGTATGAGTGCTTTCCAGAGAAACCCAAAGGTGTTGCAGAAGCATTAGCATGATAGGCTGGCTGTAGAAGGATTGTAAATACTGTTAATAATGTTGCAAGATGTTTGTGTTACTGTTTGATGATTGGCTGAAGCGTGAAGCCTTGCTCGAGTCCCGGGGGAATGTTGCACTATTTGATTAACTGACTTCTTTCCAGAAGCTTCTGCAGAAACATTGTAATGGGATGCTTTGTAATTGGGTTACGGAACTGTCAATAACTGTATAATGTGATTGATATGTGTGATCGGTTTGTAGGGGTTGCCTCCCCCAAGTAATGTCACGCCCTTAGTTTGGAAAGGTATAAGAGGGTGGGTAATTCTTTGAGGTGTGTTGGTTGATTGTGACTTCTGCTCTGTTTGCACGAGATATTGTTGTCTTGCGTGAGTGGATCGGGAACCGTCCCTGCAGTTTGTTCTTCAATAAAGTATGGGTTTGGAACCAGTTTGACCTAGTGTTTGACTAAACCAGACTAAGGGGGTAAGTCTAGAACCCGAGTTTACAACCACAGCTAATTTGTACTTTGGTAATTCTTGTAAATAATGAGTGGAGTGACGGATCCCCAACTGTTCATCACCAGTATTCCTCTTGAGTGAAGACTTGTGATGGAATGTTACACGTTAGTGAATTTGGGGGGTGGGGAAAGAAATATCCAGATTGATCTGAAATGTCGAGGCGACATGACCAAAATACAATGCAAGTAAGCCGACAACTTAGAGGAACAAAATTGAAAAATCTACATCTCCTGCGGACTGTCATATGCTGAGAGAATGGAGCGGCTGGGCTTGTACACTATGGAGTTTAGAAGGATGAGAGGGGATCCTATTGAAATATATGATTGTTAAGGGTTTGGACACGCTAAAGGCAGGAAACATGTCCCCGATGTTGGGGGAATCCAGAACCAGGGGCCACAGTTTAAGAATAAGGGGCAAGCCACTTAGAACGGACCTGAGAAAACAGTTTTTCTCACAGAGAGTTGAGAGTCTGTGGAATTCTCTGCCTCAGAGGGCGGTGGAGGCCGGTTCTCTGGATACTTTCAAGAGAGAGCTAGATAGGGCTCTTAAAGATTGCGGAGTCAATGGATATGGGGAGAAGGCAGGACCTGGGTACTGATTGGGAATGATCAGCCATGATCACATTAAATGGCGGTGCTGGCTCGAATGGCCAAATGGCCTACTCCTGCGCCTATTGTCCTCAGTTGTTATTCTGCACATTGACAGAGCTAGTTGTGGTACTGCCTTATAGCTCCAGCAACAGTCCTCTTCGGTCATGGCTGACCATGGGTGTCTCCAGGGTGCTATTCCCTATATGGAAGACACCTGGGCGTTACTTTGTTTAACGTGGGGAAACAGTGCAGACAGCCATCTCACGGTCCTTGACAGATCTGGGTCAGGATCCAGTGTCATGGAATCCAAGACGACCGGAGACCCTTTTTCTGCTGTGGCCTTCATCCGCCTTCCTAGCCGTTGTGACGCTCCACTAAGGTCCGCCATCGTCCTCCGCTTGTTCCACCGTTGAGGTCTTGGTTGGATTGCTCTTAGTCAGAGACCTCCCCCTCTACCTTACCACCATGGGTGGCCCTACCAAGAGCATGGCTCCAGACGGCATCGCTCTCAGGACCACCACGACAAGGTGACAATCCACAGAGAACAGTCCTCACTATTATCTATGTGGAGTTTGCTTATTCTTCCTGTAATTGCAGAGGTTTCCTCTGGATACCCCTCGTGTACTGGAGTGGTAAAATCTGGGGATAGTTGATGGGAATGTCAGGAAAATAAAATAATAGTGAAAATAGGTTTTTGGTGGTTGCCATAGAGAGTGCGATGAAGGGGCTGTATCACTATGAATCCTGATCTGATGTTAGGAAGTCAAGTTAAATATAAGTTAAAGAGGGCCAGAGGACATAGGTTCAAGGTGAAGGGGAAAAGATTTAATAGGAATCTGAGGGGTAGCTATTTCCACACAAAGGGTGGTGGGTGTATGGAACAGAGGAGGTTGTTGAGGCTGGGACTATCCCAACATTTAAGAAACAGTTAGACAGGTACATGAATAGTGCAGATTTGGAGTGATGTGAACCAAACACAGGCAGGTGGGACTAGTGCAGCTGGGACATGTTGACTGGTGTGGGCGAGTTGGGCCGAAGGGCCTGTTCCACACTGTATCATTCTACATCCTTTGTAATACCAAGCATTGGTAATCAAGTTACTATGGATGGCCTTTATTATTAATCTATCGTTATGCCATTGCCAATCTTGATAGTCAGCAAAATGTAGAGACAGCATTGAACTGGCACTCACTTGTCCTCCTCTCCTCTCCGGCAGCACCGGGCGAGTCCATGTTGAGCAGAGCCTCAGCCGCCTCAATTGTTTCCATCGACTCCTCTCCATTCTGACAGGATGCCTCCACTGCAGCCAATAAAACACAAGAACAAAGTAATGATCACAGAGAATGGCAACATTCGTACATAAGACATGCATAACAGAGTGAAGCTGCAATATATTTCTGTCATCTGTGTTACAAAGTTTAATAAAGCGATAAACGTCCGTGTTCACAGACATCTACCCGAACATATGCCATTGACAAAGGAAATGGTACACCGAATAATTCTGATAATTTATTTGCTGCTTTATTCAAGTGGTAGTCCAACAGATTAAAGTGCCCATGATCCAGTGAACCTGTTCACATGGACGAGACCGTTTCTGAGTCTGAAGAAGGGTCTCGACCCAAAACGTCACCCATTCCTTCTGTCCAGAAATGGTGCCTGTCCCGCTGAGTTACTCCAGCATTTTATGTCTATCTTCTGTGCTGAATAACTATGAACGAGGTCTGCTGCTTTTTCTTCAAAACAATTATGGACAAAGTAATAGATTATTTAAAATCTCTCCATGATATTGTCAAATGCATTGCCAACACCACTTTCATCAACTCATCCAACATTTTTAAACAAGGAGCCCAATGCACATAGTATTTCAGCTGCGATTCACTAATACTGTCTATTACAGAATCATAACCTCCCGACTTTTGTCCCGACAATTTTCCTATTGGGATAAATAAAGTCCGTATCATGTTCATGAGTCTTGAAATTAGAGATTAAAGCCATCCCTCAGAAGAATCAAACACAATTCTTCCTGCCATTTTCTGCCAGTCGCGGAGCCTGCGGACCTGGCCGACTTCGGAGTGGGAGGAGCTGTGGTGGCGCGCGTTTGCGACCCGACTTCGGAGGCTCCGGCCACAGGCCCTGTGGACTGGAACATCGGGAGCTCGCAGGTCCCTGGTGGGAGACCGCTTTTCGGAGCTCCCGCAACGGCAACTTCTCCCGCCGGAACCGCGGGGTGAAATGACTTGGAGCGGGGCCTAACATCGCCCGGCGCGGCTTAACGGCCGCGGGACTTACCATCGCCCGCCGGGGGCTTTAACATCGTGAGTCCCAGTTCGCCTCGACATTGCAGTTGGACTGCAGGACAAGAACAAGGGAAGAGATAAGACTTTTGCCTTCCATCACAGTGAGAAGATGTTGGAGATTCACTGTGATGGATGTTTGTGTAAAGTGTGTTAAGTGTGTGTTGTGGGTCTTTTTGTAATTGTTAAGACTGTAGAAAATGCAATTTTGTTCAAACCAAGCTATTTGAATGACAATAAAAGGCATTCTATTCAATTCTATGATTGTCATCAACCATAGAAGCAACACCATTGCAGATCCATTAAAACATTTCATTGTATTTGTCAGAAACAATGTTTGCATCAGCTTTGATACTATTTAAAGTTTCCCCTCCACTGTTAGGTTTATTGTCTTATTTATCTCTATACTCGTCACCAAGAGTGTAACATTCCCAACCTACTGGTCCTAAAGCACCCCTTTCAAATCCAAGGAGCACAGAAAGATTGTAGTCATAGTCTATGAAGCAAGTCCTTTTCTTAAAGCTTAGTTTAGAGATACAGCGTGGAAACAGGCCCTTCGGCCTACGTCAACCAGCGATCCCCGCCTGCCTTCTCCCCATATCCCTTGATTCTACTAGCCCCTAGAGTTCTATCTAACTGTCTCTTAAATCCATCCAGTGATTTGGCCTCCACTGCCCTCTGTGGCAGGGAATTCCACAAATTCACAACTCTGGGTGAAAAAGTTGTTTCTCACCTCAGTTTTAAATGGCTGCACCTTTATTCTAAGGCTGTGGCCTCTGGTTCTGGACTCACCCAACATTGGGAACATTTTTCCTGCATCTAGCTTGTCCAGTCCTTTTATAATTTTATATGTTTATATAAGATACCCCCTCATCCTTCTAAGCTCCAGTGAATACTAGTCTTTTCAATCGTTCCTCATATGATAGTCCCGCCATCCCAGAGATCAATCTCGTGAACCTACGCTGCACTGCCTCAATCACAAGGATGTCCTTCCTCAAATTAGGAGACCAAAACTGTACACAATACTCCAGATGTGGTCTTACCAGAGCCCTATACAACTGCAGAAGAACCTCTTTACTCCTATACTGAAATCCTCTTCTTGCGAAGGCCAACATTCCATTAGCTTTCTTCACTGCCTGCTGTACCTGCACGCCAACTTTCAGTGACTGGTGTATAAGGACACCTAGGTCTCGCTGCACCTCCCCCTTACCTAACCCAACCCCATTGAGATAATAATCTGCCCCCTTGTTTTTGCCGCCAAAGTGGATAACCTCACATTTATGTATATTATACTGCATCTGCCACACATCTGCCCACGCACTCAACCTGTCCAGGTCACCCTGCAACCTCCTAACATCTTCTTCACAGTTCACACTGCCACCCAGCTTTGTGTCATCGCAAACCTGCTAGTGTTGCTCCTAATTCCCTCTTCCAAATCATTAATATTAATGGCAAACTGTTGCGGCCCCAACACCGAGCCTTGCGGCACTCCACTCACCATTGCCTGCCATTCTGAAAAGGACCCGTTCACTCCTACTCTTTGCTTCCTGTCTGCCAACCAATTTTCTATCCACGTCAACACCCTACCCCCAATACCATGTGCTCTAATTTTAGTCACCAGTCTCCCATGTGGGACCTTATCAAAGGCTTCCTGAAAGTCTAGATACACTACATCCACTGGCACCCCTTCATCCATTTTACTTGTCACATCCTCAAAAAATTCCAGAAGATTAGTCAAGCATGATTTTCCTTTCATAAATCCCTGCTGACTTGGACTAATCCTTTTACTGCTATCCAAATGCCCCATTATTACCTTGTTAATAATTGACTCCAGCATCTTTCCCACCACCGAAGTCAGGCTAACTGGTCTGTAATTCCCCGTTTTCTCTCTCGCTCCTTTCTTGAAAAGTAGGATAACATTAGATATCCTCCAATCCACAGGAACTGATCCTGAATCTATTGAACATTGGAAAATGATCACCAATGCGTTCACTATTTCTAGAGCCACTTCCCTGAGGACCCTGGGATGCAGACTATCAGCTCAGGGGATTTATTATCCTTCAGTCCAACTTGATCCAAGGAGCTTCTTGGTGACTGGAGACTGTAGCTACCCAGTGACAGTTGATATCGCAATAAAGGAGAACAAATGTGGCAGTAAATGTATGATTAAAATCAATTACATTTTTGACAGGAAATGGGCACTTTATGTGAAGGATGTTCTCTTTCTAATAAAGCATCTAAAATTGTATGCTGAAAAATCCGTGGAAAATATCAATGGCAACTTATTAAAAATAAAGCACGGTAGCTACATCACCTGGAGACTTTTTAAGAACAAACAGATTGGATGTCCAGGTATCCAAACTACTATAGCTGCCTGTAATAGTTTGATTAAAAAGGATCACCGGCTTTTATCCCCAGAGGATGAAACACAAAGGTGACCAGAGAGCAGCATTCTAGTTTCACAAAACCTTACTTTGATCCCATTCCATACATATATTTAGTGACAAGCTACTAAGGGAGCCCAACTGGAGAGTGTTCATAGAATGATCCCATGCTTTTTGAGGACAGGTTGCGTAAACCTAGCTTAGATTTGTCTGCTCAAGGTTGACTGGTGATCTAACAGAAGTACATAGACGTAGAGAAGTTAAGAGCATGGATCATTGAATAGTACAGCACAGGATCGACCCTTCGGCACACACCGTTTGTGTAGAACATGATCATAAGGGATAGGAGCAGAATTAGGCCATTCGGCCAATCGAGCCTACACCATTCAATCATGGCTGATCTATCTCTCCCTACTAACCCCATTCTCCTGCATTCTTCCCGTAACCTGACACCTATGCTAATCAAGAATCTATCTCTGCCTTAAAAATATCCACTGTCCTGGCCTCCACAGCCTTCTGTGGCAAATATTTCCACAGATTCACCACCCTCTGACTAAAGCAATTCTTGCTTATCTCCTTCGTAAAATAATGTCCTTAAATTCTGAGGCTATGAGTCCGAGACTCTCCCCTAGTGGAAACATTCTATCTACATCCACTCTATCCCAGCCTTTCACTATTCTGTACATTTCAATGAAGTCCCCCCCTCATTCTTCTAAACTTTAGCGAGTACAAGCCCAGTGTCGTCAAACACCAATGTCTTATAGAACTGCGTCATGACTTCCCGATCTTATACTCATTGCCCCTAGCAATGAAGGCAAGCAGACCATACGCCATCTTTACCACCCTATCTACTTGTGCTGTCACCTTCAACGAGCTATGAACTTGGACCCCAAGATATCTTTGCACATCAATGTTGTTAAGGGTCTTGCCATTAACTAGGTACTGTGGTTTACAGAATGGTTAACAAAATGGTTCTTACTTTTAAACTTCCAAAATGAAGTACTTCACACTAGCTCGGATTAAACTCAATCTACCATTGCTCCGCCTATTTCTGCAGCTGATCCTCACTGCCTCAAACTCCTCCGATGTTGGTGCCATCAGCGAACCTACCTACTGACCTATCTACATTTACATCCAAGTCATTCATGTATATCACAAACTGTATTCAATCGTGTGGAAGTTCTTTCAAACATTCATCTCTTGGGGGTAGACACTGCCTAAAATTGAACTGTCGGGAGAACAGCTTAGCAGTACACCTTTCACATAAAGGGCAGCAAAGCAAAAGCTCAGTGAATGGTAGAAAGGGCGAGAGACTGAATGCCCTTCTCCTCTTCCTATATCTGTTTACTTTTTTAAAAAAGGGCATTCATTAAATAATATTTTTAAAAATCTGTGGATGATGCAAAGCTGATGGAAAACAAAAAAAATGATATAAATGCTTAGCAAATCAGGCAACATGCAACAAGAGGTACAAGCTTTGTGTTTTAGGCTTGTGGCCTTTCATCAGGCCTGCTTTTTAAACACTTGTTTATCAGTTCAAGCTATCCAGATCTTGGCAGCAGAATCCACTTGCATGTTTTGGCGCAGGCTGAAGTTTCTAGTATTATACGTGGATGCCTCTCATTTGCAAAGCAGCAGGCAGCAGAGGATGAATGTTTGCTCACTGAAGTCTGAGGGAATGCAACCAATTCTAAGTAAGTATAGAAAAAAGTTTAGAAACACCTTCAGTTTTGTCAGAATAGTTTTGTTTACATGCTGCGAACGGAGGAATCATTCAAACTGCTTGATTCTCTGATCTTGTTAAATAGACCTTTAGTTTACAGTGTAAACCTGCCTGCTTCCACCCACAATGTTACCCATACCAACTACCACCTCCCTGCCTCAGTCACGCAGCCCTACTTGCCCGAATGAAAAAAACCCTCCCATAACTTTATCTCCTCCAATATCTTCCTAAATAGTCACCCATCCAGATATCCCTTGGGTTCCCCTCACTAAAATTTGCAAACTAACATGATTTTATCCAACGCAGTTCTGACAGTCCGCAATCTAACCTATTTGCAGATTGCAACTGCATGTTTAAATTCTAAGACCCCACCCTAATTCTGCAATATCATTCATGCCTGGTGCCAATGCGCCTCTTCTCCTGAATTACTGACTTCCACCAATCCCCCTTCCTAATACGATAGGAAATATGTGAGCGTATTTAATGTGGAGTCATTTATAGGAAAGCAAAGTATACAAAATGAAATGATACGATAGAATTTATTTATCCCAGGAGGAAAATTGATCTGCCAATAGTCATAAAACACAAAATACATGAAATTAAAGTGACGATTGGAAAGGATTGGTGAAATGCAAAGATAGGAGGGGGGTGGGGGAAGAGTCAGTCTACCCCACGACAGAAAGGGGGAGAAGTTGTACAGTTTGATAGTCACACAGACCTATTCTTTCAGATATCCTGCCATGGAATTCCTTCCAAATTCATCTACCACCTTAAACATCCATTCCTTCCACTTCTGGCACACCGAGCTTGCAGTGTTTGCAAATGTATTCCTGTTGCATGACTAGATTACTCAAAAAACACTTCTTAAATGCACCACCTGCACCACCAAGAAGGACAGGGTTACCTGCAGCATGGAACCCCTTCATCTGCTGGTTCCCCTCAGATTCATGCACCACCCAGAATTGGAAATATACTTCTGACCCTTCAACGTTGCGGTCTCCAGCTCCCAGTCCAATAACTCCATGGAAGTATCTGCAGCAAAAGTCCAAGTAAGTGGCTCACCACCGGCTTCTCAGAGCAAGTTTTGGGATGGGGAATAAATGCTGGCATTACCTCAAGAGGAGATCCTGAAGAAAAAAATAACTATATAGATGTTCCTATATTCCCTAGGATCTCCAATTTCTTCGTAATCCTGGAAATCCCTTCTTTGACCCCTCTCTTTCATTCGCTCTTTTGTTGGACAGGCCCCACTCGAATGTCCCATTCCCCCACTGACTATAGCATTGATTAGGCAACATGGTTGGTCTTATTCTACCCCTGGGTTCCATTGGAATGGGTTCTAAATTGGGAGTATAGTGGTGATAATAATCAGAGTAATCTGGAGCCCTAATTTCTCCCAATCCGTAATTTGCTGGTACTCTGGGAATCCGTGGTTCAGAGTTAGATCTTGGCAATTCTTCCTTGGCTATGCGTTCACTTTCTCTCCTAGTTATGGGATAATTTTCCTGGTTCCTATCTTCCCTCCAATAATATCTCACAGCGCTGGCTATTTGACTGGCTCGGTTCTCAGACCAGTTCCTGTTATCGGGTTTAATTAAATCTGCTGCTTTAGTGGGGAGACTATTCAACAAGATAGCACGATATTGAGGGGAGCTTGCTCCATTCTGATAGTCTAAATCACCTGATTGGTTCATGTATAATTTTGAAAAACAGTCTAGAATTTCGTCAGCTCCTTCACCCTTTCCTGGTTTATTTCCCGAACTCGACTTAAATCGGCAGGTTACGGAAACGTTTTGCAAGGGCCGTTAAAACAGGCTCTTCTCTTGCACTGTCACCCATTATTGCGTTTGCCAATGTTTCATAAGTCGGGTGCCCTAGGGCTACTAGAAATTTGGTATTCTCAGCTGGAGTAATTATCTGTTGTATGGTCTCCCACAAATCCCGGGAATCTGCATGATATACACGCATCGTGGTTCTTAAATAATCCATAAAGGCAGCAGGTGACCTCTTCCTATTGGGGATTCTGTTTAGTACTGCCATTATTTCATGGGGGTTTCAAGGCGTATGGATGTCTGTGGCACGGGGATTATTCATTCTTACTGCGCTGGTCGAAACCGCTGTACCCATTCCTTCCCTCACTGGTAACTGCCTAAGGGATACCTGTTTAATTTGTAAGCTTTTGGTTACATCAAAATCTCGGTATCTTCAATCACTGTCTCACCCTCAGATGAATCTTCCTGTTCTCTAGGGGTTCCCCCCGATACTGCCCAAATAAATTACTCCTTTTCCGTTCTACTCGAGTAATCTGAATAGGTTGTGGCTCACAGAAATACTCTGGCGGTTGCACTATATGTAACATACCTTTCTTTTCTTTAAACAACCGAGCTAACCTTTTCATTCTACTCCAGGTGCCATAAGCCACTGGACGATCTATCAATGATGTTGTAGATAGGATTGAAGTATCTGGTACCCCAGTATCTGCTGTTGGTAGAGTCTGTTCAGATGTAGAATCTGCAGGAGTTATTATAGATTCTGCAGACCTAAAATACTTATTGCGGACACAAGTCATACACGATGCTGGTGAAAGCATGGGAAACGCAAGAGGAACATGGTGGGAGCTGCAAACTTCCACGGACATTAACATTTGTGCACTCTTCTAAATACTCATCTCCTTCCCCCTCGAAGTCAGCACTAACCATCGGATTCCTAATCTTTGATTCTACAGGGACTAATTTCCTTCCAGGAGATCCACCTTTCCCTTGATCTGAGTGTTTCCCTTCATCTCCACTCCCGTCCTTCCTACTACCTAGAGGTCGATCTACTTCACCTTCTTTTAGTTCTATTCCAAATTTAGTGATCGCTTTTTCCCCCAACAAGCCATTCTCTTAACCTCCTTAAGGGCCTGTCCCATGATGCGAGTTCACCCAAGAGCTCTCCCGAGTTTAAAAAAAAAATCAAACTCGTGGCATTCTACGACCTTCCACGAGTATGTTCATGAGCTCCTACGAGTAAAAAGTAACAATATTTTTCATCACGAGCATTTTTTTTACGCGTGAAGTTTTTTCGACACTGTGAAAAATGTCCACGAGTAAATAAATACTTGCGATGAAAAAAAAGTGTTACTTTTTACTCATAGAAGCTCGTAGGTAACACAGTACACAAGAGGGATAACACGCTACTTATTACTATCAGGCACAACCACACTCCTAAATAAACCACAATCATTTGTTTATTACAAATCACGCACTCCAAGAAATCCTCCTCGTGGCCTAATGGGTCAGCGGAATGACTCCTCCAACTGACACAGCGATCGGAACAATCCCTGATCGAACCACCACGACTCAGATTCTTACAACACCACGCTCTAAATAATTACAAATATTTAACTCAAACACACTTTTCCTTCAAGTATCTAAATCCATAAACATTCGCACAAGGAGCAATACAAATAACGGTCCGCGGATTTAACAAAATCTAAATCTTACTACACTCCAAGTTTATTTACATGCACAGAATATTTACACAATCCGGATCCTATGACAATACGAAAAGCTAGATTTTTACAATTTACAAAATTATTCAAAGCACTAGCGCACAGTTCACGAACATGCGAGCTCGATGCCGTGTCACGCGGCTATCACTCTGTGAACCTCTTCCTCCGATACCAAAGAATTTCCCCTTCCTAGGTTATTCTTTGCCTGGGGGCACTACTTAAATGACAACTTTTCCTCCCGAATGTTACTAACCCTCTGCTAAGATGGGACCTCTATCCCTCCTCTTTAAGTTCTCCAGAATTGGGGGTACCCTTCGCTATTTGGATTACTTTTCATCAAGTAAACAGGTTCCCGTCTCTCGGGTACTCTTAGCGATCAGGTACTAGTCAACAATCGACCAGAGGGTTACTATTCACTGTTGATCAGGCATTATTCGGAATCGATCACGGACATGCACCAACTCTGAAGTTCTATATACAGGAACTCGAATTCCACCTTACTAGCAGAACTTCAATGTGAAATTCTGTATTTGGAAATTTGGCTTTGCAAATAGAGACTCGTTCTTGAACTCCTAATTTTAGTGCGTATCCCTCCTCATACGTGGGCACTCAAATCAAAGTAAAATTGCCCAATTGAATTCTCGAATGGACTGGAGTATTCCGGTCAATCTATACTCTGTCCACCAAGCCCAGTACCTTTACGAGATTCCTCGTCCGTAAAACAGGACTCAGATATCTACACGCAGACCCTCTTCTCTGCTGGGCGCTGGGGGTCCAGCGCCTAGCTGCTTTGCGCTGTTAGTTATCGATGCCAATTTTCAAAGCGCACCTTTCCAATTCACGCTCCCGGCAAAGATCCGATCGATACGTAGGTCAGACCTATTTCAGTATTTCAATACCCCACCAATTGGATACCAAATCTAACCTTGGGCCACCCCTTGCCCAATGAAGCACATTTGGCTCTCGTTAAATCACCTGCAGTTTGCCAACTACGACCAAGTTTTGGGCCTCTAACCCAGGAAAGGGCCTCTAACCCAACCCCAGCAGGGCATCTAACCCCCCCCCCCCCCCCCCCCCGTGCTTGCTAGACTCTCTTCTAATGATCTCGTTTAGACCCTTTCCCAAGCCCGCGAATGATCGAAAACCACTGAATCAAGCACTTGATCAACTAATCTTCATTTTAACAAAACACAATTACAGCTCCCACTACGTACCTAACCACCGCGGGTTCGATCCTCGTATCTGCGTGAACAAGCCCTCTAAGCCTCGCTCAAACCGAGACACTCCAGAAGGTCACGCAGTCCCCAGCGCTCTCCCAGAAGATCGACACGGGACCTCGTGGCAGTGAACTTTTATAGGTCCCGGGACCTCGAGGGGCCGAACCACATGGGGGTGGTCTCTTTACAATCCAATTACAGATATCAATAAACCCCATACATAATAGACATTTCCCTAACCCAATAATACAGCAGCTAATACATTGTATTCAAACAGGGCTTCCCAATGAAGCCAACATAGCAACAATTACCCTAATCGGCAAGAAACCCAGACAAGGCTCAATACCTCATCCAATCAACACTCGGCAAAGTAGAACTCTGCAATATTATTTACAAGGTGAACGTCATCCAATCCATTCTATGCATTTTGCACCTGATTGACAGGGTCTGCAGATGTTCTCATTCTTTTCCTGCAGCTTGTATACAGGCTCTAGACACACTGGCACCAATCCGTAGCTTGTCCCAGCTCTGCAGATAGCATTTCCAAATTGACCAAATCTCCCAGCAGTCCTGAAGCCTTTACACCATTGAAGTCCTAACCTCTCCAATCTGGCCAGGATTAACAGTGCCCATACTTCATCGACATAGAAAGCTTGAAAGCACACGGTCTTTCCCCCTGTTTTGGGTAATCAAGGACATAGGTTTAAGGATAGAGGGCAAAGGTTTAATATGAATCTGAAGCACATCTTTTTCCACGCACACTGTGGTGCTGCCACAGGAAACATTTGAGGCCAGTACAATATTAGGGATATGGGTCAATGCAGGCAAACAGAAAGAGCGTAAATGGGCATCTTGGCCGCCATGGGTGACTTGGGCCGAAGGGCCTGTTTTCCCATTGCATGACACTGACCAACACTGCTGCACAAGGCAGAGATTGATTTTATACAATCTCTTTCATTTTATATTCAAGTATTTTCTACTCACCGCCTTATTTTTCTGGAGAAACTACTTCACCTTTGTTGGAAGAGGTTGATATAATTTCTGCTTCATCCAATTTCTACAATTTCTGAGTGAACTCCCTTCGCTGTATAATGGGCAACGCACAGTGACTCATGTACTTCACCTCCAACAGATTGGCTAATGCCATTTTGTTGATCAATTTTAAAGTAGGGGCCAAGGGAAAGTATATATTTTGCATTGCTTCAGTGCTAAAGGCAATTAATACAAATACTGTTTAAAACATACACAATATTTATCCAGACACAAAATGCTGGAGTGACTCTGCGGGACAGGTCTAGTGAGAGAAGAAATGGGTGACGTTTCGGGTCGAGACCGTTCTTCTTCAGTCTGAAGAAGAATATCGACACGAAACATCACCCATTCCTTCTCTCCAAAGATGCTGCCTGTCCCGCCGAGCTACTCCGGCATTTGTGTCTATCTTCGGTTTGAACCAGCATCTGCAGTTTCTTTCTACCCATGTATCAAAGTTAAATGTGCTCACTTCTTATTCTTTCAAATATTTTCTAAACAGCATTTATCTTTTTGATCAGCAACGGTGCTTTTCTTCATCCACATATTATGTAACTTGTGACAACTGCATGATTTGCAACACTACCTTAAGTTATCATTGTTGAATTAATAACTCAGTAAACACTGGTCACCTTCAATATCATACAACTGACTAATGAAACAGAGCAACAAAAAATAGAAAGATAATTAATTATGACGTTGAAAATGACCAATTTCTTGACTTCTCTTCCATAAAAAGCCTTTCTGCCATTTTAGCTGAATTTCTGCCAAATATCTTATTAACAGCAACTAATGGGCTTATTTAAAACCATCTCTCTCTGCATACATTAAATGTAATAAATAGTTTGCTAATAGTTTAGTTGGATTTTCCAAGATATTAAGGAACGAAAAATTTGATCATCGAGTCCAGTTTGCTATCACAACAGAAGCAGAAATGTGAGGGGTAGGACACTCCGCTCTAATCAACTATCCATTATTTTGGCAGACACACTCTTCTTCACACACTGTGCTAAGTTTGGAAACTTACGTTAACATTAGTTCACTGTACATAAATGGAGATGAACTACAAGAGGAGTTTAGCAGGCAGGCCAGCACATCATCATTCCACTTCTCCATTGGAGAGTCACTAAATTCTTTCACCTTGTGCATCATTTCAGCATTTGGAATACTGTGGGGTGCTAATGCGAGAAGATTTTTTTTTTTGTCTGGTCTGGAAATAAGACTTCAACTTACACTGGAGAAGAATTGGAAAGCTTTTTTCATAATTAGTTTAAATGAATTTTGGAATCTGGAGTAGTATTGCTCCATGTTGAGAAGGTTTGGAAGATATGGAGGTAACTCAAACATGTCAGTCTTTCTGTATAAAGGTATAAATTCACCGTCCCACTCCCTTAAAATATCTAATTATCATGCTCAAAGCTTTACAAGCCAACAGCTGATAATCAACTATTCTTCAGGGGGAAAAGAAAGGAAACAGATAATTAAAGATCAGACACGGCAGTACAGATGGTGGTTACACAAACCATTTGAGGTTGGGCAACTATTAACCACCTGGATAAGGGATCCAACTTTTGCCTTGGGCTTTGCGATGTTGTTGAGCACCCAAGAAGCCACAGGCAGAATAAATGCTGCAGAAATCTTGTGCACTGCATCTCCTGGAGACAAAGCTGGAATGCTCCAGTCTATGCAACTGGGGTTGGCCTAGATTATGTTACATCACCAACTTTCTGCTTCCCACCTGTTGCAATTTGTCTTCCACATAAGACTCACCCAGAAAAAAAATTTTTTTGATATTAAACAAATAATCTGCATTTGCAGTGTCTCGACTTAAGAAATATGCTTCACGGAAACTTCAGCAGATGTGACACAAGTGGGAAGTGATTTTTTAAAGGCACAGCATAAATGAAGAAAGGGATGCTGGAGGTCTAGAGGGAGGGCCGGGAAGGAATTTCAGAACGAGGTGTAAAAAAAACAATAAAAGAGGCATTTAATCATTGCAGAGGCGCGAATAAGCAGCAAATTAAATGCCATAAAAAGACAAGTCTGTGAACCTTTAAAAAAAAAATCGGTTGGGGCCAGACCTCTTTGGAAATGGTATTTATTGAGAAGTGGAAGGGCAGAGTGTGATGTGCTGTGGACCTGGCACCGAGAAGATAACGGTTGCTGGTGGTGGTGGGAGGGAAACAATAAATCCTACAAATACACCGCAGCATATCAATGCTCTCTGCATCACACACACACACTAACGATGCATTTGCACGGATTGTCCCCACCTTGCCCTTACCCACTGCGAACTAAACATTAACGTTACACGTCCAAACAAACGTGCGCCTGATCTTACTTCCTGGTCTGAAAATTGCAAACTGTTCCGTTCCCCACCCCCCCACAACCAAATGTGCATTGCTTCAAGCTGGATCCTTCCCTGCTGCTGCTGCCACTGCCACCACCACTCCCCGTTTGGAGTTCTTACCTGCTTGTATCAACAGATCCAGCTGGTTGTGTCGCTCGTAAAGGGCTGTGGCCATTTTAATCCCCTCCCCACCCCTCCCAGCAAATGAGGGAGGGAAAAAAAAGAGTGTAGGAACTCTTATTCCAGGACTCCAGAAATGATGCAGTCTTCCTCGGGCAGAGTAAAGGGGGAAACCATCCGGAAATCAACTGCAGAGCAAAGCTGTGCAACTGGCGGAGAGGGGAGCGCGGCGCTGTGCAACCCCGCCGGCTGCTCCTGCACAGAGGGGTTCGGGCTCAGGACGGCTCGCCTGCCCCGTCTGCCATCTGCTCGCTGCAACCCGGCGGTGGCATTCGCCACCCTGTGCCCCTGGCCGCGGGAGGGCAAGGCGGGACTCGGGCCAAGCCACCTCCGACGCTTGGTGCAATGGTCGACGCCAATGTTTTGCTACACTTCCTGGAGAAAGGTCGATCCATGTGGAGAGCGGAGCGGTGGGTGGGTGGCTGGTGCAGGAGCAGTTCCCGGTGCAAGCAGACAGCGGCTCTCCCGCAGCGGTTAGCGGCTCTTGCGCCAGCGGCGCCCGGTGCAGACAGCAGTTCCCGGTGCAGTAGCGGCGCTCCCGGTGCAGACAGCGGCGCCCGGTGTAGACAGCAGCGGCTCTCCCGGTGCAGACAGCGGCGCCCGGTGCAGACAGCGGCGCCCGGTGTAGACAGCAGCGGCTCTCCCGGTGCAGACAGCAGTTCCCGGTGCAGACAGCGGCGCCCGGTGCAGACAGCGGCGCCCGGTGTAGACAGCAGCGGCTCTCCCGGTGCAGACAGCAGTTCCCGGTGCAGACAACGGCACCCGGTGCAGACAGCGGCTATCCCGGGAGCGGCTCTTGCGGCAGCGACGCCCGGTGCAGACAGCGGCGCCCGGTGTAGACAGCAGCGGCTCTCCCGGTGCAGACAGCAGTTCCCGGTGCAGACAGCGGCGCTCCCGGTGCAGACAGCGGCACCCGGTGCAGACAGCGGCTATCCCGGGAGCGGCTCTTGCGGCAGCGGCGCCCGGTGCAGACAGCGGCGCCCAGTGTAGACAGCAGCGGTTCTCCCGGTGCAGACAGCAGTTCCCGGTGCAGGCAGCGGCGCCCGGTGCAGACAGCGGCACCCGGTGCAGACAGCGACTATCCCGGGAGCGGCTCTTGCAGCAGCGGCGCTCCCGGTGCAGGCAGCGGCGCCCGGTGCAGACAGCGGCACCCGGTGCAGACAGCAGTTCCCGGTGCAGGCAGCGGCGCCCGGTGCAGACAGCGGCGCCCGGTGCAGACAGCGACTATCCCGGGAGCGGCTCTTGCAGCAGCGGCGCCCGGTGCAATAGCGGCTCTCCCGGGAGCGGCGCCCGGTGCAAGTCAGGGGCTATCCCGGGAGCGGTGCATTAGCGGCGCCCGGTGTAGTACCGGCTCTTGCATGAACGGGTCACGGTGCAGTAGCTGCTCTTGCATGCATGGTTCACGGTGTAGTACCGGTTCTTGCATGAGCGGGTCACGGTGCAGTAGCGGCTCTTGCATTAGCGGCGCCCGGTACAGTAGCGGCTCTTGCATGAGCGGGTCACGGTGCAGTAGCTGCTCTTGCATGAGCGGCGCCCGGTGCAGCAGCGGCTCTCCTGGGAGCGGCGCCCGGTGGCTCCCACAGTCACAATGAGTAGAGAGAGATGCAGACAGGGACACATTTGTAGACTACAAATACCACCATCACAGTTTATTTGAAAAAGAGCCCGCGGACGTATTTTTAACCCTTTTACGGATTAAGGAACATGTTCCACGAAGATTTTTTTTTGATACTCTTATGTAAATTTATTTTTTCCAATGGCAGCTGCCACAATTTATTTTCCTAAATTTCGAAAAACTCAAAATTATGTTTAAAAAAAAACTAACATGAGATTTATAGTGTCTTTCTCAAAATCAGGGTATTATTCATAACCAATGTGTAGGAAGAAACTGCAAACTACAGAGGGTCTCGACCCCAATCACCCATTCCTTCTCTCCAGAGATGCTGTCTGTCCCGCTGAGTTACTCCAGCATTTTGTGTCTATATCATAACTAATGATATCCTGAGGCAATATCACTAATGATATCCTGAGGCAGAGGAGGTTTACCAGAAAGAAGGCTGACACAAAATGCAAGAGTAACTCAGCGGGACAGACAGCATCTCTGGATAGGAGGAATGGTTGACATTTTGGGTCGAGAGGGTTTTGGCTACAAGGAGGGATGGATAGACTTGGATTGTTTTCTCTGCAACATCGGAGGTTGAGGGGAGACTTGATAGAGGTATATAAAATTATGAGAGGCACAGATAGCGTAGACAGTCAGAACCTTTTTACTCGGAGTGAAAAATGCCCAGCACTGGATGGCACAGCTCCAAGGTGAGCGGGGGAAAGTTTTAATGGAGATGTGCGGGGCAGTGGGTGGTAGGGGGATGGAACCCATTGCCAGGGGTGGTGGTGGAGGTAGATACGATAGTGGCTTTAAGAGGCTTTTGGATGGGCACATGCAGAGAATTGAGAAATATAGACCATGTGCAGGCAGATGAGATCAGTTCAACTAGGCATCATGTTTGACACAAACATTGTGGGCTAACGATTCTGTTCCTGTGCTGCACTGTTCTATATTCTATGGCAATCAAGCTGTCCATAGTGTACAGATAAAATAAACAAGGTAAAGTCTGATAAAGATAGTTCAAAGATCTCCAGTGAGGTGCTAGCTGGTGAGAGGATGGTTCAGTTACCTGATAACAGTTGGGAAGAAACTGTCCATGAATCAGGAGGTATGCATTTTCAAACTTCTGTACCTCTTGCCTGATGGGAGGAGGAAGAAGAGGGAACGAGACTCGTCCTTGATTGCTGGTGACCCTGCCATAGCAGCATCAAGTGTAGATGGAGTCAATGGAAGGTAAGAACCAGGGGCCACAGTTTAAGTATATGGGGTAAGCCATTTGGAATGGAGACGAGGGAAAACGTTTTCACATGGAGGGATGTGAATCTGTGGAATTTCCTGCCTCAGAAGGCAGTGGAGGGCAATTCTCTGGATGGTTTCAAGAGACAGTTAGATAGAGTTAAAGATAGCAGAGTCAGGGGATATGGGGAGAAGGCAGGAACGGGGTACTGATTGTGGATGATCAGCCATGATCGCGGTGAATGGCCGTGCTGGGTCGAAGGGCTGAATGGCCTACTCCTGCACCTATTGTCTATTGTGAGTTGGCTTGCGTGATGGTCTGGGCTATGTCCACAATTCTATGCAATTTCTTGCAGTCTTGGATGTGGCTGTTCCCAAACCATGTTGCGATGCATCCCAATAAAATGTTTTCTATGGCACATCTAGATGTTGGTGAGGGTTATTCGGGATATGCCAAGCTTCCAAAGCCCTCTAAGGAAATAGAGGCGTTAGTGTGCTTTCTTGGCCATCAATGTGGCTGGTCCAGGACAAATTGGTGGTGCTATTTATTCCTAAGAACTTGAAGCTTTCGACCATTTCTACTTTGGTGCCATCAATGTATACTGAGGTGTGTGTACTGCTTCGCTTCCTGAAGTCACTCACAATCTCCTTTGTCTTGTTGCTATTAAGGGAGAGGTTGCTGTTTCGGCACGAGGTTACGAGGTTCTCCATCTCTTTCCTGTGCTCTTGTCTCAACATTATTTGATATCTGGCCCACTACGGTGGTGTCGTCTGTGAACTTGTAAATTGAGTTGGATTAGTACTTGGCTGCATAGTCGTGAATGTATGAAGAGATTAGTAGGGGGTTGACAACACGTCCTTGCAGGGCACCAGTGTTGAGGATTATTGTAGAGGATGATTTGTCACCTATCCTCGCTGATTGTAGTCTGTTGGTCAGGAAGTCCAGGATCCAGTGGCAGTGTTGACTCCAGGTTCCACGGGTTTGGACATGGAATTGGTTGGGATAATGGTATTGAACGCAGAACAATAATTTATGAATAGGAATCTGACGCTGGTGTCTTTATGCAGGTGTTCCAGGGATGAGTATAGGGCTAGGGAGATGGCATCATTGGTGGATCAAGGCTGTTTAGTTGGCTGGATTTAAGGTGTGCCATAACCAGCCTCTCAAAGCACTTCATGATGGCGCAAATCATGGCTATCGGATGGTAGTCATTCAATGCATGCGATCTTGGATTTCTTTGGTACAGGGAAGATAGTGGTCTTTTTGTAGCGGGTGGGTAGTGCAAAATGGAGTAGGGAGAGACTAAAGATGTCCTTCATCTTCTTCTTTCGTGTGGCGTGCACAGCCTAAAGTTGTTGGACAACTTGTTCTATTTGATCTTCCGTTTGGGCACATCGAGTTGATTGCATTAGTCGAAACAGGGCGGACCACGTGAAGGTTGCAATCTTCCACCCCAAGATGTCCTTGAACATTGGCTAGTTGGTCCATGGATAGGGTTTTCATCCAGGCCAGTTGTTTCCTCAGGAAGGCTGATCCACCTTCTGCAACAGTGACTATGGGAAGAGGCACACTCAAGCCTGACGGGACGGATGTCATTGCCCAGTTGGCCTGCTCCAAGCGAGCATAGAATACATAGTTCATCAGGGAGGATCACACTATCACCAATGATACTCTAATGATGCACCAACTCCGGTCAGTCCCAGTATTGTCCCTTAGCAGCCCTGATAGTCCCATTTCTGCACTCTTCTGCCCAAGCCGCACAAATTGTTTACACTCGAGTATCTCTCTAATCCTCTCAGGAGGTACTGGAAACTCCATCTGTATTGGCTGCAAGTTCCAGATCGTAACCATGATTCTACATTAAAAACTTTTCCTCAGTACCTTTTGGGTAAAAGGTCTTTCATCTCTGATGCAGACATATTCAAGCATGTCAGATGTAGGAGATTAAAACCGAGCACGTGAGTTGAAGTGGAACCAAATGTATTGCGTTGAGTAGACTATTTAAACTTTTGATCTTATACTGCCTCACAGCGGAATCCCAGTACCCAACTGATCTATTCTCCCTAGAATCGCACCAACTCTGCCTAGATTCTGTCAACCATCTACACCAGGGCCAATTTACATTGGCCAAGTAACCTACCAATCCTTCTGTTCACCTGCGTTGGTATGTGGGAGGAAACGCTAGCACGTGGAGAGAACCCACGCTTACATGGGGAGAATGTGCAAACTCGCACAAGCCCCTGAGGTCAGGACTGAACCTGGGTTACAGAAGGTGTGGAGCAGCAGCCAACATGCTTTCCTAATTTCTTTAGGAAACTACTGAAACTGGCGGAGAGGCTTCGTCGGGCGGCCAAACTCGCTTGGAGGCTCCTTGGATGTGGCACTGCCCGAAAGCTCGTCGGGTGTGGGATGGAGGCGCTGGAGACATCAGGCATGGGGAGCAAGGGCTGGTAGGAGGGTGAACCGGGTTAATGCGTCCAGCGCCTTTAAGGTAGGCTGCAGGAGATAGCCCCCGGGGCACAAGTTGGCCGGAGAGGAGAGAGACGGCAGATGGAGCCGGTCATGGGTAATGGCGGGGATCGAGAGCCGCTCTGGTAGAATGAACACGAGGGAACCCGGACTTTGAACCAGATTAAATGGCAATACACATGGCGGCGATGGCATTATATGCTCAATGAATTTTACTATGTAATGTTTCATTGCATATGTGACAATAAATATCCATCTAATTAATGCAATATTAACTCGTTAGCACTACGCAAATCCTGCCTAATGTTAAATAATGGGTCTCATTTCCAGAACATGATCCACCAATAAATACACTACAATCGTTATCAGCTACAGTTCAAATTGCTCACGGATTTACAGTGTTCAAGTGTTTACAGGATAAAAAACAACATACTATTGTGCAGCCTGTGGAGCGGAATCTGCAAAATCATGGCAGGAAAATATGTTGGTCGTCTCTGGAGTTATAGTTTATACAGTGTGTCTGCAGGTGTCGATTCTATCACGGTTCCCGGTGGAACAGTTTATGTTGCTGTGTTTGATGTCCATGTTTGTATCTCTGCAACAGGGACACAGTTTCAACTGAGGCATCCGGTGGAAGTTTTTATAGTGCATTCCCCCGACAGTACAGTGTACTTTACAGCCACTTCAGACACCGTTTATGCTGCAGATTCTGCATATTAAGGTCCTAAGTAGAATTAGGCCATTCGGCCCATCAAGTCTACTCCGCCATTCAATCATGGCTGATCTATCTCTCCCTGCTAACCCCATTCTCCTGCCTTCACCCCATAACCTCTGACACCTGTACTAATCAAGATTCGTATTGCTGTAGATGGACACAAAATGCTGGAGTAACTCAGCGGGACAGGCAACATCTCTGGAGAGCAGGAATGGGTGGCATTTCGGGTCGAGAACCTTCTTCATATTGGTGGATCTGAGGGTACAATTCATATTCATGCCCCGAGTGGCACAGTTTATACTGCTGATTCTGGTGACATAGTTTATACTGCTGCCTCTAGTGGCACATATTACACTTTGGTTTCTGATGGTACTGTTTTCACGGAATTATTGGATTGTATGGCACAGAATTGAGCCCTTTTGGCCCATCTTCATGCTGACTGCTGCCTATCTACAGTAATCAGTTTATTGTGCTCTCCGTGTTGTCGCTCTTTACGCACTCCCTGGTGACACGGTTTAAGGTCATAAGAGATAGTAGTAGAATTATGTCATTCAGCCAATCAAGTCTTCTCCGCCATTCAATCATGGCTGATCTATCTCTCCCTCCTAACACCATTCTCCTGCCTTCTCTCCATAACCTTTGCCACCTGTACTAATCAAGAATCTATCTATATCCACTGACTTTGCCTCCACAGTCTTTTGTGGCAAAGAATTCCACAGATTCACTACCCTATGACTAAAGAAATTTAGTCCTCCTTCCTGAAAGACCGTCCTTTAATTCTGAGGCTATGACCTCACCCAATAGTGGAAAGATGCTCTCCACATCCACTCTATCGAAGCCTTTCACTATTCTGTATGTTTCAATTAGGTCCTCCCTCAATCTCCTAAACTCCAGCGAGTACAGGCCCAGTGCCGACAAATGCTCATCATAGGTTAACCTACTCATTTAGACCATAGGTGCAGTAGGCCATTTGGTCCTTCGAGCCAGCAGTGTATATCTGGGATAATTCTTGTAAACCTCCTCTGGACCCTCTCCAGAGTCAGCACATGCTCTGTGTTCTGTTTCACAAAGACATGGCTCACCCCCAGCTCCTCAGACTCAGCGGTCCAGCCTGAAGGGTTCTCCATCCATCGCATGGACCGTACGCAGGCATCTGAGAAAGGGAGAGGAGGGGGCGTCTGCCTCGTGGTCAACTCTGCATGGTGCTCAGACATGGCAGTCCTATCCAACTCCTGCTCTCCACACCTGGAATACCTGGCTGTCAAGTACCCTTCTACCTACCCAGGGAATTCACCTCCATCATCCTGACCATGGTCTACATCCCACCCCAGGCTGATGTCCATCTGGCACTGGGGGAGCTGCACGCCGTGGTCAACAAGCACCAGATGGCTTACCCTGAGGCGTTTATCACCATAGCTGGGGACTTCAACAAAGCTAACCTTAAGAAATGGCTCCCTAAATTCCGCCAACATGTCTCCTGCTGCACCAGAGGATCAGAAACCCTCGACCACTGCTACACCACCATCAAAGACGCCTATCGCTCTATCCCTCACCCTCACTTCGGTAAATTCAACCATACCGCGGTGCTGCTGTTTCCTGCCTACAGGCAGCAATTGGAGCGCACCCCCAGAGGTGAGGACAGTACAGAGCTGGGTGGGGGGAGGGGGGCAGAGGAACAACTCCAGGACTGTTTGGAGTCTGTAGACTGGGCAATGTTCAGGGACTCGGCAACGGACCCGAATAAATATGTCACAGTCGCTACTGACTTCATAAAGAAATGTGTGGAGGACTGTATCCCAACAAAAACCTTCCGAGTGTTTCCTAACCAGAAGCCTTGGATGAACCATGAGATCCGCACTCTTCTGAAGTCCAGATCCCGGGCATTCAGGTCTGGAGATGCGGAAGTCTACAAGAAGTCCAGATACCACCTTGGTAAGGCCATCAAAAAGGCCAAAGGGGACTTCTGCTCCAAGCTGGAGGATGAGACAGATGTTCGGCAGCTGTGGTGGGGCCTGAATGCAATCACCTCCTATAAGGCGAAATCAGGAGGCAGCTCAATTTTGAGCAAAGCATCACTCCCTGACGAGCTCAATGGGTTTTACGCACACTTTGATAGGGAGAACACCGATGTGCCTTCCCGAGCCCCCATTCGACATTCAGTCACAGTCACAGAGGCCGACTTCAGAAGATCCTTCAGGGGGTTGAACCCTCGGAAAGCGCCTGGACCTGATGGTATACCTGGTCGTGCTCTAAAAACCTGTGCAGACCAACTGGCTGGAGTTTTTACGGACATTTTCAACCTCTCACTTCTGAGGTCTGAGGTTCCCACCTGCTTTAAAAGGGCATCAATAATACCGGTGCCCAAGAAAAGCAAGGTGACATGCCTCAATGACTATTGACCAGTGGCACTAACGTGGGTGGTGATGAAGTGCTTTGAGAGGTTGATTATGGCGCATATAAACTCGTACCTCGACAAAACCCTGGACAGTTCGCTTACTGCCACAACAAATCAACGGTGAATGCAATCTCACTGGCTCTCCACTCAGCTCTGGACCACTTGGACAACAAAAACTCATATGTCAGGCTGTTATTCATTGACTACAGCTCGGCATTTAATACCATCATCCCCTCCAAGCCGGTTACCAAGCTCTCGGATCTGGGTCTCTGCACATCCCTCTGCAATTGGATCCTCGACTTCCTCATTCACAGACCACAGTATTGGTGGAAATGTGTCATCCTTGATAACAATCAGCACGGGAGCACCTCAAGGCTGCGTGCTCAGTCCCCTGCTGTACTCACTCTATACTCATGACTGCGTAGCCAGACATAGTGCGAACTCTATCATCAAGGTCGCCGACGACACCACTGTTGTGGGATGTATCACTGATGGGGACGAGTCAGAGTATAGAAGTGAGATCGACCGATTGACCAAATGGTGCCTGCACAATAACCTGACTCTCAACACCAGCAAAACCAAGGAACTGATTGTGGACTTTGGAAGGGGTAGGGTAGGACCCACAATCCTGTTTATATTAACAGGACGATGGTGGAAAGGGTCAAGAGCTTCAAATTCCAGGGCATGCATATTTGCGAAGATCTTTCCTGGTCCCAGCACACTCTTGCAATTATAAAGAAATCACATCAGCGCCTCTACTTCCTGAGAAACATACGGAGAGTCGGTCTGTCAAAGAGGACTCTCTCAAACTTCTAAGGTGCACAGTAGAGAGCTTGCTGACTGGTTGCATCGTGGCTTGGTTCGGCAACTTGAGCGTCCAGGAGCAGAAAATAATGCAAAAAGTTGTAACCACTGCCCAGTCCATCATCGGCTCTGACCTCCCCACCATCGAAGGGATCTATTGCAGTCGCTGCCTCAAAAAGGCTGCCAACATAATCAAGGACCCACACCATCCTGGCCACACACTCATCTCTCTGCTGCCATCAGGTAGAAGGTACAGGAGCCTGAAATCTGCAACATCCAGGTTCAGGAATAGACTCTTCCCCACAGCCATCAGACTAATAAACACAACGCAAACAAACTCTGAACTATAACAGCCTATTGCACTTTATCTGTTTATTTATGTATATGGTCTATGCTATATAGACACACGGAACTGTTCTGTATTTATGCTTACAGTATTCTGTTGTGCTGCAGCAAGCAAGAATGTTAGTCCTATCTGGGCCACATGACAATCAACTCTCTTGACTTGACCCTTCCTCAGATATGGGGCCCAATCTTATACCATACTTGGCTCACCTTATACATGCTGACTGCTGCCTATCGACAGTGATCAGTTTATCCTGCTCTCCCCGGTGACTCGGTTTGCACCGTCTCCGGTGAGATGGTTTACACCGCCCCCTGGCGTGACTCTGGTATCACAGTTTACACTGCTCCCTCTAGTGGAAATGTTTATATATACCGCCATCTCTTCTGGCACTGCTGATGTTGCCCTCTCTGTTTCAAATGGAAATGTTTATATGGCTGTTCCTGTTGCTGTCTCTTGTGGCACCATTTAATTTGCTATTAGTCCCGTGATAGTTTATGTTTGCAATGTCTGGTGGCAAGGGATTTACATAGTTGCATAGATTAGAATGCTGGACTGAGTGACACTGTTTCTGTGGTGTTTTATTGGTACAGTCTATATTGTTCTCTCCACTGAGAGTGTTTGTATTGCTGTGTCAGTGCATTATATGTATAGCAGTCTCTGTACTGGCACAGTTGTCACTGGTTCCCTTATCGTCTGTGTTGGTACAGTTTAAATTGCTGCCTGGTGGAATTGTTTTTGGCTGTGTTTACATTGGAGTCTCTGGAGGAAGAGTTCATGTTTTCTGCATTTGTTGATATTGTTTATCAATAATAGTCTCTGGTGGAACATTTACATTGGAGTATCTCATGGCTCTATTTACATTGTCCAATCTCGATGATTATATCTTTGTCCCTGTTGGCATTCTTTATGCTGTTCTCTCTGTTGGCACTGTTTACAATGTTGCCTCTCATGGCATTTTTCTACTGCTGTCAGGGGAGCACTGATTATATTACTGCCTCTGGTGATGCTATTTATTATATTGTGTCTTTCATGGCACTGTTTATTGCAGTATCTGGTCTCTGTCTGGTGTCACTGATTATAATGCTGCCCATTTGCATTCTCTATGTTGCTCTCTATCAGCACTGATCATGTTGCTGCCTCTGGTGGTGCAATTTATTTTATTTATGCCTCTTCTGAAACTATTAATATTGCCACCTTTAGCAGCATGGATATCTGTTGCTGTCCTACATAACACTCTCAGCGTAGAAAATTGCAGGTGCAAATGCACTCGCAGGAAGTCTCATAACCAGTAATAACTTGTCGTACAACACCACAGGAGATCCTTTTTCCTTGAGGCTATCAAACTGTACAACTCCTCCCGCTTCTGTCGTGGGGTGGACCCGAATCCCCACCCCCCATCCTTTGCACATTCCTCATCCTGGACATTTCCACTTGATCAATTCACATTTGTGCAAGATTACATTGGTGCTGTGGAATAACTGGTCACTTAAATTGCAATATTATAAAGGCATATGACACTTTCAATGTCATGTAACAGGTGGCAGAGCAGTTTCCCTCTGGGATAAATAAAGTATCCTATGGTAAATAGTTTGGTCAAAGCACTCTGCTCTGTAATTGGCAAAAGTGCATGTTATATTATAAATATCATAATTTCTGTGCTATTTGTCCCTTGACATTTTGTTTTATTCAGATTATTTTCAGAAGGCAAGCCAATATAAAATGGATGCATCTTGCGCAGCACAAAACCTTCTGAATTCTGAGCTAAAAAACAGCTATGAATGTTATAGCAATTGTTAGTCAATCATTTATTGTACTGTGCATGCTGCTGATAATTCCCACGAGGACTCTGAATTTACCTTAGAAATAAATGTTTGACATCAACTGATTAGGATCTCCTCAGAGTTCAGAATTCGCTGTTGCGTGTATTTTACCTTTTCACAGTAAATTTGCAGATTATGTTCCTTTTATTATTCTTTTGTCATGTAATCATAGACTTCTAGAATGATCAGCAAACAAGGTGGACTATTAGGTTAACATTCCTCTCCAGGTGCTTTTGGAAAAGCTATACAATTAGTCCCACACCCATGTTTAACTGATTGCCTGCTCCATCAACCATTCAAAATAATGATATCTTGTTGCATAAAACCAGATTCCACATTTACCTTTTATTCTTTTGCAAATTACATGTGTCCCCTTATTTAAAAACACCTGCATTTTTTGTAATATTCCAGTAGACATCCTCTATCAAACCTATCAAAGACCTTACTTTCTTTGTAAAATGCAGTGCCCAGAATTGTTCACACTGCAACTAATTGAGCCTTAACAGCTTTTTGACACACTATAAGTCCCGGGGTGGCAGGACTTTCATTTGAAGAAAGACTGGATAGACTCGGCTTGTACTCGCTAGAATTTAGAAGATTGAGGGGGGATCTTATAGAAACGTACAAAATTCTTAAGGGGTTGGACAGGCTAGATGCAGGAAGATTGTTCCCGATGTTGGGGAAGTCCAGAAAAAAGGGTCACAGTTTGAGGATAAGGGGGAAGTCTTTTAGGACCGAGATGAGAAATACATTTTTCAGAGAGTGGTGAATCTGTGGAACTCTCTGCCACAGAGGGTAGTCGAGGCCAGTTCATTGGCTATATTTAAGAGGAAGTTAGATGTGGCCCTTGTGGCTAAACGGATCAGGGGGTATGGAGAGAAGGCAGGTACAGGATACTGAGTTGGATGATCAGCCATGATCGTATTGAATGGCGGTGCAGGCTCGAAGGGCCGAAAAGCCTACTCCTGCACCTATTTACTATGTTTCTATAAAGTTCAGAAAGGCCCGCTCCTCCCCTGTTGAGTTTGGGGATTTACAGGGGTTAGACCTAGGTTTATGCTTCTTTGAGAGCTTTATCTTGTGTCTTTTGTTTTTCCCCTGCAATACTTTTAAAGCACAAGCAACTAACCATATTTCCCCTTTTCATTCTTCTAATTATATAGCCATTGTTCATTCTTTTCAATTTTTCTTACATTTTTCTTTATTGTTATCTCATTCATTTTCCTTATTTTGTGGTGTTTTATGTATTTTCAAATTTAATATCTTGCCGTTGGCGCACAACCGCTCCCTCTTGCCCAGTGGCATCAACAAGCATTATTAGCTGACAATACACCAACCTGGGACGGTGATCTCTTCGCCAATAACCTGTTCCTCGACGATGTCCAGCGAACTGTCGTTAATCATCCCATTTGTCTCCTCATCACTAGCAAGACCAGAGTAGTCCTGCATCAGGTCTGCATTGGGCACTTGCTCGACAATGACGGCAGGGAAGATGCACGACCCACCAGCCTGCGAAAGCAAAGCAACAGATGAGTTTCTGCCAGCTACGGGATCTCACGCTCAAATTCATTCTTATCTTCAATTGACAATATGTAGGGGTGGATCGATTGCCCATGTGCTGGTGAGTTCAGAGCAGGATGGTGAGCTCCAACTGTGGTGCATTGCCCGCTGAGCCTGCAGCTGCAGTAAGAGGAAACTAGAATCAGTGGCTCTGCAGCCCTTATCCATAAAACTAGGCATGGTTATTTTCCCAGTCATTGTTCGTAAAGTTAAACATTCACAATTCGAAATAGATTGCATACGTTAAAAGATGAGGCTGGGGTTTTAGAAACTGTGATGTAAACTGTAGTGTAATGTCCTGTGCTTGTATCTATAAAACCAGCTGCCATGATAAGAAATGTTTACAGTTCTGAACCAGTAATGAATCAACAACACATCTAGGTTTTGGTTTCATAGCATATTAGCCTTCATTACTCTATCTGTATGAGATCCTAATGTAATGTTTTTTTTTGCCTTATTCTTTTAGATAGGTAAAAAGTTAATAGGAATGTCGAATCAAAGCCAATGGTTTTAATACATATATTGAATAAAGTGCATTATTACATTTATGGTTACATATTGTACTAGAAATTGTGTTCTATTTTTGGCCACTATGGTTTTGTTAAGACAAGGTTCTACAGGAGAGAGCCACATGAGTCAATGGAGCACAGGACTTGAAGAAGGTGACAATGCTGACAAATGCCTATGAATGTCTCCTCACAAAAATCAATGTATAAGCAGTCCCTTCTTCTTGGGGATAGAGCTTGAGTGATATGTTCAATCCGTGAACAGCAGACTCCAATATATGGGACATGCAAATGGTGGAGAGGAGCTGTGACCTTGTCTTCCATGATGACTGCAGTCCAGTGCCTTGTACCTGGCTGAAGGACTCCCGCACAATGTTGCATGTCTAAGTGATGACTGGTTGGAAAGCCAGTCATCCCCAGGGACATTTACAACTATCTTCTGAAGATGGCATGGTGGCGCAGTGGTAGAGTTGCTGGCTTAAGGGCCAGTCCCACTTGGGCGTCATTTGCACATCACGCAGATGGCGCGCAAAGATTTTCTACATTTCCAAAATCCTGGTGCACCACGCATCACTGCCTACACAGTCGCCACGAACCATGTGCGCATCACGACGCGTGCGTCATAACGCGTAAATGATGTAGCGTAAATTACAGGCAAATGACGCCCAAGTGGGACAGGCCCTTTACAGTGCCAAAGACCCGGGTTCAAACATGACTACGGGTGCTTGTCTGTACAGAGTTTGTACGTTCTGCCCGTGACCTGCGTGGGTTTTCTCCAGGTGCTCCAGTTTCCTCATACATTCCAATGAAGTATAGGTTTGTAGATGAATTGGTTTTGGTAAAGATTATATGTAGGGTTAGGATAGTGCTAGTGTATAGTGATAGTGGGGATCGCTGGTCAGCATGGACCCATTGGCCGTAGTATGACTGCATATTAATACTAGATTATATTGCAATTTTTCCAAAGTGTTGTATAGTTTTATTAATAACATTAATTAACTACAATGTTAGATATTAATGTGTACACTGTGAACACATTCTTCAGGTAAGCCTTAAATTTAAATTTACAAGTGCAGTTGGTTGAAGTAAGAAATTACCTATGAAAAGCAGAAATTAACTTTTACAGGGCATGCAGTGGAGATGTTACTTTTAATTAATGTGTGATGGCATTTGACATGTCATTAAATCCAACACACACATCTTGGAAACATTTTAAATGTTTAGTCCTTGTTATTTCATTTCTGAGCAACCTATTCAGAGTGCACAGTTTTATGGTCATGTGTAGAAGTTACATCTTGATACTAGAGTTACAGCAGTGAAGATAGACACTAAATGCTGGAGTAACTCAGCGGGACAGACGGCATCTCTGGATAGAAGGAATGGGTGATGTTTTGAGACAAGACCCTTCTTCAGACCCTTACTGCAATGCATGGAAATGAAACATTAATGAAATGTTGAGTCAGAAAATTCAGACATACCCGGCTAAAAAGGAAAATGGATATCATACACCTTCACAAGACATTTCATCTTTTCCAATCAGCACAATTAGAGGACACAGCTTTTTGTGGTAGAGGGAGTAATTCAGATCTAATGTAAATAAATATGATTTAAACAATAGACAATAGGTGCAGGAGTAGGCCATTCGGCCCTTTGAGCCAGCACCGCCATTCAATGTGATCATGGCTGATCATGCCCAATCAGTACCCCGTTCCTGCCTTCTCCCCATATCCCCTGACACCGCTATCTTTAAGAGCCCTATCTAGCTCTCTCTTGAAAATTTATATGCATGGTATGGACAATCCATGGAGCTGAATGCCTGAGGTGATGGCATAAGTACTGGTAGTTGGTAAAGATGGTTCAAATGCAAGTTTGACAGGTTTCAGATAATAAGGTGGGAAATAGTATATAAATAATTTGAGATATGACATGAATTGTAGCAAGTTTGTGGAAAAAAACATGTATTTGGACAATAATCTCCAAAGCTCTTAATAATGGGAATTTTCCGATCGTTATGCTGGTGTCCCTCTGAGACAAATTGAGAGATGGGCTGCAGTAATTAATAGGAAAAGCTACATGAAACTTGGGTTTACTATGTTCATAGGTCATCAATGGATACTAGCAAATATATTTGTGTTGCTGACTGTGAGATATTGCAGGATGGGCTCTATGTACTAGCTAAAACAATGCAGAATATTTTGTATGTGATCAGAACTAACATCATAATTGTTAATACAAATTATTCCCCGAAGTCAAGCTATTAGATAAATCAACTCTCAGTAGCAGCTTGTTGCAATTGATATTTGTGACAAGTTAACATTTGAAGAGTAGAAAGGAAAAAAAAACACTCTCTTTGTCAGCTTGCCCCATCCGCACCAATGACAGTAATATTTGTGCAAAGACACACATCTAAATGCATCCCCAGTCACAGGATGATAAAGCAGCAAGTTAAAATGTTTGTATGGCAACAGGCACTATCTAGTTTTAATACTTCCAAAGATATAGACACAAAATGCTGGTGCAACTCAGCGGGTCAGACAGCAACTCTGGAGAGAAGGAACAGGTGACATTTCGGTTTGAGACCCTTCTTCAGACTTTCAAATTGGAGCAGAAGAATTTTACAGACATGATTCCATATTCCTTTCCATAAAGGGACACTACCTCTGAAAATAAATCAATCCAGTAAAAATGGGCTGGACTACTCTTACCCACACGGCCACCTCTTCATACCAAGCACATCTACTCGGGAAATTCAGAGCTGTATCATAAGCTTATGTGTTTGCTCAGGATGTAGGGATAGAATTATATCACCAGCTCAGTCGTGACTGGCAGACAATATCCTGCATCGTGTCCACATTACAAAGCGGCAGTGATGGACGCTGTGACTTTTATGCTTCAGCCACGTTCAGAAAGAATGACCACCTGCACTCCTACAACATGGTGAATATGGTAAAACATCCCATGGTGTGTTGCAAAAATCTAACCAGACAAAAACAAACCTTGCACCAGACTGAAGGTGGAGCTAATTGACGCAGATCAATACTCTTTGCCAAAGAAAGACAGAAAAAGCTAGAGTAACTCAGCCTGAAGAAGGGTCTCGACCCGAAACGTCACCTATTCCTTTTCGCCAGAGGTGCTGCCTGACCCAATGAGTTACTCCAGCTTTGTGTATCTATCTTTGGTTTCAAACCAGCATCTGCTGTTCCTTCCGACACGCTCTTTGCCACAGCAATTAGACAGAAGATGAAGCAAAGAGTAAAGAATTTTTGGCACCCATTTCTTCCATCTAGAGATGTTGCCTGTCCCGCTGAGTTACTCCAGCATTTTTTGTCCAGCTTCAGTGTAAACCAGTATCTGCAGTTCCTTCCTACTAAAATGGATGCACAATCAGGCCTAGCCTGGTGATGGGATTTAGGAGGACATGGGTTTGGGGAATTGTAGATGATTAGTGCATGTCCCTTTAATTGTAGTTACGTAGCTCTGCTAACCACTCCCCTATAATCAAGTATATCTGTGTCTTCCCCATCCCCTAGCTCTCTCTCTAGTGAACGTGACAGACCATGTACAGATAGGGCAGGAATGTGTGTGTAGTTAATAAAGCTATAGTAAAGAATTTCTTGTGTACGTGCATGTAGTTTACATGGCATCAGAAGTTTCTTTTCCTGCGTCTCCTGTATATCGGTTTTTGTTTCTTTAGTCCCAGTTACCCTTCCCAGACTAGTCATGGCTTCCTCCTGCCGCAAGCCAGACCCTCTGATCTTTGACGCCGACATTGCTCACTGCTGGAATGTCTTCCGTCGTGATTTTGAGCATTATGTCGCAATCGCCCACCCTGCCGTGGCCCCAGAGATTAAAGCCTCCCTCCTTCTGAACCTGGCCGGTCCGGAGGCTCTGGAGCGCTGCGAATCATTCGTGTACGGGCTGAACGAGAGCGCCCAAGACCCAGTGTGCCTGGTCGAAAAGTTTACCGAGATATGTGATGTTCCCACCAACTCCATTCTGGAGCGTTTCAAGTTTTTCGCACGCCGTCAGAACCCTGGTGAGTCTGTGGACAATTTTGTTGCTGCCTTGCGGCACCTAGCTAGACGGTGCAACCTGGGTGCCGCGACTGAAACACTGACCCGCGACGTCTTGGTGTACGGTCTACGGGATGAAAAGCTGCGTTCAGACCTCCTGTGCAAGCCTGATCTGACTTTCCATGAGGCTTTGCACGCCTCCAGGCTGGCAGAGGCTGTGTCCTTCGCCGTGCCCCCCTCCGACCATGCGGTCCGCGCAGCTAGCTTCGCCGGCCGCCGTCCTGCTGACCGGACTCGCCGTACGACTAGCTCTGCCTCCAGCTCTAAGCCGGGACAGCGCTGCCCGAACTGTAATTTTGAATCTCATCGTTTTAATGTGTGCCCTGCCTTGGGAAAGACCTGCAATTTCTGCCATAAACTGAACCATTTCTCGGCAGCATGTCGTTCCCGTGGGAAACCTGCACAACAACAGCGTAAGCCTTCAAACTGCCTGGTACGGGATGATACCATGTCGGGTTCCTATCAGCCTGCTGACAACCTCCCACTGTCTGATTCGAGCTCTTCCCAGAGCGAGCTGAGTGTTTTTTCAATTCGAAATGCACCTGCGCTGATAACGGACCCAACCATGCAAGTTACTGTGAATGGCACGACTTTCTCTGCCAAGGTCGATACTGGGGCCACCACAAACGTTATGTCAACAAGCTTGTTTAAAAAGATAAGGAATAATGAGCGAGTTACCACTGAACGCTCTGTCCTCCGTGCCTATGGGGGAGGTCTGCTCGTTCCTGTGGGGAAAGCCACCCTCAACTGCAAAGTGCTGAAGGCCGTTCGGCCCCTCTCCTTCTTCCTGCTAGATGGTAAATGTGTCCCCCTGCTCGGTATTCTGGCATGCCAGGACCTTGGTTTGGTCAATTTCCACCGGGACATCCGCATGGTGCAATAACCTTTAGACCCGCTGGTCGAATACCCCGATCGATTCGACAGCAAGCTGGGGAAGCTTTCCTGCAGCTACAAGATCTCTCTCAATCCGGAGGTGGAACCCGTCATCCGCCCACCCCACCGAGTGTCTTTCGCGATGAAGGACAGGGTTGAGTCTGCCCTTCGTGATATGGTGGCTACGGGCATCCTGAAGGAGGTGAGTGAGCCAACTCAGTGGGTCTCCACCATGGTTGTCGCTGCAAAGAAGGACAAAAGTGAGCTGCGGGTCTGCATCAACCCCAAGGATTTGAACTTGGCTATTAAGCGCCCGCATTATCCTATGCGAACCGTTGAGGATGTTGCTGCACAAGTCGGCCCAGCCACTTTGTTTTCAGTGCTGGACGCAAAGAGTTCATTTTGGCAAATACCATTAGATGAACGATCATCTTACCTGACGACTTTCGGCACACCCTTCGGGAGGTTTCGTTTCCTGCGCATGCCGTTCGGGATCAGCTCCGCCAGCGAGGTATTCCAGAGAACGATGGAACAGCTGTTCGCGGGGCTCCCATGCGCTATTATTGTCGACGACATCCTGGTGTATGGAAAGGATATCAAACAGCACGACCACAACCTCCGACTGGTCCCGGATCGAGCTCGAGAGGTGAACCTGAAGCTCAACCCTAATAAATGCCGGTCCCGCGTCCCGGAGGTCACCTACGTGGGACACGTTTTTACAGCGTCCGGGCTGAAGCCCGACCCACAGAAGACAGCCGCGATTTCTGAGATGCCTGCTCCTGAGGATGTGCCGAGCCTCCAGCGTTTCCTGGGTATGGTCAACTACCTGGGAAAGTTCATCCCTGACGAGCGAATTGAGCGCTCCCCTAAGAGACTTGATGAAAAAGGACACCGCATGGGCCTGGTTCCCGCAACACCAGAATGCTTTTGATGTGCTCAGGTCCAAGCTCATCTGCACCCTGACGCTGAAGTATTTCGACCTAAACCGACCTATCGTCATCACCTGTGATGCCTCCAAGTTCGGCCTGGGTGCCGCCTGCTTGCAGATCCATGACGGGGTACAGCTGCCTGTGTCTTTCGCGTCCCGCACGATGACTCCTGCTGAGCAGCGCTATGCCCAGATTGAGAAAGAGCTGCTGGCTGTCGTGTTTGCCTGTTCAAAGTTTAAAGACTACATCCTAGGAACTGAGTTTTCTATTGAAACTGACCACCAGCCTCTGGTCACCATCCTCAGCAAGCCGATTCACGCTGCCTCCTCCAGGCTACAACGGATGATGCTTCAGCTACAGCGCTTTACCTTCTCCGTGGTATATCGTAAAGGCAAAGACATGTTTATCGCTGACACGTTGTCTCGGGCACCTCTTGCTTCGACCACCCGTCACCCTTACGAGGCTTCCAATATGATAGTGCTGAACGTCAACTTTGTACCCTCCAACCAGTTAAAATCTCTGGTCAAACACACTGCTGCTGATGCCTCTCTCCAACAGCTGGCTGCGGTTATTCAGCGTGGCTGGCCCGTACGATGTTCTTCCCTACCCGCCGCGGCAGTGCCTTACTTCCTGGTCCGTGACGAGCTGGTACTGCGAGATGGTGTAATCGTTAAGGGTCACAAAGTTGTGGTGCCTGAGGCTCTACGGCAACAGTATTTTGACACTGCTCATCGTGGCCATCCCGGGGCCGAGGCCACTCTCTCCATCGCTCAAAGCCAGTTTTACTGGCCTGATATGGCCGCCTACTTCCGGGAGAGGGTGTCGTCATGCCCTACCTGCAACAGTCTTGCACCGCAACAGTAGCGGCAGCCCCTTTTGCAACAGCCCGCACCAGACCTGCCATGGTCGGCGCTGGCAACCGACATTTTCGAGTGGCACGGCAAACACTTCTTGGTGCTTGTCGACTCCTACTCCAACTGGTTTGAGGTCGACCAGCTGTCCTCTCTCTCTTCCTCTGCTGTCATTGAGAAGCTGCGCCGCCACTTCGCCACCTTTGGGTCTCCTGCAAGCCTGCAGTCCGACAACGGCAGCCAATTCACCAGCGCGGAGTTCAAGGACTTTGCTGACCGTTGGAACTTTCGGCATTACACCAGCAGCCCTGAATACCCTCAAAGCAACGGCCTGGCTGAGCGCGCTGTCCGCAGTGCGAAGGGCTTATTGGAGCGTTGCCGTGTTTCCAAGTCTGACATCTACCTTGCTCTCCTGAACCTCCGTAACATTCCCCGCGACCACGTCCTGGGATCCCCGGCGCAGCGTCTCATGTCCCGAGTCACACGCCCTCCCATTCCAGTGGCCCAACAGACCCTTGCCCCTTCCGTTTTGAAGCCTGCCATAGTCCGTGAGCGTATTGCTGAGAAACAGTCCATCCAGAAGCGCTCCCATGATAGGTCCTGCCGCGTCCTTCCTCCTCTGTCACCTGGACAGGTTGTCCGCATGCGATCCACCTCCGGTCACCCAAGCCTTGCAGTAGTCGTCGGATCTGCCGATTCTCCTCGCTCCTACTTAGTTAACCTTGATGGCACTGTCTACCGTAGATCCCGTCAACACCTCCGCCTGGTGAATGAGCCTCCTCCACCTCCTGCTGTCCCGCATGCTTCACCCGTGTCTGCTCTGCCTGTGACTTTCCCTGCCCGTGAGCCCCCCCGGACCGTCCCTGTCCTTCTTCCTGTGCCTGTTCCTGTCCCTCCACCTGTCCCACCCCCCTCATCTCCCTCGTCGCCTCGGCACTCGCCACCCGTTCCCTTGTTGCCTCGTCACTCCCCGCCTCGCAGCTCTCCTGTTAGGGTTTCACCTCCCGCTCCCGTTCCGCCCGTTCCCGTGGGGGGAGGAGGTGTGAGCGGGATGTGGACCCGCTCTGGCCATCTCGTGCAGCCGCCTGATCGTTATGGCGAATATGTATGATCTGTTGCTGCTTCATTGTTTCTTTATTTTTCCAGTTGCCTAAGCGCATGAGACATGGTCAGCTGTCACTTTCCTTTCTTTTGTAGAGGAAGGATGTAGATGATTAGTGCATGTCCCTTTAATTGTAGTTACGTAGCTCTGCTAACTACTCCCCTATAATCAAGTATATCTGTGTCTTCCCCATCCCCTAGCTCTCTCTCTAGTGAACGTGACAGACCATGTACAGCTAGGGCAGTAATGTGTGTGTAGTTAATAAAGCTATAGTAAAGAATTCCTTGTGTACGTGCATGTACTTTACAGGAATGTTTGGTATTTTGGCAGTGAAAAGGGAGCAAACAGCGTTGACACCTTGAAAACACAGTCAAGCTATCAGTTAACAGGTACTTCTGCCTCCACAGCTGCAGACAAGGTATAATCAGATCATCTTTAACTAATGTTGAAGCAAGCTTAATTTCTCTGAGGTTTTACTTCAGTATAAAGGGCCTGTTTGGATTCTGGGCCTCAGGTGCAGGTGACATATTGCTCACCATTTGATGCTATTGCACCTTTTCAACAGCTTCAATCTCTGCCCACACAGCACGTGCATGGAGGACCTTGATGGAATTCATGCAAGGATCAAACACGAGCACAAATATGCTGTTGGGTTTCAGAAATTCATGCATGCACCAAAATAGTTCAAGAGACAAGACAAGAGAGTATCAAGCATTTTATGGTAGACAAAATAGCTGGAGAAACTCAGCGGGTGAGGCAGCATCTATGGAGTGATGGAATAGGTGATGCTTCGGGTCGAGAGCCTTCTTCAAACTGATGTGGGGGGGGGGGGGCGGGAAGAAGAAAGGAAGAGGCGGAGACAGTGGGCTGTGGGAGAGCTGGGAAGGGAGGAGAAAGCAAGGACTACCTGAAATTGGAGGTCAATGTTCATACCGCTGGGGTGTAAACTACCCAAGCGAAATATGAGGTGTTGCTCCTCTAATATGCGGTGGGACTCACTCTGGCCATGGAGGCCCAGGATAGAAAGGTCGGACACAGAATGGGAGGGGGAGTTGAAGTGCTGAACCACCGGGAGATCAGGTTGGTTAATTCGAACTGTGCAGAGATTTTGGGCCTGGCGACCGCCAAGCCTGCGCTTGATCTCACCGTTGTAGAGCAGTTGACACCTAGAGCAGCGGATGCAATAGACGAGGTTGGAGGAAGAGCACACTGGGTTGGCGTGGTCCCGGTGGGCAGAAGGGTCTGTTTACGCGCTGTATCTCTAAACTAAAATCTCTAAATTAAAACCACCCCTCGCTTATGTCTATGTATTACCTGCCATGCAGTCCTGCCTCGCCCATTTCCCAGCTTTCTTCTCTCTGTTGAAGGTTCTCGATCTGAAACGCCACCTATCCATGTTCTTCAGAGATGGGGCCTGACCTGTTGAGGTACTCCAGCATTTTGTCCCCTTTGTTTCAATTCCGTTTAGTTTATTGTCCCATGTACCGAGGTACAGTGAAAACTTTGGTTGCGTGCTAACCCGTCAGCAGAAAGACAATACATGATTACAATCAATCCATCTGCATCAGCAACTTTTTGTTTCTGCGGTAAGAATTTTAATAAGACTATGACGGATGACTAGGTTAACCAAAGATGAGCGTTTCTCGGCAGTGGGCCTGTACTCGCTGGAGTTTAGGAAGATGAGGGGGGGACCTCATTGAAACGTACAGAATAGTGAAAGGCTTGGATAGAGTGGATGTGGAAGGATGTTTCACTAGTGGAAGAGTCTAGGACTAGAGGACATAGCCTTAGAATTAAAGGATGCTCTTTTAGGAAGGAGATGAGGAGAAATTATTTGCCACAGAAGGCTGTGGAGGCAAATTTACTGGATGTTTTAAAGAGGGAGTGAGATTTAGCTCTGAGGGCAAATAGAATTAAGGGATATGGGGAGAAAGCAGAAGCGGGTACTGATTTTGGATGATCAGCCATGATCATATTGAATGGCGGTGCTGGCTCGAGGGTCCGAATGGCCTACTCCCGCACCTATTTTCTATGTTTCTATGCAATGGGGAGAAGGCAGGAGAATGGGGTTAGGAGGGGGAGATAGATCAGCCATGATTGAATAGCGGGGTAGATGGGCCGAATGGCCTAATTCCACCCTATCACTTATGACCTACAGAAACAGCAATAGTTAAACACATACAATCGTGGACAAAATTCATACTTGGTGTCACCTGTTTACCCTCTTCCAGTAAGATAAAAGCAAGTGTCAATGTTCTGTGGAATGAGCAGATTGGTGTTATGGGCCTGTCCCACTTGGCGATTTTTTAGGCAACTGCCGGCAACTGTCATAGTCGTAACGGGTCGCCGAAAAACTGGTGACAACCTACGTCATCCTGGCGACACCCTATGACAGCACCCAAGTCAGGAGAAGTCAAGCTACGCTCATTTGTGTCAGACCCAGTCGGGGAAAAAATTGTTGAAAATTTTGCAGCCACCAGAACGACGCTATGACTTTTTGCGTGACTGGGGAGATTACTCCCGGCGACCACCGGCGAACATGTGGCGACAAACTAGTCGCCTGTAGTGGCCTAAAAAATCGCCTAAATGGGACAGGTCCGTTCCACTCCAAAGCAAATTCTGCTGGAAGCCTCAGACTGGAGAACTGCCAAGAGCGGGAAGAGAAAACTACATTGTGTTTGTCTGGAAACATCCTTGTGATACTCCTTGAGCTACATAAGAACAATGGTAACCAGGGTCTGACGGTGAGCCTGTGATACATGCACTCACCAGGAAGGGAAGAGTCACTGATCAAGAGTGTTTGGCACATGCACCAAAAACAGAACAATGACATTCTTTTTTTGCTGCAGCTTTACTGGCCCATCAACAAAATAACGCAACGGTGAGTCCCACCGCAAATTGGAGGAGCAGCACCTATATTTCGCTTGGGTAGTTCACACCCCAGCAGTATGAACATTGACTTCTCCAATTTCAGGAAGTCCTTGCTTTCTCCCTCCTTCGCCTCCCCTTCCCAGCTCTCCCACAGCCCACTGTCTCCGCCTCTTCCTTTCTTTTTCCCATTCCCCCCCACCCCTCACCTGCCATCAGTCTGAAGAAGGGTTTCGACCCGAAACGTTGCCTATTCCTTCGCTCCATAGATGCTGCCTCACCCGCTGAGTTTCTCCAGCATTTTTGTCTCCCTTCGAACAATGAAGTTCTTTTTATGTCACAGATGGTGTTAAAGGAGAGTTTTATTAATGCATTTATTTATTTATTTATGCGATTCATTTAGAAATACAATCATTTTTAATTTTGGATGAGCAGTTTAAACAAGCTGACTAAACTCTATAATACATGCAGGTACTAGGAGATATAAGGAGAAACAATTCAGGGTCTGAAGAAGGGTCTCGACCCGAAACGTCGCCTATCTCTTTCACTCCTTAGATGCTGCTGCACCCGCTGAGTTTATCCAGTCTTTTGTGTACCCTAAGGAGAACCAATGTTGCCAGTGTAAATTAAAAGCAGAAAAAACTTTGATTGCATGGAATAAATCTAACACTAGGTGGTGATATATCTCAGCGGCATTCATACGTTCATAAGTTATGAAGTCACTTTCAGGTGAATGTTCGGTTTTAGTTGCTCAATTGAAATTCTAATTAATTTATCCATTCGTGGTAGGTGCTATTTTGTTTTGTAAGTTGAGAGGGGAAAGATTTAATAGGAACCTGAGGTGCAACTTTTTCATACAGAGGGTGGTGGGCCAAATGCGGGCAGGTGGGACGTGCAGATGGGGCGTCTTATTTGGCATTGGCAAGTTGGGCCAAAGGACCTGTTTCCATGCTGTGTGGCTCAATGACTGATTATGCTTCCATAAGGAAGGATAAGGAAATTAATAACCTTGACGTAAGGTGATGTCACATCCAATTTGGAGATTATGGTAAGATAGACACAAAATGCTGGGGTTATTCAATGGGTCAGGCAGCATCTCTTGGGAGAAGAAATGGATGACGTTTTCGGTCGAGACCCTTCATCGGACTCGGAACTCTCGTCGGAGAGAGGAGGAGAACTTCTTCAAATCAGCAAACCTTGAGGAGATTTCGCAGTGGGGCAGACAAAATGTGTAAGAAGGAACTGCAGACACTGGTTTGCACCGAAGATAGACACAAAATGCTGGGGTAACGCAGCAAGTCAGGCAGAAGATCAAATAGAACAAGTTGTCCAACAACTTTAGGCTGTGCACGCCACACGAAAGAAGAAGGCAGCATCTCTGGAGAGAAGGAATAGGTGACATTTTGGGTCATGCCCTTTGGCCCAACTCATCCATGCCAACAAGGAATACCATCTAAACTAATCCCATTTGACCCATATCCCTCTAAACCTTTCCCATCCATGTACATGTCCAAATACATGATTAACTATTTCCACTGGTAGCTCCTTCCATATATACACCACCCTCTGTGCAAAATTGTTGTTTTTCAGTATTCAGTATTTCACCTATCGCCTTAAACATATGCCTTCTAGTTCTTGATTTCCCCAACCCTGAGAAAAAGACAGTACATTCACCCTGTCTATTCCCCTCAAAAATATATGCATCTCTGTAAGATCACCTCTCAGTGTCCTGTGCTCCAAGGGATAAAGTCCAGGCATTCCCAACCTCTCCTTGTAGCTCAGACCTTTAAGTTGTAGATTCATAGAGTCATAGAGAAAGGAAAAAGGCCCTCCGCCGACAACGTGCCATGCATCCATCACCCGTTGTGTAAAAAAGTTACCTCTGAGGTTCCCGTTTAATCCTTCCCCACTCACCTTAAACCTGTCCTCTGCCTCTTGATTCCCCTCCTCTGAGCAAAAGACTATGTGTTTACCCGACCTATTCCTTTCATGATTTTGTACACCTCTATAAGATCACGCCTCATCCTCTTGCAGACCAAGGAATAGAGCCCTAGCCTGCTCAACCTCTCCCGATAGCTCGCGTCCTGGCAACATCCTGGTAAATCTTCTCTGAACCCTTTCAACCTTGATATTTCCTATAACATGGTGACCAAAGCTACACACAATCCTCTAAAAGTGGCATCTCCAATGTCTTATATAACTGTAACATAACATCCCAACTTTCATAGTCTGGTAAAAGCCTTACTCTGTCCAGGATATGTCTTGCATGTATCCACACGTTTAAGTGGGGTCCGAGAACCAGTTTTAGGTCTGTTTCTGGTCCCCCCCTGCTCCAACATCAAAATTGCTCCCTGCATCCACTTTGTTCCTTCAAACCAACATGAACAGATTGAGAACTACATTTTTAAAATGACTTGGTCAGACAAAACCTGAGGGTGAACAAAGTCATTAATGTTTTCAACTTTCCCATGACACGGAAGGAGACCGTTGATCATATTGAATCAATGCTGGCTCTCAGAGCAAGACTTGGGCAGTCACTGTGGTGGCGCAGCGGTAGAGTTGCTGCCTTACAGCGAATGCTGCGCTGGAGACTGGGGTTCGATCCTGACTACGGGTGCTGTCTGTACGGAGTTTGTGCGTTCTCCCCGTGACCTGCGTGGGTTTTCTTCGGTTTCCTCCCACATTCCAAAGACGTACAGGTTTGTAGGTTAATTGGCTTTGTAAATGTTAAAATTGTCACTTGTGGGTATGGGATGGTGTTAATGTGCGGGGATCACTGGTCGGTGCAGACCCGGTGCGCCGCACGGCATGTTTCCGCGCTGTATCTCTAAACTAAAATCTGGGGTGGAAGATTGCAACCTTCACCTGGTCCGCCCTGTTTCGATGAATGCAATCAACCCGGCGTGCACAATCAAATAAGATCAATAGAACAAGTTGTCCTACTACTTTAGGCTGTGCAAGCCATACGCAAGACGAAGAGGAAGAAACTAAAACCTAAACTGAACCTTAAACCCTGCTTCCCCATCCGTTTCTCGGTAACCCTTTTCCTTCTCATGTGGCATTAAACAACCACGCTCTACTCCAGGGGAAATTGGCAGTGGCCAATTAATCCTACTAGCTGGCACATCTTTGGGATGTGGGAGGAAACTGGAGCACCCAAGGTGATCGAATCCTAGTCTCGGGCACTGTGAGGCAGCAACTCTACCGCTGCGCCACTGTGCCGCTCAAATTAAATTGCATTGCTGGAGCTGTGAGGCAGCAGCTTTACCTGCAAGGTCACGGGGCCAGCCGTTTTGCACAAAACGTCAGAAATTACAAGTCTAACTCCAGTCAAATGTGTTCAGTCATGAGAGTTTTTCAGTAGCTATTTACCGTAATGATTTGAACGATAAGCCAACTATAGCCCAGCTTCTCTTTCAGTCAAATATTAAACATGCCTTCCTTTGTTCTCACTGCCTTACCCTTGGATGTGGCTGGCCATTAGTTGCTGCAGATTCAGGCAGCAGGTGGGTTGGTTTGGTCAAACATTTGCTTGCTCACGATGAAAAGTGACTACCAGACAGGTGCCTCAGTTCAAGGTTTTTCCACAAAAAAAAGCAGATTTGCTGCAGAGCAGAGAATTGATCATTAATCCAGGTCGTGGTAAATATTCAACTGACTTATCCCGTTCAGAATGCGCTCACTCATTGGATCAACGGCAGTGCCTAACTGTTAAAATTTAACTTCTGATTTCAACATCCCGATTGGGCAATGAGTGAAGGTATTGTGTTCACGGCGACTGTGAAATGCTAAAAATAAACTCTCCTCGTATTTCTACCTTCCGCATGCTCGCCTTTCCAGTCTGATTCCTAAAACCCTCGCCAATCAGTGCCCTCGGTTCCTTGGCCCAATCACATTTCCATTCATGCTTCCCTTCAAGACCCTGGTTTAGTTCAAAGTCATTCTCTAACTGTACATTTCTTGCTAGAAAAACTTATCGTGGTGGTGGTTTTAAAAATTGGAGATCAAAACACTGGTGTGGATTTTGTACCAAGGAGAATGACGAGACATTGATTGCAATCAAAGAGTAAAGTTGACTGTAACTTATGCCCGTTGACATAACTACTCATCTAAAAGCTGTGTGACACGGTACTGGGCTGTGGGTTTACACGTTAAACATCAACTGCACCGTGGGAAATTGCAGTCTTCTTTGTGATCAAGGATGATTTCTGCTTAGTTACACACAAAATGCAGGAGTAACTCAGCGGGTGAGGCAGCATCTCTGGAGAGAAAGAATGGGTGACATTTCAGGTCGAAACCTTTCTCTAGACTGAGAGTCGGGGGAGAGTCCCCAGCATCTGCAGTTCCTTCCCAGAATGGTCAGAAAAGGTAGTGAGGTTTGAGGCATGCATATGATGTATGTTTGGCCTGACCAACGTAACTACCGGTAACTGTATATAATTAGGCCTCAAAGCTGTACATGTTGGCCTTGAAGAAATTGATGACATTGGCCCACTGATTTAGTGGAGGCAGCATTAGTAGTATATTTGCAGTACCGTGAGGTGCCTCCTATAGGTAATCCAGGTCTCGGATGCATAAAGGAGAGCAGGGATCCCTGCTGCCAGCTAGACCATGTCTTGTGCCAATTCTGAGATCTCGGTCTTCAAGTCACAGAGGCATAGTCATAGAGTGATACAGTGTGCAAACAGGCCCTTTGGCCCAACTTGCCCACACCGGCCAACATGTCCCAGCTACACTAGGCCCACCTGCCCGCGTTTGGCCCATATCCCCCCAAACCCGTCCTATTCATGCACCTGCCTAACTGCTTCTTAAACATTGGGGTAGTCCCAGCCTCAACTACCTCCTCTGGCAGCTTGTTCCATACACCCACCACTCTTTGTGGGGAAAAAATTACCCCTCAGATTTCTATTATATCTTTTCCCCTTCACCTTAAACCAATGTCCTCCAGTCCTCGATTCACCTACTCTGGGCAAGAGACTCTACATCTACTCAATCAATTCCTCTCATGATCTATTTCCATCATGATTTTATACCCAATTAGCTGTCAAGTCAGTGGATATTTTTAAGGCAGAGATAGATAGATTCTTGATCAATACAGGTGTCAGAGGTTCTAGGGAGAAGGCAGGAGAATGGGGTTCGGAGGGAGAGATAGATCAGCCATGATTGATGGGCCGAATGGCCAACTCTACTCCTATCACTTATGACCTATGACCTATGAGGTACCCTGTTCCTCAATCGACCAAAGGTATGCGTACTGAAGGCAAAGATGAATTTCAACATTTATGTCTGCCTTCACCGAGAGGAGGCTCCTGAGAAATGGGAATTGGTCCATGAATTTGTGTTAGCGGAGTGCAGGGTAGCATAGCTTGGTGAAGGAGCTTTGTTTTGCAGACGCTGAGTGTAAGGCTCCCTCTCGTATGTTCAATAGGTAGTGATAATGACTTGCAAATTCTGTGCTGCTCACGGTAAAATTTGCCACTCCTGTAAGAAGATTAACCACTTCATGAAATGTTGTCGTTCTCACATGGCTCGTTCATTTTCAAGACAAACTGTATACCTGTTAAAACATGAATCTACTGATAACGAATTCCAGGAGCTGGAAGCGCCATACCCTGCTCACCTGCCTTAGTACCAAGATAACAGTCCAGACATCCACTCATTGTTTGCTTCCACTAACGAGCAACTTGACCCTGAAGTCTCTCTGCTCGTTAACAGCAACATCGCGCTTGCAAAGATTGACACTGGTGCTAAATGTAATGTCATGTCTTTATCTGAATTTAAACAAATCCGTAATGCGGAAAGTATTACAAACACTATGGCTATTTTACGAGGCTATGGGGGAGAGGTACTGATCCCACGTCTGACACCATGTAAATGACCCAGTTATTCTCACAACATGGTACAACATAGTTTTATTAAAAATCTCTTGAGGGCCTGTCCCACTGACGCGACTTTTCAGTGACTGTCTTCGACCTTCAAGCTCGGGGCACTCAGCTGAAAAACCGTGAGCTGGATCGACCGTCAGTGATTAAACAGCGAGCTGGATCGACCGTCAGCGCGCACACAAACACATCACAAAGGCAGGGGCCAGGGAAAGTGGGGGAGCGTTGTCTGAAATTCACATGGTGCAAACCAAGGTGATACCCGCGATGAACAGGAAGGTAAAAGACAGCTGGCACAGTGTACGGTAAATCCACTGGAATGTACGTTAAGTCCACTGGGGGAGGTGAGAAGGGGAGAGGAGAAGGAGTGGGGACACTTTTAAGAAGCCAGACAACTTTTAATAAAGTTCAGAACTGGTTTAGAGGCGTTCGGTTTTCTTGGTTCCCCAATGAGCCCAAATGTCCGATCAGCAAAGGAAATTGCCTACGGCTACCTCGACTACCTATAACTATATGGCGACCCCACTACCACTGCACTACGAGTTCAAAAGAACAACAATTTCCCTTTAGTCCTGAAGATTAGCTTCACTCCCACAGGAAGGATATTGGAGGTGAGATGCACAGTGCTCTGACTCAGCCTCTGAAGTGTGGTATTGATAAATTATCATTCAGCAAAACATAAAGCTCATTTAAAACATGCACTACAGTTGTTCTGTGGGGATACCCCTCTCGAGTTACTTGTGGGTTACCTGTGCAGTTGTGCATGAGGCTTGCGGGCTTTCCTCCAAAATCTATAAACATTTCAGAGAGTGCGGACCATGGGGAAATAGTGTGGAGACTGCACTGGGGCAAGGACAGCATGATTCTGGTGGAACGGGAGGAATTTTCAGGCCAGAGATAGAGAGAGGAATGTATAAGGTGGAGAGATCAAGTTATGGAAAGGGTGACTGCTGGAAGAAGATACTGAGTAACAAACTGATATTGCGTGACAGTCAGGAACATATTAGTTTAGGAAGATGTTAGTTTAGGAACATATTAGTTTAGAGTTAGTTTCTTCACGCCATGCTTCCTGTAAAGACTCTATCCCATGCTCCCAATTCCTACGTCTACACCGCATCTGCACCCAGGACATCGGAGATGTCCTCATTCTTTCGGAACGGGGGTTCTCATCTTTTATTGTAGATGAGGCTTTCACTAGGGTCTCCTCAATATCCCGCAGCTCCGCTCTTCCTCCCCCTCCCCCCATTCATAACAATGACGGAGACCTTCTTGTCCTCACCTTTCACCCCATCAGCAGTTGCATACAACATATAATCCTACAACACTTTCACCACCTCCAACGGGATCCCACTACTAGCCGCATCTTCCCATCTCCACCTCTTTCTGCTTTCCGCAGAGACCGTTCCCTCCGCAACTCCCTGGTCAACTCATCCCTTCCCACCCAAACCACCCTCTCCCCAAATACTTTCCCTTGCAACCGCAGTAGCCCAACAGCTACTGGAATTAGGACTCAACACCCCCCTGTGTGCCTGGGTCCTGGGCTTTCTCACCACCAGGCCCCAGATAGTCCAGATGGGAGGGAATACATCGAAGTCCCTCACCCTGAGCACAGGATCCCCCCAGGGTTGCGTCCTCAGCCCCCTATTGTACTCCCTGTATACACATGACTGTGTGACTAGGTTCAGCTCCAACTCGATAATCAAGTTTGCTGATGACACCGTGGTGGTGGGCCTGATCTCTGATAACGATGAGAAGGCCTACCGGGTGGAGGTAGCTGATCTGGCACTCTGGTGTCAGGACAACTGCCTCCTCTTGAACATCAAAAAAACGAAGGAGCTGATCGTAGACTTTAGGAGGGCACATCATCCGAGGATGTACACACCATTGAGGATAAATGGGGATACTGTGGATAGGGTGAGCTGTTTTAAATACCTGGGAGTCTACATCTCTGAGGATCTGACATGGACATCACACGCTGCAGCACTCGTGAGTAAGGTAAAGCAACGCCTTTACCACCTCAGGCAATTGAGGAAATTCAGAGTGTCTCCGAGGATCCTCCAGTGCTTCTACTCTGCGGCTGTGGAAAGCATCTTGTCCGCAAACGTTACAATCTGGTTTGGGAATTGCTTTGCCCAGGACAAGAAGGCTCTGCAGAGAGTAGTGCGTTCGGCCGAACGCACTATGGGAACTTCTCTAGCCCCTCTGCAGGAACTATACATCAGAAGGTGCAACTCCAGAGCCAATAAGATAATGGGAGATCCCTTCCACCCCTGCAACGGACAGTTCCAGCTTTTACGGTCAGGCAAACGCCTCCGTTGCCGTGCTGTGAGAACGGAGAGGATTAGAAGGAGTTTCTTCCCAGAGGCCATTCGGCCTGTAAACTCCTATCTCACCAGGGACTAACTCTACTGACTTACTGTACCACAATACCGCCCACAATATTTAATATGAAAAAGAACATGTGATTCTGTTTGTAGTTTGTTGGTTGTTTGTTTGTTTGTTTTTTGCACAAAGTCCGCAAAAAACCACTTTTCATTTCACTGCACAGCCCGTATGTGTATGTGACAAATAAACTTGACTTGACTTGACTTGTCCCTTTACCTCCACCCTCGACTCCACCCAAGGACTCAAACAGTCTTTCCAGGTGAGGCAGAGGATCACTTGCACCTCCTCCAACCTCATCTACTGTATCCGCTGTTCCAGGTGCCAACTCCTCTAATCCAATCAAAGGATGCTAAATGCATTTCGTTGTCTCTGTACTGTACACTGACAATGACAATTAAAATTGAATCTGAATCTGAATCTGAATCTACATCGGCGAGACCAAGAGCAGGATCGTGGATTGTGTCGCTGAACACCGCCGCTCAGTCTGTGTTAATCTACCTCATCTCTCGGTGGCACAGAACTTCAACTCCCCCTCTCATTCCCAATCTGACCTTTCTGTCCCAAGCCTCCTCCATTGTCAGAGTGAGGCCCAGCACAAATTGGAGGAACAGCACCTCATATTTTGCTTGGGTAGTTTACACCCCAGCGGTACGAACATTGACTTCTCTAACTTCAGACAGCTCTTGCTTTCTCTCTCCATCTCTTCCTCTTCCCAGTTCTCCCACCAGTCTCACTGTAGTCTCCGACTACATTCTATCTTTGTCCCTCCCACTCCCCTGACATCAGTCGGAAGAAGGGTCTCGACCCGAAACGTCGTCCATTCTTCTCTCCAGAGATGCTGCCTGTCCCGGTGAGTTCCTCCAGCATTTTGTGTCTACCTTCGATTGTAACTAGCATCTGCAGTTCTTTCTTACACAGTTTAGGAAGGAACTGCAGATGCTGGTTTAAACTGAAGATAGACACAAACAGCTGGAGTGACTCAGTGGGACAGGCAGCATCTCTGGAGGAAAGGAATGGGTGACGTTTCACATTGAGACCCTTCTTCAGACTGTCTGAAGAAGTCCAGCAGCATAATCAAGGATGAGATGCTCCCTGGCCACTCATTCTTCTCCCCTCACCCATTGGGGGACAGGTATAGAAGTGTAAAAATGCACACCTCCGGATGCAGGGACAGTTTCTTCCCAGCTGTTATCAGGCAACTGATCCATCCTTCTGCAACTGGAGAGCTGCCCTGAACTACTATCTACCTCACTGGTAATCTCAGGTAAGAGAATAACATTTAGTGCAAGATAAAGCCAGTAAAATCCAATCAAAGATAGTCTGAAGGTCACCGATGAGGTAGATAGTAGTTCGGCACTGCTCTCTAGTTGTGGGTTGTGGTAGAATGATTCAGTTGCCTGATAACAGCTGGGAAGAAACTGTCCCTGAATCTGGCGGTGTGCGTTTTCACATTTCTATACCTTTTGCCCGATGGGAGAGGGGAAAAGAGGGAGTGGCCAGGGTGCGACTCATCCTTGATTATGCTGCTGACCGTGCCGAGGTAGCGTGAGGTATAGGGTTACACAAAAAGCTGGAGAAACTCAGCGGGTGCAGCTGCATCTAAGGAGCGAAGGAGATAGGCGACGTTTCGGGCCGAGACCCTTCTTCAGCTATAAGGGAAGACCCTTATTCTTGAGGTATAAATGGAATCAATGTAACGGAGGTTGGTTTGTGTGGTGGCTGGGCTGTGTCACAACTGCTCTCACCCCAGCCACAGGCTGTTTACCCTCCTCCCATCCGGGAAGCACTACAGGTCTCTCCGTTGCCGGACCAGCAGGTTCAGGAACAGCTTCTTCCCTGCGGCTGTTACACAACTTAACTCTGCACCTTAGTGACTGCTACCCCTCCCCCCCCCACCCCCACGCCCCCCCCCCCTCACCCCCACGCTCCCCCCCCCCCCGCCCCCCCCAGACACTCCTTCCCCCAGAAAAACTGCACTACTGCTACTGTATGTACGTATATATATATATTGCTGTTCCATTATTCTATGTCCGCACTTTTGGGTGAGATTCTAACTGCATTTCGTTGTCTCTGTACTGCACACTGCCCAGTGATAATAAAGATTGAATCTCCTTGAATAAAAAATTTGCTGCAATTTCTTGCGGATATTGGATGGAGCTGTTCCCAAACCAGCTATCGACGCAACAAGCTCACAATAAATGTGTGTGGTCATTTAGAGCTAAAGGCAATTTACCCGTTTTTTATAAAAACATCTTCATTTCAATATTCTATTTCAGCTCTTGAGCAATTGCAGCTGGCGCTGCTCAGCAATGAAATTCTGCACTGATGGAGGTTCCACATAATCACTGATTTCATTTTACTTCTGATAAAGTAATTACAGCTCACAATTCTAAGGCAACGTGTCAAAAGCTAAACATCCCTAGGCAATTCTACTTTGTAAAAATTGACATGCAGCCAAAATAATCTATCAAACAGGAGGCACCTTAAAGAAAAGAGTAGTTTAGTTTAGTTTAGTGATCCTGGATGGAAACAGGCCCTTTCGGCCCACCGGGTCCGCGCCAACCAGCGACCCCCGCACATTAACACTATACCCACTAGGGACTATTTAAAGTAATACCAAGCCAATTAACCTACAAACCTGTATGTCTTTGGTGTGTGGCAGGAAACCGAAGATCTCGGAGAAAACCCATGCAGGTCACGGGCAGAACGTACAAACTCCGTACAGACAGAACCCGTAGTCAGGATCGAACCGGGGTCTCCGGCGCTGCATTCACTGGAAGGCAGCAACCGCTGCGCCACTGTGCTGCCGAAGTGATTGAGAGATTTATGGCAGGCTATTCAGAGCTGAAGCTCCAGGTCTTAGCCAATCTGTCCTGGCAAACAACACTGAGTTTTCCAGAAATGTGGCTGTTTAAATCATGTGTGTTAAATATATGCAAGTAGGTCTGTTGATCATCTCCCCCCTCTAAGATCAGTCAGATAGCCACAAAGACCTGGAGTAACTCAGCGGGATAGGCAGCATCTCTGGAGAGAAGGAATGGGTGACCTTTTGGGTCGAGGTTAGGGATAAGGAAAACGAGAGATATAGGTGATGATGCATAGAGATAAAGAACAATGAAGGAAAGATATGCAAGCAGTAATGTTGATAAAGGAAACAAGCCATTGTTAGCTGTTAGTTAGATTAAAATGAGAAGCTAGTGCGACTTGGGTGGGGGAGGGATAGAGAGAGAGAGGGAATGCAGGGGCTACCTGTAGTGAGAGAAATCAATCTTCATACCACTGGGCTGTAGGTTTAAAGCAGCATCTGCAGTTCCTTCCTACACATCAGTCAGAGAGCTACAGCACAAAGGTCATAACACAAAGGTCATCGATTGATCCGATCATCAAGACTGCCATTAAAGCACATGACATTAAATCAAATGTTTTAATGTTTTGTCATTAAATACAAATGCATTAATAAACCACTAAACACAGATTTAAACTTTCCTGAAGAACCAGAGAGGAAATGAGAAGTTTTGAACTGCAGCGGACTGCCTGTTAAGAGGGTGGAATATTATTAAATGTTAAATGTTGAATGGGAATTAGATATGCTAGATTGTAAAAGTACTGGAATCTAAGGAGTGGAATTGTTGAAGAATTGGATTGTAAGAAGATGAGATACAGACATGATAATCCAAATGTCATTTGGGATTGTAGGATTGCGAGCTTTCGTTAAAGATATTAATATTCTTATAATACACTTATATTTATAATATCCTTTTAGATAGCGAGGTCCCATCGACGGAATCACATAGACATACATGGGAAAATGAATTAAGCCAACCCATAATGAAAGATATTTGGGACAAAAGTTTACAATATATACATCAATGCTCGTTAAATGCCAGACATGCTTTAATACAATTTAAAGTATTACACAGATTACATTACTCAAAAGTTAAACTGAATAGAATCTTTCCGCATGTCTCTCCTAGCTGCGATAAATGTCAGCATCTAGAGGCTAACTTAACACGTACTTTTGCAAATTGTATAAAAATTAAAAATTTCTGGATTGAGATTTTTAGAATAACTTCTGAAGTTATTAATACTAAACGGGATCCGGACTCAAAACTAATAATACTTGGAATATCAGAACAAAGTTTAACACTTACAACAAGCCAAAGAAATTTCATAGATTACAGTATAATAATCGGGAAGAAATTAATATTAAAATTTTGGAAAGGCCCTATAACGCCCACAATTAAAATGTGGATTGTGGAAATGTCGGAGACCCTACACCTGGAAAGAATCAGATTTGCCTTAATGGACAAACAAGAACTCTTTGTTAGAATATGGTCTTCTTTCATCGATTACTTAAAAGGGTAGATTGGTTCGGCAGAGGAACCTAACTGAAACTTGGACTCTGGATTAGATGAAAAGATAAACACTATATTCCCTGATCTTATCTCCAATGATGTATTAATGGTAAATTATTCCATTGCTTATGATTTTTTTTTCTCTTTTTTTTCTCTCTCTCTTTCTTTTTTTATTACTCTTAATCTATTAAAAAAAAACTATTAGAGGCAGAATGATTTAATTGATAATATTAATAATGTATGATTGATGTACACGGAATACTTCAACCATAATATGTGTTTGCCAATTTATTGCTTACCTCTAATAAAAATATATTAAAAAATAAATAAAAAAATACACAGATAGCATGGTGGCGTAGCGGTAGAGTTGTTGCCTTACAGCGCCAGAGACCAGGGTTCAATCCTGACTATGAGTGCTTGTCTGTACAGAGTTTGTACGTTCTTCCTGTAACCTGCGCGGGTTTTCTCCGAGATCCTCGGATTCCTCCTCGGTTACATTCCAAAGATACACAGGATTGTAGCTTAATTGCCTTGGTATGAGTGTAAAATTTTCCGTAGTTTGTGTAGGATAGTGTTAATGTATGGGGATCGCTGCTCGGCATGGATTCGGTTGGATATCTCTAAAGTGAACTAAACTAAACAAATCTATTATTATGTGTAAGATAATTTAAATTCAATTCTACCTCAAATATCCAAGTTTATGGATAATCCCTTTTAGTCTCTCAGTGAATTGAGTGGAAACACTTGACCCAATTTCATATTAATTAAATACTAAAATAATTCCATTGATTAATTAAATGTTAATTAATTAATTGACTTTCTTGTTTCTGATTATGAACGTAATATATCACAGGTGTAGCAGGTATACATAATTACTGATCAATAAAGTATTTATTATAATATATATTCAAATATAATTTAACACAAAACAAAGGATGTCTGAATATTTCTTGCTGTATATCCTAAAACGATTAATGGCTATCACAGTTACACCTGAAATCCTACAATATAAAGATACACATATGAATTCACCAGTTTATTTATAAATTCTACCATTCATAATTTAGAATCTTGATTTTTTAATAATTGTAGCCATTATACATCACCAGAGATCAATAAGGTATTAATCATGAATTTTGAAACTACTCTCAAGAGTTGAACAAATACTCCCAAGAGTTGAACAAACACACCAAGCTGGAGTAACTCAGCGGGTCAGGCAGCATCTCTTGAGAAAAGGAATAGCTGACGTTTCGGGTCGAGACCCTTCTTCAGAGTTCAAGTTCAAGTTCAAGTTCACATTTATTTGTCACATGCACCGATAATGTACAGTGCAATTGGGTTACCATGTAGTTGTACAATCAAAAAGATCACAATACACAATAGAATGGAATTTAACCATCTGAGAGTCACAAGGGTCTCAACCCAAAATGTCACCTATTCATTTTCTCCTGAGATGCTGTCTGACCCGCTGAGTTACTCCAGAATTTTGCATCTATCCTCGGTGTAAACCAGCATCTGCAGTTCCTTCCTACACAATATATACAAAGCAGCTTAGAACAATTATGTTATGCTTATTATAAATCAAAGTTAACATTATAAAATCCAATGTAGACAAAAATGCTGGAGAAACTCAGCGGGTGAGGCAAGGAAATAGGCGTCATTTCGGGTCAAGACCCTTCTTCAGACATCTAAAATCTAATGATCTACTCTTGTGTCATCCAGCAGCTCTCAGCTGATATTATGTGACATTCATCGGTAGAATTAGGACGAGTGTTTCTTAAGGTACAGAAACCATTTAGTCGACAGTTGAAGTAAGAGGTTATTCTTCAGGCTGCCTTCGCATTTGAGGAGATGGACAAGGCAGCACTGGGATCAAATGTCAGCGAAATGATCTGCACCATTAATGCCAGGCTAGGGTTAGATACACAACGAGGTGAATGCAGAATACCTGAAGGAGTGAATAGGGTCTCGACCCAAAACATCAGCCATTCCTTCTATCCAGAGATGCTGCCTGTCCCGCTGAGTTACCCCAGCATTTTGTGTCTGCCTGAAGGAGTGGGACTAGTCTACTCCAGAAAATCTCAAATGAACAAATATTTTCAGTGCAATGAAGATTTCACTTCACTGACTGTGTAGTATATGTAAGTGTAATGCCACTGTATGGTGGACTTGATCATGTGTGAATTATTAGTTACATTTGTAGTCTGGGAATAAATCAAATTTCAAATAAATCAGGAACAACTTTGCGAGTTCTTGATGTGCATTGCTCCGCACACTGTGAGTTAATTTACCACTGTGTAGCTGCATAATCGTCATAAAGCTTCAATAAAATTAATTGTGATTCAATTCAAGTGAGGGATGTGGACCACGAGAAATGATACTGGCATTTCACAACCCAGGTCTGTGCAAATACAGACTAACTGGTTGACAAGAGCTGACCTATATCATTCAGATGCATCACACACACTAATCTTCAGCCTGGAGTCTGGGTTTCCTGTAAATTTCCAGCAACAAGTTACTGATGTATGGAAAGAAAGTCCATTAAATATTTACCAAGGAAAATATTTTCTTACTGTTCGAGGTATTCTGCGGACAATGTTTACTGCCTATGTGAGGAGAGCATCTTACCTCCTGGGCACTTTCCATGTCATTACTTGCAAACTCAAACACAAGTTCATTTTGTTCGACTGCTGTCGCCATGGTAGTGCATTCCTCGTGCTACAGCGATAGATGAGTTGGTCCACTTGAGATTGGAAAAGGTCCTCCTCATCAAAGTATATTGGTTGCCATCAAACTACAAAGACTTCAGTTCATAGCTGGCTGTAGGTACAGAGCTTAAATGGAAGCTTACAGAGTTGGTACAAGTCCCAAAGAAACTTCCAAAGCAGCAAAGAGGGTTTTGAAACTTCGGGTGTGAAAGCAGAGAGTTCCTGTCCTGGATCCTGTTTCCACAGTCAAATGTTTCCTGTACAGTCCAAGTTGTTCTATTCTGGAAAAAAAATTGATTCTGTCATTAAAGCAAGTTTGGAATGGAACAAAGGTTTAGAATATCAATGAAACACACAATACCTGATGGTTTCCTCTGATTTAAAATTTGTGGAGAAAATATCACCGGAGCCTATAGACTGCTGATTCGCAAATGTTGGTTCAAAGTATTATGAACACAGCCGTTACAGTATTAATAACAGTAAGCTTTTCCCAACGTGCCATTCAGTGAGCGCTGTCTTGCTCAACAACTGATAACAAGTGATTTATAAGAAAGACCCTTTCAGGGGAATCCTTTAGAACGTCTCAAAACTTTTTCATGGGATTTTGTGTTTACAAAATGACCTTTATTCTGCTGTTTCCTTATCTCAGCTACAACCTTGCGAGAAACAGGAAGGAAACAGCATCGACCACGTCATGGCAAACCAGAAACTGCAAACAAACGCTCTCCGTGGGCTTGCACGAGAAATACAAGGCTCTAGTTCAGTGGAAAATAAGTCACTGATTAATTTAACATTCAATTCGTTTAATAACTTTCCTTTGATGTGAAAGCTTTGGTTGAAGTTGTTCTGAGTTGCATTCTGTGAAAAGGTCCATCAATTCTTCATGATATTAGATGTTGTTGTTAACTTAGACAAATATTTCAAGTCACAATATATGAAACGATTCAACAACTCCGTGATTGTGCAACCTGTTAACGTCAAATTATTGTATCTGGTGTGAGAGAGTTGTACCAACTTCACAACTGAATGTATGGAATTTAGCGAGAAATCTTTTCTTTGGAAATGGAAATGTTACTCCAGGAATGGAAATTGGTAATTATTCAAAAGGGTATAAATGTGTAGGAAGGAACTGCAGATGCTGGTTTAAACCGAAGATAGACACAAAATGCTGGAGTAACTCAGCGGGACAGGCAGCATCTCTGGAGAGATGGAACGGGTGACATTTTGGGTTTGAGACAGACCCTTCTTTTTAATTTAATGTTCAATTTTTTTAATAACTTTCCTTTGGTCTGGAAGTTTTGGTTGAGATTGTCCTGAGTTGCATTCTGTGGAAAGGCCCAACAATTCTGTACAAATATATGTTTAAAGTGGGTTCAATTATATAAAGACCTTGTACTTCACAGACACACATCCTAGAAGCTGGCAGGTTAAGACCGATTAGTTTAGTTTAGTTTAGAGGTACAATGCGGAAACAGGCCCTTCGGCCCACCGGAGCTGTGCTGACCAGCGATCCACACACTTTGGCACTATCCTACACACTAGGAACCGTTTACAAATGAAGCCAATTAACCTACTAACCCGAAGGTAGACACAAAATGTCTCAGCGAGTGAGGCAGCATCTCTGGAGAGAAGGAATGGGCGACGTTTCGGGTCGAGACCTTACTTCAGACTGATGTCAGGTGAGAGGGCAAAGATAGAATGTAGTCGGAGACAGTAAGATTAGTGGGAGAATTGGGAAGGGGAAGGGGCTGGAGAGAGAAAGCAAGGGCTATCTGAATTTAGAGGTCAATGTTCATACCGCTGGGGTGTAAGCTACCCAAGCGAAATGAGGTAGACAAAAATGCTGGAGAAACTCAGTGGGGTGAGGCAGCATCTATGGAGCGAAGGAAATAGGCAACGTTTCTGGTCTAGACCCTTCTTCAGACCCGAAACGTTGCCTATTTCCCTCGCTCCAGAGATGCTGCCTCACCCCACTGAGTTTCTCTAGCATTTTTGTCTACCTTCCATTTTCCAGCATCTGCAGTTCCTTCTTAAACAAGCGAAATATGAGGTGCTGTTCCTCCAATTTGCGCTGGGCCTCATTCTGACAATGGAGGAGCCACCGGGAGATCAGGTAGGTTAAGACGGACTGAGCAGAGGTGTTCAGCGAAACGATCGCCGAGCCTGCGCTTGGTCTCGCCGATGTAGAGAAGTTGACACCTGGAATAGTGGATACAGTAGATGAGGTTTGAGGAGGTACACGTGAACATGTGCCTCACCTGGAATGACTGTTTGGGTCGAGAGGAGAGGTAAAGGGACAGGTGTTGCATCTCCTGCGGTTGCAGGGGAAAATACTTGGGGAAGGGGTGGTTTGGGTGGGAAGGGACGAGTTGACCAGGGAGTTTCGGAGGGAACAGTCTCTGTGGATAGATGGGAAGATGTGGCCAGTAGTGGGATCCCGTTGGAGGTGGCGAAAATGTTGGAGGATTATATGCTGTATGTGACGGCTGATGGGGTGGAAGGTGAGGACAAGGAGGAGTTTGACCTTGTTACGAATGGGGTGAGGGGGAGTAAGAGCGGAGCTGCGGGATATCGAGGAGACCCTAGTGAGAGCCTAATCTATAATGGAAGGGGGAACCCCCGTTTCCTAAAGAATGAGGACATCTCCGATGCTCTGGTATGGAACGCCTCATTCTGGGCGCAGATGCGGCATTGACGGAGGAATTGGGAGTAAGGGATACAGGAAGTAGGGTGGGAAGAAGTGTAGTCAAGATAGCTGTGGGAGTCAGTAGGTTTGTAGTAGATGCCGGTCAATAGTCTGTTTCTTGTGATGGAGACGGTGAGATCTGGGAACGGTAGATGGAGATTTCGGAGATGGTCCAAGTAAATTTGATTACAGGATGGAAATTTGTGGTGAAGTTGATGAAGTCAGTAATTTCTATCCTGCACTCAAATTCACTTGGGCCATCTCCGACATCTCCCTATCATTTCTAGATCTCACCGTCTCCATCACAGGAAACAGATTATTGACCGACATCTACTACAAACCTACTGACTTGTACCTCATATTTCACTTGGGTATTTTACAGCACCTCATATTTTGCATGGGTACTTTATACCCCAGTGGTATGAACATTGCCTTCCCTAACTTCAGATAGCCCTTGCTTTCTCTCTCCATCCCCTTCCCCTTCCCAGTTCTCCCCCACTAGTTTTACTGTCTCTGCCTACATTCTGTCTTTGTTCCGCCCCCTCCCCTGAAATCTGAAGAAGGGTCTCGACCCGAAACTTCGCCCATTCCTTCTCTCCAGAGATGCTGCCTCACCCGCTGAGTTACTCCACCATTTTGTGTCTACCTTCCATTTAAACCAGCATCTGCAGTTCTTTCTTACACAAACCCACTAACCTGTATGTCTTTGGAAAGTGGGAGGAAACTGGAGCACCCGGGAAAAACCCATGCGGTCATGGGGAGAATAGATAACCTCCATACAGACAGCACCCTTAGGCAGGATCGAAACCAGGTCACTGGCACTGCAAGGCAGCAACTTTACCGCTGTGCCACCATGCTGTCCCCTTGATAAGAAATAAATGTGATCTTAGGCATTATGAATATAAGCATTGAGTACCTAAGTATGGCAGTTATGGTCAATATTTATAAATCACTTTTTAGACTTTAGGTGGCATACAATCTCCAATTCCAGGTTTTTTCATTCAAGGAAGATGCCAAGAACCTGGTGGGTTGCAGTGGATGTATGATTGAATGATATTGGAGATGAGGGATTTAGTTAGATGGAAATACACAGTCAATCAGACCAGAAGTATGGGATGAAAGTTTACAACATATACACCACTCTTCGTTAAATGCTAGACACTCTTTGATACAATTTAAAGTATTACATAGATTGCATTATTCAAAATCAAAATTATATAGGATTTTTTCAAATATATCTGCCATATGCGATAAATGTCAGCACTTAGAAGCTAATTTAACGCACTCATTCACAAACTGTATAAAAATTACTAACTTTTGGCCAGAAATTTTAAAGATAATTTCGAATGTTGTTAATACGAATTTGGTTCCTGACTGAAAATTAATAATATTAGGAATATTAGAAACAGATCAATTAATAACAACAAATCAAATAATTTTTATCGATTACAGTTTAATAATAGGGAAAAAATTAATATTGAAATTTTGGAAAGGTCCTACATCCCCACAATCAAAATGTGGATCACTGAAATGTCGGAGACACTTCACCTGGAAAGACTAAGACTTGTCCTACTGGGCAAGTTGGATCATTTCAGAGGGATATGGTCTCCATGTATTGAATATTTAAAGGGTCAAAATGGCTCGGTGCGAGAACCTGACTGAAGGAATAGATGAAGAATCACACATAATAATCCATGGATATATCTCCAATGATGTATAAACTGCTTAATACTTCATTCATCTTTTTGATTTTCTATTTTTACTTTACTTTTCTCTATTATTTCCTACCTGTATTAAAAATTAAAAAAATGCATAGAAGTACAAATAAGAAATAATTGTTAATATTAATAATATTAAGAATGTATGTGACGTATATTCTTCCTTTAATATGTACTTACTTCTAATAAAAATATTTAACAAAAAAACGCAAGTTAAAAAAAAAAAAAAAAGGAAATACACAGTCAAACTGGGATTGCTTCTCCTAGAGCGGAAAAAGTCAAGAGTTGATTTAAGCATAACCATAAGAGGAGTTCAATGCAAGGAACTGATGAAACCTCTCTGACCTAACACATTTACTCCCCGCCTTTTCTTCGCGTCAAATGTTTAGCTCTGGACACTTGCATGGGCACCAGCTAATGCTTTTCTTTTGGTTACATTAATTAGACTTTGTTCCAAATGTACACTCACACCATTTCCCAACTCATCAGGGCTGCCTCAGGGCTGCCTCTACACCCATGCCAAACATTGATCTCATCAACTTTGTGACTCATTTCCATCCTGCCGTCAAATTCACTTGGACCATCTCTTGGTACCTCTCTCCCCTTTCCCGATCTCACTGTCTTCACCACAGGGGACAGGTTATTGACTGACTTCTGCTACAGAACGATGGACTTATACAGCTAACTTGAGTACACCATCTCCTACCATAGCTACAGCAAGGACACCATCCCTTACTCTCAATGTCTCTGCTTCCACAATGAGGCTTTCCACTCTAGGACATCCAAGATGTCCTCTTTCTTCAGTAAACATGGTTTCCCCTGTTGTTGTGGATAGAGCCCTCGCCCGTGTCTCCTCTGTGTCCCCTAACTCTGCTCTTACTCCCCCTCCTCCCAGATGGAACAAGGGTAGAGTTCCCCTGGTCTTCAGCTTTCACCTGACCAGCCTCCTCATCCGAAACATCATTCTACAACACTTCCGCGATCTTCAACGTGATCCCACCACCAGCTACATAATCCCATCCCTACCTCTTTCCACTTCCTGCAGAGACCACTCGCTTCACAACTGATTTGCTCATCGCTTCTCACCCAATCTAACCCCTCTGCAGGCATCTTCCTTTGAACTGCAGGATATAACGCCTGTCCCTACACCTCCTCACTCTTCCACCCACCTCCTCTACGTCAACAAGGCCAAGCGTAGACTGGGCAATGGTGTTTCCGAACACTTAAGGGCAGTGGTGTAGTTTCTGCCTTACAGCGTTTGCAGCACCAGGGTTCAATCCTTACTACAGGTGCTGTCTGTACGGAGTTTGTACGTTCTCCCCGTGACCACGTGGGTTTTCTCTGAGATCTACGGTTTCCTCCCCCACTCCAAAGCCATACAGGTTTGTAGGTTAATTGGCTTGGTATAACTCTAACAGAAACAGAGAGAAGAAGTAATAACTGGGGTGAACAAATCGCTGGTTATGCTGGTTGCTTTCCCAAGGCTGCGTGAAGTGTAGATGGAGTGAAAAGTGGGGAATCTGGTCTGTGTGTTGCACATCTACAAAGCTAACTCTGCAAATTCTTGCAGTCTTGGACAGAGCTGTTCCTAAGCCAAGATATGATAAGACCTGACCATGTGCCTTCTATGGTGCATCAGTAGAAGTTTGTATGAACATTGAATTCTCCAATTTCAAGTAATATCCTCTAACCCTCCTCCTCTTTCCCCTGCCTCCACCCTCACCCATGTGCACGTGTGCACACATTTCTCCCACCACTAGCCACCGGTGATTTCCCCCTCCTCTGTACGGCCATCTAGTCACATATTTTCCCCTCCACCCCTTATCTCACCCTCCAGTTTTACATTTCACTCCTATTCTTTCCTTATCTGATACCGTTTTATCTCATTTTTTCCTCTCGCCTCTGTTGCTTAAGGGCCTGTCCCACCAGCATGCGATTCCATGCGTTGAGCGCGACCAAACCGGCAGCAGGGGCCGCGCGGAGGTCCGGTGAGTGGCGCAACGCGGCGCAAAGTCAGGCGAACTTGGAGCGAAGTCTAAAAGGTAAGTTCGCCAGGACAGAGAGGGGCACACAGAGAGGGGCACAGAGGCACACACACAGAGGGCCACGGAGCCACACACACAGAGGGTCACGGAGGCACCTACAGAGAGGGTCACGGAGGCACAACGTCGAGGCGGTGTGTAATGCGTCGAGGCGACTGCGAGCTGACAAGCCGTTGCCGCGCGGAATTTTTGAACATGGTCGGTTTTTCGGAGCCCTACGCGATGTCGGGACGAACTCCGCACAATTCCGCACGGCTCCGGCGATCGAAGTGGGACCGGCCCCGCGATGCTGGACGGCTCAAGCGACCACGTTAGGTTGCGCTCATCGCATAGAGTTGCATGCAGGTGGGACAGGCCCTTTACTCCATACACCTGCAATCACCCCCTATCACCTGTAAACACTATCGCTTGCCGGGCTTTGCTGCACCCCCATATCTCTTTTCCAGCTTTCTTTCCTTTTCCATCAGTCTGATATGCATTTCATTATCATAATCATACTTTATTAGCCAAGTATGTTTTGAAACATACGAGGAATGTGATTTGCCAATACAGTCGTGCCAATAAAAAGCAACAGAACGCACAAAATACATTTTAACATGAAGATCCACCAAGGCGAAAAAAAGTTCAATCTCTCCCTCTTTGTCCTCCAGTTGTCGGGGGCCTCTAACCTTCCGTTGACGGGACGATCTAACTCCCGTAGCCAGCGGCGGGACTCCTCGATGGGGCAATCAAGCTCCTGCATCAGGGGGGATCTCAGGTCCCCCGCACCGGGCGATCTACCCCGGGTCGGGGCTAGTCTAACGTCGTGCAGTTTTGCAGCTTCCCGCTGTCAATCTCAACCTGAGACAGCGATCTCCTTGATGTTAAAGTCCGCAGGCCGTGTTTGGAGCGTCGATCCCAGGCAAGGAATTGGCTCCGATGGTAGGTCCACCATCGGACATCAAAGTCAGTCCCGAGCAAGGCCTCCAGCTCCACGATGTTAGGCCGCAGAGCAACTGGATGTACGACCCGGAAAACAATCGCATCTCCAGCAAAGTAAGTTTAGTTTTAGTTTAGAGATACAAGGAAACAGGCCCTTCGGCCCACCGAGTCCGCACTGACCTGCGATACCCGCACATTAACACCATCCTACACACACAAGGGGCATTTATTTTTACATTCAAACCAAGCCAATTAACCTACAAACCTGTACATCTTTAGTATGGGAGGAGACCACAGATCTCGGAGGAGGACATATAAACTCTGTACAGACAGCACCCGTAGTCAGGCTCAAACCCTGGTCTTCGGCACTGTAAACGCTCTCAGGCAGCAATTCTACCACTCTGCCACCATGCCGAATCCCAACTCGAAATGTCAGTTGACCATTCTAGTGGCACCTAGGAATAGACTGGGTGGCAACCAAGAATAGTTTGGTGACTACTGGAGAGACAGTTGACGGCACGGAAAGATGGCACCCGGGAAAGGCTGTGTTAGCACCCCAGTCTGTGTCTTTTGTGAGAAAGACACCCAACAAAGCTACGGAAAGGCCTAATGAACCATCGTGGCCTAAACATCCATCAGGCAAGAGTGAAATGCTTGGAGAACGAGAAAGAGGTGCAGCGCACAGGCCTTGAACCTGGTGAGATGCAGGAGGAGCCCGGCTGGGAGTCACCCCACAGAGCCCTGTCCCTCCACGCACTGGAGTCTCCCAACCCCTGCAGAGTAGTTATTAAGATGGCTGATCCATAGGCAGTTGCTGCTGGGACGCAAGTCGGGGCCTGATCAACCCCGGCTGGGTCGCCTGGGCGAGGGTGTCTGATGTTGTGAGACCCGAAACACCCGATGACCCCAGGTGGCATCACTGAGGATGCGTCCCAGCGCATCTAGAAGATGTATATTTTTCACATTATAGAGTTGAGGACTAATGCCGAGGACTGAGTCTTGCCTTCACTGAATTTGCCTCACAGCACCTCTGCCCCAGCTAATTTTGTTTTAGTTTAGTTTTGGCTTATTGTCACGTATACAGAGGTACAGTGAGGAGCTTTTGCTGAGTGCTATCCAGTCAGCGGAAAGACAATCCATGATTACGATTGAGCCATTTACAGTGTATAGATACATGATAAGGGAATAACGTTTAGTGCAAGGTAAAGCCAGTAAAGTCCGATCAAGGATCGGCTGAGTGTCACCAACAAGATAGATAGAAGTTTGGGACTGCTCTCGGTTTGTGGTAGGATCATTCAATTGCCTGATAACAGCTGGGAAGAAACTGTCCCTGAATCTGGAGGTGTGCGTTTTCACATTTCTATACCTTTTGCCCGATGGGAGAGGAGAGAAGAGGGAGTGGCCAGGATGTTTGGAAAATGTAGATGTACATAATTATGAAGCAATAACTACTGTTCAAAACAGCGGCTTTGAGCTTTTACTGTTCTCACGAGAAACAATACAGAAATATTTTAGATTTATAATTTGGTTTAATTACTATTGCTTCCTTTGTTTTTTTAATCAGTGGTAAAAACAGTTTAAATTAGGAAAAAATGAATGTACATATGATACAGGGTAATAAACTCAATCCATGTCACTTCAATACAGGAAATAAGTTTAGGGTGAAGGTGAAGGGGTAATCTGAGGGGTAACTTTTTCACACAAAGGATGGTGGATGTACGGAACAAGCTGCCAGAGGAGGTAGTTGCGACAGGGACTATCCCACCATTTAAGAAGCGGTTTGACAGATACATGCATAGGACAGGATTGGAGGGATATGGACCAAAAGCAGGCAGGTGGAACTAGTGTAATTGGATATGTTGGCCGATGTGGGCAAATTGGGCCAAAGGACCTGTTTTCACACTATGATGCTATGACAAGCCTAAACACTGCCATTGTGTAAAAGATGATAGTCAGTTGCTAGCTTATTTAACTTATCCCACTATTTATTTTTCGTAACTTATTTTACTTTTGGAGGTACAGCACGGAGACAGGCCCTTCGGTCCACCGTGTCAGCGCCGGCCAATGATCACAGCGTTATCCTAGACCCTCGGGATAATTTTCTCTTCGAAGGAAACTCTCAACCTCTCTTTTGAATGCAATCAAAGATTGAGCTTCCACAGTCCTCTGTGGAAGAGAATTCCACAGATTCACCATCTTCCGGGTGAGGGCACAGCTCCTCTGTTCTATCGTAAATGGTCTATTTTGTTATTTTGAGGCTGTGAATCTTGGTTTGAGATTCTTCAGCCGGGAAACCATCCCTCTCCATTTAACCCGTCAAGACCTGCCAGAATTTTTTTTCTCAAATTTCAGTGAGTTCACCTTTGTGAATGCCTTTACGTATTTCTGAAAATTGAATGAGATGCAAACTTCTTGAACTAATTAACCTTATGAATTATGCATCTGGGTTATTATTAATACCATAAGTTTACATCTAAAAATAGATCTGAATGTTCACTGTAATCATCTCAACAAATTTACCATTGTAGATTCTGTTTATAGAAATGTGGAAAAAAATTAATTAATCGAAAATCATAATAAATCAGCGTTTTGCAAGATACTGTCCTAATTTCTACGAACTGGCCCTTTAGCCCACCAAGCCCGCGCCGATCACCCATACACTAGTTCCATCCTACACCCTAGGGACAATTTACTGAAGCTGATTAACCTGCAAACCTGCACGCCTTTGGAATGTGGGAGGGAACCACAGGGTCACTGGGAGAGCGTACAAATTCTGTACAGGCAGCACCCGTAGTCAGGATTAAACCCGGGTCTCTGGTTATGTGGGACAGAAATTTTACCACTGCGCCACTCTGCCCATTGGAACCAGCTTAGGATGGATGTAAGAGTTGTGCTTCCAGCTTATTCTAGACAATAGACAATAGACAATAGGTGCAGGAGTAGGCCATTCAGCCCTTCGAGCCAGCACCGCCATTCAATATGATCATGGCTGATCATGCACAATCAGTATTCTGTTCCTGGCTTTTCCCCATATCCCATGACTCCACCATCTTCAAGAGCCCCATGTAGCTCTCTCTCGAAAGTATCCAGAGAACCGGCCTCTACCTCCCTCTGAGGCGGAGAATTCCACAGACTCATAATTCTCTGTGTGAAAAAGTGTTTCCTCATCTGTGTTCTAAATGGCTTATCCCTCGTTCTTTGTCCCTTCAGACACATTCTGAAGGGACCGTCCAATCTTCGGAACAGCAAGCAGCAGTTAAAGGTGGCTGGTGACGGTTGCAAACCTGACAGGACTTGTCAACATTGCCGCAACCGTTGCTGAAAGTCACCAAGCAAGTTTTATAAGTTTGCAGGAAGTCATGGTAGAGTGCAAACGAAAGGACACAAAGTGCTGGAGTAAAACGCCTGTCCCACGGTATGAGTTCATTCCAAGAGTTCTCCCGAGTTTGCCCTGATACGCTCAGAGATTTACGGTAATGGACGGTAACTCGTCGGTACTCGGGGCTCTCGCAGACATTTTTCAACATGTTGAAAAATCTTCACGAGTCTTCCCGTGCTTACCTGCCATTAGCGAGTCTTCCCGAGTACCTGCCGTTAGCGCTAAGAGATGTCCTCGAGCTCCGACGTACCCGCTACATTCATTCTCCGTGCTTACCACGAGTTTGATTTTTTTTAAACTCGGGAGAGCTCTTGGAATGAACTTGTACCGTGGGACAGGGCTTTAACTCAGCAGGTCAGGCAGCCTCTCTGGAGAACACGGATAGGTGGCGTTTCAGGTCGAGACCCTTCTTCAGGCTTTGTTGCCACTGTGAAAAAGTATTTCCTCATCTCTGTTCTAAATGGCTTACCCTTTATTCTTAAACTGTGGCCCCTGGTTCTGGACTCCCCAACATCGGGAACATGTTTCCTGCCTCTAACGTGTCCAAACTCTTAATAATATTATATGTTTCTATAAGATATCCTCTCATCTTTCTAAACTCCAGAGTATACAAGCCCAACCACTCCATTCTCTCAGCAGATGACATTCCTGCGAATTAACCTTGTGAACCTACGCTGCACTCCCTCAATAGCAAGAATGTCCTTCCTCAAATTTGGAGACAAAGCTTCACATAATGCTCCAGGTGTGATCTTACTAGGGACCTGTACAACTGCAGAAGGACCTCTTTGCTCCTATACTCAACTCCTCTTGTTATAAAGCCCAACATGCCATTCGCTTTCTTCACTGCCTGCTGTACCTGCATGCTTACTTTCAGTGACTGATAACAACACCCCCCCCCCCCTCCCCCAGCCCACCCCCACCCCTCGTTCCATGATGGACCCCCAAGCTTACAAACTCACCACAAGACCAGTGGTTAGAGCATCTTTCACTGGATTGCATGATATGCGGTGACACATGCATACTGCCTAGGTTGTATGCAAAACAAAGCTTTTCACTGTACCTAGGTACATTTGACCATAAAGTATCATTCATTCATTCAAAGAGGTGTCACAAGACTGTCTAGCCAGTGGACATAGTGAGTTTGCCAGAGGCAATGGGAATCTATGAGGATCTTTAAGTTCTCATCTCTTGCTGATGGGCTGCAAAGTTTGAACCTTGATGTACCATGAGTGAAAGAAGCACACAGCAAATTTCCATGTTAAATGTGCGAGTGGAACTGCTCACCAGGTGCATGAATGATACCGGGCAAATATAAGGGGGCCATCTTGTGGCCATTGGACAACTAGCCTTGAGGAAAAGGTGTCTGTAACTCATGGCGCCCTCACCAGTGAATCCATAGCCAGCAAAGACACAGAAATTATTGAAAAGGATAAACATACTCAATCTCAATTCTTCTTTTCATAGCCCATTTCTTCCTTTTTTTTCCACACTGTGTTAGGAGTATAGACCAAATTTACTGATTCGTGGATTAAATCGAGAGAGGACAAATGGTGAGTTGGCATTTTAAGTATCAAAGGGAATAGAAACTCTAATGTAATCTGCATTGTGGTTTTACATGGAGAGCTGGTCTTCCTTGGGTTCAGGAAGCCTAGCAGCAATGGAGAGAGGAGGATCAAAAGATAGACACAAAATGTCGGAGTATCTCAGCGGGACTGGCAGCATGTCTTGATAGAAGGAATGGGTGACGGTTTGGGAGCCTTCTTCAGACTGAGAGACAGGGGAGAGGGAAATTAGAGATATGGAAGGGGAAGATGTGAAAATGACAGATCAAAGCAGACGATGAATAAGGAAATGTAGAATGGTTCATTATTGGCTGAGGGGAAGGTAACAATGGGGCATACAATCAGTAAAATTAATTAGGAGGACAGTGAAACTAGTCAAACTAGGGTGGGGGAGGGACGGAGAGAGAGGGAACGCAATGGGTTACTTGAGGTAAGATAAATCAATATTCATACAATTGCTGCCCAAGCAAAATATGAAGTACTGTTCCTCAAATTTGTGTTGACCTCGTTCTAATGGTGGAGGAGGCCCAGGACAGAAAGGTCAGTGTGGGAATGGGAAGGGGAGTTTTTAAAGACCCCTCCCCACCCCCCCTTGGAAGCCAAAGTTGCCAAACAGTGTGGTTTGTGAGTGAGGAAGCTAATGGTACCCAAAGCCACACACAATAGGGTAAATCACAATAAAAACCTTACAGTTGCATAGGTTTACAGGTAACACGCATGCCGCAAAGGGTTGAATTCCCTCATTCCCTCCTATCCCTTCTCTCGTCAGGCAGAAGATAGATAGGCTTGTAAATGGACCACCAGATTCAAGAACACCTTCTTCCTCGAGGTCAACAAGCTACTCGTCTTTTGGCCTGGAGAATTATCTTGGAGATCACAGTTGGATGTAATTGAGAGTGTGTTGACCAGAGCTCAGGACATGCACGTCCCCTATTAGTGTGAAGGGCAAGGCAGGCAAACAAAAGGATGCCTGGATGACGAGGGAAATTGAGGCTTGGGTCAAGAGTAAGAAGGAGGCAAGCATGGGGAGTAAGAGGCAACCATGGCTGACGAGGGAAGTTAGAGATGGAATAAAACTAAAAGAAAAGGTGTATAACATAGCAAAGAGTAGCGGGAAGCCAGAGGATTGGGAAACTTTCAAAGGACAACAGAAGGTAACAAAAAAGGCAATATGGGGCGAAACGATGAAGTACGAGGGTAAGCTGGCCAAGAGTATAAAGAAGGATAGTAAAAGCTTCTTTAGGTATGTTAAGAGAAAAAGATTAGAAAAGACAAATGTGGGTCCCTTGAAGGCAGAAACAGGTGAAATTATTATGGGGAACAAGGAAATGGCAAAAGAGTTGAACAGGTATTTTGGTTCTGTCTTCACTAAGGAAGACACAAGCAATCTCCCAGATGTACTAGAGGACAGAGGATTTGGGGAGACAGAGGAACTGAAAAGAAATTTGCATTAAGCGAGAAATAGCATTGGGTAGACTGATGAGGCTGAAGGATGATAAAATCCCCAGGGCCTGATGGTCTGCATCCCAGAGTATTCAAGGCGGTGGCTCTAAAAATCGTGGCCACATTGGTGATCATTTTCCAACGTTCTATAGATTCAGAATCAGTTCCTGAGGATTGGAGGGTAGTTAATGGTATCCCACTTTTCAAGAAAGGAGCGAGAGAGAAAACAAGGAATTATAGACCAGTTAGCCTGACATCGGTGGCGGGGAAGATGCAGGAGGGCAAAAAGGGGACAGGAGACAGCGCTGGCAGAGAGCATGAAGGATGATCCCAAGAGATTTTATAAACTCAGAAAGAGAAAAGGATAACCAGAGAGAGAGTGGGACCCCTCAGGAATCCACGCGGTCAACTCTGTGTGGAGCCACAGGAGGTGGGAAAGGTCCTCAATGAGTATTTCTCCTCTGTTTTTACCGTGGAGACAGAAAGGAGGACGGGAGATCTTGGGGTAGTCACTGCAAGTGGCTTGAGAGCAGTCAGTCCTTTGGTCCAAGAGGCGCTGAAGCGCCTGATGCGTATGAAGGTAGACAAATCTCCCGGGCCAGATCAGATATATCCGAGGACACTGAGGGAAGCTAGAGAGGAAATTGAAGGAGCGCTCACGGAGATTTATGAGTCGATGTTAAATACAGGTGAGGTGCCAGAAGACTAGAGGGAGGCAAATGTTGTGCCTCTATTCAAGAAGGGCTGCAGGGAAAAGACTGGGAACTACAGGCCATTGAGCTTAACATCTGTGGTTGGAAACTTACTAGAGACTATTCTGAGGGATAGGATGCACTTGGATGGACATGGGCCGAATGGGGATAGTACATGGGGAGTCGTGTCTCACAAATCTGATTGAGTTTTTTGAGGATGTGACCAAATTGGTTGATGAAGGCAGACCTGTAGCCATAATATACCTGGATCTTAGTAAGGCATTCAACAAGGTTCTGCATGGTAGGTTGTTCTGGAGGTCAGGTCCCATGGGACTCAATGAGAGATAGCTGAATGGATAGAAAATTGGCTTCATGTAAAGAAGCAAAGGATGATGGTGGAAGGTTGCTTTTGAGTCTGGAGGCCTGTGACTAGTGGTGTGCCTCAGGATTTGGTGATGGGCCCATTGCTATTTGTCATCTATGTCAATGATTTGGATGAGAACATACATGGCACAGTTAGCAATTTTGCAGATGACACAAAAATGAGTAGTATTGTAGAGAGTGGAGATGGTTGTCAGAAATTACAGCAGGATCTTGATCGGTTGGGCAGGTGGGCTGAAGTCTGAAGAAGGGTCTTGACCCAAAACATCACCCATTCCTTCTCTCCAGAGATGCCGCCTCAGTTACTCCAGCTTTTTGTGTCTACCGTACCTTTAATTTAATTTAGTTAAGAGATACAGCGCCGAAACAGACCCTTCGGCCCACTGGGTCCGCACCGATCATCGATCCCCGCACATTAACACTATCCAGCACACACTAGGACAATTCACACATACACTAAGCCAATTAACCTACAAACTTGTATGTCTTTGGAGGGTGCGAGGAAACTGAAGATCTCGGAGAAAACCCACGCGGTCACGGGGAGAATGTGCAAACTCTGTACAAACATCACCCATAGTTGGGGTTGAACCCGGGTCTCTGGCACTGCAAGCGCTGTAATGCAGCAACTCTACCGCTGCGCCACCATGACCGTGGCCACCCAAGCTGTTCCTGAGTCTGCTGGTGCGCACTTTCAAGCTTCTATATCTTCTGCTGGTCGGCAGCAGGTTCTTCTCCCCTCTCCAATCAGGCAAGAGGTAGAGCAGTGTGAAAATGCACACCTTCGGATTCAGGGACAGTTTCTTCCCAATTGTAATGAGGCAACTGAACCATCCTACCAACAACTAGCAGTGCTGAACTACTCATTGGAGACCCTCGGACTATCTTTGATCGGATTGTACTGGCTTTATCTTGCACAAAACATAATTCACGTTATTCACTTGATCATGTATCTGTACACTGTCAACGGCTCGACTGTAATCATGTATTATCTTTCCACTGACTGTTTTGCACACAACAAAAGCTTTTCACGTTGCAATAAACAATAAACTAAATGAGACAGGATGATCGGGGAGGGAGAAGATTTTGATTATGTTGGCAATTTCTGAGGCAGCATGAAGTATAAATGGAGTTAACAGTAGGGAGTCTGGTCTGTGTGATGGACTGGGCTACATCTCTACAATCTACAACCCTCTGCAATTGTTTGTGGCCTTGGGCAGAGTTTTTCCCAAACCAGGATGCAACTATGCTTTCTATGGTGCATGTGTAGAAGTTTGTAAGAATCACTGGAGACATGGAAAACTTTTGTCAGTCTTCCCATGAGATTGAGTTTGCATGCCTTCTTTCCCATCTCACTAATGTTGTTGATGTTAGGTTGGATAGATAATAGTGGAGGCAGGTGACACTGGGTCCATCCAGTTGATAATGGAAAGACATTTCCATGGGTGGCACGGCGGTGCAGTGGTAGAGTTGCTGCCTTACAGCACCAGACACCCAGGTTCGATCCTGACTAAGGGTGCTTGTCAGTATGGTTTGTACATCCTCCCCATGACCTGCGTGAGATCTTCGGTTTCCTCCCACATTGGAAAGATGTACAGGTTTGTAGGTTCATTGGAACTAGGTATCAATGTAAACCTGTCCTTAGTGTGTGTAGGGTAGTGTCAATGTGTGGGGATCGCTGGTCAGTGCAGACTCGGTGGGCCAAAGGGCCTGTTTCCACGCTGTATGTCTAAATGAAACTAAACATTGGTGGAAGAGAAACATATGGTTAACTGAATCAGCCGTACAGGCAGATCGGAAAAAATGTTCAAACTCCCCGGGAAACCCTAACTTCAACCTTTCCAACCCCAAACTCCTCAAAATGTCAAAATGTATCATTCTGAGATCATTTTCCGAAAAAGTTTATTTTTTGTCTTGGGCATGGCAGCAGCATTAATGAAATGCATCAAGTGAAGTCCATGATGAGTAAAACAGAAGCTGAAATAAAACGTCAAACAATGATGTTTCTTTAGGGTTTCCCGGGGAGTTTTAACATTTTTTACAATGTTTCATTGATACTTAAACTGGTCCCTTCTGAAATTAACGCAAATGTCACCTCTAAGTGGTGAGACTTGGATGGTCTGGATTTAACACCACATGTAGATCTGGAGCCTGTGCCCAAGAGCTAAAATAATACCTCAATACGATAGCAATGCAGCTGCATGTATCTATAGAATTCAGACACTCCCTGCATATTTCTGAGAAGCACAGAGGGAAGGGGGCAGGGAGGAGGCTCGAGTTTGGCAAATGGGGTAAGAGAGGAATGATTAAAATCAAACAAACAGGAACAAAGTCAGCACATGAGGAAAACTATCGTAGCACAGAGAAAAAAAATCAGAGAAAATGTTAAAACAGGAGTTGCAAACTCAGATTTTTGACAAACAACACAAGTATTCCCCATGTAAGGTGAAAGTGGGAGGGGCTTGGCCTGAAGCATTTCGCAGAGTCGAGACAGCCTTCATGAATTCAGCTTTACATCGAAGAAAATGCCAACTAATACTCAAACAATTGTTCACTGCCTGAATAGACGAACCAGGATTCAAGATTATTTTTAAAAGCAACTCCATTTTAACTGTTTCATTTACTTCAGCCATAACAGTGCAGTCCTGCGAATCCCTTTTGCTGTTTCAGTAATTTCAAAAGTGACTCTGAGATTTGTTTGCCAATATAGATTTGGATTCAGTTTAGTTTATTGTCATATGTACCAGGGCCCATTGACAATTTTGGTTCACATGAACTTCAGAGAGTGAACAGTATACATGGTACAGATAGATTCGACGATAGAATCAGTCACAAATGCAAAGCAGCAGAATGGTACAGATTGTAGAGCAATCAGAAGTAGTGCAAAACAAAACAATGCAAATGCAATAACGGGATAAGTGAAAGAAGTAGAATGTGGCAACACCTCCGGGAAGGTGATGTGAAAGAGGCGATTGGTTCTGGAGTCCAGTACGTCCACTGCTTCGCCACAGTTTTGTGCCATCCTGCAGATAACACCCTGCAACTAAGCCATCCTCCCAGCTACTTACGGGAAATGTGACTTGGCAAAGTTGTGAAGAGGTCCATTATGATTCATCTCCATTTACAATATTGATTTACATACTCTCAACATACGCAACACATCATCACTTGGCTCAAGGGCAGGCCCGGGAATTAATAGCACAAGATAGACCCAAAATGCTGGAGTAACTCGGCGGGACAGGCAGCATCTCTGGAGAGAAGGAATGGGTGACGTTTTGGGTTGAGACCCGGGTTTGCCAATACAGATTTGGATTCAGACTATGCAGAGATGCTGCCTGTCCCGCTGAGTTACTCCAGCTTTTTATGCCTATCTTCAGTGTAAACCAGCATCTGTGGTTCCTTCCCACACAGTTATCAGCACAAACTCTGCAGTAAAGGTACCAGGTGAAGTCTGAAGAAGGGTCTCGACCCGAAATGTCGCCTATTTCCTTCGCTCCATAGATGCCGCCTCACCGGCTGAGTTTCTCCAGCATTTTTGTCTACCTTGTGCAGTAAATGTAATTACTGGCAAACAGGGGAAATTTACTAGGCAGCAGATTACCTTACCTTCACAGCACTAATCGGTTTCAGTGTGGTTGCAAGAAGGATTCAGTGCAGTTTCTTTGCTGTCAGTTTGTGCACTGGCAGACACCGGTAATAACCAAAATGAACAATGAGCACTTGTTTGACAGGACTTGAAAATCCAGTTCTTTCACGTTGCTTGTTACCTCCTTTTATTTGCTCACCATTCTGGCAGGGTTTCCAATTACACAGTGTAAGCAACATGCAACACACTGCCAGACGGCCAAACATTTTACATACCAGCACCTGGATCTACCTGTGCCTGCCTGCTAGTCTCAACAATCTGAACTGAACTACTTTTATGGGTAGGAAGGAACTGCAGATGCTGGTTTCAATCGAAGATAGACACAAAATGCTGGAGTAACTCAGCGGGACAGGCGGAATCTCTGGAGAGAAGGAATGGGTGACGTTTCGGGTCGAGACCCTACTTCAGACACTCCTGAGAGGGTCATTTGTGTCTATCTTTGAACTACCTCATTCATCAAACACAAAGCCCACAACACAAAGAAACAAATATATTTCTCATTATAAAAGTCCTGATGAAGAGTCCTGACCTAAAGCATCTAATGTGTAGGAAGGAACTGCAGATGCTGGTTTACACCGAAGATAGACACAAAATGCCGGAGTAACTCAGCGAGACAGGCAGCATCACTGGAGAGTAGGAATGGGTGATGTTTCATTTCGAGACCTAGTCTGAAGAAGGGTCTCAACCTGAAATGTCACCCATTCCTCTATTCCTTCTATCCAGAGATCCTGCTTGTCCCGCTGAGTTACTTCGAAACATCAACTGATAATTTCCCTCCACAGATGCAGATTTCCTGCTGTGTTCCTTCAGCAAATTGGTTGCTGCTCTTGATTCCAGCATTTGCAGTCTCTTGATTTACCAAGTAATTCTCTAGGCCATCTCCAATGGACATCAGCATGGTCTACCTCAACCACTTACTCACAGCAGCTGAGGAGATGCTCCCTGAATCTTACAGCCTAGTGGTATGAATATTGATTTCTCGAACATTGTAACCTTGGCATTCCCTCTCTCTCCATCCCTGCCCCACTCAAGTCGCAGCAGCTTCTCATTTTCACCCAACAAACAGCTAACCCGTTTCCTTTATCAACGTTACTTTTTTCCACATCTGTCATTCCTTGTTCTTTATCACTCTACATCTTCGTCTATATTGCTTGTTTTCCTTTTCACTAACTAGTCTGAAGAAGGGTCTCGGCCCGAAACCTATTCCTTCTCTCCAGAGATGCTGCCTGCCCCGCTGAGTTAGGGCCTGTCCCACTTTCACGACCTAATTCACGACCTTTTTTACTCGTGGACATTTTTCATCACGCTAGAAAAATGCCCCGACCTACTTGATGCCACGAGTACCTGCGACGTGCATCACGGCCTGCTACGACCTACCTACGACCTACCTATGAGTACCTACGACGTGCATCACGGCCTGCTACGACCTACCTACGACCTTGTGACGACCATGCTGCGAGCATGAGTCAAGGGAAAACTTGGCAGAGGTCGTGAATTAGGTCGTGAAAGTGGGACGGGCCCTTTTACACTGCGCAAGATCATTGAAATTGACAAGCAATTGCTTCAATCAACACTTGTGCAATTATACTCTATTGAACAATGTAACAGCCAGTAGTATTTTTAGCTTGCAGTCCCAAAAAAAACTTTTGGTTACTAAAAATAACTTTATTTGAAAATAACTTGTTGTTACATGGAGTGACGACTAGCTGGTTTGAGTTCATCCTCCACTTGGTCACAGCGGAGAATTGGCAATAATGGATACCCGTCCCACCTATGGTCCGTTATAACAAGGTTTATGTGTGTGTATTGATGAGTAGTTATAACTAGTTAAAAGAAGTTTAATCAAAGGTTGTTGTATACTGAATTATGTCATTCATGTTTAGTTTTAGGTTAGAGATACAGCGAGTACACGCCAACCAGCGATCCCCACACATTAACACTATCCTACACACAATAGGGGCATTTTTTAACATTTTACCATGCCACTTTATCTACATACCTCTTTGGGGTACGTCTTTGGAATGTGGGAGGAAACCAAAGATCTTGGAGAACATACATACTCCGTACAAACAGCACCCGTAGTCAGGATCGAACCGGGTCTCCGACGCTGCAAACGCTGCAATGGGCCTGTCCCACTTAGGCGACTTTTTAGGCGACTGCAGGAGACTATGCGGTCGCCACATGGGCGCCACATGTTCGCGGGTGGTTGCCGGGGAGTCGCCTTCATGGTCGTGAGGAGCTCCCGCATTCTGGGAACTAGTCGTGGCCTCATTATGGTCGCCGCAGATTTTTCAACATGTTGAAAAATTAACGGCGACCAGAATGAAGCCGCCCTGGAGAGTAGCGAGAATTCTCGTGCCGTAGGTGGGTCGCCAGGAGGTCCAAGGTTCTCGTAGGTTGTAGCCGGTGCTGACCGGTGAAATATATTGGCTCATTGGGAAAAAAAACATAAGCAGAAGTTTTCAGAACCAAAGATAACCAACCGGTAATGTGAAATGTCCGCCGAGCTTCACAGCCGTGTATCTCTGGCTTCTTAAAAGTTGTCTCCAAACCTTCTCCCTCCTTTCCCCCATTCTCTTAAAGGACTTACTGTACGTACACTATGCTTTAGCCATCTTAATTACATCGCCAACCTTCCTGTTCATCGTGGTGTGTTTCTGTATCACCTTGGTGTTGCACCGTGTAAATTTCACTCAGACAGCGCTCCCCCGCTTGCCCTGTCCCCCGCCTGCATAATGGGCTGGTGAAGGAAGTGATGCGTGTTTTTGTGTGTGTTCCACTCTGACAGTCGCCGTTCCAGTTGCCGGTTTTCCAGGCGACTGAAAAATCACCTAAGTGGGACATAAGGCAGCAACCATACCGCTGCACCACCATGTCATTTCATGTCGTTTGTTGGCCTTGGGTTTCTATGGTGCTGGTTTACTGATCCAAATTTAAACAAGGTCACCCTCCCTCCTCTGTTTTGTTGGTGTGTTCTATCAACACAAATGCCATGTTCACCATGAAGAATGAGAGTCTAGGAGGTGCGAATCCCAGATAGTGTGGGCATTCAGGACAAACTCTCTTTGTACATCACAAAATCGCCATCTTCTGCTCAGTTCCACCTCGTGACAGATCGAGGAGCACCTAAGGCCAGTTCAAACTAGCTTCAGTTCAAACTCAGTTCAAACTGAGTTAATCATAACAAAAGTCCTCCCATGTTTTCTGATAAAATGTCTGACTCATTTTTTTGTTCTCTTCATAGTCAGCTTCCACTATTTGAAAGCGATGGGAAGATGGCTCGGAGGAGCTGGGACATGCAGCAAGCACTGGATGGAGTTTATAACCATGATGAAGGAACAACTAGGATTGTGGTAGAGCAGTCCTTCTCTGTGGCTGGAAGACCCTGGTCATCAGAAGCAAGAAGCTCTTGCTGTTGATGAATGTGGATACAAATGTGGCTCTTACTCCACAACTTTGCAAACGTCTTTGCAAATAAGGGGGAAGAAATATACACAAATATTTTGATCCATATCCTGATGACTGCCTTTGTATGTGGCTGTATCAAAAACCTGGGATCACCAACTGTAACCATTTGCTTTCTTTTCACAGTGTTGCAAAGAATAGAATCTTATTTATTCTTTAAAGGACATTCCATTCGGAAGGAGATGAGGATGAATTTCTTTAGTCAGAGGGTGGTGAATCTGTGGAATTCTTGCTTGCTTGGTGGTGACAAGAGCCCCCCCCCCCTCCTGTTATATATGTCATGCACAATTAATATCTCAATAACAGCACACACTGCCCCTTAAGCAAATGCAGTGGGAATGACGCCTTTAAAGGGGCCACATCACCCCGATAAACATGCTTGCCCCCACCTATATCAAAAATCTTCTAACCCACCGTTCTACCTGCAGGCCCCTCAGATCGGCCGACTTGGGGCTACTGACTATCCCGCGGTCCAGGTTTAAGCTTAGGGGCGACTGCGCTTTTGCGGTTGCACCACCTAGACTGTGGAGCAGCATCCCTCCAGCGACTCCTTTAAGTCTAGACATAAAACCTATTTCTACTCACAAGGGTTTCTTGCAGTCCTCTGAGGGAGCGCTGTGTGCATGTATTTATGAATGTATTGTTAGATCTGTGTACCATTGTATGTAGCACGTTAGCATCTGCACTGATGTAAAGCACTTTGGTCAACGAGAGTTTTTAAATGTGCTATAGAAATAAAATTGACTTGACTTGACCTGACTTTATTCATCTCCTCCTGGAATGTGCAATTGGCAAGAAATTCCAGAAAAGGTGTAATGGCCACTGTCGAGTTCCTTTCCAAACAGTTGCATAACACAGGATTCAATGGACTACTGGTTGTTCCCCTCGACACACAACAAGGCAAACGTTAACTGCAGCCGGAAGATTATCAGCTTTTGCTTGCAAGGAACTTATTAATCCTGAGCAAAGGTTAGACCACAATTGATAACTGCAAACTCACAGAGTACAAGGTCTGGGTTGATGTGCCAAAGAACATAATAAAGTGTGGTGCAGTGCCATAATGATTTGATGGAGAACAGACACAATTTAAAGTCCAACCGCTCATGTGCATTGAGTTCTGTGAACCTATGAAATAGTAATTCCAAGCTTGTAACTAATGGAATGTCTGTCATAGAATAATTGTTGTCAAGCATTGCAACATAGGTTTTGTGCACAATTAGAATGATATTTTTAATTATGAATGGAGAACTGTTCTGTAATATTTATAACAAATGTTATGATTGCTAATGGAATGTTGGCCTTCATAACAAGAGGATTCCAGTACAGGAGTCGAGAGGTTCTTCTGCAGTTGTATAGGGCTCTGGTAAGACCACATCTGGAGTATTGCGTACAGTTTTGGTCTCCTAATTTGAGGAAGGATATCCTTGAGGCAGTGCGGCGTAGGTTCACGAGATTGATCCCTGGGATGGCGGGACTTTCATATGAGGAAAGATTGAAAAGACTAGGCTTGTATTCACTGGAGTTTAGAAGGATGAGGGGGAATCTTATAGAAACATATAAAATTATAAAAGGACTGGACAAGCTAGATGCAGGAAAAATGTTCCCAATGTTGGGCAGAGTCCAGAACCAGGGGCCACAGTCTTAGAATAAAGGGAAGGCCATTTAAGACTGAGGTGAGAAAACACTTTTTTCACCCAGAGAGTTGTGAATTTGTGGAATTCCCTGCCACAGAGGGCAGTGGAGGCCAAATCACTGGATGGATTTAAGAGAGATTTAGATAGAGCTCTAGTGGCTGGTGGAATCAGGGGATATTTTCTATGTTTCTATGATTAAAGTATTTAAAATGAAGATGAGCAAGTTAAACTTTACTTGTGGTGAATTTCTGGCAAACAAGAATTTTGGCTGGTAAATTTCATTCTAAAGTTGACCTTTTTGAGTCAGTCAAACTCTCAAGAGTCTGGTCTTTTTTCAAGTGTCTGGTCTCGACCCGAAAAGTCACCCATTCCTTCTCTCCAGAGATGCTGCCTGTCCTGCTGAGTTATTCCACCTTGTTGTGTCAATCTTCGGTTTAAACCAGCATCTGCAGTTCCTTCCTACACTTTGACTTTTTTAACAGTTGGCACTTCACAGCTGTTCGTGCCACTTTTAACAGATACATGAAACATCTCTTTAAAATATTAATTCACTGAATCAAACTCTAAGATTCTAAGATGCTAATGTCATCATTAATTGTATTTGGAGGGAGACTACAATGATGTAGGCGTTGTGGTGCATGAATCACAAAAGGTTTGCAGGCAGGTCCAAGATAGTTAAGATGGCAAAAGGCATTTTGGCCTTTATTGTGGAGGAATTGGGGTTTTAAAATAGGAGAAAGACACAAAAATCTGGAGTAACTCAGCGGGTCAGGCAGCATCTCTGGAGAAAAGGAATAGGTAATGTTTCAGATCGAGACCATTTTTCAGACTGAGAGTCAGGGGAAAGGGAAGTGCGAGATCTAGACGATGATATGGAGAGAGGTGGAAGAAATGAATGAAAAATATGCAAAAAAGTAACGATGATCAACAGCGGTCCAACGTTAGCTCTGGGCAAGATGAAAACGAGCTTTGCAGACAATGAAACTCACCAACACGACAGAGAAACTAGTACAATACCTAGGGTGGAGGAGGGGTGGAGAGAGAGGGGATGCAAGGGCTACATGAAGTTAAAGAAATCAATATTCATACCGCTGGGTTGTAAGGTGCCCAAGTGAAATATGAGATGCTGATCGTCCAATCTGCATTTGGCCTCACTCTGACAGTGGACAGAAAGGTCAGTGTGGGAATGGAAGGTGAGTTAAATGGAGGGGTTTTGCTCCAATTGTGCATGGTGTTGGTGAGGCCTCACCTGAATTTGTCGTACCATTTGGAGGCAGTCCAGAGATGATTTACTATGCTAATTATTGGAATAAGGGCACTGTCCAATCAAAAGAGACTTAACAGGTTGGTTCTGAATTTCCTGGAGTTTAGAAGAATGAAGTGTGAGCTTATGTAAACATCCAAGATCATCAGGGGTGTGACAGGGTAGATGTTGAGATGTTTTTACTTAAGGGCCTGTCCCACCAGCATGCAACTCGATGCGATTAGCGCAACCTAACGTGGTCGCTTGAGCCGTCCGGCGTCGCGGGGCCGGTCCCACTTCGATCGCCGGAGCCGTGCGGAATTGTGCGGAGTTCGTCCCGACGCCGCGCGGGGCTCCAAAAAACCGACAATGTCCAAAAACCCGCGCTGCAACGGTTTGTCGGCTCGCAGTCGCCGTGACATTTACACACCGCCCGGACATCGTGCCTCCGTGAAACTATTTGTAAGTGCCTCCGTGACCCTCTATGTGTGTGGCTCCGTGGCCCTGTATGTGTGTGTGTCTCGGTGCCCCTCTCTGTGTGCCCCTCTAAGTCCTGGCGAACTTACCTTGGACTTGCTTCAAGTTCGCCTCGCTTTGCGCCGCGTTGCGCCACTCACCCAACCTCCGCGCGGCCCCTACTGCCGGTTCAGTGGCGCATGCTGGTGGGATCGGCCCTGTACAGGGGATCACCCGACCTCCGCGCGGCCCCCGCTGCCGGTTTGATCGCGTTCATCGCATATAGTTGCGTGGTGGTGGGACAGGCCCTTTATGGGAAAGCCATGAACAAGAGGTCATCGCTACAAGATATAAGGCCACTATTTCAAACCTGCAAGAGATTTCTTCCCTGCAAGGGTAATGAATCTGAAATTCTTTGTTCCAGAGGCAGTGGAGACCAGATCATTAGATGTATTTAAGATGGAGATGGATACATCTTTGAATTTGAAGAAATCCAGGGTTACAGAGTGTAAAAATAACTGCAGATGCTGGTTTAAACCAAAGATAGACACAAAATGCTGGAGACTGTAGAAGGGTCTCGACTCGAAACATCACCCGTTCCTTCTCTCCAGAGGTGCTGCCTGTCCTGCTGAGTTACTCCAGCATTTTGTGTCTATCGGGGTTCTAGGGAAATAGCACAGAAGAAGCCATGATATTGCATGGTGGGTGGTCTTTGAGGGGCCTGGTGCTGCTACTGGTTCATTGCCTTCTCTATGCACTGTAGGCACTCTTTGGTAATAGATCAGAAAGTATAATGTTCAAATGGGATATAAAATATCCCTGGAACCAAAGTGATTGAACTGGATCTATTGGGAAACCTGCATTTTGTTCAATATAAAGCCCATTAATATTGCAACAAAAACATAATTTATTAAATCTTGCTGAATGCCAATGATTATTGTTTGCTCACATCGGTTTTTGCGTGATTTCCTGAGATCCTGAGATCATAAATAAACGTTAGACACAAAATGCTGGAGTAACTCAGTGGGAAAGGTAGCATCTCTGGATAGAAGGAATGGGTGACGTTTCGGGTCGAGACACTTCTATGCATTCTTTTTTCCTACACGCTAATAAATGTTAGTTCTCCCAGGAAAATAGTTTGATTAAAAGTTTTCTGGTAGACAGCTTGAATTTATTTACTGTACTCCCCATAATGAGTAATATTACAACAAAGTATTGCACACTGCAGACAGAGAAATTGTCAGAGAAAAGCTAGGTATGGAGCCAATTAAAGCCACGTGGTCAGTTTTCATGTAGCAGCATGTAATATTAGAGTGTAATATTTTGGCTGATAAATTTAATTCTAACTAGACTAAGTGGGACCCATTGTGTCCCATCTTCACACGGGAGGGCTGGTCCCCCAACGCAATATTTGACATCTCCACGAATTCCAATATTGGTGGCCAGTGGGGGGGGGGGGGGGGGGGGGGCGCTTTCTGGAGCGCTAGTATGGGTGTTGTGGGCTGAAGCGACTGGTTTCCAGAGGGCTAGTATGGACATTGTGGACCGAATGGATTCTTGGGCTGGCAGCTCAGTCACTCAGGCCTGATGGGCTGACAGCTCAGTCACTCAGGGCTGGTGGGCTGGCAGCTCAGAAACTGCCAGAAATTCTGCCCAAAACAGGTGTGAGTATATGGGCATTTGAGGCAAAATGAACTGGTTTCCCGGCCAATAGGGGCCTTAAGGGTTGAAATTAGTGGTTTCAGGCAGGCCAAACAACTCAGAGACTTTAAGACTTTGCCTTCCATCACAGTGGGGAGGTGTTTGTTGAACCCACAGTGGTGGATGTTGGGTTTGTGTTTGTTGTGTGTTCTGTCATTTTTAAAAGGATTGTATGTATGACTGCAGGGGAATGAAAGGTCTGAATGTCAAATAAAGAATCTAATCTAATCTAATCTAATCTAATTTCATTTCCATTTCAATTTCAAGCACAGGGCAGGCCAAACAACTCATTTCATTTTCAATTAATTTCCATTTCCATTGCAGTTTCAAGCACAGGGCAGGCCAAACAACTCATTGCATTTTCATTTCATTTCCATTTCATTGCAGTTTCAAGCACAGGGGAGGCCAAACAGCTCATTGCATTTTCATTTAATTTCCATTTCCATTGCAGTTTCAAACACAGGGCAGGCCAAACAGCTCATTGCATTTTCATTTAATTTCCATTTTCATTGCAGTTTCAAGTACAGCTCATTGCATTTTCATTTCATTTCCATTTCCATTGCAATTTCTAGCACAGGGCAGGCCAACAAATCATTTATTGCAAGTACATTGCAGACTCACAGTTCAGTTGATTCACAGCTTAGAACCACAGTCGTGGCCTCTCCCTCATGATCTTCCAGAGTGACTGACTCGCATCCAGGCATCCGGGGTTTTATAGTCCTGCCCTCCCACCCCTGGAAGGCACGTTACCTCCATCGTGGCGATTGGCAGGCGAAAGGACCAATCAGCTGATTTCAAGATTTTTTAAACACTCATAAGTTTTTTATTTTTCATCGAGTGGAAAGATCCGCGAGGAGGACTGTGAGTAAGATGGCCAAAAATCCTAACAATATAGGGTAGCATTTTTCCAAAAGCAATATACAGCGCAGACAGGAAGTGGTCAAGATGAGACTTTTAGTTAATTAGATGGTGACTTTTTTTAATCTCTCTGAAGAAGGGTCTAGACCCAAAACATCATTCTTCTCTCTAGCGATGCTGCCAGTCACGCTGAGTGTTTTATGCCTATCTTCGGTTTAAATCAGCATCTGCAGTTTCTTCCTACACGTTGACTTTTTTTTAATGGTTGGCACTCCATAGCTGTTCGTGCCACTTTTAATAGATAAATGAAGCATCTCTTTAAAATATGAGTTCACTGAATCAAACTCTAAGATTCTAAGATGCTAATGTGTGCATCAATAGTGAAATAGCATTTTGGAATCGTTGAGCTGTAATGATAGTGTATGAGTATTTGGAGAGAGACTACAATTAATGAAGTACCTCGTTCCTGCTTTCTTCCCATATCCCTTGATTCGGTTAGCCCTAAGAGCTACATCTAACTCTCTCTTGAAAACTTCCAGTAAATTGGCTTCCACTGCCTTCTGTGGCAGGAAGTTCCACAGATTCACAACTCTCTAGGTGAAATTTTTTTTCCTCATCTCAGTTCTAAATGACCTACCCCTTATTCTTAAGCTGTGACCCCTGGTTCTGGACTCACCCAACGTCGGGAACATTTTTCCTGCATCTAGCCTGCCCAATCCCGTAAGAGTTTTATATGTTTCTAATGGTTATAATGATAGGTCATTAGGGTTTAGCTGAAAAAGATTAGATGGCAGCAACACTGTGCCTTTAAGTAGAGCAAATATAGTTTCTGGAAATGTAAACCCTATGGTGGCTACCAGCAACACCTAAATATAGCAAGCATTACTCATAGTGTGTTAATATTATGACAATGCATGCTTATCACTCACTGCCTCTACTTCCTGTCAGTTAGACCGCTAACTGCATTTGAAGAGCAGTTTTTCTAGTCTCTGTATTCTCCACAAGAAATAAATGGTAGGTTTTTGACCAGGCATATCTGTGGATAATAAAGTCTTTGCCTAATATTAATCATTTTTGTACAGTTGTACAAAAATATCAGCGTACAACTTTATTCAGCTATGGTGTCACCAAATGTTCTTTTGTTTATGAATATATGTTTAACCCTGTCAGCAGCTGGAGGTATGCCCAAGTGCTAAAAACATTTCAAGTCAGTTTGAGCTTTTGGTGTCTTTCAACAATGTGTGCAACATTATTTTCCTACTGGAATCCCTTGTGAGACATAGCCAAGGTAACGAAAAACAACAAATTTAGTTAATAAGTCACAGAGGTTCCTACTTTAGTCATTAAACACACTTGAATAATCAGTGTGTGCGGCACACGTAAAGTCAAGGACCTCAGTGACATTATTTCTTCTGTTGATTCAGTACTTCTCCGCTAAGCTTATCCAACATGCAGGAATATTGGAACGCTAGGGACATATAGAATTTTTTTATGTGTGTGTAAACTCCATTTGATATACTGTATTAAGAAAACATTACTAGGATAGTCATAGTCATACAGCACGGAAACAGGCCCTTTGGCCCAACTTATCAATGCTGACCGTGATGTCCATGCTGACCAAAATACTCATAGTTGCCCGTGTTTGGCCCGTATCCCTCTAAACCTTTGATATCCATGTACCTGTCCAAGTCTCTTTTAATTGCTGTCATCATACCTCCCTCAACCATCTCCTCTGGCAGTTCGTTCCATAAATAGCTGCCATGCTCTGAGCAAAAAGTTGCCCCTCGGGTACCTATTAAATTTTGCCCTGGGGTGGCAAAGAAAGCAACATCCTTTAATCCTTTTGTTTTCCTGTCAGTGGTCAAGATTGCAGGGAAGCAGTAGAAACACAAACTCTCCGTTGAAAAAGTTCCAATATTGTGTTAAAAGGATACACTGTGCATTATATTTCAATGTATATATGTCTGGTAACAGCAATGTCTGCTAAACAACTGAAAAAAAGGCAAATTATTTGGGAAAATGTGGCTGTGTTTACCAATTCATGAACACCAGCAAAGATAAAATGCATTATTAATATTTGATGATAGACCGGATTATCAGTGAATGAGGTATTTTATACTGGAAATACACTTTTCTGAAGGCGTGAGTGTAGACATTTCTGCTTATTAAGGAACCAAGCCACAGCATAAACCCACTTGTTTAGAAGGTGCAATATGAATGAGGACAAAACATATATTTTCTGTTATTAATATAGCTATCACATCTGGATGGACATGATGCTGGCAGTACTCAGAGGTGCTCCACTTTTCTTGATGCTATCTTTTAGATTAACTAGCAGAATAAGGGCCGCTCTGCTTTCTCGGGTAGGAATAAAACACAGGGCATTTATCTTTGGTGCCCTGGTCAGTATTTAATTCTCAATCAACATGACTCAATGCAAATTTGCTTCCTAACTCAATGAGAATTTGAGAAGCTTGCTGAGCTCAAACTAACTTCTTGTGTAGGAAGGAATTGCAGATGCTGGTTTACACCAAGAATAGGCACAAATTACTGGAGTAACTCAGCGGGACAGGCAGCATCTCTGGAGAGAAAGAATGGGTGACATTTCGGGTTGAGACCCTTTTTCAGGCTGAAGAAGGGTCTCAACCCGAAAACGGCACCCATTTCTTCTCTCCAGAGATGCTGCCTGTCCCGTTGAGTTACTCCAGCATTTTGTGTCTACCTTCGATCTCTCCAGAGATACTGCCTGTCCCGCTGAGTTACTCTAGCATTTTGTGTCAACCTGTTGTCTCGTTTATGGCTCCAAAAAACTACTTACTTTTGCATTCCAACGTTATTGTTTTTTCATAATCTTCTCGTGAAGCATTTCAGGATATTTTCTCTATATTAAAAACACTATATAAAGCTGATTCACCATTGAGATAGTAAGAATGAACCATAAACTTTATCCTAAGTTGATATATTGTTCCCTGATTTCAATTCCATTTAGGAACTCTGATGCCAAAATTGCTCAAATCCTGCTGTAACGACGAGATTAGTCACTCTCAACTCTACTCCTAATTTTTTGATGGTGAAAAACAGGAAAGAAATTCAAAAGCACTTTTCGGGAATTTATGATAACTTGAAGTCCGTCGAGTGTATTTCAAATGGTGTTGTTGAAACGTAGAGAAACATCAATGTTTATGCATCACCATTTGGTATTAATGTTTGTAAAAAGCAATTAGACAATAGACAATAGACAATAGGTGCAGGAGTAGGCCATTTGGCCCTTCGAGCCAGCACCGCCATTCAATGTGATCATGGCTGATCATCCCCAATCAGTACCCCGTTCCTGCCTTCTCCCCATAACGCCTGACTCCATTATTTTTTAAGAACCCTATCTAGCTCTCTCTTGAAAGCATCCAGAGAATCTGCCTCTGAGGCAGAGAATTCCACAGACTCGCCACTCTCTGTGAGAAAAAGTGTTTCCTCGTCTCCGTTCTAAATGGCTTACTCCTTATCCTTAAACAGTGGCCCCTGGTTCTGGACTCCCCCAACATCGGGAACATGTTTCCTGCCTCTAGTGTGTCCAAGCCCTTTCATCCTTCTAAACTCCAAAGTGTACAAGCCCAGCTGCTCCATTCTCTCAGCATATGGCGGTCCCGCCACCCGGGGAATTAACCTTGTAAACCTACACTGCCCTCACAATTGGTGAACAATTGGCACGGAAAACTACATTGCAAACTACCTGCAGGCCTACATGTTTATCATCATCTTTTCCCTCCTCTTCCTGATAGAATCGGTGAAGAAAAAAACACATACATTCCAGTCTTTTGGCTTGAATACTTGGTACCAAAGAAAGGGTTAACACACAACTGTCACTTGTGCAGATTGCCATTAGTACTGGCCAGGTAACTGAGACTTACAATATTCTCTCCTGTTCGAATCTTCAAAGTTTTTCAATGAGATGCCAGCGTAGCTTTAAAACCAAACGCCACGATAACCCGCACTTTCCTTTTCTGTTGTGCAGCACATTGGTGACAGATGCTTGGTGCAAAGGTCACCTTGTATTTGAATATCCTGTTTGAGGTGAAGTAATCAGCAAAACTCCAGCGAACAAGGTGGCACAAATCTTTTGTAATGTCATGATCAAAGAGTAGGCAAAGACAATGAAGAAAGTTCATAAAGTCATCTTCCGGCAAAGGAGGTGCTTAGCAAAATAATATTTACTATTTACGTGTTTGCATTGCACATTGTCCACCCTGCCCCCACCTTTTGAGGATTGAATTTAAAGCCAAAATGCTCTGAATTGGCTCCATTAAAAGGGCAATGTCTTCATAACTTTCCTGCATATTTCCAGATGACCTGAACCTTGTTTATCAAGCCATTTGTTTTAAGATAATTTATTTAATTTAAGACATGACCACCACCATAGGAGAAAAATGAGGCATTTCAGCCCATCGAGTCTGCTCTGCCACACAATCATGGCTGATCTATTTTTCTCGCTCAACCCCAATCTGCTGTCTTCTCCCTGCAACCTTTGACAGGGTAAATGCCCAGTCCCACTGTACAAGTTCATTCAAGAGCTCTCCTGAGTTTGCCCTGATTCGATTTACGGTAATGGCCTCTCGTAGGTACTCGGGGCTCTCGTGGACATTTTTCAACATGTTGAAAATCTTCATGAGTCTTCCTAAGCTTACCGCGTTTCCCGAGTACTTGCCGTTAGCGTTACGAGCCGCTAAGAGACGTCCCAAGCTCCGACATACCCGCAACGTACACTCTTCATGCTTCCACGAGTTAGATTTTGTTTTTACTCGGGAGAGCTCTTGAATGAACTCATACAGTGGGTCTGGGCTTTTACAAGAATCTATCAGTCTCTACTTTAAAAATACCTAATGACTTGGCCTCCACTGTCGTTTGTGGCAATGAATTCCACTGATTCACCACCCTCTGACTAAATAGATTCCTCCTCATCTCCATTCTGAATGTACGTCCCTTTGATTCAGAAATTGTGCCCTCTAGTTCTAGACATTCCCTTTATTGGAAACATCCTTTCCATGTCCACATTATCTAGGACTTTCATTATTTGGTAGGTTTCAATGAGATCCTTCCTCATCTTTCTAAACCCCAGTGAGTACAGATGCAGAGACTTCAAAATGATCCTCCTATGTTAACCCAATCATCCCTGGGATCATTCTCATAAACCTCCTCTAGATCCTCTGGGAAGCCAGCACATCTTCAGATATGGGGCCCAAAACTGCTTACAGTATTACAAATGTGGCCTCACCCGCACCTGATAAAATCTCAGCATTACATTCATGCTTTTATATTCTCGTCCCCTTGAATTGAATGCATTGCATTTCATTTGTCTCCCAACCGCCAACTCAACCTACAAAGTCCCTTTGCACCTCCGATTTTTGAATCTTCTCCCTATTTAGAAAGTAGTCTATGCCTTTATTCCTTCTACCAACGTGCATGACCGTGCACTTTGCTATGCTGTATTCCCTTTGCCACTTCTTTGCCCACTCTCCCAACATGTCCAAGTCCTTCTGCAGCCTCCCTGCTTCCTCAACACTGCCTACCCCTCCACATATCTTCTTACCATCCACAAACGTGGACATAAAGCCATCAATTCCTTCATTTGGGGTGGCACAATGGCGCAGCAGTAGAGTTGCTGCCTAACTGCACCAGAGACCTGGGTTTGATGTCTGTACGGGGTTTATATGTTCTCCCTGTGACCATGTGGGTTTTCTCTGGGTGCTTCGGTTTCCACCCACACTCAAAGAGGTCCAATGTATATGTTAATTAGCTTTGGTAAAAATTGTAAATTGTCCCTAGTGTGTAGGATAGAGCTAGTGTGCGGGGTGAATGCTGATCGATGGGCTGAACGGCCTGTTTCTGTGCTGTATCTTTAAAGTAACGTCTGAAGAAGGGTCTCGACCCGAAACGCCTATTTCCTTCGCTCCATAGAAGCTGCCTCATCCGCTTAGTTTCTCCAGCATTTTTGTCTACCTTAGAATCATTGACGGTTTGAAGTGGAGTTTAGGAATCTGGGCCACCTGGGGGTTAGGACATTGCAAGGTCAATCTGGGGTTGGTGCCAAGTTATGGCTATGGGTAGCAACCGTCTGACAGATCAAAATATGAATTTGGGACTAAGGCTACTGACGTCTCAGTCCACCAATCGGGAGGTTAGAAGCTGGTTGTCCAAGGAGTGTCTAATACCAGGTGCTTCTGGCTTAGTATGGCCTTGTTCTCTTTTGATCTTTGAAGAAGACATTATTTGTGTACAACTGACATGGAAATTATACTGGGAGATATCACTCCACGAATTGCCATTTGAATTTATGATCTGGATTGAATGACAGGAAAATAGTCGGCAAGCTCTCTCTGCAAGCTTTCCATTGCATAACACTGTGCAAAACTGTACAAAACAATACATCTCTAGGTCGGAAGGAACCGCAGATGCTGGTTTACATTGAAGGTAGACACAAAATGCTCGAGTAACTTAGTGGGAAAGGCAGCATCTCTGGATGGAAGGAATGGGTGACGTTTTGGGTCGCAACCCTTCTTCAGACGGAGAGTCGGGGGAGAAGGAAACTAGAGATCTCTAGTACATTTATAGGTCACATTACAGTCTTATTCCAAAATTAAACGTGAGATCTGTGTTTCAGAGATGAGGTGCGAATATTTCTGACATCAAAGCAGCATTTGTGTGATGCATGAGGTCAATCATTGGAGTGTTTATAGTAGGCTTATAGTAGACAATAGTAGAATTAAAAGTATAGGACTGGGAAATGAATTGAAGGAGCTTGAAACAACAAGGCACAGCTAGTAACTGATTTAGCACAAACAAAACGTTTGATGCAAGTTCATTGCATCGCTAGTCTCACATTTGATAAAGGCATCGATTCTGTATCATATAATCAGAATTAAACTTATTTCAACATTTATGAAGTTTTTCAGCGTATTCCCTTTTGAGGATAGAAGATTATGAAGCTGTAAAAGGCAATTGAGAGAGCTGATAGGTTAGATAGAGCAAAACAATTTCCTATGGAGGAACAGTGCAAACCAAGGAATCTCCACCAGAGTAACATCAAAAAGTCTGTAGGAACAAGTGTGTAAAAAGTCAGAAGAGGGGTCTTGACCCGAAACATCGCCCATTCATTCCTACTCTCCAGAGATGATGCCTGTTACTCCAACATTTTGTGTCTAACACCAAGACGTGTTCTGTCAAAAAATGGTGATGGAAATGTAGAACTTAATCCCCTTGATGCACTTCTGAATGGTGCAGTCTCATGTTTCTTCATACTTATGGACTTAACTCAGTTCAAAATGTGAAAGCACACTGGTAGCATTTTTGTACACGAGGAGTACAGAAACAAGTTGGGCAAAGGATTAAGATACAGTTCAGCCATGATATAATTTACTTGTGCATTACTTTTGCGGTGGTGAACACCATGCTCCTGTTCTTATGCCCCTATAATCTGAGAGTAAAATGGAAGCCTCGTTGGTTAGGTTACTGCACTTTGGTACAGGGACAGAGGCATTGAATAAACAAATTCACTGGAATGAATGGACTGGTCTGCACTCACACAAAATGCATCCTATGTCTGAGGGAGGATCCATGTGCACACTAAACGTTGTGTTGTCTTTAAAATCCATTTCATAACCTTTGGCAACCCAGCAAAACAAGAATGTATCACGTCGTGTGAGTGCAAAGGCTCGAGAGGACTATTGGGTCAGATCCACATTGTAAAGATAATTGTCGAAACAGAACTAAGTGAAGAACTGGGAAGTCAACTACTTTCCAGAGACACCTGAACATGACTCAAACTGCTGAGATTAATTTCTGTCTCCCTCAGCATGATTAACACAAATTCAGTCAGTCTTTTACTGCCACTCCCTTCTTCCTCGCAGTCTAATCTCTCCCACAATTACTTGAAACATAAGAGGCTACTCTGCACGGCCCTGAAAGCTTCAATATGTTTAGTGCAATGCCCATTAATTCACTATTGAGCGCACAGGTTGTGTACTTGAGTGGGCCTCCAGACTGAATGTCGTTAATCACCACTAGGACCGGTTTTACTGCAACAGTGAGAGGCTGGTTTTACTGTCATTTGTCACTTCATTTTGCAGTTTACACATCGCCTTTGAAAGTAGATGAAAACCTGCGAACAACATCACCTCAATTTCAACAGCATGCACCTCGATAACTGATAAGTGCAGGCAAACATGTGATCCGAGATTAAGGTGCTGCATTAATGCTCCTTTGCCTACTTTTTGCCAACAGGTGAAAAGTTACAAGCACTCAGTGCAACACTTTGGAATCAGATAATATGAGGCAACGCTATCTACTTAATCATCGATATTACCTTCTGCGCTGTCGTTCAAAAGGAAATCCCAGAGAAAAGTTGAGTTTTGTTCAGTAAAATATGGCCACTGAAGATTGGGGAAGTGCTGCTGCTCTGCTGATAGTGATTCAATAACATGTACCAGGGCATTGGTGGGAGTGTCACGCCCTGATCACGTAAGCCAATGCATTCATCAGGTTGACACGCATGCAAATTTCCTAGGTGAGCAACTGGGTTTCTTGAACTGCAAAGCCTGTGAGGACGGAACAGAAAGAGGTAGAATAAGAATTTAAAAAATATATATACATAGCAGGAAGGAAAATTATTGTGACAAACTCTTGATATTCGGACATTTCGGAGATCGCGTCACTTCACGAGAAGAATCAACAGATGAATTGAATAAACCAGCCACTGAATTTCCGCAGCTTTCTCATGTTGTGAAGTAACCCGTGCAACACACCCCTACAACTTTCAGCCTCCGTAACGTGGAAAGCTTTGTTATGAGTATGTACAAAATCATAAAACAGTAAATGGCAGGAGTTCCTGCAATAACAAACGCAATGCTAGCATTTATTTCGAGAGGGCTTGTATACAAAAACAGGGATGCAATGCTAAGGGTCTATAAGGCGCTGGTCAGGCCGCATCGGTCATCTTGTGAGCAATTTATCTTCATATCTGAGGAAGTTTGTGCTGGCTCTGGAGAGGGTCCAGAGGAGGTTTACAAGAATGATCCCAGGAATGAGTAGGTTAACCTATGATGAGCATTTGACGGCACTGGGCCTGTACTCACTGGAGTTTAAAGAATGAGAGGGGGGAGGACCTCATTGAAACATACAGAATAATGAAACGCTTGCAGGAGTGGATGTGGAGGGAATGTTTCCACAAGTGGGAGAGTCTAGGACTAGAGGTCATAGCCTCAGAATTAAAGGTTGTTCTTTTAGGAGAGAGATGAGGAGAAATGTATTTAGTCAGAGGGTGGTGAATCTGTGGAATTATTTGCCACAGAAGGCTGTGAAGGCCAAGTCAGTGGATATATTTAAGGCAGAGATAGATAGATTCTTGATTAGTACGGGTGTCAGAGGTTATGGGGAGAAGGCAGGGGAATGGGGTTAAGGTCCTGTCCCACTTTCCCGAGTTACTCACAAACTCTCCCGAGTTTTCCCCTTGTTTCAAACTCGGAGAATTCCGATAATAGCCATTCATAGGTACTCAGGGCTATTTTATTAACTCGTGGACATTTTTCAACATGCTGAAAAAACGTCCCGACTTACCTGATGCCCCGAGTTCTACGGCTGGCATTACGAGCTGCTACGATACATCTACGGACTCCTACAGACTCGCTACCGACATTCCCTGAGTTTGAATCAAGTGGAAAACTCGGGAGAGTTCGTCAGTAACTCGGGAAAATGGGACTGGGCCTTTAGGAGGGAGAGATAGATCAGCCATGATTGAATGGCGGAGTAGACTTGATGGGCTGAATGGCCTAATTCTGCACCTATCTCTTATGATCTTATGATCAATGACCATGAGAAGAAAGAAAGTATTTGAGTATGTACTGTGCCATTTGTAGATGTCCTGAAATGAATTACAGACAATGGGGTACGTTTTGAAATGTTTTGCTGTTTGCATCTACACACAGCCAGATGCCAAAACAGCAATATAAAAAGATTAAGGTTTTTGGAGTATTGTATGCAGTTCTGGTCATCCCATTACAGGAAGGATGCAGAGGCTTTGGAGAGTGTGCAAAAGAGGTTTATCAGAATGTTGCCTGGATTCGGGGGTATTAACTTCAAGGAGAGGTTGGACAGACTTGGATTGTTTTAACTGGCATGCCAGAGGTCGAGGAGAGGTCTCATAGATGGATACAAAATTGGGAGAGGCATAGATGGGTTAAATAGTCAGAACCTCTTTCCCAGACTATGGCCATAAGTGTAAGGTGAAAGGAACAAAGAGATAAGAGGTAGAGACGGTACAGATGGGTTATTTACATAAAAACATTTTTTTGATACAATACGATGAACCTTTATTCATCCTCGGAGGGAAATTGGTCTGCCAACAGTCACAACACACAAGGTACACAAACACTTGACATTAAAAGTGAAAACAAAAAGAAAAGGACAAGCGACTGTTGTCTGGCTGCCGTGTGCACAGTGCCTTCACCAGAACAAATGAGCAATGCCAAGAACTCAGGCTTATCCCCTGGGCAGAGGATTCTAAACCACAGTGCCCCCTACCACCTCCTCCACACCGGGTCCTCCTTTGTTCTCCCACAGTCCCCAATGCCGGTCCCCCCATGCTGGGTCCATTGTTCCTCACAGTGGTCCCCCCACACCCGGTCCCCATAGTCTTCCCCTAACCCCCCCCCCACCCCCTTCCCTCACGCTCATCGACTGCGAGGCTCCCGTTGCTGCCGAGGCCTACGTTGCCGCCGAGGTCCATGCTGCCGCCACCGCGTCTCCCGCTTCCACCGCCGAGGCTCCTTCGGCCCAGACAGGCCTCGCCGCCCGGCTTCACCGCAGTTCCCTGGGAGGCCTGTGGGGTGAGTCGGGCCTACTGGGGCGCGTTACGGTCGTCGGTTGCGGTTTCTGGTCGGTGGCGGCACGGTTGTTTGGCGGGTGGATCGGGCCCGCGCAGCTCCCCGAGACACTCCCGCTGCACTCACGGTTCCCCGTAAGAAAAGTAAACTTCACTGAGGCAGTACACAAAGAGTCGCCATGTTTGTGCTGACATTCTGTTCCCTGCAAATTTCAAGTTCTTAGAAATATAGAGGATTATCTTGGTCTGAATTGCCCGTTGTCCTGGCGATGGTGGAGGTGGAGGTATAGGTGGTGAATGTTTGGATCGGGGGTATGTTGGATGCCTGGATCGCAGCCAGGGTAGTGGTGAAAGCACATATGATAATGGTGTTTAAGAGGCTTTTAGATAGGCACATAGATATACAGGGAATAAAGGGATATGGATCATGTGTAGGCAGAAGAGATTAGTTTCCTGGCATCGTGCTCAGCAAAGACATAGTTGGCCAAAGGCCTGTTCCTGTGCTGTACTTTTTAATGTTCTATATTCTATGTTATCTGTTCTTCAATAATGTTGAATGAGGATTAAATATTTGGCAGGGCAGGGGTGAATTTCAACTCCTCTTCTTCATTATAGTGCTGCAGATTATTTTGCATTTCCACTGAAGTTGGGTTTAACGTCCCATCTGCTGGATGGCACCACTAGCAGGACAGCACTGCATCTGTAGCCTCTTGCAGCATCAGCAAGGACTTTTGTGCATGCTTCTCTGAAATGGCGGTGCAAAGTCACAATTTTCTTGGACACGTGTGTACTTTCTCTGAGCTGCACCAAACGTAAAGAGTGCTGGTTGCCTAGAATGCACTGCTGGGGCTGGTGGGTGAGGTAGATACAATACTGGCCTTTTAGAGGCTTTTGTCTAGCTACATAAATATGCAGGGAATGGTTGGCTATGGATCACTTGCAGACAGAGCAGATTTATGGGCCTGTCCCACATGGCCGTCATTCGCGCGCCATTTACGCGACCAGCTAGCGTGTGGGTAGCGCGGGATGGGCGCAGGGAGTGGTGTGGAGGAGTGTGGACTTCGTCCTGCACTAAATCTTCGCGCGCCACCGGCCTGTCGCGTAACTGACGGCCAAAGTGGGACAGGCCCAAGACCCTGGCGCAACGCAACGTCTCACCTCCAACAGCAGCGGAAGCATGCAAACGATCGCCAAGCTCGGCCTGGGGCTCACGGCCGTTGCGGATCCGGATCCGCCCCCACTCCTACTCCCAGACCGGGGCCAAGACGATTGGAGAGAGACACAAAATGCTGGAGTAGCTCAGCGGGACCGGCAGCATCTCTGGAGAGAAGCAATGGGTGACGTTTCGGGTCGAGACACTTCCTCAGTCTGAAGAAGAGTCTCGACCCGAAACATTCCTTCTCTCCAGAGATGCTGCCGGTCCCGCTGAGTTACTCCTGCATTTTGTGCCTATCTTCAAATGACGTCACGCGCTCCAGACGGCTATGCGAACGCATGATGACGCCCACAACCGTCGCGCGTCAGTCACTACCGGCCTGTCGCATAAATGACGGCCAAGTGGGACAAGCCCTTTAGTTTAACTTGGCATCATGTTCGGCATGGACATTATGGGTTGGAATTTGTATTATCACATTTCCCATACATCCCAGTTTGAAATTCTTCTTGCGAGGCACAGAAACTTGTGGTGCTAAAACTTTCCCCAACCCTCATCTCATTAAAACTGCCATGGTATTGTATCTCCACAACACCCTCTCTCGCTGCTTCCCCTCAGTGATTACTCCTGCTCTCCAGCTCTACGGCAATCGTCCGCTCTGATCTGTCCTTTTCACACCACACCCTTCCTTATCTTTAGTTTCCCTCTCCCCTGACCCTCAAGCTGCTCTTGACCCATTCACCCATAGTAAACCCATTCCTTCTCTCCAGAGATGCTGTCTGTCCCGCTGAGTTACTCCAGCATTTTGCGTCTATCTATGCCATGATAGTGATCTGGATTAATCTACCTTCTCGACTGACCTCCTCTACCTTGCTGAGGTTAGGCATTAGCACTCAGACTCCACATCGTACTTGCTGATTATACCCTCAACAACAAACACCAGACAACTATTTTCCAAACTATCATTACCTCTGGCAATCTCCCCTTTACAGCCTCCAACCTAATAGTTCCCCAACCCCATTCAGCTTGTTTCTCTCTCCTTTGCAGCTACAAACTCTCTGCCAAAGAGTGCAGAAAGGAATCGCAGATGCAGGTTTACACCGGAGACAGACACAAAATGCTGGAGTAACTCAGCGGGACAGGCAGCATCTCTGAAGAGAAGGAATAGATGATGTTTCGGGTCGAGACCCTTCTTCAGACTGAGGGTCAGAGCAGAGGGAAACTAGATATATAGAAGGGTGCAAAGAGCACGTGAGGTGTGACAAGGACATCTGCAGTTCCTTCCTACACGAGTTCCATCATCAGTTTTTATCTTTAATTTAACGTCCTCCAGACTTCTCACTTGCTCTGATGAGTAACCCGTGTCATGTAAAGAATGTAGGCATAAGCAACACAATTATCTCTTACATAAATACAAATTAATTTTTGATATGGTATTACAAGTATCCTAATATGCAGTGATTAACCGAACAATGTAAATATTCAGATGAATTTCTGCAACAGAAGATAATATGAAAAATCAAATCATTGGTTCTACATGCATGATACAGCGCCAAAGGCCTTTTTTTGTTGTATACGGGTCAGTTTTATGTAGATGAAACCTTCACGACTATTCACCTCTCGATCAGGCAGAGTACATTCCACTTCAGAAAACTGTGACAAATGTGAAATTTTCCCCACTCCATGTTCTGAACTTGTTTTTAGAATAACCTGCAAAAGATGGATGGTCTTGTTGAGCCCCCTAGTGGGGAGTAATGGGCCCGTTCCACTTAGCTGACTCTTTAGCCGACCGCCAGGGACTAGTTTTAATGGAATTCACCTACGACACCCAGCGACAACCTACAACAACCTGCGACAGCAAAAATAGTCGCCACTGTCGCCGAAAATGTTTTAACGTTAATAATTTTGCGGCAGTCGCCTTTAGGCGCCCAAAAAATCGCATAGGTGGGACAGGCCCATAAGAGTACAACCTGTTCAGAGAATGGTCGAAAGTGAGGGGAAGAAATCAGCCAAGATGTTGTTGAGAAGAACCCTACATTTAGTACTGAACCGCTTTAATATTGTCCATTTACCTTGTGTACATCTCGAAAAGTAATCTTCCTGTTCACTAGGTGTAGGAATGAGCTGCAGATGCTGGATTATACCGAAGATGGACACAAAATGCAGGAGGAACTCTGCGGGACAGGCGGCATCCCTGGATAGAAGGAATGGGGGAGGTTTTGGGTCAAGACCCTTCTTCGACCCAAAACATCACCCATTCCTTCCGAGTGTGAAGAAGGATCTCGACCCTAGACTGTGGAACAGCATCCCTCTCCTCATCAGAACTGCCTCCTCCATCGAATCCTTTAAGACTTAAAACTTATTTCTATTCCCTATTTCTATTCCCAAGCGTTTCTTGAGGTCCTCTGAGGGAGCGCTGTAAACAGTTTATGAATGTATTGTTAGATCTGTGTACCATTGTATGTAGCATGTTGGTACCTGCACTGATGTAAAGCATTTTGGTCAACGAGAGTTGTTTTTAAATGTGCTATAGAAATAAAATTGACTGACTGACCGACCCGAAATGTCACACTTCCTTCTATCCACAAATGCTGCCTGTCCCGCTGAGTTACTCCAGCATTTTGTGTCGATCCCGTTGTTCACTATCCTGGAGCCAAATGGAGTGACCATGCACAGTTTCAAATCTTGGAATTATGTGATGGGTGGGGAAAGAACAAACCCGGAGAAATTATACCAAGCGTTCATGCTCTCGCTATATGCGTTCCTGGCATCCGGAAATATTTTAAGATTACTGGAAATGAAATTAAAAAAGCATTCTAAAATTATTAAAAATTAAAAATGAATCAGCGAAGACATATACTCTCTATTCTTTTCATCCCTCTCCAGGGCCACTGCAAAATTAATTCTGTCTCTCGGCCAGACTTCAGTTTGGATGTAAATGATTAAACTCTGAAAAAAATCACAGCAAACTCAATTATTTCTAAAGTAAATAAATGCTTTCATCGTTCTTCCTCCTTCCGTAATATCCCCATTCAAATGAATGGGCAAGGACAACCGTCCAAGAGCTGGTTGCTCAGCATAAATGGTGGGGGAATTCCAGGAAGCCCTTGCTCCAGCATTGGACTCTGTGCAGACTCCGACATACACAATGGAGGGATAACCACAGCCGCTCTGACACTTGGTTCAATTTCAGAGGACCTTAAGAGTGTTCATTGAATTGAATATTGTTGCATGTGATAAGTCACAGTGAAATTCTTTGCTTGCATTCCCAAGGTATGCAAATAGTGGCCACATAAAGGGTGCTTACAAAGTACCCCTGCACCAGATCCCCTATGTTCTTCCCCCAACTCCCCTCCCTCATGGCTGTCCCCCCATGCTGGGTCCCTGTTGTTCTTCCCCCTCCCTCACGGCGGTCCTCCGATGCCGGGTCCGCCTTTGTTCCTTCCCTCGGCAGCGACATCCTCACTCCATGCGGCCCGCCCTCGTCCGTCGGTCGGCGCCATCATCGACTGCCGCACTGACCTCTCCACTATCACTGCTGGTCCCCTCCTGACACCTCCATGGCGCTGACTGGGCCCCACAGACCCAGGCACCGTAGGCTATGGCCTCTGACGACCCGCGAGGCTCCACCTCTGACTCGCGAGGCTCCACCTCTGACCTGCAAGGCCTGGGCTTAGGCTAGGCTAGGCAAGGCCACCCGTGAGGATCCAGCCTCACCTTCCCAGTGGCACCTCCGGAGGTCATAGGCCCTGAAGCCCCTGTCATAGACTGCTCACCTCATCGGACTGGACTAGGGAGAGAGCAGGCAACATGTGGAGGACTGCTCCGAAATGGTACTAGTGGTTCGTTGGAGGAAACAATGAGTGAAGAATGCCAATATAATCAATGATTACATGTTATTCTTTCTCTTTGTCCCTCTTTGTGCCACTGCAACATTAATTCTGCCTTCCAACCAGATTTTAGCTTGGAGTGGATCAGTGATGTCCACAAATCTATCGGTCACCCTTATTGAAGTGACAGGAATGCACAAGGTGTCTGGCTGCTAGAAGGGCAGGCAGGAACTAAATGATTCAATTTGAGTGAAAATCCATAGGAGAAATCATTCTCTGAGTGGATGATAGACACCAAAAGCTGGAGTAACTCAGCGGGACAGGCGGCATCTCTGGAGAGAAGGAATGGGCGACATTTCAGGTCGAGACCCATCTTCAGACCCAGTCAGACTTGGCTGGTCCTGCTGAGTTACTCCAGCTTTTTGTGATAATCTTCGGTTTAAACCAGCATCTGCAGTTCCTTCCTACACATTCTCTGAGTGGACCTTTCCCCCCCAGAGAATCCTGGGCATAATATGTTAACTTCATACTCTGTGTTGATCCATCTTTGGTTCTTGGTGATTGTTGATTTTTGGGGGTCTCAGGTGGCTTGTGATTGAGACACTGCATTCATTTCGAACGATGACCAGGAAAACATAACACTCGAATCACTGCCACACACCAAAGATCATCTTTGAAGGATAATCACCAAGAACTCCAACATCCTTATATCATATCTGTGATTCCAGTCCACAAATGTTGGCAGTCGACTTCTCCATCTTCTGTGAAATTGTGAAACTTACGCATGACAGCTCCGCCAATACTTGGACAATCTCTGCAGAATCTCTTCTCCTTTGAATGTTCCAGCTGAGCCGAGGATGAACAGCATGTGCTCAATGACTTGGACGCTCCAGTAATCCCTGCCATCATGCTCTGCTCCATAGGAGCCGGTGATGCACTGCCTAACCTCGCTGCAAGAATTGTGCAGCTACCTGATCAACATTGAAACATCGAAACATAGAAAATAGGTGCAGGACTAGGCTATTCGGCCCTTCGAGCCACCACTGCTATTCAATATGATCAAGGCTGATCATCCCGAATCAGTACCCAGTTCCTGCTTGCTCCCCCATATCCCTTTATTCCGTTAGCCATTCCGTTAACATGAGCCCTGTGCTGGTGCCACTTCTGAGAGTTGACCCACCTGGTGGAATCTATGATCACAAATCCATGGGTTGCTAATTCTTTCTGTGATTGCCAAAGGCACTGATGTGAATTAGTCATAGCAAAGTTTACTTTAGTACATTTCTTTCATTTGGCTTGATGCGGATCTGGGTTATTTTGGAGGAAATTGTGTTGGAGAGAGTGATTATATATCGCCCTGCAGCATTGAAGTTAATCTATTACCATCTCTGCTATTCACATGTTGACTTGTGATCTTTCTCCAAAGTGTCCTGCCCACTGTACACTAACTTCATAGTCCGTGTTGCTATATCTCTTTGTTCTCACTAACCTCTTGATTTTTGGAGTCTTGTCCCCTGAAAGTGGGAACGACCGACCTCTAAATGGTAGTAAAGCACGCTTGTGGATACATTGCGTTCAATTGGAATAATGGCCAGGAGCATGTACACAATGTGTCACTGCCACACGCACAGGGTGATTATTCACCAAGAACACCAATAATGAATACAGAAGAGTGGGAAGAACATTGAATTCATCACCGTCAGGAGTGGTTGACATGTAGATAATTATATTTTTGGGGAGGCAGGAGCAGCATATGAAACATAGAAATTAGGTGCAGGAGGAGGCCATTCGGCCCTTTGAGCCAGCACCGCCATTCATTGTGATCATGGCTGATCGTCCCCAATCAATAACCCGTGCCTGCCTTCTCCCCATATCCCTTGATTCCACTAGCCCCTAGAGCTCTATCTAACTCTCTCAAATCCTTCCAGTGACTTGGCCTCCACTGCCCTCTGTGGCAGGGAATTCCACAAATTCACAACTCTCTGGGTGAAAATGTTTTTTCTCACCTCAGTCTTAAATGGCCTCCCCTTTATTCTAAGACTGTGGCCCCTGCTTCTGGACTCGCCCAACATTGGGAACATTTTTCCTGCATCTAGCTTGTCCAGCCCTTTTATAATTTTATATGTTTCTATAAGATCCCCCCTCATCCTTCTAACCTCCAGTGAATATAAGCCTAGTCTTTTCAATCTTTCCTCATATGACAGTCCCGCCATCCCAGGAATCAATCTTGTGAACCTACGCTGCACTGCCTCAATCACAAGGATGTCCTTCCTCAAGTTAGGAGACCAAAACTGTACACAATACTCCAGATGTGGTCTTACCAGAGCCCTATACAACTGCAGAAGACAGGTGAGGAGGAAGGTAACAACACCTCATGCAGAAGATAGACACAAAACAGAACAGAAATAAGTATTGAAGATAGATACAAAATGCTGGAGTAACTCAGCGGGTCAGACAGCATCTCTGGAGAAAAGGAATAGGCGACGTTTCAGGTTGAGAACCTTCTTCAGACTGAAGAAGACTTCAGACTGCAAAGACTGTTTGGGCCAAAAAGCTTATGCAAGGCTATGGTTTGAAAATGGCAGCCAGTGAAAGTAATACACTTCAGGATTGGCGTGAATGACAGGAGGGGGTAGTGAGAACAGCATTAAAACAAAAAGGGGAAGCTTTGGAAACCAAAGTGCAAGGTGACAAGAATAGAATATGATTGACAAGGCAGAATGCAGTTACAGGTGGTCAATAAACTGCATACCTACATACCTTAGAAGATAGACACAGAATGCTGGAGTAACTCAGCGGGACAGGCATCATTTCTGGAGAGAAGGAATGGGTGACGTTTCGGGTTCAGACTGAATTTCAAAGAATATCGAGCTACATGTGACAATAAAGTGCCACTACTACAACATCAAACAGAACCACTTTAACGGAGCTCTTTGGTTAGCTCATCCCTTCCCACCCAAACCACCCGCTCCCCCACAACCACAAGAGATACACCTGTCCCTATACCTCCCCCCTCAACTATGTCCAAAGACCCCGACAATCCTTTCAGGTGGTGGAGAGGTTCAATTGCACCTCCTTCAACCTCATCTATAATATCCAGGTGTGGACTCATAGAAACATAGAACATAGAAAATAGGTGCAGGAGTAAGCCATTCGGCCCTTCGAGCCTGCACCGCCATTCAATATGACCATGGCTGATCATCCAACTCAATATCGCATACCTGCCTTCTCTCCATACCCCCTGATCCCTTTAGCCACAAGGGCCACATCTAACTCCCCCTTAAATATAGCCAATGAACTGGCCTCAACTATCTTCTGTGGCAGAGAATTCCACAGATTCCCCACTCTCTGTGTGAGAAATGATTTTCTCATCTCGGTCCTAAAAGACTACCCCTTATCCTTAAACTGTGACCCCTTGTTCTGGACTTCCCCAATATCGGGACCAATCTTCCTGCATCTAGCCTGTCCAACCCCTTAAGAATTTTGTAAGTCTCTATAAGATCGCCCCTCAATTCTCTAAATTCTAGCGAGTACAAGCCGAGTCTATGCAGTCTTTCTTCATATGGAAGTCCTGCCATCCCAGGAATCAGTCTGGTGAATCTTCTCTGTACTCCCTCTATGACAAGAATGTCTTTCCTCAGATTTGGAGACCAGAACTGTACGCAATACTCCAGGTGTGGCCTCACCAAGACCCTGTACAACTGCAGTAGAACCTCCCTGCTCCTATACTCAAATCCTTTTGCTATGAACTTGTATATATCGGCGAGACCAAGCGCAGACTCGGCGGCACCTCCGCTCAGTCCGCCTCAACCGACACGATGTCCTGGTTGCTAAACACGTTAACTCCCCCTCCCATTGTCATAGTGACCTCTCTGTCTTGGGCCTCCTCTAATATCAGAGTGAGTCCAAACATAAATTGGAGGAACCTCATGTCATATTTCTCTTGGGCAGCTTACAACTCTGCAGTGTGAATAATGATTTCCCTAACTTCAAGTAACCCTTGTATTCCCTCTCTCTCCATCCCTCCCCCCTACCAGTTCTCCAACTAGTTTCATTGTCCTGATTAATTTTACTGATTGTAGGTATGTTACAATACCTACCTTGAGCAGCGCTGCAGTTCTGCCGCTCCCCGTGTGCGCGACTTTGGCGCCGTTCACTGGCAAAGGGGGCGGGTTTAAAATGCTGATTTTTCCTAGGCAGTCCAAATCAATCCATGTTGGGCGATTTTTAGATGTTTAGATCTACTCATTGAATTTTGTAATTAGCTACAATTAGATAATTAACTAATTATATGCTTTAATTTCAGGTCATCCAAGTAAGATTGTTTCATATTTGTTTCAGAATGCTTCAATCTATAATAACTGGAAATTTCATTGAGTTCGCTTAATTTTTAAGAAGGTTATGGGCTTTCAACTGTTCTAGATCACAGCTTTTGAGTTTAGTCAATTGAAAGGCAATGGGGAACAAGATGCTAATTTCCGAGTATGAAAATGGTCATAACTTTCTTAATACTGAAGATATGAAAGTGAATTAGGTGTCAAATTAAACTTCTTTTTATGCTTTATCTGATGGGATAAATTGCAGACTTTATTTTTAAAATCTCAAAATTTTGTAACATTGCTACTGGTTGCATGCCTTGTTGTCACCTTCCCCTCAGCCAACAATGAACCATTGTTCCTTGTTCATCATCTGCTCACATTCTCATACCTTACCTCTCCATATCTCTCGACTCCCTTTCCCCTGACAGTCTGAAGAAGGTTCTCGACCCGAAACATCACCTTTTCCTTCGCTCCAGAGATGCTGCCTGTCCCGCTGAGTTCATTCCAGCATTTTGTGCCAATCTTCGGTGTAAACCAGCATCTGCGGTTCCTTCTTACACAATCAACCATTGAGCCATTTACTAGGCATAATCTGTGTAAGACAATGGGTGAAACTGTCAGCCAAAACAGCTACACTTTCGCCACCTCCAACGTGATACAACACATGCTCCTTTGCCAGTTTCGCCACCTCCAACGTGATACTCCCCATTCCCCCACTCGCAACAAGGGCAGAGTCCCCCTGGTTCTCACCTTTCACCCCACCAGCCGGCACATACAACACATAGTCCTCTGCCAGTTTTGCCACCTCCAACGTGTCCCCACCACTCGCCACATCTTCCCATCTCCTCCCCCGTCTGCCTTCCGCAAAGACCGCTCCCTCCGCAACTCCCTTGTCAATTCTACACTTCCCTCCCGCTCCACCCCTTCTCCAGGCACTTTCCCTTGCAACCGCAAGAGATGCTACACATGTCTCTTTACCTCCCCCCTCCACTCCTTTCAGGGACCCAAGCAGTCCTTCCAGATCCGACAGAGGTTCACCTGCACCTCCTCCAACCTCATCTACTCCATCCGCTGCTCTAGATGCCAGCTGATCTATATCGGTGAGACCAAGCGGAGGCTTGGCGATCGTTTCACCGAACACCTCCGCTCGGTCCGCAAAATCAACCCGACCTCCCGGTGGCTCAGCACTTCAACTGCCCCTCTTATTCTGTATCCGACCTCTCGGTCCTGGGCCTCCTCCATGGCCGGAGTGAGCAACACCGTAAATTGGAGGAACAGCACCTCATATTCCGCTTGGGGAGTCTGCATCCTCTGGGCTTAAATATTGAATTTTCTCAATTCTGTTAACCCTTGCTGTCTCCTCCCCTTCCCACCTCTCCCTCAACCCTCGGGCCCTGGCATTCCTTCTCTCTCTATCTCTCCCCCACCCAAGTCGCACTAGCTTCTCATTTTCACACTACAAACAGCTTACAATGACCTGTTTCCTTTACCATCGATACTTTTTTGCATTTCTTTAATTCATTGTTCTTTATCTCTCCACATCACCGTCTATATCTCTCATTTCCCTGATCCCTAACCAGTCTGAAGAAGGGTCTCGACCCGAAACGTCGCCTATCTCCTTCGCTCCTTAGATGCTGCTGCACCCGCTGAGTTTCTCCAGCTTTTTGTGTACCCTCGATTTTCCAGCATCTGCAGTTCCTTCTTTAACAGCTTACACTTGTTATCTGGTTGGATCCTTGCAGTTCTGCACATCTGCTGCAGTTGTCAGGTTGCTGTGGGGTCTGCCGCTATTTACATCCCAATTTCTATTAAACAGCCATCCAAACAGCATTTCCTCTGGCTCTATATTAATGTTTTTCTCTCCGCAAGGTCATAAGGTCATAATTGATAGGAGTAGAATTAGGCCATTCGGCCCATCAAGCCTACTTCGCCATTCAGTTATGTCTGATCTATCCCTACCTCCTAACCTAATTCTCCTGCCTTCTCCTCATATCCTCTGTATAGCAAGTACTGCTATACCAGGTTATATGCATACATGAAATGCATGCAAATATTGAAATAAAGTTTCCCTCTCCTTCTACTTATTGTATCCATTATTGTATCTCTTGTTAGAAAATCAATCTTTGATTCCTTCATCCTTGCAAACCTCTAGCTCATCTCCCCCTTGTATTCCTTTCTGTAATCCTTGAACCTGTTGAGAATTGTCAAACTTGAAAGAGTTCAGAGATTTACGAGGATGTTGCCAGGACTAGGGGGTGTGAGCTATAGGGAGGGGTTGAGCGGGCTGGGACTCTATTTCTTGGAGCGCAGGAGAATGAGGGTTCATCTTATAAAGATGTATAAAATCATGAGCGGAATAGATCGTGCAGATTCACAGAGTCTCTTGCCCAGAGCAGGTGAATCGAGGACCAGAGGACATCGGTTCAAGGAGAAGGGAAAAAATATTTAATAGGAATCTGAGGGGTAACCTTTTCCACTCAAAGGGTGCTGGGTGTACGGAACAAGCTGCCAGAGGAGGTAGTTGAGGCTGGGACAATCCCAACGTTTAAGAAATAGTTAGACAGGTACATGGATGGGACAGGTTTGGAGGGATATGGACCAAGCGCAGGCAGGTGGGACTAGTGTAGCTGGGACATGTTGGCCGGTGTGGGCAAGTTGGTCTGAAGGGCCTGTTTCCACACTGTATGACTCTCTGACTTTAAGCAACATCTGCATGTAATGGAAAGATAATAGAAAATGTTGGAAGCACACAGCAGGCCAGGCAACAGAGAAACACAATGTCACAGCGTGGAGAGGGAAACAGGATGATGACGACTCATCAAAATTGTCCTTGAATATGTCATTGTATCTAAAACATGTGCCCATTTTTCTTGGAAATCTACCCCATCCATTCCCAGGTTTCTGCTCCTGGCAAATTCAGTTATGTTAGAGATTATGACAAAGGTCTTCTTCTTTCATGTTTCAAATGTTGACATCGCTGTCATCATCCGTCCTGAAAAGGACGCAAGCTTCCGGCGACAATCAGTGGGAGCCATCACTAGTTGCAATAGATGATAGCAGTGGTAGCAGAATTAGCTCGGGATACTTCCAGTTTCCAGCCCCGCGATGTGGACGCTTCTGCTATGGGACCATGACAAAGGTAATAAACTTATTTTCCTCCCTCTCTCAATAATTTAGTTTAGTTAAAGAGATGCAGTGTGGAAACAGGCTCTTCAGCCCACCGTGTCCGCACCGACCAACAATTCCCGCACTTTAACACTGCCTTACCCACACTAGGGACAATTTTACATGTTTACATATATACCAAGGCAATGAACCTGCAAACCTGTACGTCTTTGGAGTGTGGGAGGAAACCGACGATCTCGGAGAAAACTCACGCAGGTCATGGGGAGAACGTACACACAAGCGCCCGTAGTCAGGATCGAACCTTGTTCTCTGGTGCTGAAAGGCAGCAACTCTACCGCTGCACCAAAGGGCTGAATGGCTTACTCATGCACCTAGTTTTCTATGCTTTCTATGTTTCTATGAGCAATCTCAGAAGGCGTTTCCACTCAATCATATTACCGTGATTGCTTAAAGGCCAAAACTGGCAGACTTACTTCCATGAAACATAGAAACATATGAACTAGGTGCAGGAGTAGGCCATTTGGCCCTTCGAGCCTGCACCACCATTCAATATGATCATGGCTGATCATACAACTCAGTATCCCGTACCTGCCTTCTCTCCATACCCTCTGATCCCCTTAGCCACAAGGGCCACATCTAACTCCCTCTTAAATATAGCCAATGAACTGGCCTCAACTACCCTCTGTGGCAGAGAGTTCCAGAGACCCACCACTCTGTGTGTGAAAAAAGTCCTTCTCATCTCGGTCCAAAAGGATTTCCCCCCTTATCCTTAAGCTGTGACCCCTTGTCCTGGACCTCCCCAACATCGGGAACAATCTTCCTGCATCTAGCCTGTCCAACCCCTTAAGAATTTTGTAAGTTTCTATAAGATCCCCTCTCAATCTCCTAAATTCTAGACAGTATAAACCGAGTCTATCCAGTCTTTCTTCATAAGACAGTCCTGACATCCCAGGAATCAATCTGGTGAACCTTCTCTGCACTCCCTCTATGGCAATAATGTCCTTCCTCAGATTTGGAGACCAGAACTGTACGCAATCTGAAGGGTTTAGTTTGGAGATACAGCGCGGAAACAGGCCCTCGGCTCACCGGCTCCTCGTTGATCAGCAATCCCCGCACATTAACACTATTCTACACACACTAGGGACAAGTTACACTTATACCAAGCCAATTAATCTACATACCTGTACATCTTTGGAGTGTGGAAGGAAACTGAAGATCTCGTAGAAAACCCATGCGGTGACAGGGAGAACGTACAAACTCCGTACAGACAGCACCCGTAGTCGGGATCGAACCCAGGTCTCTGGCACGGCAAGCGCTGTGAGACAGCAACTCTACCGCTGTGCCATCGTGCTATCCCGGTGTGAGAGGATCAGACAAGTTTACATGACAATCTAATAGTTCAAATGATCATTATTCCTAGAGGTGTCTTATACTCCAAGTTTAATTTATTACTGAAATTTAAATTCAGCGGCCGTGCTGGGATTTAATATGGTGCCCCAGTTCAGTCACCGACACCTCTGTGTACCAGCCCAGTACTGAAAAAACTCTGTTTCCATACCCAAAGTATTTTGTGATGATACCATGGATGCCCTATCATCGTAGCAACAGTGGCACCCATGATATCATCATAAAATACTTTCTCTATAGTTTATTTGGTTCAGCTAGTCCATTCCCTAAGTCTAGGAAACTGAGAATGTTCAGGTATTGATCAATCAACAAAATTTCACTTAAATATCCCTTAAATGTCCCTTCGATCCATTTCTTAAGGTCATATGGTTATAAGTGATAGGAGCAGAATATGGCCAGTTGGCCCATCATATCTACTCCGCCATTTGATCATGGCTGATCTATCTCTCCCTCCTCCCAATAACCCCTGACACCTGTACTGATCTACCTCTGCATTAAAATATCCATTGACCTGGCCTCCACAGCCTTCTGTGGCAAAGAATTCAACAGATTCACCACCCTGAATTTCACAAATTCAGTCCATTCAGACACACAATATTTTTTTCTCAAGTGGTTATGTGAATGCAGCATGGGCAGTGTTGCATGACTTAAAAAATCATCTGTAGCAATTATGCTGTCATAATTTGATAGCAATTCTTAAATTGCAATACATTGCAAAGACCATCACTTAGCCGTTAATTCTGCTGAGGGGATACTGCTGAAATGCCGACTGCCATTTCATATATTTACAGCATTTTTAGATTTAATTTTAAATCACGGTTTTATTAAAATTATATTCTTTGTGTGACTCCTACTCATAATCTCTCTATTTTTATTACAGTTAAATAAAATCAGATTTGCTGCAGTGTAATGGAGATATTCCATCATAAAGGTGATATCTCTGAAATGTGCTAAATTATTTTGAGAATTTTGATTCTCTTCAATTTGTCAAAATACACAATTCAATGTTAAGGATTTCTTTCCCAAACTTTTCCTTAGTAGATAGGTACACATATAAATGAAACACTGGACATTTCCTAGGGTCCATGGGTCGAAAGAAGCAGTGAAATGTCAAATCCTTGGTGTGTATGGGTTCTGATTCCGCTTCTACTCCCTTAGGAGAGTCAGGAAATGTGTCCAATGCCTCTTACAAACTTCTACAGATGCACCATAGAAAGTATACTGTCCGGTTGCATTGCAGCTTGGTTTGTGCATAGCTCCAACCAAGAGCTAAAGAAATTGCAGAGTGTAGATGTAGCTGAGTCCCTCACAAAGACCAGACTTTCCACCATTTACTCTATCCTTCATGCTGCCTTTGAAAAGTTAATGTAATGAAAGAGTGTCCCACCTCAGTCATTCCTTAAGAGCCTGTCCTACTAGCATCCGACTCCCTGCGATGAGCGCGATCAAACTAGAAGCGGGGGCCACGCGGAGGTCGGGTGATCCCTGTACAGGGCCGTTCGCACCAGCATGCGCCTGCATGCGAAGAACGCGACCAAACCGGCATCGAGGGCCGCGCGGAGGTCGGGTGAGTGGCGCAACGCGGCGCAAAGTGAGGCGAACTTGGAGCGAAGTCTTAAAGGTAAGTTCGCCAGGGCAGAGAGGGACACACAGAGAGGGCCATGGAGCCACACACACAGAGGGTCACGGAGGCACCTACAGAGAGGGTCACGGAGGCACGACGTCGAGGCGGTGTGTCATGCGTCGAGGCGAGTGCGAGGCGACAAGCCATTGCCGCGCGGAATTTTTGAACAGTCAGTTTTTCGGAGCCCCGCGCGATGTCGGGACGAACGCCGCACAATTCCGCACGAAGTGGGACCGGCCCCACGACGCCGGACGGCTCAAGCGACGACGTTAGATCGCGCTCATCGCATAGATTTGCATGCTGGTGGGACAGGCCCTTTATTTTCCCCGCTCCCGTCCAGCAGAAGGTACAGAAGATTTAAACCGCACACCACCAGACTCATGAACAGCTTCTTCCATGCTGTTACCATAGATCTAATGGTCCTTTTATAAGCTAGGGTATTGTACGAATCACTCCTACCCCATTGCTATCATTGGACTTTGCCTCTGGAACTGATGTGTTACAATGCTGAGAACTATATACTGCACTCTGTATCTTCCTCTTTGCTCTACCTATTGTACTTGAGTTTGACCTGATTGTATTTATATATATAGTACTTGACCAAGTGCGGTCCTGTTGGGCCCGCTCCCCCAACGTAATATTCCACCAAACTGCGCATGTGCGGCTGCCATTGTGCCGTTCTCGGCTGAAATTAGTTAAAGTTAATAAAGTGAATGAGGACCCGTGGAGGTGTTGGTAAAGTAGAAGAAACTTACCCGTGGAGTCGTTTGGTCCCCGTTGTGAGGCCAGGCAAGTACACGCAAAAAAAAAAAGCCCCTTTTTAAAAAAAAATAAATTTGGGATCCCATTTCGATGTCATTCTGATGTCGAATGCTGCTGACGGGCAGGGCAAGTGAAAAAATTATTTCTGTAAAAGTAATTTTTGTAAAGATTAAAATGTGAATAACTTGTAAAATAAACCATCAATCTGAACGAAACTTGTTTCATTTACATCACAGGACAATGGTGAGTAAATTGGGCCAAAATGGGGGATGGGGAAAACATTTTTAATCTCTTTCCTCGACGGAGATGCGACTTTTTTGCGTATCGTATCTCTGTCCGCACTGCATCCTAACATTGTGGAGATGGCGGCCTCTTGCTGGGGATAGACCTCGGGAGCCTGTGGACTTAACATCACGGAGCTGGCGGTCCCTTGGTTAGGGACCAACTTCGGGAGCTGCAAGCCGCAGAAGCTTCGACCGCCCCGATGTGGGCGCTTCAATCGCCGGATGCGGGAGCTTCGATCGCCACAACTACAGATGGTTCGACTGCTCTGACCATGGGCGAAAAGGAGGAAAGAAGATTAGAATTTATTGCCTTCCATCACAGTGGGGAATGTGGGGAATCCGTTATGGTGGATGTTTATGTTAATTTTTATGTAGTTGTGTGTGTTGTTGTTTTTTTTGGTATGACTGTATGGCAAAATCAAATTATTTGATGTTGCAAAACATACTTAGCTAATAAATTAAATACGAATACGATTATGATTTAAGGTGAAGGGGAAAAGATTTAATAGGAATCTGAGGTGTAACGTTTTCACACAAATGGTGGTGAATGTATGGAACAAGCTGCCAGAGGAGGTGGTTGAGGCTGAGATATCCCAACATTTAAAAAGCAGTTGGGTACATGGATAGGAAAGGTTTGGAAGTATATGGACCAAAAACGCAAGCAGCTGGGACATGTTGGCTGGTGTGGGCAAGTTGGGCCAAAGGGCCTGTTTCCACAATGTATCACGCTAAGACTCTAGGTAAGTATAGGAGCTGTTTGGGTTTGGAAAGATTTGATTTTACACAAATTCTCCCCCATACTTTTAAAGTGGTTTTCAAGATAATAATAATTATTATATTTTTTGTGGTGTTCATTGATGACAAGATACAGTATATATTCCACTCATTAAATTATGTGTAGGGTTAGGGTGAATATTTGAGGAAATGAAAGAATTATAGCAAATGTATATAGAACAATATGATATGGATAGCGAAAGAAAATGACACGTTCGACTAATGGAGAAATTGGCATATGGATAGTTCTCATGCAAGTTTTTATGCACGCCCACGCTCCTGCATAACCAACAGGCTGCCTGTAGTGGGACTTATGTTGATAGGGTCTCAGCTTGTTGCTGCAACATGAACACACGCTGATACCCCAAATACCCGACTCAAGATGATGTGGAGTATTTTTCACATCAACAAGGCAAAAGGCGTGTTGGATGTGTAATGGCATCATTTAATCAACATCTGATGTGAAAAGGGGATACGGGGAGAAGGCAGGAGAATTGGGGTTTGGAGGGAGAGACAGATCAGCCATGATTGAATGGCAGAGGAGATTTGATGGGCTGAATGGCCTAATTTTGCTCCTATCACTTATGAACATATGAACTTATGGAATCACGTCAGAATGCAATGGTGATACTCATAGCAGGAAGGGCCTAGCTTAATTTCCAAACTGACATGAAGCAAGCAAGAAATGATCACTATCACATTTTACTAGATTTTCAAAGTGCATTTTCAATCACATAATATTTAAGATGCATTGGGAATTTTTTTTGTTGGCTAATACAAGATTGAAAGATATGCTTTATCAGAAACATCATGTTGGCCTGCCCCGAACAGATTCAAACTCAAGATTGTTCCCTTTGGGCTTGGCTCAAGTATCCAAGTAGCCTTTCTTAAATTTATACCTACTTGTTACATGATCACATAAAGTGAAGTGTGTTAAGCCATGTAATAATGCCCCAGACTTGTGTGAAGTGGGACATTCACCGAGCAACTTTGTCCGAAGATCGACACAAAATGCTGCAATAATGCAGTGGGACAGGCAGCATCTCTGGAGAGAGGTATGGGTGACGTTTCGGGTCGAGACCCTTTTTAAGGATGCTGCCTGTTCCGCAGAATTACTCCAGCATTTTGTATCTATCTTTGGTGTAAACCAGCATCTGCAGATCTTCTTACACATGAGCAATTTTCCTCATCAGCTTCAACTAATTTTGTGCTGCAAAGTGGTTGAAGCCTGAATTAGCATGGGCAGAGCAGGATGAATGGGTCATTTGGAGCTTTGACGAACCATGGCACTGTGTACCCAGCAAAAAGATTTCAGGTTTTTAATTTGTTAGCAATATCCGATTATTCAAATCAAATTCCTTGAAACATTTCTGAAATATATCTCACCATTTTTCTCACTAATAGAATGTTTAAATCATTTGGTGTTTTACGATGTTTTGCACCATAAGACAACTCTTGCTCGCTACTAATTGCTGGGAATTGTGTATGCTGATCACAATGTGTTTCAGAAACAAACTGATTCTGGGCCATTTTCTATCATGGGTAACGTCCCAGTATTAGTGCTGTGACATTTGCAGAATATGGAGATTTCAGTTCAATTTACAGCCCTTCTCAATGCCTTATCAATTTCCCATTATAATAATAATAACTGACCAGAGTCTATTAGCTTTCAGTATTTGAATAAAGTCACATTCACACATCACTTAAGGATTTTTAATACCAATTTCTCAAAACTGCTATTACTATAGTAGTCAGAACAAAATGCAAAACCTGTGCTGCATTGTCATTTGGGCAGGAAGCAATTTCTTCTATTTACAGTAAATATACAAAATCTAATTTCATCTTTCCTTATTAACAAAAATTAGCAATGTTATTCTTTGTTTTACTTTGTGCAACTTTTTCCAATCCAATACTTTTGCAACTGTTTGACATGTCATATTAATTTCAGTATACAGAAATCACCAGCTCTGTGTGTGTTTTATGCAATGTACCCAAATCTAACAAAGTATACTACCAGGACAGAAATGCTTCCACTTTCATTCAAAGGGAGCTTGTAATGACATTTACAAAAATACCAAGCGATTCTGTGTTTTAATATATCCTGATCTGGACACACTGCACACTCATTTGATTAAAAACCTCTGTGAAACCAGTCTCTTAATCTCTGAGCTACTGTTCGATTCTTTTCTTGATAAAGTTTCAGTGTTTCCATTCAGTGTTAGCTAAACAACGCATTCTTTGCTTCCTGGAGGAGGTCACCATTTTGTTGACACCATACAGAATCAACTTGAATTCATGTAATAATAGCTGTCACATACTGTGTTAAAGATTTTAATCTAACTTAAATTTACATATTTTTGATGCTATTTAATGCAAGAAAGTGAACAGAACACCATTTAATAGTTTCTAAGGATGTGATCTCTTTGCATATTTAAGGTACAATTTGCCAACGTAATATTTATGTGTTTTGTTGTAACTTAATAGAAGAATGTACATGTACATTTTTTTTGCAAACATTATACTTACCAGTGATACTTCAATGAATTTAACATTCTCACATGTCAGTAATTTTATTTCATCAGGAGAAACCAAGATCCAGTGTAATGAATTAAACCATGAATGTGGAAGATAGTATTGCTCGTCCAATCAAAGATGGGTAGTTTTGAATAAGAGCATTGAAAGAAACCGTTTGGCTTACATCTTTGAAAGAGAGATCCAATTGTCCTAGGGTACACAAAAGGCTGGAGAAACCCAGCGGGTGCAGCAGCATCTAAGGAGCGAAGGAGATAGGCAACCAACGTCGCCTATCTCCTTCGCTCCTTAGATGCTGCTGCACTCGCTGAGTTTCTCCAGCCTTTTGTGTACCCTCGATTCTCCAGCATTTGCAGTTCCTTCTTTGACACATCCAATTGTCCTAGTTCAATTTCCTTGTCAATTTGCAAAATGGTAAAGTAAATATCCAATTCCTCTTTTAAAATTGTGATTGTGTCTGCATCTTGCCACTGTAATGGCAAACCAGGGCAAGCAACTTGCTAAATAAAAAAAAAAGTTTTACGCGTCTCCCTTTCTGGTCCTATTGTCCAATAGCTTGCTTGCAATCTCTGGTTACTGACCTACATGTCAATGTAAACAGTTTCTGGTGTAATTTAATCGCCCTTACCCAATTGTGTGAAACATGTCCACTTTTAAATATGGCAATGGAGGCAGATTGTTCAAGTAGATGAAATGTAGTTATGTACACCTTGAAAAATAGCCCTTAGACGTGTTCCTTGGCACAGTACAACATTAAAGCAAATCGTTCAAGGAACAGTATTTGACATAAAGGGGAAAATGTTGTCCTCCATCAAACACAATGTAACAGCTGGATAAAAACGGTGACTGACTGATTAAACATTTTCTTTATAGCAAAATCTTCAAATACAACAGAATAAAACAAGATACATATTCCTGCAAACATATGGAGCAATCTCTGAGAGGCAATGACAAATAAATGAAACCTTATTACAGCCCGTGAATATCATAACCCATCCAAAAATACATTAGTCGCACAGACTAAATAGTCAGTGAACTTTCTTTCAAAAGTATCATACTTTTTGAGAAGCAAGTACATTTTATACTTTCTCAAATAATTTATTTTAAATATCTGAGAAATCTGAAAATATGTCTTGGAAAATATTCATCATTAATTACAAAATATTGGAATTAACATTGTTTACTGTTTTTATATCCAATCCCCGTAATGAACAAATGATATTTTTTGTTGATGAACATTTGCACTACTTAATAGAAAATATGGATTTAAATGAAACCATCATTTGTCCCTCATCTGTTTGGGTCTTGTGTTAATTTGTTCCACTTTAAATTGAAAACATCATTCTTAAATAATAATAGGAATTTATTTGGAAAGGTAACAATGAGTCTTTGTATTGTAGCAGCAACAACCCTGCCCAGAAGACATTGAATCAATGCCTTGTACAGAATATTCAAGGTGAGAAATGGTTTAAAGCATACAACATTGGAAAGTAAAAAGCTTGGGTTATCATTATCATCTCAATTTCAGAATGGATTGGGGGTAGGCTTGTATATTTAACAATAGGGTATTAAACATTGTCCTCATCATGCTTATACAAAAATCTTATAAGAATTATTGCATGCTGAAAATATATCCTGCCTGACTTTACTGACTTACAGGTATCTCACCAGATGCACAGTCGTTTGCTAATGCACCAGGCACCACCAACTGGACCAGAATTAGTGGGAACTTCTAGCACTGGAACTTCATGCCTCTGGCTCCAGTCACATAATGCATTTGCTTTACGAGGACCAAACAGAGATCCTGCCCCTGACAATGTTCCGATTCTACTATTATTTTGGGGTGGGCAAGCAGATGACAATGAGCATCGTCTCTGAGGATCAAATTTCCAACACCTTGGTCTTCATTGGGTCAACTTGTGCTGGCTGTACCTGGAAACATTGGTGGGTCAGTGCCATTGACCTCTTATTATCACTGCTCTATGACTGGTCTCCATGGGGTCCAGTGGTTAAAGCCAATCGTACTGCGATTACACTTCTGTGCCAAAGTGGGTGTCCCCGCACAACTCCAGACTTGGGAAGCCTGTCAGAGACACACTTATCGACACCCTTTGATGTTCCACTTCCCTGATGCATTACATCCCAGTTTTCACCTTGCCACCAACCCCATGACTTGTGGTCACAAGGTCAGGGCTGCATTCCCCATTGAATCATCTGGTTCCTACATTCCTTGCCCATCGAATCTGGTCCTGATTGTCCAAATGAATCTGTTGGTGATCAATGTCACCTTCCCTACCGCCTACATCCACCCTCCATACCTGGTCCATTCTTGATCAATCCCCATCAGATGGTTGAATCTCCCAGATGTCCCTTCTGTTGAATCCACTGACCACTCCTCCATCCAACCCTTTTCCCATCCCTGTTGAATCCAATGATCTGCAGCCCCATCCCGTTTAAACAGTTGATGGCAAGGTGGTTGGTCCATTGAGCACATTCGTTTCAGCGCACAAACATTTCTGGGAAATAATTCAGTTGATGCAAGATAATTAAAAATAAATATTTTTCCTCACTGTCCTGTGCTTCATTGAAAATTCAACCTATAAAACAGGAATTGTTTCAGTCATTTTGACGGAATTCCTAGCTGTGTCTAACACTGAGAATTCTGGAAAATAAACTGTAACCTCAATAGAAAGAATCCAGGATGGCAGTAGATCATCTGGTGTTTTGACATTCATTTCACATTATATCTATCAATTTCCTAGTAAAATTGCCTTTAGGAAAATCAATTTGTCATTTCTCTTGGAGAAACTTGCTGCTGCTAAGATCATTTGATAACAAAGTTTATCCTAGTCTGTATTACAATTCATGTTTCTGTCTCGACCAATGTTTTGAAAGGGTGACAAAAATGAGATAGAGTCCATTTGGATGTCACAAGTTAATGATTCCAGCTTTATGTCAATCCGTGAATTTCCCTTGGAGAGTAGATGACCACAGTAGCGATATTTAATTCCTGAAATTGGGCACAGTTTAAATGACAATTTCATTTTCATCATGTGCATAAATGTTTCTTCATCTTACTCTGCTAATGGACACTGCAGCAAAGCTTTAAAGATGCAAATTTCCTATGGTGGTGTCCATAATACACAATGTTTTTCATTCTGCAAACTGTGGGGAAATGTTTTGTAAATGATGGTTTAAAGAATGTGGAGAAAAAGGCAGATTGAATTCTATCATTATTGATTTTTGTAGGTAGAAAGAATGGATAAGTTGGAGAAAAAAACAACACATTTTTTTCAAGAATCTCCAAGGACATGAACAGGAGTAATGTTTTTGTTGTGTTCAGAAATCAATTTAGAAAATTATCCGCTCTTATCTATGACTTTGCACCTACCTGTGTAGGTAGAAAATTCATTCTTCCTGCTGTTCCAGTGCCAACAGTTCAATGCAATTACACAGCCTTCAGCACGTGTAGTTACTTGTTAGGACAAAAGTATTAGGAAATAACGGAAGCAAAATACTTTAAATTAAAGCGCCAAAACTAAATAATAACTTAGAAATGGACCAGGCTGAAACCAATAGATAAGCCAATTTTCTAACAAAGGCAATTGCAGAATTAAGAGATTTCCCTAAAATCTAACAGCGAAAATCAACCAATCGTGGTTGTATTTTGAAAATAAGACAAATTCATGATAATTAGCTGACTCACAAATCAAGGTGCTGAAGGCTTCTTATGTGGCTCTTGCACACGGCCTTATACCTCCTAGCAAAGATTATAGATGAGCCCAGTTTCCCAATGATCTCAACGCCATAGTCGACGCCATCTCTGGTCCGCTAATATGGCGTTGACAATCACACATGTGATACTACGCCTTTTCCACTGAGTGGCACATCTTGCTGCTCTATAATCTTTGCCTCCTAGTGTGCAAAGCCCTGTATTGAATGATATACTTTTTTCAACAGTTACCTGGTGGATCAGGGGCACAACTGAGCATCACTGTCCGTTTTCTTTTTGGAAAATGCTGTTCCAAGAAAAAGTGGCTAAAAACCACATGGAAAACCTATTACTTTAAAAAATAATACCTTTTTACTTGATCATCAAATAAGTAGTAAATGTTAGTTTCTGATATTTTGCAACAATTTATAATCAAATGAGTTAAAGTGTATAAATACGTAGTTTGAATTTATGTATGCTTTCTGACACTGACACAGCAAAACAATTGTCGGGATTAATGTGTGAAATACCTATTTGGCTTTCACGAAAGACTGTTTGTACCAGCTAAATATGTGAATATAATATGCACCAAGAAGTTATTACCTTTCAGTTTTAATTTTGATGATTGAAGCATAAGTTAGCATTCAGGTGTATTTACCTGCTGCCTACGTAAAATCCTCACCATTTATCTCCAATTGCATTAAAATTACCTGTGGAACACTAGCTTGAACAGTCTGAAGAAGGGTTTCGGCCCGAAACATTGCCTATTTCCTTCGCTCCATAGATGCTGCCACACCCGCTGAGTTTCTCCAGCACTTTTGTCTACCTTCGATTTTCCAGCATCTGCAGTTCCTTCTTGAACAACTAGCTTACAATTGCTTTCTAATTCATTCTACAGCTGCAGAAAGAATGCAGATGGCACCTTATTTAATGTTTATGCAATTAAATGGCATATATTGTTTGTTTTGTACTGCATAATTGCTCACCTTGCTAATGAGAAAGGGTGGTATGTTTGACATGGGAACTGGGCTAAATATTTCTTAAAGTTCAAGGAACTGTTAACAACTCAATGCCATCTTCACACGGCTGGACATAGGATAACCTTCTCCTTGCCTGACTTAAGAGGAAGCCTCATATCCCCTTGGCTTATTTTGTTCCATTCATCTAGTCAGCGAAGTGTGGCAGAGACAGGTATACAGTATATTGGATGGAATATGGGTTGGTTTGATCTTCTCACATAGCATTGAGTAGACCAGACCAACTTGTAAATGCTTGACATGAAACAGGAACAAAGAACTTTTCATGGGAGACGGGAATTTAATATCCTGCTGTGGTATGCAGATGTAGCAGTTTTTTGCCTTACTGTAAACCTATACAATGTAAAAGGAGAAGAACTACTGGAAGGAGGCACACTATGACTAGAAATACAGACTGAATTTAGTATAGAGAAACTGTTCCAGGAACTCAAAGGTCTGCAGTAACCAGTTCAACAAAGGAAAAGTCGAAACATTAAAACACTTGTATAAAATGGCATGAAAATTAGTCTTGTGTTGCAGTCTTTCCATCTGTAAAATCCTGCTTGTATCTTTCTTGATATGTGTTTGTCTCACATGTTTATTTCAATCACCCAGATGATCTGCAAGGTGCGACTTGGAGGCAAACGGATCCAATTTCTATCAGTTTCAACTTTGGTCCTTTGAACATAGGGTCTCTACTGTGGAAATCAAAAATCCACACCAGTCGCTACTCATCATTGGTTGTGTTATCGTCCCAAGCAGGCAGCCCCCCAGAGCTCAGCCCAGCACTAGTCTGTGATGCAGACACTGTCACTACTGTGTGCAGCAGAATGAGGACAAGAACACACAGCTTGAGTCTAGTGTTACATAGTCTGGATGCTGCTGATGAGGTCAAGGAGGACCTGTGATACAACACGGGCTTGGTCGCTCCTCTTCCCCCTTTGGATTGTTTATTTGAAGCTGCATTATGGATCTCCCATCTGACATCACAGCATTCTGGCTCAGCATTTGTTCGATGATTGTTGGGCACATCTGTTTAGACAACAAAATCAAATGTTTCAATGTAGACAAGGTTCCTTGCAGTATTGTATCGCGGACTGAACACCAAACCCTTTTCAGAGCTCGTGCAATTTAATTGTATATATTAACACATTAACATAGATCAGATGAACCACATAGACTATTATTGTCATTATCACACTATTTGTTTTTCATGTGTACATTTGTGTGTGTGTGTATGCAGTTTGCTGCTTTTCTGTCTACAGTTATTTCAGGTGCAGCTGAACGCACACAAATATGTTGACATTCATTTAGAATTTATATTTGAAGCTAACTTACTGGAGGTAGATAATTTGTTCAGAGATTTTAATGCATGTACCGCAAAGTACATGGAGCATAAGTTCATAATTGCAACATGTCACTTGTAAAAAGACAGATGCTTTGTTACACATAGAAACATAGAAAGTAGGTGCAGCAGTAGGCCATTCGGCCCTTCGAGCCAGCTCCACCGTTCAATATGATCATGGCTGATCTTCCAGAATCTTTTACAGGGCAATGGTGTTCCTGATGCTTTTAAAGTATCGGCTATGATTATACAGTATAAAGGATGAGAGAACTGCTTTCTATCTAGTGTGGGATGGATCCAAATGTAACCCACAGTCAGTTGCCTACATCTACCTTAGTCCATCTGTCCACCATATACCTATTTATCTTGCCAGACAGACAGAATTTACAGTTGTAATAGCTTGTAACATAGAGAATGGGTGCAGGAGTAGGCCATTCGGCCATTTGTGCCAGCACCACCATTCAATATGATCATGGCCGATCATCCAGAATCAGTACTCTGTTCCTGCTTTTTCCCCCTATCCCTTGATTCCGTTGGCCCAAAGAGCTATATCTAACTCTGTCTTCAAAACATCCAGTGAATTGGCCTCCACTGCCTTTCGTGGCAGAGATTCACAACTCTCTGGGTGAAAACGTTTTTCCTCATCTCAGTCCGAAATGGCCTACCCCTCATTCTTAAACTGTGACCCCTGGTTCTGGACTCCCCCAACATGGGGAACATGTTTCCTACATCTAGCCTGCCCAATCTCTTAAGAATGTTGTATGTTTCTATAAGATTCCCTCTCATCCTTCTAAATTCCAGTGAATACAACCCCAGTCGATCCTTTCTTTTATTTTTACTTATTTATTTAAATGTGCTTCACACCAATTACTAACCTGCACAGAGAAAACTTGGCAATCCACCATAGACAAGGTCCTTATTGTCTGGTAAAACAAATGGACACCTGGTCTGGACCTCGGAACAGTACTGCTTGCACGGAATTCTGGAGCTACAGTGAAACTGTGTGACCTCAAAGTATTGGGAACACAACCAGGCTTTGTAGACAGTCTGTAAAGACAAGATATGGGAGAGTGAGAGCAGGAATCAAAAACTTTCACTGAAGTAAACTGATCATCTTTACAACAAGTCACATATGGCAATAAAACAGCTTTAAATTGTGAATAAATCCTGAATAAATACAGGGGCCGCGGAACGTTTTTGTAAGTGGGGAGGAAGGGGGAGGCTGAGCGATCACTGATCACGGGCCTCGGGGGTACCCGGTGAGGGAGCGGAACGACCGAGCGGGGGGAGGGTGGCACAATGATTATTCCTCGTTGGTGCTCGACCTCCAAAAACTGGGGGATAATACAGGCCACCCCCCCCAACTCAAAAACTGGGGGGATCTAACCCCCACCCCCCTTCTCTCTCCCTCTCTTCAGGTCGACTCTCTCTCTCTATCTCTCTCTCGGGGGCCCACGGGCGCACCCTATCTCCCTCCTGCTCGGTGGCTAATCACAGCGGAGGGGATGGAGGGTTTTTGGGGGGGGGGGGGGCAGTCGGTTTCCGCCACGGCTGGTCGTGGTTTTGCCGCGCTTGTTCTGAGATTATAGATGTCTGAGGCCCTCGGAAGAAGAGAAAAATACACCTGCGGGACGTATAATTTCAGGTTATGAAGCATGTCTCGCCAAAAAAGTGAAGTGGCTGCAGCCCCCCCCCCAGCCTACCCCCGGTTCCACGGCCCAAGATTAATATTTGTACGAGTTTCACAATTGTTGCCTTGCACTAGTGTTTATTGAAAAGCACATTCTAATCCAGAAGCAACACACATATGAAATAGATTTCCTTTGCAACAATCCTGCAGTAAATCATGTGTAAATGTTGTCCTAACCCAATATCTGAACCCCTCTATGAGTCTTGATTTGCAGATAGTGCTTCCCTCTTTCGATCAGAGGCTGTGCTGTCACACGGAAAGAGGTGGTGAATGTCATCATCAGTGTCTACCTTCGCTTGGAGGTGATTCCTGAGAGTCTTGAAGTGGTTTGTATTTTCCATCATCTTGCCATGAACTTTTTTTTGTCAGAAGACGATATGGTGGAGCAGGGGTAGGTTACTGGAGGATCACTGAGTTGAGGGTATTGTGCAAAATACATCCTCTTGTAACCTTCTATGAAGAAGGTGTCAATGCCTTGGACTAAGTGAGGCCAAACACAAACATTGTCGGCATACAGCAGCTCAGCGGAGTTTCACGTGACCTTGCCTCTGAGGTGTAGTCACTGTAGGCAGACACAATTCACAATCTACCAGGCAGCAATGATCCCTATCTCATAACACTTCTAAACCCTGGGCTATCTACAGCAGGCACCTCAAAACACTGAGCAAAATCATCCAAATTTACTGCAAGGTCAAATTGATCCAACGCCAGTTTTCAATTCCAGGCCACCATTCCCATCCTTAAGGCCTTAAGGGCCTGTCCCATCAGCATGCAACTCTATGCGATTAGCGCGACCTAACGTGGTCGCTTGAGCCGTCCGACGTCGCGGGGCCGGTCCCACTTCGATCGCCAGGGCCGTGCGGAATTGTGCGGAGTTCGTCCCGACATCGCGCAGGGCTCCGAAAAACTGACTATGTTCAAAAATTCCACGCGGCAACGGCTTGTCGGCTCGCAGTCGCCTCGACGCATTACACGCCGCCCCGACATCGTGCCTCCGTGAACCTATCTGTAGGTGCCTCCGTGACCCTCTATGTGTGTGGCTCCATGGCCCTGTGTGTGTGTGTGCCTCTGTGCCCCTCACTGTGTGCCCCTCTCTGTGTGCCCCTCTCTGTCCTGGCGAACTTACCTTAGACTCCGCTCCAAGTTCACCTCACTTTGCGCCGCGTTGTGCCACTCACCCGACCTCCGCGCGGCCCCTGCTGCCGGTTTGGTTGCGCTTGCCGCATGCAGGCGCATGCTGGTGGGAACAGCCCTGTACAGGGGATCACCCGACCTCCGCGCGGCCCCCGCTTCTAGTTTGATCGCGTTCATCGCATGGAGTTGCATGCTTGTAGGACAGGCCCTAGTTATATTGAGTTGGCTACAACACTCTCAACACTAGGCTCCCAAGAAACCACACACTGTTAGTGAATTCTGTCGGGAGGAAGAGGGTCATTGTGTGCTCAACATCCCAACAGCGGCACAGTGGAGCAGCGGTAGAGTTGCTACCTTACAGCGCATGAGACCCGGGTTTGATCCCGACTACGGGTGCTGTCTGTACAGAGTTTGTACGCTCTCCCCGTGACCACGTGGGTTTTCTCAGAGATCTTCAACTTCCTCCCACACTCCAAAAACGTACAGGTTTGTAGGATAATTGGCTTGGTATAAATGTAAACTGCCCCTAGTGTGCGTAGGATAGTGTTAATGTGCGGGGATCAATGCGGACTCAGTGGGCCGTAGCACGTGCTGGTCTCCTCCCAACTCGCAGCCGGAAGAAGCATCTTGTCCCAAAACGTCACCCATTCCTTCTCTCCAGAGATGCTGCCTGTCCAGCTGAGTTCCTCCAGCATTGTGTGTCATTGAAGTAAAGCAGACTCATTCTGTGGAGGAGTAAAGGGCCTGTTCCACTTGGGTGTCATTTGCGCGTCACGCAGGTGGCATGCGAGGATTTTGAGCATCCCAAAATACTGGGGCGCCGCGCATCACTGCATACGCCACCACGCCTCACCAAGCGGCATTCGCGTGTCACGACGTGCCAACCAATTTTTAGGATATCGCGTAAATGACCCGCAAACGATGCCCAAGTGGGACAGGTCCATTAGTTGTCATGCATTTTATGTTGAGCTTCTTTACACCCAATTTACACATTTCGCATTGGTAAGGAGCAGTTACAATTTCACACTCAGCTATTCTGGAGAATGAACGTGATGTCACACTTCTCAATTTGCAAGGAAAAATTATACTATTTAATTCATCTGAAACATTTTTGGTGCATTAGTTACTAAAGAGAACACATTTCAAATGCATCTCAAGTTATATAAATGTAAAGTTTGATTATGCTGCTAAAGATGGCTAATGATGATTGCCACAGGAGTACGGAAGTATCGAGCTGCCCCAAGTCCCCTTCTCTCAAATGCACACTTCATCGTACATACTTTCTTTATTTTTTCATAATTCTTTCTTACCAATCCTCTTAATAAATGTAACGAGTCAACTGTCACTCAACCTCTTCCACTCTATGCAATGTCCCTTCATGAAATCATACTCATTGAAACTGGTAATCCTTGGTAATCTCATTAAATCAAGTAATTGCTTACTTGCAGATATTAATTGCGAATAGTCATAAATTATTCCAATAAGAATACCAGGCAGCACCGCCATTCAATATGATCATGGCTGATCATCCACAATCAGTCCCCCGTTCCTGCTTTCTCCCCATATCCCTTGATTCCATTAGCCCTAAGAGCTATATCTAACTCTCTCTTGAAAACATCCAGTGAATTGGCCTCCACTGCCTTCTGTGGCAGTGGAGGCCAATTGGACAGGGTCGAAAAATTATTGCAGGAAAAATGTTCCCAATGTTGGGGGAGTCCAGAACCAGGCAGTGGTCACAGTTTAAGAATAAGGGGTAGGCCATTTAGGACTGAGATGAGGAAAAACATTTTCACCCAGAGAGTTGTGAATCTGTGGAATTCTCTGCCACAGAAGGCAGTGTAGGCCAATTCACTGGATGCTTTTAAGAGAGTTAGGTTTAGCTCTTAGGGCTAAGGGAATCAAGGGATATGGGGAAAAAGCCAGAACGGGGTACTGAATTTGGATGATCAGCCATGATCATATTGAATGGTGGTGCTGGCTCAAAGGGCCGAATGACCTACTCCTGCACCTATTGTCTATGTTTCTTTGGGCTGAATGGCCTTCTATGCCATTAGAAATATGTGAGGAAATCAACACAATCTCATTCAATTCATCCAGACAATTTGCCAGGTCCAATGCTACAAATGTTTACAAACCTTTACCTACTGAAAATGTATTGTGAAATAATGGATGGTGAATACTGCAGGCCCCTCGAAATTCCAAGCCTGAATAGATAGCATATCTGTCAAGATGTGAAGGTTTGTAGCCCTTATTTTATCAATGCATATAATTCCTATGCTATGTGATTAAAATGTCCTAAATGCATTTGGGCCCAGAATGTACCTACAAACTCAAATGACTTTCCATTGCCTATGGAAACAACCATTGCATCTGTAATGCTTGAATAACATTGAAGTGCAATGTTTTAATTTCTACATTGTTACACTGTTTGCAGTTTATTGCAAGTATTCTGGTTATTTCCACTCCATTCAATAACGTTAACATTCTTAATTCCTGAGATGCTTATCTTAGGGGAGGAAGGACCTGCAGATGTTGGTTTATACCGAATATAGACACAAAATACTGGAGTAACTCAGCAGGACAGGCAACATCTCTGGAGAGAAGGTGACGTTTCGGGTCTGAAGAAGGGTCTCGACCCGAAACGTCACCCATTCCTTCTCTGCAAAGATGCTTATGTTAGTGACTAAAATTGATTCATTTCCATGTTTCGAGCAGGAATTAAATATTAAAATCACTAACTGGCCATTCTTAACTGTTCTTGGAAACTTGATAGTGGACATCTTTGTTGCAGTGAACACTCTATGTGGGCTGAAGAGGGGTCTCAACCCGAAACATCGCCCACTTCTCCTTTCCAGTGATGCTGCCTGTCCCGTTGAGGTACTCCAACATTTTATGTCCACTCTATGTGGGAACGTACTCTGAAGACACTGCTATTAGGGTCCGTTTTGATATTTGTCTGAAAATAGTGTAGAAAAGGATTTGGGTTCTGGAAGTTGATCCATGGTCAGCCTTTAGAAGTCCAAAATGAAGCAAGATAAAAGCACTGGATTACTTGTTTTCCCCCTTTCTCCTTGCCAGCTCCTCTGACCGTATCAGCAAGCAACTCTACCTACTCTTCCAGGAACATGGAAAAAAATAATTGATTTTAAGTAATTCTTATTTTTTGTATTAAATTCTGAGGTTTTGAGCAGGAATTTAATATTAAAATCATCTACAAAATTACATGCACGTGTTTATTGACTATTGCATCACCAAGATGGTCAAGACTCAAGCAATTTAATGGCAGGTGCAATTCTAACCCATTTTAAGATGTCATGTTTCATTAATAAATGCTTATGACCAAAGACATACTCTTGGTGGATAGCAATTGCTGCTCTGGCAAGGAAGGAATTGACATAGCCCTTGCAATCACCAACACTAACAGTTTGTTGAATGGCCAACTCATTCTGGAGTCAGAATCAGAGTTCTTGATGCAGTTGTTAGATGAATACATTGCAGTGACATTTCATTGTTTTATTGAACTTACTTTGACACTGCCAGTGACATTCTCATAATGTAATGTCATAAGGAATAGGATTAGCATTAGGCCATTCGGCCCATCAAGTCTACTCCGCCCATTCAATCATGGCTGATCTATCTCTCCCTCCAAACCCCATTCTCCTGCCTTCTCCCCATAACCTCTGACACCTGTACTAATCAAGAATCGATCTATCGCTGCCTTAAAAATATCCACTGACTTGGCCTCAGTAGCAAAGAATTCCACAAATTCATCACCCTATGACAAAATAAATTTCTCCTCATCTCCCTCCTAAAAGTACGTCCTTTAATTCTGAGGCTATGACCTCTAGTCCTAGACTCTCCCACAAGTGGAAACATAAATGGAAACAATATGAACTTATTTCTAACGTATATTTCCCTTAGTAAAGAGGTCAAAACCAGGGATTGGCAATAAGTAATTGCAGTGGATCAAGGCTGTCTGTGAGATTGGTGTTATTGAGTGCAATGATCAGCCTCTCGACAAACCTCTTGTTGTTCAACATCAAAGCCACCAGATGATAGTCATTAAGGCATGCTATCTTATTTCTCTTTGGCAAGGGATGATAGTGGCCTTCTTAAAGCAGGTGAGAACCTCAAACTGATATAGGGAGAGTTTAATGATATCTGCAAATATTCTTGCCGGGTGGGCTATGCAGATACTGAGGATGTGGCCAAGAACTCCATCTGGGACAGTTGCTTTCTGCGGGAACAGTCTCAGGAAGGCCGATCGGACCTCTGTGACAGTAACTATGTACATAAGTGTTCTTGAGGTCGTCGGGCCGGGTGATGTTGTCATTCCACTGACCTTCTGTTCAAAATGAGCGTAGAATGCATCGAGCTTGTCAGAGAGGGATGTTTTGCTGTCGGCATTTATGCCTGAAGGCACTGTAACCCTATCTCTTGCCTTAATCCATGGGTGTATGTGGGCTTAGCAGCCTGGGACTCAGGAGAGTGGAAAGAATAGTTATTTCCCTCCTGCCTCATACATTTTCTATGATTCTACAATGTGAACTTTCTGCTCTTCTACCAAGTTTGGCCTCAAACACAAATGTAACATTTTTTTGTTACATGATGGAGTTTTATCTTTATCTAAACATAGTTAGCAGTTCAGAGCGTGAATTTTGAGCATCACTTTGTACATATAACTTGGAAAGTATGAAATGTGATACATTCCTCCATTTCCTCTAATTGCTCTAAAATCCACCAGGAGTTTGGAGCAGCAATAGTATTGTAAAGTGACATTCTTCCTTTTTTTTATACTATAACAGCTAATAAGGCGAGTTGAAATATAAAAGCATGCAGAACATTTTAAGTACATTTAAGTACACTTATTGCATTCATAGTATATCTGGTGATTTTGTGGTTAGACCTGAGTGGCTCAGGGTGACATTTAACTGTGAGATACAGCAAAGACTAGATGCAATGTAGTTCTGACAAGGAGTCTTCAACCTGAAACTTTGATACTGTTCCTCCTCCTACTGATGTGGCCAGACTTCCAGCATTTCTGTTTCAATGGCAGAAGATGTAATACATTTTCCCCACATTAGATGGTGGTATTCGACAGTTTAACATTGACATACCAATGTGATGGGACACAAAAAGCTGGAGAAACTCAGCGGGTGCAGCAGCGTCTATGGAGCGAAGGAGATAGGTGACGTTTCGGGTCGAGACCCTTCTTCAGTGTGATGGGATGGGACAGCAGTTTGCAGAATGACTACCTGGTCTCGAAAACCAGACCAATACCATACACCATCACACAAGTGCAGGAACTACCTACGCACATGCACCAATTTCCACTTATGAATGATGATTTGTACACCTTAGAGTTTGGAAGACTGAGTTGTTTAAAATGATAAAAGGATTTGACAACAAAAAATATTTTTTTCTGGCTGAATCCTAAACATGGAGTCAGCCTGCTTTAACACAACTTTAGGAAATGCATCACAGTAATAGCTGGTGCATCCACGTTGCGGGGCTGGAAACTGGAAGTATCCTGAGCTAATTCTGCTACCACCATCATCTATTGCGACAAGTGATGGCTCCCATTGATTGTTGCCGGAAGCTCGCGTCCTTTTAAGGATGGACGATGGCAGCTATGACAACATTTGTAACAAGATGGTGGAGAGGCACAAATGTCGTGAAGAAATGGATTATTTATGCAGGCATTGTAAGTTAGACATACATGCACGTTTAGCACTCTAACATACTAGTCGCTGTTGTTGCGGAGAGGCTGTTGCCTCGTGGGATCGGTTGAGCTCCTGCTGAGGTAGCAGGGCACTCTCATGAAGTGAGAGGAAGCGCAAGAGCAAGAGAGCGCGAGAGGGAAGGACAGTTCTCATATACTAGGGCACACGCCCAGATATCCCGCGACTCCTTCCCATGGCTCCCGAGGATTTGCACAGCAAGAGTGGCTGAACCACTAGGTGCCGCTACAATGGACACGAAAAGAAGAAGAAGAAGAAGAAGAAGAAACTATTTGTACGAGTAAATAGCTTAGAAACAGCAAAGGGAGAGGCCACTCTCTCGTCAGATTCTTTGAAACAACTACACACACAGTATCAATTCTTGCCTGCAGCCCTCCAAACTTTCCTTTTAAACTCACAATCTGCCACAGGGAATGATGGCCCATCTACACGGCCATCTACACGGTCTGTTCTAACCTTCTCCATCATGGTCTGGTTTGGCTCGGCCACCAAGCACGACACCTGGAGGTTGCAGCGAATTGTCCGATCAGCAGAGAAGGTTATTGGCTGCAACCTTCCCTCCATTGATGAACTGTACACTGCAAGGGCCAGGAAGTGAACTGGTAAGATCATCTCTGACCCCTCTCACTCTGGCCACAGACTCTTTGAAGCACTTCCCTCTGCAAGGCGACTCCGGACTGTCAAAGCTGCCACAGCCAGACATAAAAACAGTTTTTATCCACGAGTAGCAGCTCTACTCAACAGCCAAAAATCAGCCAACAGCCAACAGCCTCCCTTTGATCACGTATTTTGTTGGTTCACATGCTTGATCAATGGTGTTTTATCATTAATGTTTAGTGTTTTCTGAATCATTCATAACTGTCACTGTATGTCATGTTGTTACTTGTGGGCGGAGCACCAAGGCAAATTCCTTGTATGTGAATACTTGGCCAATAAACCTACTTAATTACATCCACTCTATCCAAGCCTTTCACTATTCTATATGTTTCAGAAGTAATCTCTCCATACCTCTCCATATAACTGCAACAGGGCATTGTTGTACTAATTTAATCTCCTCTGCATACTGTTGCTGTGGGTTGCAGCACCATCAATCTGACCTTCATTTCCCCTCCCACCTCTGTTCCATTTTTACATCAGCCATCTACAGTATCTAACTCATTTTAAAATATTGACACCGGCTTTTCTCTGATCACTCCTTTGTACATCCCACAATCAATTTATAAACAGTAGCCACTTCGGCTTGCTGTCCCTGATCACTTGTAAATCTTTGACACGAGAGAAAAAATGTAGAGAGAATAAACAACCAGCAGAGAGTAGAAACAAATGAACACAGGCACATGCCCATACAGGTACACATATAACCAGGCAGCAGCTGAATGACAATTCAAAGCCACTTTACAATCTATGCATCTGGTGTTCTGTATTATAATTCTTCAATAACGTTTCTTGTAATTTACCCCTTACATACCTTGAAAAATCTACTATTGTTTTCATGGGCTAGAGTTGGACATGTCCAATACATGAAGTGGGAGCACCATATTTATCACCCCAAACAGTGCAGTGGCTGATGGGTGACGTCACAACTTCTGCAGTGGCACAGCAAGAACCCTTTTAAAAGTCATAACTATTTTAAAATATAGTATCATTCTGATATTACACTCACACACTCACACATCTGAGGAAAGGGCCACGACCCGAAACGTCACCCATTCCTTTTCTCCAGAGATGCTCCCGTCCCGCTGAGTTACTCCAGTGTCTATAAGGACTAGGAGTAGAATTAGGCCATTCAGCCCTTCAAGTCTACTCCGCCTTTCAATCTTGGCTGATCTATCTCTCCCTGCTAACCCCATTCTCCTGCCTTCTCCGTCCAGCATTTAGTGTTTATCTACTTTAACAGATAGTTATTAAAGAGAAAATAAATGCTTCAACATATAATGTGTAGGATGGAACTGCAGATGCTGGTTCACATCGAAGAGAGACCCAAAATGCTGGAGTAACTCAACGGGACAGAGATGCTGCCAGCATTTTGTGTCTAACTTCAACATATAAGTTCAATATAAGACAAATGTATCGATTAGTGTCAACAGCATGTGATGCAGAAATAAAATAGATTATTGATGGACGTCTCGTAATAATGAAATGGAAATATTAAGTGATAAAGAAATCCTAAATCAAATCTCAATTATCTGCTTGTGTTAATTGTATTTTAATTATTTCTATTCATGAATTTTCAAAACTGTGTTCTGGAACCAGGTTGCTTAATTGATTTTTTTTTTAAAAATCCACCACCAATAATTACAAAATAAGAGAAGAGTGATATTCATTGGAATTGAAAGCAATTTGAAATGGAAAACTGGGTTAATGTAGCATTTACTCCACTGGCAACTATGGTGGAAAATAGAAAGATTTAAACATAAAATTCCAGTAAATGGTCGACGCATCCACATAAGCATCCAATGAACAACAGATGACTCAATCACAGGTACCTACTGTGTCTAATTAGGTTCAATATGTGGGAAGGAACTGCAGATGCTGGTTTAAACTGGATAGACACAAATAACTGGGGTAACTCAGTGGGCCAGACAGCATCTCTGGAGTCTGAAGAAAGGTCTTGACCCGAAACGTCACCAATTGCATTTTCTCCAGCGATGCTGTCTGATCCGCTGAGTTACTCCAGCTTTTTGTGTCTACCTCCTAATTAGGTTTGGTTACGCATCACTGACTAAGATTCCATTGAACTTGAAAACGTATTCAGGTGACAAATTAAGAAACTTAAGGGCCTGTCCCATTTGGGTGTCATTGCGCGTCACGCAGATGGCGCGCGAAGATTTAGTGAATCCCAAAATCTTGGGGCGCCGCGCGTGACTGCCTACGTCACCAGGCACCATGCGCGCATAATGCGCACCATGCACGCATCACGTGTGCGTCCTGTGTCGTGACGCGTAAATGACGAGCAAATGACGTCCAAGTGGGACAGGCCCCCTTTAGGCTGCTTGAAATGCCTCAGGGGCATCTACATCAGAAATGTCCCAGGGGCATCTCCATTGGATTTACAGGTTAACATATCCATGTCCGCATCCAGCCAGGTGTGAGCCTTAACCTGCCACAAGCACTAAAGTCTTGGAGGTTAGATAATCAGAGCAGAACGGAACCGGAGGAAACACAAAACAGAGAGACTGGGTGATACTAACGTTGTAGTGTCTGAAGCAGGCAAAATGTTCAACATCGTGATGAATGGAAGTTGACATATGATCGACACTTAAAAAACAAATATTTACCAGTCATAGAATCATAGCAAGTGATATAGAATATTTACCAGGTCTAGAATAATTGCAAGAGATATACAATACAAAGACCCTTCCTGTCCCCCCACCCATGTCCATGCCACCATGAATTCCAGACTTATCCTAACCACTCCGATTCTCTCCACACACCCATCAAGTTTTTTAGTTTTACAGCGCGAAACAAGCCCTGCGACCCTCCAAGTCCAGGCCGACCATCGATCACCCGCACGCTTGTTCTGTTATCCTACTTTTGAATCCTACACACTAGGGGCAATTTACAGAAGCCAATTAACCTACAAACTTGCATGTCTTTGGAAAGGGGGAGGAGACTGGAGCACCCAGATAAAAAAGCCATGGGGGTAACAGGGAGAACGTGCAAACTCCATGCAGACAGCACCCATAGTCAGGATTGAACCTGGGGTTCTGGCGCTGGGAAGCAGCAACTCTACCGCTGCGCCACAACTCCCCTGCATATTCTATCACTCACACACATAGAGCACTCTGTCGCAGCCACTCAACATTGCTGCTTGTCTTTGGGATGTAGAAGGAATCTGCAGAGTCCAGAAGAAATCCACACAGTCATTGGGAGAACATGCAAACTCCACAACAACAGCACTGGAGGTCAGGGTTAAACCCGCTCGCAGAAGTTGAGAGACAACAGCTCTGCGAGATATGCCACGCTCCTCCCCAAATATGTAGCATTGCTGTCCAATTTAACAGTGAGACTGATTATCACATTTCTTGCTGAAGTACTACGTTCCACAACAGGTTATGCTCCTGCTGGTTACTAATGCATCAAAGATATTGATCATCATTTAACTGAGCTTAGTTTAATTAAATCTTGAGTGAAGAATGGCAAATGAGACAGAAACAAAATTATAACTTAAGTCACGGAGAAAAACAACATAATAGGATTCATATGTTAAACCCATTTTACAAATTTGAATTCAAAAATGTTAATTTAGACCTGGCAGCTGCATAATGTCACTGAAAAGAAATATCTCATGAAAATAGTATGTCACAAATAAAACAGAATGTTTCTGCAAAGCATTGAAGAGTTATAACATGTGTATACCAGAAGTTACTCCAGTGCAGACTATGCAAGGTTGGACAAAATGTGATTGATTCAAGAAAAAACACTTTCATCGTCAAGAAGTGCTGAAAGATTTGATCAAAGAAACGTTGTAATGTTAAGTTTGTAAACAATGCTGAATAAGGGAAGGCAATGTAGTATGTGTAAACAAATGACGTCTGTATTACATGTCTCTCTCTTTCTATAGGACAGTCCTTCATGGATGGCAGTCACGGTGGCGCAGCGGTAGAGTTGCTGCCTTACAGCGAATGCAGCGCCGGAGCCCCGTGTTCAATCCCGACTACGGGTTGCGTCTGTACGGAGTTTGTATGTTCTCCCTGTGACCTGCGTGGGTTTTCTCCGAGATCTTCGGTTCACTCCTGCACTCCAGAGTTCCAGGTTTGGCTTGGTAAATGTAAAAATTGTCCCTAGTGGGTGTAGGATGGTGTTAGTGTGCGGGGATCGCTGGTCGGCGCGGACCCGGTGGGCCGAAGGGCTGTATCAATAAACTTCACTGCAAGTTCTGATATGACTAGTTTAGTTTAGTTTAGAGATACAGCACGGAAACAGGCCCTTCGGCCGACCGAGTCCGTGCCGACCAGTGATCCCCGTACACTAACGCTATCCTACACACACCAGGGCAATTTACCAATTATACCAATCCAATTAGGCTACAAACCTGTACGTCTTTGGAGTAAGACACAAGAAGCTGGGGTAACTCAGTGGGTCAGAGCATCCCTGGAAAAAAATAGGTGACGGTCCCGGTTGAGACACTTCTTCAGACCGTGAGTCTGGGGAAAGGGAATCGAGATATAGAAAGTGAAGTAGAGAGATATAGGACAAATGAATGAAATAATGAAAAAAAGTAATGATGATAAAGGAAACAGGCCATTGTTAGCTGTGTGCTCGGTGAAAATGAGTTACAGACAACGAGACTCAGCAAGATGACTTTGAAGCTGGTACGACTTGGGTGGGGAAGGGATCTAGAGAGAGGGGGTGCAAGGGTTACTTGAAGTTTGAGAAATCAATATTCATACAAATGGGTTTTAACTACACTACCCAAGTGAAATACAAGATGCTGTTCCTCCAATTTGGAGTAAGTAAGATGGGGTAAGTAAGACTAGTAAGGCCAATGTGGAATCCACAGACACCAGTACTGGTGGAGCAGGAGGTGCTTGATGGGAAGGAAGGTGGTATGGAGTTGGTGAACATCTCATTACCTTTTAAGAATTTTAGACAATCAAACTTTTTTCCCCAGGGTGGAAATGTCAAAGACTAGAGGGCATAGCTTTAAGGTGAGAGGAGCAAAATTTAAAAGAGATGTGCAGAGTAAGTGTTTCTACACAGAGGGTGGTGAGTGCCTGGAGAGGGTGGTGAGCGCCCAGGTGTGGCGATCGAGACATACGATAGTAAGGTTTAAGATGGCTTTAGATAGGTGCATGGATATGCAGGGAAGAGAGGAATGCGGATTCTGTAGAGGCAGATCAGAGTTGGCCGTGACAACATTTGCGGCACAAACATTGTGGGCCGAAGGGCCTGTTCCCGTGCCGTACTGTTCTATGTTTAACAAGCTCTGGATGAAAAAAGATATGGTTCGCCGAGCAACGCCTCATAAGAAAAAGATTCCCCACAAATAAGTGGGTTCGGTAAAACGCAAGGAATCATGGGATTTGTCAAAGGTCATTCACCATAAAGAAAAAGTGACCGAAGTGCTGGCTGAAGAAACTGTGTATAAATTCTTATCTTTATTCATAATTTATGTGTAAAAATATATTTAATCTGAGGAACGGGGTGCCGTGTGGTCACATTATAGGAAAATTAATGTCTTCCAGACTGGAACACAACAATGATAGTTTCTGAGTCAAATGTCACTATACTGCTAATTTCAAGGCAAAGGAATTCTTCAGCCTCATCTATGAATACAAATGAGCAATCCAAGAGAGACTCCCATAAATGGTCAACTCCTCATCCCCCCCAAAGGAACAGGTAGCGGGAGAGCAGGGTGTAACAGCGAGAGAGGGGGCAGATGCGATTGGGAGACAGGGGAGAGCGCGCACACAGACCCTGCGCCTCATCCACGGCCAGGATCGAACCCGGGTCTCCAGTGCCGCAGGCGCTACCGAACCGCCACTGGACCGTCCCATCCCCCCACCCCCCGAGTGTCCCATCCATCCCTGTCCAAGGGGCAGCTGGAGATGACCGGTGCCCCCAGCGGTCCCAGGCCCACAGCCAGCGCGGAAAGAAGCACCAACTCCAAAACAACCCCGCTCCAACTCCTGAGGAACCTGCTCCCCGACAGGCCGGGGACCCTCCAGCGACCGCTGGTCAACTTCCCCGGTGCCGGTGAAAGCCGAGCACCAGCCATCAACGGGATACACACAAAGCGCTGCAGCAATTCAGCTGCCTTCTCCCACGCCGGCTACAAGCCCAGCCTGACACCTCCAGCCTCCCCCGGACAGGGACGGAACGCCCGGGAAGGGACGGGGATGGCCCAGCAGCAACTCAACAGCACCCGCAGCGACCCGGGCCTGACCTCGACCACGATGTCTCTCACTTACCAAAGCATGAAGCAATAAAAATGGCAAAATAATCTTAGCTTTCAACAAAGGAATAATAAATACAACTAATTCATAGTTTGAAAGCAGTATTTTCTTCCCTGGAAGAATCAAAACTGGAAAAATGGAAGAAATGAAGGTGTATGTGTTCATAGCTTCAATGCTTTCCAGCAATGGTTATGCATAGTGACCTTCGACCTGGGCATGTGCGGTCTGAATACCAAACTCGCTTATTGAAGGGTGGGAATGGGGAGGGAGCAATATTACACTCTTCCATCAGTTATCAGTGAAACACTTCCTGCGTCCTGCTGGTATTCACTTACAATGTAAATACTTGGAGTAGTGCGTGTGTTTCGGATGTCTGGTATTGGGCACACGGGTGGCCAATCAGTGCTGACTGATATGTTTCTCTCTTCTGAAAACAGTGAATCACACAGTTGGCTTTCCTACGAATGAACTACTCATTTTTTATCTCATCCGAGTTTTGCATGGGACGTAGGAAATTGGACACAGCGGGAGAACGAGTTGAAGTTTAGGGGAAATAATGGGGTGAGGTGACGGTTTTGCTCTCTGCTCCCCAAATTGACTTCCTGAAGGGGTCACTGAGATCTGATCACAGTCGAGAACTCTTGCTAATGTTTTCCATTTATAAGCAAAATGACAAATTGTAATGCCCCAACCACTTTAGAGACATTGGCCTTCAACTGATTTTACTTCACTTAAGGGCCTGTCCCACCAGCGTGTAACTCCATGCGATGAGCGCGACCTAACGTGGTCGCTTGAGCCGTCCGGCGTCGCGGGGCCAATCCCACTTCGATCGCCGGAGCCGTGCGGAATTGTGCGGAGTTCGTCCCGACACCGCGCGGGGCTCCGAAAAACTGACTATGTCCAAAAATTCCGCGCGGCAACGGCTTGTCGGCTCGCAGTCGCCTCGACGCATTACACACCGCCTCGACATTGTGCCTCCGTGAACCTATCTGTAGGTGCCTCCGTGACCCTCTTTGTGTGTGGCTCCGTGGTCCTCTGTGTGTGTGTGCCTCTGTGCCCCTCTCTGTGTGCCCCTCTCTGTCCTGGCGAACTTACCTTAGACTTCGCTCCAAGTTCGCCTCACTTTGCGCCGCGTTGCGCCACTCACCCGACCTCCGCGCGGCCCCTACTGCCGGTTTGGTTGTGCTTGCCGCATGCAGGCGCATGCTGGTGGGAACGGCCCTGTACAGGGGATCACCCGACCTCCGCCCGGCCCCCGCTTCTAGTTTGATCGCGTTCATCTTATAGAGTTGCATGCTTGTAGGACAGGCCCTTTACCCTACGAATGGACATGGGAGGGGGAAGGGAGTGTGGGAGGGGGAGGGGTGTTATGGAACCTATGCAGGTGCGGCTAGTACAGTGTTTTGGGGCATTTACTGAAGCTAATTCTCTGAAGTATATTAGTGTGCCCAGATCATAGCTCCACAGTAGACAATGCACTAAATGCCGGGTTTGGCCTTTGAATACATTTTTTTCAGAGAAACAAAGATTGTACTAATGTATTGCCTCAACAATTTCGAGTGTTTCATTGTGGTCCTCGACAGTTGCAGATCAGTTGGCATAGTCGGGACAAGTTGGTTTGTGGAACTTTGTTTTGTAGACAATTAGTAAAAGATTTGCTCGCATTCATTTCAATTGACAATAACCGGGAAATACAACTCAATTCTACATGGATACGACAGGTTTGGAAGGATATAGGCCGAATGCAGACAAGTATAGTTTAGTTTAGTTTAGTTTAGAGATGCAGCGCAGAAACAGGCCCTTTCGGCCCACCGGGACCACGCCGACCAGCGATCCCCACACATTAACACTATCTTATACCCACTAGGGACAATCAGCACCCGTAGTCAGGATCGAACCTGGGTCTCCAGCACTGTATTCACTGAAAGGCAGCAATCATACCGCAGCGCCACTGTGCCGCCCAGTGTGTAGGACTAGTGTAGCTGGGACATGTGTGGGCAAGTTGGGCCAAAGGGCTTGTTTCCACACTGTATCACTCTATAACTGAGGGTGAGCTGATGTCGATTCTATTGTGGAAGTAATGCAGGTTAAACAGGTTTCTATTTGTTCTGCAGATTAACTCCACTTAAGAAAGTAGCTTGTGTAGGAAGGAACTGCAGATGCTGGTTTACACCGAAGATAGACACAAAATGCTGGAGTAACTCAGCAGGGCAGGCAGCATCTCTGGAGAGAAGGAATCGGTGACGTTTCAAGTTGAGACCCTTCTTCAATCTGGAGTCGAAATGTCACCCATTCCTTCTATCCATGGATGCTGCCTGACCCGATAAGCAAGAAGCTTGTTGGAGAGGAGGTGACAACTTGTGGTGAGTTTAGAGGGACAATGAAACAACCTCTGTTGATACCAGTCTGTACTGAGATTGGGCCTGCTGTGGACCCATTATTTAAAATCACGTCATACATGCTGCCACATCGACAAGGTAGAGTAATGGCTTGTATATACAAAGGGTACATATATACACTTATGCTAAGTTGCAAAACCTGGCTGCTGCACTTCCATAACTCTTCACGTTTGTACAGCAATTTTTCATTGCTTACGGTAAATGTAAGGCACACGCATACTTGGTTCTTGGTTACTTGGTCCTCCAAAATATTCCAACTGGAATTTAAACTGGAGGTGGTGAAGGGAGGGGTTTAGCCAGAGAGGGTTATTGGGAAGAAAGTGCCATTTTAAATTTAATTGCATCTGGCTGGGCAACCGTGGCTTGGTGGAGATTATTCCATGCTTCAATAGTGCGTGGAAAGAACGAATTGCTGTACACATCTCTTTGAGGCTGGGACCACAAATTGGACCGAATGCCCTCGTCTGCTCCTAATTGGTTTGGGGTTGGTGTAGGTCTTGTGATCTATGTCTAGCTGACCATTTAACATTTTGTAAAAACAGGTCAAACGGTGAGCTTCACGTCTGTCTTGGAGAGGGTTCCAGCCCGCCCAGAGAATTCAGAAGTTTGGTGTAATGTATACATTACATTAGGTATATATTACAGTAGGCAAATAACCAGAAACAAATCCAAAGCCCTCACATTATGTGGAGAGACTCTGAACAATAAAAGAGAAACATTTATTTTTCTTACTAAGTTTATCCAAGCAATTCATACAGTGTCCAGGGTGGCAAAAATAACTCTGATTTTTACTGATTTTTTTTTCTTCAATGCCTAAACAGCAAGCTGAATCCAAGATTGCACGCACATCACTCTAGTTTAGTTTAGTTTGGCGATACAGCACGGAAACAGGCCCTTCGGCCCACCGAGTCCATGCCAACCAGCGATCTCCGCACACTAACACTATCCTACACACACTCGGGACAATTTACAATTATACCAAGCCAATTAACCTACAAATCTATGCGTCTTAGCGAGGAAACTGGAGATCCCGGAGAAAACTCATGCAGGTCACGGGGAGAATGTACAAACTCCGAGCGACAAGCACCCTTACACAGCATCGAAGCAAGGTGTTTGGCACTGTCACGGGCCTGTCCCACTTGGGCCATTTTTCAGCGGACTGCCGGCGACTGTCAAGTTGCCAGCACTCGTCTGAAAAAAGGCGACTGTAGGAGTGGAACACACAAACACACACACACACACACACACACACATCTTAAAGGCGAGGGCCAGGGCCAGGGCCAGGGCAAGCGGGGGAGACTATCTGAAATTCCCACATGAAATTCCCTTGGTACAAAGCCAAGGTGATACAGACACACACCGCGATGAACAGGAAGGTTGGCGCTCTAATGAAGACGGCTAGCACAGTGTATGGGTGGTCCTTTAAAAGAGGAGGGCGGGGGGGAGGGGTGGAGAAGTGAGGAGAAGGAGTGGAGACAACTTTTAAGAAGCCATACAACTTTCAATAGACCAGAGATACACAGCTGTGAGGTTCGGCGGCCATTTAACATTACCAGTCGGTTATCCTTGGTTCTGAAAACTCGTGCTTACTTTTTTATTCCGCAATGAGCCAATGAAAATGCCCGGTCAGCAAAAGCGATGAACTAAAACTACCTACGACTACCCACAACTACATGGCGACCCCACTACAACTGCACCAACGACTGCAGGATTATCGATTAACTCCATGGTGACCATTTTTAGGTCGCAGAAAAATGTTCTGCGACCTTAACTGTAAGATTCACTGCTTTCAGGAGAGTGAAAAGTAACATTTCACAGGGGAAATAGGTAAATAGGAAATATGGAAGAGTTCCGACCACCGGCCTGCGGCCTACATCATCTGGAAGCCGCGGTCTCTGGTAGGGAAGCACCGATTTGGGACTTACCTTCCGGAAGAGAGGACCGGTACATCTGCCCGCCCCGACCACGGGGGAACAATGGAGGAGGACTGACTGTACTTTGTGCCTCCCACCACAGTGAAGAATGATGTGGTGGATGTTTGCGTTAAATTTTATTGTGTAATGTCCGTTCTTTTTTTTGTACCGCTGTTGGAAAATTAATTTCTCTCCACTTTATTGTGTATGTGATTAATAAATCTGATTGATTGATTGATTGATTGAAGTGTGAGAGTGAAAATTGATTGAAGTGCGATAGATATGAAAATGTGAAAACATTGCAAGTTCTGCTTTGCCTTAATGTGGGCCATGATATGGTTCAGCTGCTAGCTGCCTCACCAATGATATGCCTTGAGATAAGACATTTTACTTTGGAGTCACGTGAGTGACTATGCGAAGAAGGCCGTCAGCCCGCATGCGCGTCACTTTCGTCTAACGCATCGCACAACGACTGACTGGCAGGCGCGTCGCTCCTTACCAGCGGTAAGTTTAAAATCCTCAGGTAAGTGTTTAAACTTTCTCTGAGGTCGTTTCTCTTGGTTCAGTAATTCTTGCCAACAGACAGGTGCGAACCTTTTGAGAAGAATGTCGAAGGTGAAGAGACAGTCTGCGGGGAAACCAGCTACTGAAGACCGCGGGAGTGCGGGTAGTGGGCGCCTGTCGATTTCGCCTTCCGGGTCGCTGACGGTGGAGCCAGCGACACATCAGACTTGGTGCCGGGGGATAGCACCTTGGCAATCCAGCTTGGGCAGATAGCCACTAAAAAGTCTGTCGGGCCCGTTGACCCAGAGGAGTCAGGCCAGGAGGGTTCCCCTCCTTCATTGGGTAGCGTCTGCGGACGTCTAACCCACATGGAGCACCTGATGGAGAGGTTGCTCCAAAATGATATGCTCCAAAGGAGGGAGCTATCTCAGCGCGGGTCTCCTCGGGGGCCCGCAGCAGCGGCACCTGTTTCAGGGCAGCACAATGTCTCCCTCTCTGAGGAGGGGAGCATACGGGGTCAGTTCCTGACTGACTCAGAGTTTGGTGGTATAGCTGGTGAGCATACCCTGAGGTATGAAGGGCATGAATCAGAAGTGCCAGTAATGGCATCAGCATTTGCCATCCCGTCACAATCAGGGTAAGCTCTGGATGAGGACGTAGCCATGAGCATCAACTACCTGGCCTCTCACCAGCTCCAAGACCTGGCCATGGAGGAGACTACTAATAAGTATCACACTCCTGCCAACTGTGCTTCATTGAATGTGCCAGCCGTTAATCACGCCATCTGGGGTTACATTGGAGGGGGCGTCAGAGCCCAGGAGGTGAAGCTGGAAAAAATATTAAAATTGCTCACCTCAGGCATCACGGCCTTTGCCAGGTCAGTGGATGGGGATCCCGTATCTGACATACAACAGGACGCCATGGCATTTATGTGCAATGCACATTTCGAAATTAATTACCTACAGAAAAATGCCATCCGTCCTGCACTGAACCCCAAATTTGCTGCACTGTGTAAGGCCAGCAATGTTCAACCACCAAATTACCTGTTCGGAGAAGACCTGCCTAAACAGGTCAGGGAGTTGGACGATGAGGCAAAGACGGTACGGCTAATGAAAGTCCTGACAACACCCAGGGTCTCATCGTACCGGCGTCGGCACCGCTACGCTCCCTTCAACACCAGACGGTTCACTGGAACTGGTGGGAGAGCCGAACAATTGGCACAGAGGTCTTTTTTAGACCAAGGCCCTCGCCGGCCCAATTCCAAGATGCGCGGTGGGCACCCGCCATCAGTCCTACCCCCCAAACCTCTGGGGTGGAAACAAACACCATACCACCAGTAACTACCAGGGTAGGTGAATCTAGTTCCTTGCGGAACACATTATGCATGGATCAGTTACAATTTGGGGGAAGATGGCGGTGCTGGCTTAACAACTGCGGCCCGCCTGCAGTCTGTCTGTTATTTTCTTTTTTGTGTTCCTTTGTCCTGTTTTGCGTGGGTGGGAGAAACATGTCCTTGGTCTCTTCCTTCGGGGGCAGTGCGACTTTTTTTGTCGTATTCCCCATCTTCGTCTCCGTCTGCGCCGGGGCCTAATGCGGAGCTGGTCGCCTCAGGGCTGTTCCAGCAGCAGCGGCGACCCGACTTGGCCCCGGAGCAGTTCCAGCGGCAGCAGTAGCGGCGACCCGACTCGAACTTGGAGCTGTGACGGCGGTAACGGCAGCAGCAGCGGCGACGCGACTCGGCCCCGGAGCTGTTCCAGCGGCAGCAGCAGCGGCGACGCGACTTGACCTCGGCCGCGGGCCCGGTGGACTCACTTCAGTAGACCTATGCGGTTGCCAGCAGCGGCTATTGCTGAATTACAATGGTGGGTAACGAATATTCGGGATTGCTCCAGTAAAATGTTGGTCGATCAGTTATTTTACAAACTGATGCAAGTGCCCTAGGATGGGGAGCTACAAATACCATCTCTAGCTGCGGTTATAGATGGAATGTGAAGCAGTTATTAATTCTTCAGCAACATGGTATTAACTACTTAGAGTTGTTGGGAGCACTATGGTCTAAAGGCTTATTGCAGCAATATGCAACATGTGCATGTTCAACTTCAGATTGACAACACTACAGATGGTGGCATATGTTAATCACATGGGTGAAATCACGTCTGTATCTTGTGATGAATTGGCTAACCTTATCTGGCACTGGTGTATTATGAGAAACATTTGGGTTTCAGCCATCTACCTACCAGGTAGATACAACATGGTGGCGGACACCAGATCACGGAATTTTAATGACAACACAGAATGGATGTTGAATCATGAAGGGTTTAACGACATTGTCACCCGGTATGGCGTACCGGATATTGATTTATTCGCATCCAGACTAAATCACCAGTTACTCAAATATGTATCATGGGAACCAGACCCAGGGGCAGTGGCAGTAGATGCATTCTCGCTACACTGGGGAGGAATGTTTTTGTATGCTTTCCCCCCATTTTGCCTCATCAGTCGGTGTTTCGCTAAAATCAAGCAAGACTATTCCACAGACATTTTAGTAGTGTCTGACTGGCCTACACAGCCTTTGTTCCCACTAGTCCTGGGAATGATAACACAGCTTTTGATGGCTGTCCCCAAAAGCAGAAATCTGCTGGTTCACCCAGTGGCTGGGGGAAACCATCCACTACATGACCAAATCAATTTATTGGTTTGCAGATTCTGAGGAGACCATACCTGGGGCTCGGACTATCAGAATGTACGGTGGATGTGATCACTGCGGCCTGGAGGGATAGTACTAAGAAACAGTACATCTCTCATATCACGAAATGGGAGATGTTCTGTTCACTCACGGACATAACGTATGACACAGCACAAATAACGGATGTGTTGGAATATCTATCAACCCTCTACTTTGATCATAAACTGAGTTATAGTGCCAGGAGTGCATTATCGTCATACTTAGTGCTGGAATCGGGACACCACTCTGTAGGAACTCACCATTTAATGACAAGGTTTATGAAGGGTAATTTAAACTCTATACCACCCAGGCCCCGGTACACAGAGATATGGGATGAGCATGCTGCTTCACCAGTGGGCTCCAGCTTCATCCCTGCCTTCATTCCAACTCACTCTCAAGGTGGTCATGCTCATGGTGCTGGTCTCAGCTCAACGGGTCCAGACGTTACAGAAACTGCGACTGGACAGCATGGTTTCATCTGTTAATAATAGAACCTTTTTAGTTTATGATCTAATCAAGCAGAGCAGACCGGGGGTGTCAGGGCTCAAACTAGTGTTCTTGGCATACCCCATGGACCCACGGTTGTGTGTAGTTACACACATACTACAGTACATCAAATTCACCAAGAGCCTCAGAGGCTCCGAATCATCTGTACTCATAAGTTACAAAAAACCTTATAATAAGGTATCAGTGCAAACCATTTCAAGATGGTTAAAAGAGGTCCTGGCATGTGCAGGTGTGGACACTGACATTTTCAAATCTCACTCCGCCAGGGCTGCATCTACGTCAGCAGCGAGGGCAATAGACGTCCCTCTCGACTACATCCTAGCGGCTGCAGGATGGTCCAATGAACAAACATTCCAAAGGTTTTACAATAAACCAATTGCTGGACCGGGGGCTTTTGACAGTTCCATATTAGATTCTGTTTTATAGTTCCCCCCCAGGATGAGAGGGGTCACTATTATTTTTCTTTAATGATTAAAACAACAGCATTTTTTTTAAAAACTGTCATGTCTGAATGCATTAATCACTTTCACTCATCCATGGTCAATTGATGCAGTGTATGACGCTTGGACTCGCATCCACGGCATGAAATCACAGAGCTTTGAAATCTTCATGTAGTCACTCACGTGACTCCGAAGTAAAATAGTAAGATTAAATGAAAACTTACCAGTTTGAAGTTTGATCTTTATTTTATGAGGGGTTACAATGAGCGATTACGTGCCCTCCGCTCCCAACCCTCGTATCATAAAGGTAATCTGGTAGTTCGAGTCTTCTCTAATCTTACTATGTTCAGTTCAACAACTTATCTGTGATTTCACACCGCTGCTTTGAAGATTGACGCGAATGCGGGCTGACGGCCTTCTTCACGTAATCGCACATCGTAACTCCTCATAAAATAAAGATCAAACTTCAAACTGTTAAGTTCTCATTTAATTTTACTTTTAAACTTGCTTGAATCCTTAGGTGGGTATAAATAATCTCTTAAATGGATATAAATAATCTTGAGGCACTATTTCATAAAGCAGCACGTCAGTTATTCTTGATATCCTAGCCAATATTTATCCTTTAATCAGCATCATAAAAAGTATCATTGTTTCTTGGTTGTTTATGGGAACTTGCTGAATGAAATTTGGATTGGGCATAGTTCCTTCATTATAACATTGACTAAAGTTCATCATGGGTATAAAGTACACGGGGGACTCCTGACTGTGAGCTGAATGGTTCAACAGAGATGCTAATGTTTTTTGCTTTAGACACAAAAATGCTGGAGTAACTCAGCCGGACAGGCAGCATCTCTGGAGAGAAGGAATGGGTGATATTTCGGGTCGAGACCCTTCTTCAGGCCATTCTTTTTTGATCACGACCTGAAATGATCTTTCACTGTTAATTGGCCCACTAGTTCCTTCACAGAACTGCTTTACAGAACCAAACTTGTGTTAACTGATCATGGAGAATAAAATCTCACTATCATGTCTCATGTATTATGGTACGTACATAAGGCATGCAGCCCATTGTTCCTGAGTTCTTTAACCTGTTCACTGCCAAGTTCTTCTTCATCGTTGGCCATGACCCAAGTATACAGAACAGGTTAAGAACAACCACTTTAGCTAATTTAACGTCTGAAGAAGGGTCTCGACCGAAATGTCACCGATTCCTTCTCTCCAGAGATGCTGCCTGTCCTGCTGAGTTTCTCCAGCATTTTGTGTCTGTCTTTACGTTAACTAATTCTTGTGTTCTGTTACTTTGCTTTGCAATGTTTTCTCACTCTTGAATGGACACTCATATTCTTGCATGAATGCAATCATAGTTTTAAAGCCATTTCTGAATTTTCTTCTGTTATTTTAGCAGCCAGTTCATTCCATATCATGACAAATCTACAGGATTAAAAGTCTCCCTATGTTCCCTCTCATTTTTTTCAAATTGGCTTAAGTTTATGCTCTCTGGTCTCAGTGGACACCATTTAACCTTATTAAGCCTCTCATTATCCTGCTCAACTTTTCTACCACCTTCTGCGGCCAATCGCTTACACCAAGGGTACGAATAAGCACCAATCTCTGCACTCAGTATCTGAGGTAAATTTCCATGGTATCAGATTTCTCTCAGCCTGCCAAAATGTAAGCTATGATACAAAATTCTAATTGTAAATTACATAAAATTCTTAAGGGATTGGACGAGCTAGATGCAGGAAAAATGTTCCCCACGTTGGGGGAGTCCAGAACCAGGGGTCACAGTTTAAGAATAAGGTGTAGGCCATTTAGAACTGAGATGAGGAAAAACTTTTTCAGCCAGTGAGTTGTGAGTCTCTGGAATTCTCTGCCACAGAAGGCAGTGGAGGCCAATTCACTGGATGTTTTCAAGAGAGAGTTAGATATTGTTCTTAGGCTTAACGGAATCAAGGTATTGGCCTGTCTAAAGTCTTAACATTACATTACATGAAGAAGGGTCTCGACCCGAAACGTTGCCTATTCCTTCGCTCCTTAGATGCTGCCTCACCCTGCTTAGTTTCTCCAGCATTTTTGTCTACCTTCGATTTTCCCAGCATCTGCAGTTCTTTCTTATACTTCACATTACATGCCATTAAATTAGACTTTGACTTCTGATTTAAAAAACGTTACAGAAAGGATTGAATTTTCATTATGGGTTACTGGCCTGAAAAGTTAGTTATTAAATGCTTTAAGTCCCCTGTGGGTACACAAAAAGCTGGAGAAACTCAGCGGGTGCAGCAGCATCTAAGGAGCGAAGGAGATAGGCGACGTTTCGGGTCGAGACCCTTCCCCAGTCTGAAGAAGGGTGTCGACCCGAAACGTCGCCTATCTCCTTCGCTCCTTAGATGCTGCTGCACCTGCTGAGTTTCTCCAGCTTTTTGTGTAACCCTCAATTCTCCAGCATCTGCAGTTCCTTCTTTAACACTTTAATTCCCCTTCCCACACTAACCTTTCTGTCCATGCCCTCCTCCACTGTCAAGAGTGAGGACAAATGCAAATTGGAGGAACAGCACCTTATATTTCATTTGGGCAATGGTATGAATATTGATTTCTCTAACTTCATCCTTGCTTTGCCTCTCTCTCCATCCCTTCCCCACCCATTTTGTACCAGCTTCAAACTCATCTTGTTGAGTCTCATTGTCTGTAACTTGTTCTCACCTTGTCAACAGTTAACAATGGCCTGCTTCCTTTATTATTGTCACTTTTTTGCTTATCTTTCATTCATTTGTTCTATATCTATCTATATCACTGCCTCTATCTCTCGTTTCTCTTTCTCCTGACTCTGTCTGAAGTAGAGTCTCAACCCGAAACGTAACCTGTTCCTTTTCTCCACAGATGCTGTCTGACCCACTGAGTATTTCCACCTATTTTGTTTATGCTTTCAAACCTGATCTTCTCATTGTAAAGCAATGGTGCCTCAAATAATCTTTATCTTGAAGTGCAATTCACTTTAAAAATAAAAACAAGTTGAAAGAGATGTTTTACCTTGGACTTCATTGCTTCTTGTCCAGAAAAATTGCTCTATAGTGGATAAAAAAACATAGCACCAATAAAGAGGAGCAGCTGGAGACCCAGCTGCCGCTGCTGATTCATGCCTAAGTCAGGAGGGTGAGGTTTCAAGCTCTGTGACAAAGGTTTGCGTGGGTGATCTAGGCTGGCACTTCCTTGCTACATCGTTAAAATTGCTGCCTTTAAGGATAAGGCAGAAAACTGGTTTTGCTGTCTTCTAAATTAGTTGTGTAAAAAAACCCAGAAGGTTATTTTGAAGGAAAGGAGGGAATTCTCTGTTCCCCGGCCAACAACTCTCCATCAAACAATAGATATTGAACAAAGAAACAGACACAACAAGTTGAATGGTCTATTTATACTCCTATGTCCTTCTTAAATAGGCCGTTGGCATAAAGGATGGCTTGCTTCCACTCTGATTTCCTGGCTTTGGGGTAGGTGATGTAAATAGATTGAGAGATTGTGAGTAGACAAAAGTGCTGGAGAAACTCAGCGGGCGCAGCAGCATCTATGGTGCGAAGGAAATAGGCAACGTTTCGGGCCGAAACCCTTCTTCAGACTGGAGAGATTGTGAGGTTGGATGCGGCTTCTGCAACTTCCCAATGAGTAGTGCTCCACACCATCCCAACACGTGTTTCCGCTTTTAGAGTTCATGAGCCAGAGGTTCCCCTCAATCAGTCGGGCTTTTCTCTCAGGAAGCTCCGAGCGCTTCTGAGAATCTTATTCTCTTTCTGCCTTGTAATCTCCTTGCATGACTGAACTCAGAATGAAGTGTCTGTTCTGGGAGGATGAGGCTAACTCTATGTGGCCAACATAACACTCTGGATGTTAGCCTGGGAGAGGATGCACTGAGATCAGGGTACTTATCTTTACAATTAATTTGGAGTATCTGTGAAGACAGCAATAATTTTCTCATGTTTACACCGAAGATAGACACAAAATGCTCAACAAACCCAGTGGGACATCTCTGGAGAGAAGGAATGGATGGCATTTCTGGTCGAGACCCTTCTTCAGACTGAGAGTAGGGGAAAGGGAAACAAGAGATATAGACGGCGATATAGAGAGATATGGAACAAAGAAGTGATAGTTATGCAAAAAAGTAACAATGGTCAAGGAAGCAATCCATTGTTAGCTATGCACTAGGTGAAAATTAGTTTCTACTCATCCATTTCTACTATAAATTCCGGTGCGGGGAAAATATTAAAATCCTAAGGTAAATATGTTCCGCATTGCTTATGGGTTGGCGTTATTATAATTTAGAGTGGCCAATTAAATTGCTGATTTGCACGCCTTTGGGATGTGGGAGGAAGCTGGATCTTGCATGGGAAACCCATGCGATCACAGGGTGATTGAGCCAACACCACGCATTTGACAGCACTAAAGGTCAGAAATGAACTTGGGTCTCTGGAGTTATGAGGCAGCAGCTCTACAAGCTGAATATTGTTCTGCCCATCTCTCTCGTTCGCCCACTTATTTTTCCTGTAATAGATTCTCCCTCATTTGTTCATCAACTCCTCCTGATTCCTCTGTCACCCACCTCGACGAGGAATAATTTACAATAGCCGATAGAATGGTCTTGGAGGGGAGGATGCTCCTTAAACTGCGGAGCATCTTGAACAATACAGCTCACCCCCTCCATGATACATTGGTCAATCTGAGGAGCACCTTCAGCAACAGACTGGTACCACCAAGATGCAGCACAGAACGCCACAGGAGAGCCTCCTTCCCTGTGGCGATCAAACTGTACAACTCCTCCCCCTTCTGCCGTGGGGTAGACTGACTCCCCTTCCCCCCTCCACGCCCTCTCCAAACTTTGCACATCCCCAATCCCGGAATTTCCATTCATCACTTTAATTTCATGTTTCATGTATCTCGTTGAGTTTTATGACTGCTGGCAGACAAATTTCCTTCCTGGGATGAACGAAGTTCCATCGCATCGTATTGTATCATAATCAACGCATGTTGACATGGTGGAGGAAACATGCAAACTCGACAGAGACTGTAATCAAGATCAGAATTGCAATTAGGGTCACTGAGACCGTGCAGCAACAGGCCAAAATGTTTCTCATTATTAGACACAGGCACCTGGTCCTCTGTCGGCTGATGATTAGCACGGTGTATTGAAATATTTCACCATATTAACCGTGTGGTGTAAGACGTTATTCTACTACGTTATCTCATCCTGTGCCCAGAAGCACTGCCCAGTTATCATAGTTCACCACAGCAAAGAAAGAAAACACCACGTGCATTTAAAAAGTGAAGCACCCCAGGATGACATAATCAGAGGATGATTGAAATCAATTTGTTGAACAAAGTACTGAGATGTCACCAAATACTTGATGAAAGGTTTCAAGGATAGTACTCAGCAGAAGCAGAGGTGGAATGTAGACATTTGGTCATAGTGCCTAGGGAACTGAAGTCACAACTGGCAATGTTGAGGTGGAATTTGAGGTAGAATATTGAGGTAGAATGTTGCCTGGGTTTCAACAGCTAAGTTACAGAGATAGGTTGAATAAGTTAGGTCTTTATTCTCTGGAGCGCAGAAGGTTAAGGGGGGACTTGATAGAGGTCTTTAAAATGATGAGAGGGATAGACAGAGTTGATGTGGACAAGCTTTTCCCTTTGAGAATAGGGAAGATTCAAACAAGAGGACATGACTTTAGAATTAAGGGACAGAAGTTTAGGGGTAACATGAGGGGGAACTTCTTTACTCAGAGAGTGGTAGCGGTGTGGAATGAGCTTCCAGTGGAAGTGGTGGCGGCAGGTTCGTTGGTATCATTCAAAAATAAATTGGATAGGCATATGGATGAGAAGGGTATGGAGGGTTATGGTATGAGTGCAGGCAGGTGGGACTAAGGGAAAAAAGTTGTTAGGCACGGACTTGAAGGGCCGAGATGGCCTGTTTCCGTGCTGTAATTGTTATATGGTTATATGGAAGAGATGGGGGGGGGGTGGGTACAGAGAACAAGAGGCTCGAATTAGAGAAGTACAGAGATTTCAAAGGGTATGAGATGGTGATAGAGCTAATGTAGTTCCTGTATATGGACAGAGGCGTTTGAATAAAACTATATGAATTTTGCATTTAAGGTAATGCCTTTGAGGTGATGGGTAGAGAGAGGGAAGCTGAGTGGAATGTGATCTTAACTTAATGGATCGAGTTAGATGGGGCTTGGTGGTCGCATGGGAGTGGGTTGACTCTGAGAGCACTGGAACTTTAAAATCAAGTGGTGACAATGTCAAGATTATGGGGTTTAATTACAGTTGTGTGGAAGCAGGGTAAAGAAAGCTAATGTCTTTGAGGTGGTGTGTAGCAAGGAACTGCAGATGCCGGCTTACACTGAAGATACACACAAATTGCAAGCAGATGTTCTCTACATCCCAAACAACACCTTAAAGATAGACACTAAATGCTGCAGCAACTCAACAGGACAGGCAGCCACCTCTGGAGAAAAGGAAAAGGTGACATTTCGGGTAAGAGTCTGAGGACGGATTCTGACCTGAAACGTCACCTATTCCTTTTCTCCAGAGATGCTGCCTGACTTGCTGAGTTACTCCAGCATTTAGTGTCTATCTTTGAGGTGGTGTTTGGGATGTAGAGAACATATGCTTGCAATTTCAAGTTTTGTCCCGATCTCTCATTCGCTTAGGGCGTATCCTGTTCCTCCAAGCTATCCCATCGTGGCCCCTGAACTTTTTATTTTTCTTTGTACATTCTCTGTAGCTGTAACACTGTATTCTGCAGTCTGTTGCCTTTCTCCTTATGCACAATCTGAAGTACTCATGTATATAAGGAACTGTTGATGGTGGTTTAACCGAAGATAGACACAAAAAGCCAGAGTAACTCAGCGGGTCAGATAACATCTCTGGAGAAAAGGAATAGGTAACGTTTCGAGTCGAGACCCTTCTTCAGACTGAGAGTCAGGGGAAAGGGAAACAAGAGATATAGATGGTGAAATAGAGAGATATAGAACAAATTCAAATTAAAGGGCATGCTTTGAGAAAGGAGGTGAGGAGGAACTTCTTTAGTCAGAAGGTAGTTAATCTGTGGAACTCAATGCCACAGAGGGATGTGGAGGCCAAGTCAGTGGATATTTTTAAGGCAGAGATAGACAAATTCTTGATTCAAATGGGTGTTAAGGGTTATGGGGAGAAGGCAGGAAAATGGTATTGGGAGGCAGAGATCAGCCGTGATCGAATGGCGGAGTAGACTCGATGGGCCGAATGGTCTAATTCTACTCCAATAACTTGTGAAGTGAAATGAATGAAAGTTAATGATTTTTTGTTTGTTGTATGGTGTTTCACACTTGCTTTTTATTCTTATATTCTGCTCTAAATAAACAAACAAATAAATAAATAAATAAATAAATAAATGAGCAGAAATCGGCAGTGATCAAGGAAAGGTGGAGCCCACAATGGGCTGTAGCGTAGAGCCCGATTGTCCTCAAAACAATTTTTTCACTAGATCAAGATGTATGTGACAAGAATAAAGCAATTGCCAAGTCTGTCAATTAGGGTGCAGAAAAGAATTAAACCATATTTTTGTGCTCGTTATATTTTCGCATATCAGCTACACAACATACTGTTTAATTGTGGAGCAGCAGGAACACCATTCTGTCCATTGGATGGAATCACTCTTTAACTCAGCATGTCAGAACGTCACATTTTTATTTCAAACTAACTTAAAGGAGTTTCCCACTTAAACGAAACCATTAGGATTCAAAGCAATAGATTTTTCCAGCGGAGACGATTTAGTAATTTCATCCTACTGTGAGATATGATTGATTCTAATGGGTGGTTGCTAGGTAGCAAAATGAAACCATAACTGTCATCACAAATGTTGGCTCATAGCTTTGCTAATCTGATACAGTTGCTATGATGTTATTTCCAATTATTATGTCAGGCATCAAATTGTCCTTAATGAAAACCGATTTTTAAGACTGATAACATGGAGTAGTAACACCGGCAACTTATTGGTGGTGGACAAAAATGCTGGAGAAACTCAGCGGGTGAGGCAACATCTATGGAGCGAAGGAATAGATGCTGTCTCACCCGCTGAGTTTCTCCAGCATTTTTTGTCTACCTTTGACTTTCCAGCATCTGCATTTCCTTCTCAAACGCCAGAAAGTTATTTTTCCTTGGGCATTTCTCCGCTGGATTTATGCATGCAGGGAGTGACTGCTCATAACTTTTCAGTAGTTTAATTTATAATGCCACTCAGAACCCACAACAAAAGTTAGGATCCACCTAGTTATTTTAATGTAGAAACCTTTTGAGTTATTTCTCAGAGGTGAAATCAGACCGAATAATTGTCCATTGAGACAAGATACAGATGCAAAGCGGAAGGCTATTGGAGAGGAGAAGCAGTTAACTGGAAGGATAATGGTATGAATTGGGGTGTGACAATGAGCAGCTATTGCAGTTGGAAGAAGGAGGAGGGGAATGCACAAGAGACCAGAGTTAGAGCGTTGAAAAACCGCGAAGAGAAAAAGAGGATCATAGAGCAAGATCAGACTGGTGAACAAGGATCGCATGAAAGATAAAGGAGAGAATCCATAAATTAGACACTTTAGAGAATAGGGGACAAAATAGGTCAGCAAAAACAAAAGCGGCAGGTGAGATCCCATTGTGTGGGATTGGATACAGGTGACAATTTATATTGAGCTGATGGATGCGATGGGGTTAATGTAATAATGTAATGAGTTAGAGGAGCAAATGAACGATGATATTAAGGTACAAATTAAGACACTTGGATCAGAGAGCTCAGTGTTGAAAAAGTCTCACGACCATGAATAGTCAATGAGAGCGGTGAAGGAATGTACTGAAAGATTGGTGCTAATGACAACGTTTGATGAGGTTATTTCAAATTTTACAGATGTAAGAATCAAACAAAATGGTTGTGTTCCAGTATTCAAATCTAGGAAGGAGATCACGCTTCAGAATTGATTTACTGCAAGTGTCAGAGGTCATTCTTCATTTATTGACAGAGATGTTCACTTGAGAGAAAATAGGGCTCAGAGGAAATTAAATTTAAGAACAAATAGCGTAAATAAGGAGAAGTGTTGGATGGTTTTATCAAAGATGTTATAACTACACACAAATGAAACAAACATCAACGTAAAGAGGCAACGTCAACTTGGTTTTGTGAGCGTTAAATCGTGTTTGACCAATTTATCAGAGTTCTTTCAAGAAGTAAATTGTTCTGCGGACAAAGGAGAACTGGTAGATGTACAACATAAAAAAATTAGAGAAGTTGCTTGATCAGGTGCCACATCAAACCTGAAGTCACAAATGTAAAATAATTACAATGCAGGAAAGAAGGGTAGCAAATTGCCTGCAGGGTTACAACACAGAACAACCATCAACAATGTGGCTCCTAATCAGGTGAGTATGTTTAATTGTACCACCCATAGTTAGAGGAGTGGATTCCATATTGTTGTTCAGTGACTGTAAGTTGTAGTCTTAAAAGAACAAAGTGGAGGAAAATAAATGTACAAGTTGTTTTATTTTGTGTGTGTGCCTATCTGAGTAAAGGCCAGAGTAGGGGTTTAGCAAAAAATAGCACAACATTTCCTCCCACACTGGCTAAGAGGAATCAAAGAAAAGGTAAAAAGGTGCCATCTTCTGATAACAGGAGTAGTGGGCCTTTGGCTTTAGTGCTGATTCTTAAGGGCCTGTCCCACCAGCATGCAACTCTATGCGATGAGCGCGACCTAACGTGGTCGCTTGAGCCGTCCGGCGTCGCGGGGCCGGTCCCACTTCGATCGCCGGAGCCGTGCGGAATTGTGCGGAGTTCGTCCCGACATCGTGCGGGGTTCCGAAAAACTGACCATGTTCAAAAATTCCGCGCGGCAACGGCTTGTCAGCTCGCAGTCGCCTCAACGCATTATACACCGTCTCGACGTCGTGCCTCCGTGACCCTCTATGTGTGTGGCTCCGTGGCCCTCTGTGTGTGTGCCTCTGTGCCCCTCTCTGTGTGCCCCTCTCTGTCCTGGCGAACTTACCTTTAAGACTTCGCTCCAAGTTCGCCTCACTTTGCGCCGCGTTGAGCCACTCACCCGACCTCCGCGCGGCCCTCGCTGCCGGTTTGGTTGCGCTTGCCGCATGCAGGCGCATGCTGTTGGGAACGGCCCTGTACAGGGGATCACCCGACCTCCGCGCGGCCCCCGCTTCTAGTTTGATCGAGCTCATCGAATGGAGTCGGATGCTGGTAGGACAGGCACTTTAATGCATTTACAGGCAATGAATACCCCAGAGGCATGGTTAGTAATGTTGCTGGCGACACAACTTTGATGGGGGAGGAGGAAATAAACTGTGATAAGGACCTAAGGAACTTGTATTCAGTCTGCAGGGGTGAGCTTGTGTATCTATCTGCTGGCTGTCAATTTAATTCTTCATCCCGCTCCCTCTCTGTCTGTTACAGTTTGAGGAACAAAATGTTATCTTCTGTTGGGGTACGTTGCATCCGTCTGGACTTTGAATATTGAAGTCTATAGTTTCAGGTAACTAGATTTAGGTATGTTACAAAACTTGAGCGGCACTGCAGTTCTGCCACTCCCTGTGTGCGTGACTTTGGCACCTTTCAGAGGGTTTAAAATGCCGTTTTTCGCCAGACAATTCAAGTCGATCCATCTCAGGAGATTTCGTCGCTAAAGAGAAATCGCTCGGACATTTGTTTTATGAAGGTATTTTTAAACTACGCTAGATCATATATTAGCTAGAGTAATTTAAAAATCATCTTCTAAAGCTGTGAGCGCCGACAATGGGAAGGATTTTACGTAGGGGAGAAAAGTAGCTACACAGTTTATTTTTACATAAAAACGTGGTTCTTAGGAAGCATTTTCATGTTGCGAAATGGGGACAAAAAAAATATACGAACCGGCAGTGTTTTTCCTGCCAACTGTGGGTTAAATTCACCGCAAACCGCAAGATTCCAATCCACCGCATTCCAATAAAACCCACTCGCAAGTTGATTTAAATGGCCATTAATTTACAGGAATCAAATACTAAATACTTCCATTTGGCCTATAAATTCATAAAAATGAGATTTAAAAGTCATGTTATGTTGTGAATTATTGTGTGAATGTTATTTGGACACGTAGGCAATTTAAAAATGTTTATCTTTTCTTAAGAAATGGGTAGATGTTTAGATCTAGTAATTTTGTAATTAGCTACAATTAGCTAACTAACTAATTATATGCTTTAATTTCAGGTCATCCAAGTAAGATTGTTTCATATTTGTTTCAGAATGCTTCAATCCATAATAACTGAAAATTTCATTTAGTTCTCTTAATTTATAAGAAAGTTATGGGCTTTTGACTGTCCTAGATCACCGCTTTTGAGTTAAGTCAATGGAAAGGCAATGGGGAACAAGATGCTAATTTACGAGTATGAAAATGGCCGTAACCTTTTTAATACTGAAGATATGAAAGTGAATTAGGTGTCAAATTAAACTTCTTTTTATGCTTTATCTGATGGGATAGATTGCAGACTTCATTTTTTAAATCTCAACATTTTGTAACATTGCTATTCGATTCCTGTCTGTATCAGTCCTCCATCTGTGATATTCATTTAGCTTGTATATTTATTTTTCCCCCTTTTATTGTTACTTATATGGGTGAAAAGGACATGCCCAGACTAGCCGGCCAAATATCTCTTCCTGCTCTGCTGTTTGCATCTTCCACATTATTTTGCCTATGTTCAAGCACTCTAATTGCTCATATTCACATTGACCAGATAACAAGGACACTCTGCTTATATCCTACCAGATATAATCCCTTTCCCACTTCCTTTCATCTGCTTGCCAGTTCTCATGAATGGTCTTTGACTTGAAATGTTAACTGTATTCTCTTTGCAGCCTTAGTTTATGAATGAGCTGCAGATGCTGGAAAATCGAAGGTAGACAAAAGTGCTGGAAAACTCAGCGAATGAGGCAGCATCTATGGAGCGAAGGAAATAGGCGACGTTTTGGGTCGAGACCCTTCTTCAGACTGATGTGAGGGTGGAGGAGGCGGGACGAATAAAGGAAGAGGTGGAGACAGTGGGCTGAGGGAGAGCTGGGAAGGGGAGGGGAAAGCAGGGACTAACTGAAATTGGAGGTCAATGTTCATACCACTGGGGTGTAAATTACCCAAGCAAAATATGAGGTGCTGCTCCTCCAATTTACGGTGGGCCTCACTCTGGCCACGGAGGAGGTCCCGAACCATCGCCTATTTCCTTAATTCCATAGATGCTGCCTCACTCGCTGAGTTTCTCCCGCATTTTTGTCTACCTTCTCTTTGCAGCCTGATCAGTGGAACTTAGTTTAGAGATGCAACATAGAAATAGGCCCTTCAGCCCACTGAGCTCCTACCGACTATTGATCATCCATTCACACTCGTTTGATCTCATCCTACTTTTGCATACACTCATGACATGCAAGTCCAAATTTACAGAGACCAATTAGCCTGCAGACCCGCATGTCTTTGGGATGTATGATGAAACTGGAGCACCTGGAGGAAACCCATGCAGTCCCGGGGAGAAATGTACAGAGTCCACACGCACAGCACCAATGTTAGGATAGAACGCAGGTCTCCGGTGCTGTGAGTATTTCCAGCATTTTCTGTTTTTATGAAAGGTTCAGTTCAGTTCAGTTTAGTTTATTGTCACGTCTATAGTTAGTTTATAGGTACAGTGAAAAGCGTTTGTTGCTTGCTAACCAGTCAGCAGAAAGACAATACATGACTACAATCGATCCATTACAGTGAATAGATAAGGGAATAACATTTAGTGCAAGGTAAAGCCAGCAATGTTCGATCAAGGATAGTCCGAGGGTCACCAATGAGGAAGATAGTCGTTCAGCAAGATCTGCAGTAATAATATTAATGTGGAAATGTGAAATGCAGAAAATAAAATAAATATTATTCAAGAAGTGAGAGATTGCAGATTTCTGGGATGTAAAAGATTTGGGTAAGTCTATGGTTCACGAAACATTGGCATGCATGTATAGTAAGTAATTAATAACTCAAATTAAATTTATCATTGAAGAAAGACACAAAGTGCTGGAGCTATTCTGCAGGTCGGGCAGCATCCCAGGAAAATATGGATAGGTGACGTTTCCGGTTAGGAACGTCCAGAATTCATATATTCTTCAATTTATTGGTTATTGCCAGGTGAATACTTAACAAAAATAGGATGGTTTTGCTTCAGGCTTACAGTGACTTGCAAAAGTATTCATACCCCTTGAACCTTTCCACATTTTGTCATGTTGCAACCACAAATGTAAATGTATTTTATTGGGATTTTATGTGATAGACCAAATCAAAGTGGTGCATAATTGTGAAGTGGAAGGAAAATAATACATGGTTTCCAAATTTTATTGCAAATAAAAAACTGAAAAATGTGGAAAAGTTCAAGGGGTATGAATACTTTTGCAAGCCACTGTATATGGTATTGGTGTGACTACATCCTGAGTTTGAGCTATAGTGTTTGAGTATAAATTTAAGGAAGAATGTTAATGTTGGAAACAGTTCAAAAAAGGATTAGTATACCTTCACCTGAAATAGGCAGATATCTTTGGGGAAAGGATTGGACACGCTAGGATGTACCTGCTTGAAATTAAAGCAGTGAGAATCACAATCCAAACTTATAGTATATTGAAGGGACTTGACAATGTGAATGCAGAGTGGATGCTTCCATGTGGGAGAATCTTGAATGAGGGCCGTCGATTTAAAATATGGGATTGCTCATTTATGATATGATGAGATATTTTTAAGGCAGAGATTGATAGATTCTTGATTAGTACGGGTGTCAGGGGCTATGGGGAGAAGACGGGACAATGGGGTTGGGAGGGAGAGGTAGATCAGCCATGATTGAATGGCGGAGTAGACTTGGGAGATTTCAGAGCTGCTAATGCCGGGGAATCCCAGCAAGGAGCAATTAGACAGACGCAGCTTTCAATATCTGTCAGGCTGCTGTAAACTATCAGGCTTCACAGAGCATTCTTGGAAATCTAGGACATGACTATTTAAATGGCTGAATGCCAGCAGTTAAAATCAGAATTAGTGGCAAAACTCAGCATGAGTAACTATGATCTTGAACATAGTGTCTGGAATGGAAGCAGTAACACTAAAAAATACCTCTAGCAAAAAATACAGAGCTATATTGAAAGAGCAGGGGAGGTGATTTGCCACACACAAACTGGAGGAACAGCATAGCATATTCTGTATGGGTTGCTTAAAACCTGACGGTATGAACATTGAATTATCCCATTTTAGGTAACTTACGAACATAAACACTTACACACACCCCTCCCTCGCCTCCACCTGTTTCCCCACTCTTTGAAGAAGCGTCTGAAGTATCTCGACCCTAAACATCACCCATTCCTTCTCTCCAGAGATGCTGCCTGTCCCGCAGAGTTTATCCAGCATTCCGTATCTATTGTCAGTGTAAACCTGCATCTGCAGGTCATTCCTTTCGGCTTGTACTCGCTGGAATTTAGAAGATTGAGGGGGGATCTTATAGAGACTTACAAAATTCTTAAGGGGTTGGACAGGCTCGATGCAGGAAGATTGTTCCCGATGTTGGGGAACTCCAGAACAAGGGGTCACAGTTTTAGGATAAGGGGGAAGTCTTTTAGGACCGAGATGAGAAAATCATGTTTCACACAGAGAGTGGTGAATCTGTGGAATTCTCTGCCACATAAGGTAGTTGAGGCCAGTTCATTGGCTATATTTAAGAGGGAGTTAGATGTGGCCCTTGTGGCTAAAGGGATCAGGGGGTATGGAGAGAAGGCAGGTACAGGATACTGATTTGGATGATCAGCCATGATCATATTGAATGGCGGTGCTGGCTCGAAGGGCCGAATGGCCTACTCCTGCACCTATTTTCTATGATTCTATGATTCCTACATAAAAGGTTTGGATGACAGCTTAAATCAAGAAGACATGGGTCAAACAGGTCAAATGTTACATGTCCATTGTGGTGAATAATGTGTTATAGAGTTATAGAGTTATCAAAAACTTCAGCCCACCTCGGGCAAGGTGATCTTTGTGACCATCTACACTAATCCCATTTGCTCACATTACGCTTGCTATGCTTTGTCTATCAAGTGCTTGTCTAAAAGCCTCTTAAACGCAGTAACTGCATCTGAATTCAACACCTTTTCTGGCAGCATGTTTCAGAAGATAACCACTCCTTGCGAAAAATATCATTTTTGTCTCAAATCCCTTTTAAAATTCTATCCTCTCACTTAATCCAATGTCTTCCTATTTATGATGCCCCCTATTATGGGGGAATGATTCTGATTACCTACATTATATTTGCCTCTTACAATTTTATATACTTCCATCAGGTCAGCCCTAGGGACAACAAACAAACTCAATTTCTCCCCGTAACTAAATTCCTCCAATCCAGGCAAGATTCTGGTGAATCTCCCCTGCACTCTCCATAGCTGCAAACCTACTCTTCTTGCACTGTGCCAGTTAAAACTGCAGAAAATACAGTCAAACCAGTTGTTGGCCAACACAATGCAACACCACATTCCCACTTTTATACCTTATGGCCTGAGCTATTAAGCCAAGCAAGTCTTATGCCTTGTTCATCATCTAGCTAGCTTGTTCATCATCATGTTAAAGAAGGAACTGCAGATGCTGGAGAATCGAGGGTTACACAAAAAGCTGGAGAAACTCAGCGGGTGCAGCAGCATCTAAGGAGCGAAGGAGATAGGCGACGTTTCGGGTCGAGACCAAGAAGGGTCTCGACCCGAAACGTCGCCTATCTCCTTCGCTCCTTTGTTCATCATCATGCCACTTTCGGTGAACTATGGTTCCGAACTTCAAGGGCCCTCTGTTCATCAACATTCCTGGGCACCGACCATGCACCACATAAGCATGAGGTCCATGGGACTTCCAAAAATCCTTCACTTTGTACATGTTGGGATTAAATTCCGTCTGGCAATACTCCACCCAACTTGCCATATCCTACCGTAGCCTCAGACAACCTTCTTTGCCATCCACAAGGCACCAATTTCACGTCATCCACAAAATTACCATTCTTCACATATGAGATGATCATATATATTACAAACGGCAAAGGCAGCGGCACCGATTCCTGAGGTGCACTAGTCACAGACTTCCAATCAGAGAGAACATCCTTCCACACTACCAATAAGCCAATGTTGAACCCATTTAACCAGCTTGCCTTCGATCCCATGTGTTTTAACCTTGCTGACTATTCGTAATCAGTGCCTGCCTTTCCAAATAAACATTAATCGATTCCCTTTGAATATTCTCTTTTAATTTCCCTACTGCTGACATATGGTTCACCAGCCTGTGGTTGGTTGCCAGGCTTTTCCCTGCTGCACTTCTGAAATAAAGAACAACAAAAGTCACAGAAGGCAGTGAAGGCCAAGTCACTGGATATTTTTAAGGCAGAGATTGATAGATTCTCGATTAGTACGGGTGTCAGGGGTTATCGGGAGAACGCAGGAGAATGGGGTTAGGATGGAGAGATTGATCAGCCATGGTTGAATGCAGAGGAGACTTGATGACCAAATGGCCTAATTCTGTTCTTATCACTTATGACCTAACCTCCAGTCCCTGCTACCTCACCTCTGACTAACAAAGAAGTAAAATTATCTTGTTTCCCATAGTAGGCACAGAATTTTTACAATGCAATTGATAAATGACCTGAAGGAATAAGGGAAGAGACTGGAGCAGGAAGAGAGCTAATCAGTTGTGATTGTGAAGACTTCTAGGAATTGGCTAGAGAGAGTCTTAAATGTGCATAAGATTACGGGAGCAGGTAGACAATGTGAAATTACATGACCAAGGGATAGTCATAAATATGGGTAGGCTCATATATATCTATACTTATAAAACTCTGATCTTGGATGTGTATTAATTTATGTGATGTTCATGTGCGATTCACATCTCCTTGAAAACACAAAGCGCTAACGGTGAAAATTTTACATATTCCGATAGAGATTTACACAGTGAAGTAAAACATCGCCTTATACAAAAATGTCATGCGTTACTTCTCGAGTTATTTATGAAAATGTTCAAAAACATCAAATAACTTAGATAAAAAATGAGCTGATGATGTCACAATGGGTCTGCTGCGCACTGTTTTCCAGGCGCTGCGAGTTACGTCACCCCCCCCCCCCCCCACCCTCCCGACTCGCAGTCATTTGGAGTCGTGGGCCCAGCAGCCCGCTCGCTCGCAGCCCACACGCCCGCCTGCTCCCCTCCTCCTCTTCCCCCTACTCCTATTCCCCCCTCCCCCTCCCCTCTCCTCCCTCCTCCCCTCCCTCCTCCTCTCCCCCCCACCTCCCCCCCTCCTCTCTCCCCCTCCTCTCTCCCTGCCTCCTCCCTCCCCCCTTCTCTCTCCCCCACCTTCTCTCTCACCTCTACTCTCTCACTCCCCTCCCCCCCCCTCTCCCAATCTACCCCCTCTCTCCCCCTCCTCTCTCTCCCCCTTCCTCCACTCTTCCCCCCCTCTCTCCCCCTCCTCTCGCTCCCCCTTCCCCCACTCTTCCCCCCCTCTCTCCCCCTCCTCTCTCTCCCCATCCCCCTCCCCCTCTGCCTCCCCTCTACCTCCCCCCTACCCCCCTCCACCCTCCCCCACTCCTATCCCCTCCACCTCCCTTCCCCCACTCAAGCCTGTTGTGCTGGCAGCTCACTCACTTACGGCTGGTGGGCTGGCAGTTGACTCACGGTTATTCCGTGAAATTCCATTTCAAGCAGGGTACAAGGTCACCAAATTTAAGTGCAGTTTCTTACCACTTCAAGCAGGGTGCAAGGCCCTAAATTCAAGTACAGTTTCATACCATTTCAATCAGTGTGCAAGGCCACTAAAGACAGTGAGTCGTGACCTCTTCCTCCTCCATCTTGCAGAGACTGAGCCAAACCATCTAGGTTTTATAGTCCCTCCCCTCTCCCATGAGAAAGGGTGTGGCCTTCATGGCATGATTGACAGGAGAGAGAGTCTCAACATTTTTTAAACGCTAATAACTCTTTTATTTTTACTCGATGGGAAAAATCTTCGGCACCTGATGAGCGAAGGGGCTGAGTAACATGGCCAAAAATCACAGCCGTACGTGGTAGCATTTTATCTAAAATCAATATAAAGCGCAAACAGGAAGTGGTCAAGACTAGATTTTTAATTATAAAGAAGGCAAGGCAACATTAATTAGGCAAGGGAACTTTAATTAAGCAACACAGCTTTACCATTTCTAAACCAAAGGCAACACAGCTTTATCATTTCCTAACCAAAGGCAACACAGCTTTAGCATTTCCAAACCAAAGGCAACACAGCTTTAGCGTTTCCAAACCAAAGGCAACACAAGCTTTAGCATTTCCAAACCAAAGGCAACACAGCTTTAGCATTTCCAAACCAAAGGCAACACAGCTTTAGCATTTCCAAACTATATTTTCAAATCACATTAAGGGCACTGACAGGTCAGTAAAATAACTCTCAGTTTAGTAGACATGTGTTCAGTGTTATTCACAGTTCAGACTAAGAGACGTAACCCTCTAGCTCCCCCATCTTGCAGAGACTGACTGAGGCACTCAACACTTCCGGGTTTTATAGTTCCTCCATAAGGAGTGGCCTTCAGGAGAGAGAATCTCTACATTTTTTAAACACTAATAACTCTTTTATTTTTAATCGACGGGAAAAAATTTCTTTTCTGCGCAGCAGAGGGAGACTCAGTGTAAGATGGCCAAAGATCACAGCCGTAAGTGGCAGCCTTTTTTCTAAAATCAATATACACAACAACAGGAAGTGGTCAAGATCAGACTTTTAGTAATATAGATTATAGGGCATGTCTAGTTTAAAATATGATGACTCTCATGCTATTTATTTAACACGATCTATATATCAATCAAACTCGAAAATTTATCTCACCAGAATCTAGTTTGGTTACAGTGGCTGTTTTATTTTTACAGTGAAATAAGATTTCAAACGTCAACTTTATGAAGCATAATTTCATTGTCATTGGCCACCTCAGATTTACCTCTATGCCTACTACTGAATCTTGCTTCACTTTTTCAGTACACTTGTTGGATCTCTTTTTATTTCTATGGTTAATATATTTTGGGCCATGTATCAGAATGAGATGAAGATTCTACATTGCACTCTTGGCTGTGGAAAGTAGTCTGTTTATTTTGGCTCAAGCTACAAAACGTGCAGTTATTCTTAAACCTGTAAATGCAATTCTGTGAATGAAACATACAAGTCAGATTCCAAAATGATTCCTAATGACAGGGTCAGTCTGGGGAATGGTCCAGACCCAGGACATCTTTTGTCCCTTTCCCATCCACAGATGCTGCCTGACCCACTGACTTTCTCCAGCAGTTTGTTATTTTGCTCAAGATTCCAGCATCTGCAGTCTCTTGTAACTCCTAATTCAGCTTGCTTTGTTTCTGCACTCAACTAAAGATACACAAATTCTTAGAATCAAAATATGTCACATCTTAAAGGATGACAGTTTCATCAAATTCTCACTCTACTCTTTTTTTTTAATCCTTGGGGTGATCCCTTTGAGCATGTCAGTAGAAACGCCTTTATCTCATCACATTTTTTCAAACAATCTCCAGTTATGATCTTAAGGTGGGAAACAGCAGCATATCCAGTGGTCATATTTATTTCCATGTGTATTTGGATTCATTATTGCCATGTGTTGAGAATGCTGATCCTATCCACTGAAAAGCTTTCTAATCTGACCAAGAAGGAAAGTTTGAAGTGAATAATATCAATTTGATATACCATTGCTGCTAATATTTTCCAATTTATGAGATAATATTTATGAGAAATTTTTTAGTGCATGAAGTATCTTCACCAGCCACTTCACCTGCTGTGATTTTATTTTCCCAATAGGTGTAAATTGGAGACATTTATTCAGCCAACCTTAAGTGCAGCAAAAAATCCTGCAGTTCTCCCATTAATGTGATATGGATGACATTTTGCAGTGGAAAACTTTATTTTAAAAACACTTGGTTTATAGGGAAAGGTAAATCATATTTGTATCATATTTATTTTAATGGACTTCTGCTCTGATCTGCAGTGCCACAAAATGTAGGAGAGGTTTTACAGATCACGGTTTGGATGATCTGCACAGAAAATTGCTTGCTGTCATTCACTGGACTCATGCACACTCCTTCATATGTCTCCATATTATTGACCAAGTTAGAGTGTCATTGCAGAGGTGACTTACTTAAGACGATTGATATGATTAAAGGATTTGACAGGATCAATAAGGAATAAATAAAAAGGAACTATTTTTCCAGGCATATTATATTTAGGTCAGTGGACGTCAACGTTAGGACCTATTTCCTACTACAAAAAAGTACGAGAAACCTAACCTCTCTCTCCAAGTCAATTGGGATTTTCAAAACTGATAAGGATATATTTTTGTGCAGGAAGGAACTGCAGATGTTGGTACAGAAGATAAACAAAATGCTGGAGTAACACAGCAGGACAAGCAGCATCTCTGGGGAGAAGGAATGGGTGACATTTCGGGTCGAGACCCTTCTTCAGACAGAAAAAAAGTCTGAAGAAGGGTCTCCACCTGAAACGTCACCCATTCCTTCTCTCCAGAGATGCTGCCTGTCTCGCTGAGTTACTCCAGCATTTTGTGTCCATCCAAGGAGAAACTTTATTTACGCACGGAAATTATAGATCCTTGAGCTATGGATAAATCGAGTTAAGATGCAGATTGGCTTAATAAACCAGCAAGGACCTGAATGGTCTCCACTTTATTTTATGTTCTTGCTGCACTGAAGCTGAACAATCATATTGACAAAGCTTAATGACATGTGCAATTTATTTTAATAGGTCAGGTCCCCTTAACTAGAAATGCAGTGCAATTATACTCCAGGATTAGTGGATGTCTCTATGTCTTGTTATGTGGATAATAGGGGCCAGCAAATAAATAGACAGAATTAGCTTGACATCTATTTAAACATGGAGTAAGGCATCCAAGATTTATTCACCAGATTATAATTTTAAAGAAAATATCAAAGCGAATTAAAGTAGTAGCAAATTGGCCGCACTCACTGTTTACTGTTCAATAAATAAATTGAGAGACACAGCTTGAAAACTGGCCCTTTGGCCCATAAGGTTCACACTGACCAACAACCACCCATTTATGCCAATCCTACACTAATCTAATCTAACTTTATTCTCTCTGAAGAAGGGTCTCAACCTGATACGTCAGTCTGGAGAAGGGTCTCGACGCGAAACGTCACCCATTCCTTCTCGCCAGTGATGCTGCCTGTCCTGCTGAGTTACTCCAACAATTTTTGGCTGTCTTCAGTGTAAACCGCAGTGACCATAGTCCCCTACACTCACTGAGTCAGTGTGTCAAACAAATTAATGAGCGGATGAACCAGAATTTCCTCCAGCTCAATGCAAATAAGACAGAAATTATTGTCCTTGGCCCCAAAAAAATAAGGCTAGAGATAAGTGCTCAACTGGACTCAATTGCATTGAAAACCACAGACAAAGCCAGAAACCTTGGTGTAGTTATAGACTCGGATTTGAATTTTAACAGCCATATAAAGACCATTACCAAATCTGCCGACTACCATCTAAAAAACATTGCAAGAATCAAGGGATTTCTGTCCAAAGAAGACACTGAAAAACTTGTTCATGCATATATCTTCAGTAGGTTAGATTATTGTAATAGTATCTTTACAGGTCTCAGTAAAAAAATCAATTAAACAACTGCAGCTTATCCAGAATGCCGCTGCCAGAGTCTTAACCAACACCAAGAAAATGGACCACATTACACCTGTCCTTAAATCTTTGCACTGGCTCCCTGTGTGTAAAAGGATAGATTTTAAAATTCTGTTACTGGCATACAAGGCTCTGAATGGTCTGGGTCCAAAATACATCTCTGACCTACTTGTTGTTTATGAGGCACCTAGACTCCTCAGGTCTTCGGGGACAGGTTTACTCCATGTTCCCAGGGTCAGAACAAAAAGGGCTGAAGCAGCGTTCAGTTTCTATGCTCCACACCTGTGGAACAGGCTCCCTGAACACCTGAGGTGTGCACAGACTGTAACCACATTTAAGTCAGGCCGAAAGACACTGTTGTTTGATGTAGCTTTTTCATGACCCAACATGCGGGTAATTTTAATCTTCTAGTTTTAACCCTTTTATGTGCTTTTAAAATCACCTTAATATTTTAGTGATTTTGTTTTACTATTCATGCAATTGGCTTATTGGCTATTCTGTTGTCCTGTGTTGTATTGTGGTTCTGCAATGTTTTTAAACTATGTTATTCTCTTGTTTCTTTTGTAAAGCACTATGAATTGCAGCTTGTATGAATGGTGCTATATAAATAAAGTTGCCTTGCCTAAACCAGCACGGGCAGGTTCCTTCCTGTTCTCTCCAGATCGTTATCAATGCTACCACTCACCTACACACCAGGTAATGTACAGCAGCCAATTAACCTATCAATCTACACGTCTTTGGTGGTGTAGTGGGAGTCTGAAGGACATGGAGGAAACCCATGTAGTCACTGCAAGAATGTTAAAACCACGCAGACAGCCCCGTGAGGTGTTGCCTGCGAGATGAAACCTGAGTCTCCAGCGGTTCTATAAGCTGCTGCACCACTGTGCCACGTCTAATAGAAATTTCACACAATAGAACATGCAGGAGAAGGTTGGCTAAGTTTCTCACAGCAAGGCTCGGTGAAGTGAAATATTCTTCAGTAGACACAAATAGCTGGAGTAACTCTGCAGATCAGACTGCATTCCTGGAGAAAAGGAAGAAGGGTCTCAAACCCAAAACGTCACATATTCCTTTTCTACAGAGATGATATCTGACGCTACTCCTGTCTAAACCAGCATCTGCAGTTCCTTCCTATACGTGAAATAATCTTCTGCTTTGCAAAGAAATCTCAATGGCTGGAGTGGAGGAAGAGAGAACCAATGTGCTCATAAAATGATGGATTGTCATCATCAACTGTTTAAGCTAGAACTGTCGCAGAGTTTCCCCCGATTCAAACTCAGAGAATTATGGTAATAGCCGCTCGTAGGTACTTGGGGCTCTTGTGGACATTTTTCAACATGTTGAAAAATTTTCACTAGTCTCCAGGAGCTTCCCAAGCACCTGCCGTTAGCGTTACGAGCCGCTAAGAGACGTCCCGAGCTCCGACGTACCCGCTTCGTGCTTACCACGAGTTTGATTTTTTTTTAAACTCGGGAGAGCTCTTGAATTAGCTCGTACAGTGGGACAGCCCCTTTATAAAGCCTCGTAGATTGATAAGGAAAATTGGCATGAAGAATGTTATTAACCATGAACGTATGAAACAGCAGAGAAGACCTGTGTACAACTTAACCTACATCTGCATGTATTCTTATATGCTCTTGAGTTTAATCTCTCTATACATGGTCAGTGGTAGGGATGAAATCATGCAAAACCCACTGTGATTGAAAGTTTCAACACTCTTCCATACAATTGGAATCCCGGTTCACTCCTGACCTCCTGTGTGGTGTCTGTGCTTTCTCCCTGCTCCTCTGGGAGCTCCAAGTCAAAGATGTGCAATTTGTTTGGTTAAATGGCCACTGTCAATTGTGACTTGTGTGCAAGTGGATGATAGAATCTGGGAACGAATTAATGGGAATGAATGGAGAATAAAAATATGATTAGTGTTGGATTTGTGTCAATGAGTGCATGACGGCTGGTGTGGACTCGTAAAGCCAAAGGACATTGTAAATAAGCAATTTACAAACTCTAAAAGTGTTCAACACATTTTAATGATAGCACAAGGTATTACATACATCCTCAAATACTGGCTACATTCTTCTAGTGAACCGTATCCAGGAAGGGGAGGGCGTTATGATTGATGTTAACTAGGCGGGGTTAATGGTACTGAGGTAACTATGTTATTGGTTGCATGCAAAACCATCTACAGACATGTTTCCATGTCGTACAACTCTATGATGCCCTACACAACTTTCTCATGAGATACCTCAGGGTAGTAAGTTTGGATATGTTACTCATCTGGAATAACCCAGAGATGAAGATATTTACAGCTGCAGGCACAGTAGTCCAGCTCCCTCTCTCCGCAGATAGACACAAAACGCTGTAGTAACTCAGCGGGACAGGCAGCATCTCTGGAGAGAAGGAACGCGTGACGCTTCGGACAGGTAGAGACCCGAAACGGCATCTCCACGGCACTTCAAACCGCCCTCTACCACCTCGACAACAGATACCTACGTGAGAATACTGTTCAGCATTTAACAACATATCCCCTCCAAACTGATCACCCAACTCATCGACCTGGGCATCAACCCCCCCCCCCCCCCCCCCCTCTGCAACTGGCTACTGGACTTTCGAACCAACAGACCCCAGTCTGTTAGATCAGACAACCACACCTCTTCAACACTCACCCTGAACACCGGCGTTCCACAGGGCTGTGTACTGAGCCCCCTCCTCTACTCCCTCTTCATCTACGACTGCACACCTGTACATGGTACTAACACCATCATCAAGTATGCAGATGATATAACGGTGATTGGCCTCATCAGCGACAACGGCCTATAGGGAGGAGGTTCAGCTCCTAGCAGCATGGTGCGCTGACAACAACCTGGCCCTTAACACCAAGACGACCAAGGAGCTCATTGTGGACTACAGAAGGTCTAGGGGTGGCACGCACACCCCCCATCCATATTAATGGGACGGAGGTAGAGCATGGTTCCAGGTTCAGGTTTCTGGGGGTCAACATCTCTGATGACCTCTTTTGGACCCACAATACCTCAACTCTGATCAAGAAGGCTCACCAGCATCTCTTCTTCCTGAGGAGACTAAAGAAGGTCCATCTGTCTCCTCAGATTCTGGTGAACTTCTACCGCTGCACCATCGAGAGCATCCTTACCAACTGTGTCACAGTATGGTATGGCAACTGCTCTGTCTCCGACCGGAAAGCACTGCAGAGGGTGGTGAAAACCGCCCAACGCATCACCGGTTCCACACTCCCCTCCATTGAGTCTGTCCAGAGCGAAGGGCGTGCAGCATCGTCAAGGACTGCTCTCACCCCAGCCACAGACTGTTTACCCTCCTCCCATCCGGGAGATGCTACAGGTCTTTCCGTTGCCGGACCAGCAAGTTCAGGAACAGCTTCTTCCCTGCGGCTGTTACACTAGTTAGCTCTGCACCTTGGTGATTGCCAGTCACAAGAATGAAATGTTGTTCCTTGCAGTCATACATTTAATAAAATAACAAAACACACAATAAACACAAATTAACATCCACCACAGTGAGTTCACCAAGCACCTCCTCACTGTGGTGGAAGGCAAAAGTCTTAAGTCTTTGTCTCTTCCCTCCTTGCTCTCCCTCTGCGCTGAGGCGATCCAGGCCTCCGATGTTGTGACCCCGCCGGGTGTTGGTAAGTCAGTCCCGCGGCTGAATCCAAGCTCCGCGAACGGGCCGGTTCAAAATCCGCGGCCCAGGATGGTTGAAGCTGCCGAAGCTGCCGCCCTCCAGTCCAACGGACAAAGCTGTTGCTGCGGGAGCTCCGGAAAAACAGGTCACCAACCTGTGGCCTGCGAGCTCCCGACAATGTCGTCTGCTGGTCCCGTGGCCGAACCTCCAAGGTCGGGCCGCCGTACCACCGGGACACGTCCTCAGCCCCGAGTCACGCCGTCACCGCCTCTGGAGCCCGCCACAGCCCCGAAGTCGGCCAGCCTCGCGCTGGTAAGTCCTGGCTGGCTCTGCCTCCGGAACCTTGGGCCGGTCGCAGTTGGAGGCCGCCAGCTCCGCCATTAGGCCTCAGCGCAGACGGAGATTGGGGATATGACAAAAAAAAAAGTTGCATCCCCCCCGAAGGAAGAGACTAAGACACGTTTCTCCCATCCATACACACCCTAATAACTCAAATTAACTGGCGAAAACAGGACAAGGACAACAAAAAAACCCAAAAAAAAACAGACGGACTGCAGACGAGCCGCAGCTGCTAGGGCAGCGCCGCCACTTCCGGATAATTTCGTTGTCTCTGTACTTGTACACTGCACAATGACAATAAAGTTTGAATCTGAATCTGAACTTATTCCTTCATTTCAATGAATGTAAGCTGTCTTCTTGAAACACATGAATTGCAGATTGGTCGAATGTGTTAATCATTGAACATCACTGTAAGTGGCCCTGGTGGTTTGATTGCTTGTGCTGTGAAATGTCCTGTGAAATTCTCGGTTTGTTATCAGCACTTGATGCTTGCTGGGTTGTTATTAACCGGCTGCATTACGCAGGCCTCAAGCCACAGCCAGTCTCCACTTATTGTGTTGATTGAAAAGGGATCATTGCAGCTTTATTTTGCAAACCACACTGTCAGCAAAACCGAACAGAACAGAATAAAGCACAGCGGGTAGCTCATCAAACGCAACTTGATCCACTTCTTTCAGTCGTACAAAACTAATTTCACGAAACATCAGTGACTAGAGTAGGTCATATATTACAAAAGATTGAAATTAATGGATTTCAATCTTGTCTTAAAACAAAAGTCACCTTGGGGAGACAAACAATGACAAAGCAAACATATTCAAATAACAAGTTATGAGTGCACAAGCATAACGTGAGCTGAATATAAAACTTCTGGCTAGATCTGTCTTGTGATGATTCTATTGTTGTTACCTAAACAAACCTAATTAACACCCTTAACACCCATATTTAACATCAGTGGCACGGTGGCACAGGGGTAGAGTTGCTGCCTTTCAGTGCCAGATGCCCGGGTTCACTCCTGAGTGCAGGTGCTGTTTGGATGGAGTTTTTAATGTTTCCCCCGTGGCCGGTGTGGGCTTTCTGCGGGTGCTCCGGTTTTCTCCCACACTCTAAAGACTCCAAGAGGGTTTCTTTAAGCAGTATGTGGATTGTTAACGTGAGATGCGAACATACTGGACCTTGTGTTGGGAAACGAGTCTGGCCAAGTGACTGCTGTTTCAGTGGACGAGCATTTTAGGGATAGATATCATAAAGGTTTTAAGGTTGTTTTGAATAGGGAGATGGCTGGGCCTTGTGCAAGGTGCTAAATTGGAGTAAAGCAAAGGACAATTTGATTTGGAAGGAACTGGGAGCCATTGTTACTGGACTTGTGGGTGTTGTTTAAAGTCCAGTTGATCAAAGTTCAGAACCGACATGTTCCAGTAAGGATGGAAAATTAATACAGTAATGGATGACCAGATGTTGTCAATTTGGTTAGAAAGATAAAGGGAGCGAATGAAAGGTTTAAGAGGATGGAATCAGATAGGGCCTTTGAGGAATATCAAGAAAGGAGGAAAGAATGAAAGCAGATGATTAGAAGAGCTGAAAGGGGCCATGAAATGACTCTGGCAAGTAGAATTACTGCAAAGCCCTACATTTTTTATACCTACATTAAAAACAAGAGGGGAACCAGGGAGCAGGTAGACCGTTCAAGGATCAAGGTGGGAATTTGTGCTTGGAGTCTGGGGATATAGGCGTGGCACTGAATTAGTACTTTGCATATGGTATATGGACACACTGACCTGTTTTGTAGTAAATGCCTTCTATGTTCTGTGTGCTGAAGCAAAGCAAGAATTTCATTGTTCTATCAGGGGCACATGACAATAAACTCACTTGAACTTGAAAAACTTGCATCGGTATTCACCAAGGTGAAGGACATGGAGGACGGTGAGATCAGTGTGGAGAATACCAATATGCAAGAGCAGTTTGAGAGTAAGAAGGAGGAGATGTTGAGGCTCTTAAAGAGCATTAAGGTGGATAAATCCCCAGGACATGATGGGTTTTCTCCCCTGTTAATGAGAGAGGCAAGAGAAGAGATTGCGGGAGACTAGATAGAGATGTTTGCATCTTCTCTAGCCACAGTTGAGGCCCTGGAGGACTGGAGGATAGCTAACATTGTGCGTTTATTAAAAAAAGGAAGTAGAAGGTGGCACAGGGGTAGAGTTGCTGCCTTACAGCACCAGAGTTCTGGGTTCGATCCTGACTATGGGTGTATGGAGATTATACGTTCTCCCCGTGACCTACGTGAATTTTCTCCAGGAGCCCCGGTTTCCTCACACACTTCAAAGACGTACAGGTTTGTAGGCTAATTGTTTGGTAAAATTGTAAATTGCCCTCAGTGTGTGTAGGATAGTGTTGGTGTGCGGGGATTGCTGGTCGGCATGAACTCGATGGGCCGAAGGGCCTGTTTCCGCACTGTATCTCGAAACTAAATTAAATTAAACTAGAGAAAATCCAAGAAGTTTTAGGTTGGTGAACCTAACGTCAGTGATAGGGAGGTTATTGGAGAGGATCCTTTTCGATAGTATTTACTCCCATTTGGAAGACAATGGGTTAGTTTGGGACAGTCAGCATCATGACATTGTACATGGCAGGTCATGTCTTGTTTATTTGATGGAGTTTTTTGAGGAGGTGGCAAAGAGGTGGATGTTGTCTACACGGATTTTAGTAAGGCATTTGATAAAGTCCCCCGTGATAGGCTGATCCAGAAGATTAGCATGCACGTATAGATTCAGAACTAGTGGTAAATGAACTACAATGTAGCACAGTGTATGGTCATGTACTTTGGAATAAGGAATAAAGGCATGGACTACTTTCTAAATGGGGAGAGGTTTCTGAAGTCGGAGGTCCAAAGGGACTTGGGAGTGTACAGTAGAGAGCAAATTGACTGTTTGCATTCACAACCTGGTTCAACAACTTGAACGCCCAGGAATGAAGAGGATTGCAAAAAGTGCTGACCACTGCCCAGTCCATCACGGGTTCTGACCTCCCCACCATCGAAGGGGTCTGTAAGAGTCGCCACCTCAGAAAAGGCAGCCAACAAAATCAAAGACCCGCACCCCTCTGGCTAGGCTCTCATTTCACCATTGCCATCAGGAAGAAGGTACAGGAGCCTGAAAACTGTAACGTCCAGGTTCAGGAACAGCTTCTTCCCTACAGCCATCAGGCTATTAAATACCAAAACCTCCAAATAAGCTCAGAACTAGATAGACCTGGGGGCATTATTTTTGTCTTTGCACCATTGTTGTTTGTTTATTCATATATACAGATTGTTATATGTATATACTGATTGTTGTTGTTATTTATTATGGTGTTTACAGAGTACTATATTTATATGTCTGGGGATGATTGGATAAAGGTATGGGACCATTTGATGGCTCTGGGCCTGTACTCACAGCAGTTCAGAAAGATGACGGGGTAACTCAGCGGGGCAGGCAGCATCACTGGAGAGAAGGAATGGGTGCTGTTTTGGGTCGAGACCGTTCTTCAGCTTCTTAAACCAGCATCCGCAGTTCTTTCCTACACAAGTTAAAGGGGGATCTTATTGAAACCTACTGGATAATGAAAGGCTTAGACACAGTCAACATGGAAAGAATGGTTCCAGTAATGAGAGAGTCTGAAACAAAGGGGGCACAAGCTCAGAATAAAATGACATACATTTGCAATGGAAGTGAGGAAGAATTTCTTTAGCCAGGTGGTGGTAAATTGGTGGAATTCATTGCCATAGACTGCTGTGGAAGCCAAGACATTGGGTATTTCTAAGGCGGAGTTTGATTGGTTCTTAATCAGTAAGGGTGTCAATGATTATGGGAAGAAGGTAGGAGAATGGAGTTGTGTGCGGAAAATAGTTCAGCCATGACCAAATGGCAGAGTAGACTTGATGTGCCAAACGGCCTAATTTGGCTGCTTTGTGTGGTCTTAAGGGCCTGTCCTACAAGCATGCAACTCTATGCGATGAACGCGATCAAACTAGAAGCGGAGGCCGTGCGGAGGTCGGGTGATCCCCTGTACAGGGCCGTTCCCACCAGCATGCGCCTGCATGCGGCAAGCGCAACCAAACCGGCAGCAGGGGCCGCGCGGAGGTCGGGTGAGTGGCGCAACGCGGCGCAAAGTGAGGCGAACTTGGAGCGAAGTCTAAGGTAAGTTCGCTAGGACAGAGAGGGGCACACAGAGAGGGGCACCGAGGCACACACACACACACAGGGCCATGGAGCCACACACATAGAGGGTCACGGAGGCACCTACAGATAGGTTCATGGAGGCACGATGTTGGGGCAGTGTGTAATGCGTCGAGGCGACTGCGAGCCGACAAGCCGTTGCCGCGCGGAATTTTTAAACATAGTCAGTTTTTCGGAGACCCGCGCGATGTCGGGACGAATTCCGCATGGCTCCAGCGATCGAAGTGGGACCAGCCCCGCGACGCCGGACGGCTCAAGCGACCACGTTAGCTCGCGCTAATCGCATAGAGTTGCATGCTTGTAGGACAGGCCCTTTATGGTATTTATCATTGATGTATGTATACTGTCTGTGAGCTTCTTGTGAACAAGTAATTTCATTGCTCCCGGGCCCATACGATGGTAAACTAATCTGTATTTGAGGTCAGCAGCAAATCTGAACTTTCTGCCCATTCTAGAGGCTCACCGACTAGAGATGCTTAACACGTTCTCAATCAGCAGCAATGTTGATGAGAAAACAAGGGGAGGGTGTTTTGTAGCAAAATACATGTTTTGGCCCAGGCCTACTTATTCCAAGCTTATTACAATGTATTTGTGCAATATTTGCCACTCGCAATGTGAAAACAATGACTACCCGCTGGAATTAGTCTACCTCCAAAAACAATTAATATAATAATAGAATATCTGCTCAAAGGACTGCATTCAATTTTTTTGCTGCCTCTTATGGTTATTTTGCTTCCCATGTGTTTAAATAACACTTCACTTTTTATTAGAATGTGGTGCGGTCTCAGACTAAGATACCACAATATCTTGAAATAACTAAAGAATTGGTTCATTGCTTCAGTAAATGGTCAATCATCTGAGTAATAATTTAGTTCATGCTGTTCCTTCTCTTCTGATATAAAGGAAATACCAAGCTCAAAAGCAAAACCACTTCAACCACATTATTTTTTAATGGATTATATCCTGAACGAATCCAACAAATGGATCAATATTTCTCATCTCTGCTCGGAACTTCAAATATTTTTATAACTAGTGTAGGAATCGTTACAGATGAGATCCAGAATTTGCCAACATTCAATCCTTATTACATGGCAACTAAATTCATGCACCTGCACATGTGGAAGTTTAGTTTAGTTGCAGAGATACAGCACGGAAACAGGCCCTTCAGCCCGCCCGGGTCCGCACCGCCCAGCAACCCCCTGCTCATTGAAGGGCCTGTCCCACCAGCATGCAACTCCATGCGATGAGCGCGACCTAACGTGGTCGCTTGAGCCGTCCGGCGTCGCGGGGCCGGTCCCACTTCGATCGCCGGAGCCGTGCGGAATTGTGCGGAGTTTGTTCCGACATCGTGCGGGGCTCCGAAAAACTGAGCATGTTCAAAAATTCCGCGCGGCAACGGCTTGTCGACTCGCAGTCGCCTCGACACATTACACACCGCCTTGACGTCGTGCCTCCGTGACCCTCTCTGTAGGTGCCTCCGTGACTCTCTATGTGTGTGGCTCCGTGGCCCTCTGTGTGTGTGCCTCTGTGCCCCTCTCTGTGTGCCCCTCTTTGTTCTGGCGAACTTACCTTTAGGACTTCGCTCCAAGTTCGCCTCACTTTGCGCCGCGTTGCATCACTCACCCGACCTCCGCGCGGCCCCCACTTCTAGTTTGATCGCGCTCACCGCATGGAGTCGGATGCTGGTAAGACAGGCCCTTAACACTATCCTACACACACTAGGGACAATTTATACTTGTACCAAGCCAATTAGCCTACAAACCTGTACGTCTTTAGAGTGTGGGGAGAAACCGAAGATCTCGGAGAAAACCCACGCGGTCACAGGAGAACGTACAAACTCCGTACAAACAGCACCGGTAGTTGAGATCGTACCCGGGTCACCGGTGCTGCAAGCGCTTTAAAGCAGCAACTCTACTGCTGCGCTGCCGTGCCCCCCTGAGTTGCTTTCAGTGAAGCCGTGGTCTGCCAGAGAAATCTGTCGCAGCCTTCTCAGTGATTTGACACTTTGCACATCTTTCCTGCTCTAAACATCTTTCAAGGTTTTCTTTGAGGTCAGCAGCAAATCCTATTCTTTGGCACTCACTGACCATCTGGAACTGTACTTAAACTCTGAAACTAATCAAACATTTGTGCATAAAGTGGATTTCCTTGAATGATCGACCTAGGAATTTTACCCAATTTCCAAGCTATCTCCAGCTTTTGCTAAAGACATGGATTTCCAACACTTAATAACATTTATTCCCCCTCAGCCAACAATCAACTATTCTATATTTCCTTGATCATCACCAGCTTTGATCTGTCCTTTTCACACCTCAAATTCACTTTGTACCCTTCCACATCTCTGTGTCTCCCTCTCCCCGGACTCTCTGTTTGAAGAAGGGTCTCGATCCGAAATGTCACCCATTCCTTCTCTCCAGAGATGCTGCCTGTCCCGCTGAGTTACTAAAGCATTTTGTGTCTATCTTCGGTGTGAACCTGCATCTGCAGTTCCTTCCTACACTCAATCACATTTGCTTGTTTCTGAATGTCTATTTTATTACCTAAACATAGTTAATAATATTTTCAGCTGTTCTCCAGATCACTAATTGCTCTGTGTGATTGTCTCGGTGTCAGTATAATTCCCAAGTCAGATTCCTCACTGACCACTTCACCTTAATAATGTCCCGTGACCATCTGCTCCACACAAACTGAAACGGTCGCATTGACATTGTTGAAGGTATTTTAATTGCATCTCTTTCTAGATGATGTCCTGTGCTGTTGTGTTGAACCTGACAGCTATTTCACACGGATAAAGATGATTCTCCTGTGGGTTCTGCAGGTGGCCTTTAAACAGGGTAATTTTTTCCCTCTCTCTCAGAAGTCAGATGTTTGCTGATTTTCGGCTGAATGAAACCTTGGTCTCAAGAAATGCAAATTTCCCAACTTGTTACAAATATGAACCAAAACTGGACATTCATCTCAGGATTGCCTGAAAATTAAAAATTATTTAAAATGAGCATGTCCTTTTACAGGGATTTAAGCCCAGCTAAATAACAGAATGAAATACTTATGGAGAAAAGTCTGGAGCTGCTGGAAACTGGAGCAAACTATAAACTACTTAATAAAATCAGCGAGTCAGATAATGGTCAATAGGTTGAGATCCAGCATCATGGCTTTCCTTTTGTCTCCATAGACCGATGAGTTACTCCAGCAGTTTTTTTTTTGCATGGGACATTCATACCTGTCGATTCATATTATTTTTTGACACACTAATGGCCCTGTCCCACTTACGCAATTTTTTTCGGCGACTTGCCGGCACCCGTCCAGCAGCATCCAGAACACGATACGACTCGTTGGGCAACTACTCACGATCATACAGGTTTCACCCTGCGACGTGTCGCCAGGGTGTCGCCTGTGTGGTCGTAAGTAGTCTCCTCAGTCGCCCAAAGAGTCGTAGCGTCTTTCTGGTCGCCGCTGAATTTTCAACGTTGAAAAGTCACGTTAGTATGACTGGCCCATAAATGAAAGTGAAAAAAAAGCATTGAAAGGAATAGCTAAAGGGCCTACGCGACATTATTTACGCAACATTACTTACGTGTCACGACGCACAACGCACGCGTCATGTGATGTGCGCATGGCGTGCATCGCATAGAGGATTCTATCCATTGTCGGTGTAGCTAAGTGCGATGCATGTGGTGGCAATGTGTGGTAGTATTTATTTTCTGAAGATCAGAAAGTTACATTTTGCCACCACATCAGGAAGTTAGCTGCCCAATCCGATAATATTATAGTAAAGCAAAAACTCTGGGACTTGGATGAGTGAACGGGAAGGTCTTCAATGAACAACATCCCATCAGCATTCAAAAGCAATGGGGAATGAATTAAACATAAGTGATGTTGGCGAGAAAGAAGTGATGTTTGCTGCCATTTTGTTGGCATGCTTTCAACAAATTGTCAGAAGGGTTTGGACTTGCATTGCATGCAAAGGATGCTGCATTGGGAGCATAGAATTAAGTGGAGGAGATCAGGGAAGGTGCATGTGAACCTTTTTCTCACCTGAAAGGGCTGTTGAATGTAGGTGAAGGAGAAGGTGTCGGGGCAAGTGCTACATCTCCTGCGGTTACATGGGAAAGTACCTGGGGAGAGGATGGTTTGGGCGTTTTACTGTAACTCCTCATCCCATTCCCATACTGACCTTTCTATCCTGAGCCTCTTCCATTGCCGTAGTGAGGCCGCATGCAAATGACTTTGTTTCTGTTATTTTATATCATATAGCAACAACATTTTTTCATTTAGAATAATCAATAGCATTGAAGGGTGTATAATGACCCCTTAGTAACAAGTTACAGGTGAGTGTCCAGATGCCAGTGTCCCAGCTCATGTGGGTTTCTTTCTGGATTCTTCAGCCAATCTTTTCGATCTTTCTTTCTTGATTAGTACGGGTGTCAGGCGTTATGGGGAGAATAGGGTTAGGAGCGAGAGATAGATCAACCATGATTGAATGGCGGAGCAGACTTGATGGGCCAAACGGCCCAATTCTGCTCCTATCCCTTCTGATCTTATGATCTGGAACGACAAGGGTAACTGTTGCACAGATTCACCGTACAAGTATATTTTTCAAATTCATATTCCATTCTGATGTGGATAAGTATTGTCTCCTTCGCCGTTGAGTCTAAAATCCTCAAATTTCTGACAGAACAGTAAAATACTTTACTTCAACATTGCACCAGTTTACTAAGGAAGCCCATGGCTACCTTCTTAAAGGAAAAATTGGTTGAGCAATAACTGCCTGCTTTATGAATGATGCCTAGATTCTAAGGGTTAACTCTAAATTACAAATACAAAGTACATCATTTAAATTTAATTGTACCGATGCACAGTGAAAAGCTTTTGTTTGCCTGCTATCCAGTCAAAGGAAAGACTATATGTGATTACAATCAAGATTGAATTGCTTCCATAACTATAAAAACTAATTTCATACTTGTGTAAATGAATTATTTGATTATTGCTAGATACAAAGCAAACAATTATAAATTGGTTGAATAAAGATAGTTATTGTGTCTTTTGATTTGTCACTACAAGATAGATGAAATCAAAGACCCTGTGTTAATCCAATCAAGATAATTCCTGCATTATACTCATCACTGCTGTGAGAACTGTCAACGGTTTTTAATACTAGAGGGTGAAAAAGAGCAAGAGTTTTCATAGAAGATAGACACAAAATGCTGGAGTAACTCACCAGGACATGCAGCATCCCACGATAGAAGGAACGGGTAACGTTTTGAATTGAGACTCTTCTTCAGACTGAAGAAGAGTTTCGACCCGAAACATCACCCATTCCTTCTATTCAGATATGCTGCCTGTCCTGCTGTGTTACTCCAGCATTTTGTGTCTATTTTCAGTGTGAACCAGCATCTGCAGTCCCTTCCTACACAAGGTGTTTTCATAGGACATGCAATCACAGGTTATATTGGCTTCCAGTCCACCAACATGTTAAATGCAAAGCTTACTTCACTGTTCCAAACATTCCCTGGTTCCTGCTCATTTTTGCTCCTTTAACCTCATCAAATCTGATTGGGGTGGAAGATTGCAACCTTCACCTGTTTCAACCAATGCAATCAACCCGGCGTACACAATCAAATATAATCAAATAGAACAAGTTGTCCCACAACTTTAGGCTGTGCACGCCATACGCAAGAAGAAGAAGATCAAATCTGATGGCCTCTGGAAAGTCTGAGATCCATTAATTCTACTCCTTGTGGAAACCAACGGTTGGCCACACTGCCCTTGTATGGGTGTCAGAGGTTATACAGAGAAGGCAGGAGAATGGGGTTAGGAGGGAGAGATAGATCAACCATGATTGAATGGCTTGATGGGCCGAATGGCCTAATTCTACTCCTATCATTTATGAACTGCCTTCAGCTATTCTGCTCCTAAGTTCTCGGATTCCCTCCCTAAACAGATCGGCTCTCCCTCCAAACCAAGCAAACCATCGTTTTTCCCCAGGAGCCCTTCCAGGCTCGGTGCCAATATTTTGCTTGATGCCTCTTCCAGGAAATAGCTTCAAATATTTTATAGCATTCGAGGCGCGTTATACATTCAAAATGATGTTATAAATTAAAATTTCAGATTTGCAACCAACCAAGGTGCAATACCTGACTATCAGCTTGTTGGAATATACTCATCATTTCCAAAGAAAGAACACACATTGTTGCTGCTTTGATGTTGATATGCAATTGAGGATTTTTATAAAGGTAAGCAGCAGGCATCTGTGATTCTTTCGCATTACTATATTCTGCCTTTGATCTTTGCTTTTAAAAAGAGCACATGCCTGGAAATTCAATTGCCTAATGGGCCTGTCCCACTTAGGCGGCTTTTTAGGCGACTGCAGACTATGCGGTTGCCACATGGTCGCGGGTGGTTGCCGGGGAGTCGCCTTCATGGTCGTGAGGGGTTCCCGCACACTGGGAGCTAGTCGCGGCCTCATTATGGTCTCCATCAATTTTTCAACATGTTGAAAAATTAGCGGCGACTGGAATGAAGCCGCCATGGAGAGTAGCGAGAATTCTCGTGCCGTAGGTGGGTCGCCAGGGGGTCCTAGTGGGTTGCCAGGAGGCCGAAGGTTCTCGTAGGATGTAGCTGGTGCTGACCGGTAAATTTCATTGGCTCATTGGGAAAAAATAACATAAGCAGTAGTTTTCAGAACCAAGGATAACCGACCGGTAATGTTAATGTCCGCCGAGCTTCACAGCCGAGTATCTCTGGCTTCTTAAAAGTTGTCTCCACTCCTTCTCCCCCACCCCCCCTCTCCCCCCCTCTTTTAAAGGACTTACTGTACACTGTGCTTTTTAGCTTCTTAATCACAGCACCAGCCTTCCTATTCATCGCGGTGTGTATCTGTATCGCATTGGCTTTGCACCGTGTGAATTTCGCTCAGACAGCGCCCCCCCCCCCCCCCGGCTTGCCCTGTCCCCTGCCTGCATAACGGGCTGGTGAAGGAAGCGATGTGTTTGTGTGTTCCATTCTGACAGTCGCTGTTCCAGTTGTCGGTTTTTCAGGCGACTGCAGCAACTTGACAGTCACCGGCAGTTGCCTGAAAAATTGCCTAAGTGGGACAGGCCCATAATGCTGTTCTTTCCATACAGCTGAAATTCATGTTCTCCCGAGAGTGAAATGCAACAACAATTCCTGAGATTGTGATATCTGGTTCTGGATTCCCTTAGCCAGAGGATTTCATCATTTCTATAAGCCCCTCTTCTATTCCTGATTGTGCTGAAGGCCCATCTACAGCAGATTGAGGTGCCAGGTGCATTATAAGCAGGTAAACAAGGCAAACCTATGTTAATCACCCATCAAAGTTAATGGGCTGTGTGTAACTTTACACTGAACAACACGTGCATGAATGTTGTCGGGGCCTTGCTGCATGCAAACATGGACTATTTCATTTCTTGACTTCAAAAAACAAGGGCAAAATCTAGATGGACACAAAAAGCTGGAGTTACACAGCAGAACAGGCAGCATCTCTGGAAAGTAGGAACGGGTGATGTTTCGGGTCGAGACCCTTCTTCAGACTCAGAGTCAGGGGAGAGGCAGATTCGAGATTTAAGAGGGAGTTAGATGTGGCCCTTGTGGCTAAGGGGATCAGAGGGTATGGAGAGAAGGCAGGTACGGGATACTGAGTTGGATGATCAGCCATGATCATATTAATTTCTATGTTTCTATGAGATATGGAAGGGTAAGGTGTGAAAACGACAGATCAAAGCAGACGGTTATCAGGGAAATGTAGCATTGAAATTAAATGCTCATTGTTAGTTCAGGAGAAGGTGACAAGGCATATATATATAATCACTAAAATTCTGTGTGCATCTCCTTCAGACAGATCCATTACAATGAACAAGGTTTTACCACCCTCTCCCAGTCACCGACACTACCAGTCTCCACCCCATCACAGTGACTCCATTCCTCCTGGTTTTCTGCAACTTAAAACACGTTATTTCTATTTTTTCCTCAATTACAACAAAAAGTCATTGAATTGCCATCTCCATTGCTGCTACTTGATTGCTGTGTATTTTATGCACATATCACTTTCCAACATCTGCAGATTATTGATTATTGTTCTAGCTGGTTCCTCCTGCCTCCTTTTATGAGCTTTCTCCCCTCCATGAGAAGAAGATCCCCAGCCCAAAATGCCATCTCTCCATTTCTGTCATTCTTAATTGTTCATTTGTCCATTTATGTGTCATTCTTAATTGGTACTGCATGTCGTGTTGTTACTTGCGAGCGGAGCACCAAGGCAAATTCCTTGTATGTGTACATACTTGGCCAATAAACTTATTCATTCATTCATTCATTGGGGTGGAAAATTGCAACCTTCACGTAGTCCGCCCTGTTTCGATGAATGCAATCAACCCGGCGTGCACAATCAAATAACATCAAGTAGAACAAGTTGTCCTACAACTTTAGGCTGTGCACGCCATACGCAAGAAGAAAAAGAAGACTCATTAATTTCCCACCAAAGATTCTGCCTGGCCCACTGAGTTGCTCCAGCAGTTTGTTTCTTGCTTAATTAGAAAGATTCCACCTGCAGAGGGCACCCTATTACTGACATATCAAAATAGGCCATGAAATGATGAAACATTGCTTTAAGTTTCTATATTCACAATATTTTCAAAAATGGGTACATTCTTATCTCAACCTGCTATTTTCAGAATATTTTAGAATCTGTTCCACTTCATGGCATGACAAGCAAAAATGTTGAGCCCAGGATTGGCAGCATCTCACCAGAGTGGAATCAACATTATTAAAATGTATTGTTATACCTATGGCAGAAACCCCACAGGTAATAGAGGAAACATATGATTAGTTTGGCATATTCCTGCAGATCTTTTGTGTAACTTCCACCAAAATTACAATAGGTAACAAAGGGGAAATCCCATTTAGTAATCTCAGCTTTGAGTTTAAATTCCTTTTCGACTGGGCCACATAAAGAACCATTGGGCATAACCCTCGTCTGACAAAATTATTTCATGGACATCCTGGAGTACAAAGGTAACTCCTAATATTTTTCCTCCACGACAAACTCTTTTCCTAACCCAATCTCATGAGCTTTCTCCGCACCCGTCATGTGCAAGGAAACACATGGACTTGTGATCACAATGACTTTTCTACAGTTTGGCATCTCTCCTCTTCCTATCATGTAGGGCGGCACAGTGGCACAGCGGTAGAGTTGCTTCCTTACAGCACTTACGGCACCAGAGAACTAGGTTCAATCCTGGCTCCAGGCGCTTGTCTGAGTGGGCTTCCTCCATAGAACTTCGGTTTCCTCCCACACACCAAAGGCATACAGGTTTGTAGGTTAATTGCCTTGGTATAAACGTAAAAATTGTCCCCTGTGTGTCGGATAGTGTTAGTTTGTGGGGATCGCTGGTCGATGCGGACTCGATGGGCTGAACGGCCTGTTTCTGCTCTGTATTTCTAAACTAAACCAGCACATAGGACAAAGCTTGTAAACAGATGGCAATCCATGGTTTCCCTTTACCTCATCTTCCATCACACCTTTATTGACCTCGTCTGTCTCCTGCTCCTTCAAATCTATTATAATCAACTACTGACTGCCAAAATGGATTTCCTGACTGCCATGTTGACTGATGTTATTAACTGTTCCTTTTCTCAGGTCAACATTTACTGCCAAACTAACAATGTCCTGCCACCTAAAAAAATCCACACCCCTACAATCCTTGTACACCTGCTCCATTTCCAAATCTTCTTTAATCTCTGAAGCTTTTGAAATTATTATTTCCCGTTCACCTTTGAATTCCTCCAGTAAAATTTCCGCACATGCCAAAATATTGAACTAGTTTAATCAGTCATAAATGACATTTCATACGAGGGAAACTGTGGTAAACCACCTTAGAAACATAGAAAATAGGTGCAGGAGTAGGCCATTGTTTCATCTTTCTCAATATGTTTGTGCCTTTGATATACTTAGTTTAGAGATACAGCGCGGAAACAGGAGTTTCAAATTCAAACCCACTTCTCCTACACGAATCTTGGAGTCACGTGTTCAACTCTTTAATCTTCTCAACATAGCAGAGAACACTGGATAGCAAATTAACCTACAAACCTGTACGTCTTTGGAGTGTGGGAGGAAACCGAAGATGTCGGAGAAAACCCACGCAGGTCACGGGGAGAACCTACAAACTACGTGCAGACAAGCACCAGTAGTCTGGATCGAACCCGGGTCTCTGGCGCTGCAAGCGCTGTAAGGCACCGTGCCGCCCTGTTGAATACATATTTTGGTAGAATACATATTATAATCCAATACCCTCTTCTGTTGATCAGCTCTAGTTGCAACTATCCTCCCCATCTTCAGCTCTTACTTGTGCAGTCACTGACTGGAATCTTCTGTACTTCACTTGCTCCAGTTATTAACACTATCCACCCTTGCTCGCAATTGATGCCCCTTGAAAAATCATGATTGAAAGTTGCAATGTCAAATTTAATATTCAATAGGGACATTAGAAACATAGAATGATACAATTGTACACCATAGCCCAAGGTTCTTTGGCCTATTACATCTATAAACACCATCATGCATATCTATTCTAATCCCACTTGCATTCATTAGATATCCTTCTGTGCCCTGCCCTTCCTGTTCAGATGCCTGTTAAATGGTGTGATTGTACTGCCTCAGGGGCAGTCATGGTGGCGCAGCGGTAGAGTTGCTGCCTTCCGGCGAATGCAGCGCCGGAGACCCGGGTTCGATCCTGACTGCGGGTGCTGTACTGTACGAAGTTTGACGTTCTCCCTGTGACCAGCGTGGGTTTTCTCCGAGATCTTCGGTTTCCTCCCACACTCCAAAGACGTACAGGTTTGTAGGTCAATTGGCTCGGTAAATGTAAAAATTGTCCCTAGTGGGTGTGGGATAGTGTTAATGTGCGGGGATCGCTGGTCGGCACGGGAGCCGGTGGGCCGAAGGGCCTGCTTCCACGCTGTACCTCTAAAACTTAAACTAAAACTAAAACTTCCTGAGGCAACACTATCCAGAAATCAACCTCTCATTATGAAAATATTTATCAGTCAGATCTCATTTGAACCTCATCACCTTCTCACCTTCAAGTCTATCTTCTAGTTTTAGATATCCCATCACAGGAAACAGGCTAAAGCTATCCACCTTCCCTATACAGTCTTAGGATTTCATATAGCTTTCACCATCAACCCTTTCAGATTATTTATTAGTATTATTCTCTTATACACAATAATCAGTTTCTCCTCAATTTCTCTTCACAGTACAGGACTCTGATTGAAAAATAAATTTTATAACCCCATTTTACACCTGCATATCCTTCATTTACCATATAACCATATAACAATTACAGCACAGAAACAGGCCTTCTCGGCCCTTCCAATCCGTGCCGACCATTTATTTTACCCTAGTCCCATCTACCTGCACTCAGACCATACCCCTCCATTCCCTTCCCGTCCATATACCTATCCACTTTACTTTTAAATGTTAAAATCGATCCTGCCTCCACCACTTCTGCTGGAAGATCATTCCATACAGCCACCACTCTCTGAGTAAAGAAGTTCCCCCTCATGTTACCCCTAAACTTCTGTCCCTTAATTCTCATGTCATGCCCTCTTGTTTGAATCTTCCCTACCCTCAATGGGAAAAGCTTATCCACGTCAACTCTGTCTATCCCTTTCATCATTTTAAAGACCTCAATCAAGTCCCCCCTTAACCTTCTGCGCTCCAAAGAATAAAGACCTAACTTGTTCAGCCTTTCTCTGTAACTTAGTTGCCTGAACCCAGGCAACATTCTAGTAAATCTCCTCTGTACTCTCTCTATTTTGTTGACATCCTTCCTATAATTAGGCGACCAAAATTGTACACCATACTCCAGAATTGGTCTCACCAATGCCTTGTACAATTTTAACATTACTCCCCACTCATATATTGAATGCTCTGATTTATAAAGGCCAGCACACCAAAAGCTTTCTTTACCGCCCTATCTACATGCGATTCCACCTTCAGGGAACTATGCACAGTTATTCCTAGATCCCTCTGTTCCACAGCATTCCTCAATTCCCTACCATTTACCATGTACGTCCTATTTTGATTTGTCCTGCCAAGATGTAGCACCTCACACTTATCACCATTAAACTCCATCTGCCATCTTTCAGCCCACTCTTCCAAATGGCCCAAATCTCTCTGTAGACTTTGAAAATCTACTTCATTATCCACAGCACCACCTATCTTAGTATCATCTGCATACTTACTTATCCAATTTTCCACCCCATCATCTAGATAATTGATGTACATGACAAACAACAGTGGACCCAACACAGATCCCTGAGGCACCCCACTGGTCACCAGCTTCCAACCTGACAAACAGCCATCCACCATTACTCTCTGGCATCTCACATTCAGCCATTGTTGAATCCATCTTGCTACTCCGCCATTAACACCCAAAGATTGAACCTTCTTAACCAACCTTGTCAAAGGCCTTACTGAAATCCATATAGACAACATCCACTGCTTTACCCTCATCAATTTCCCTAGTAACCTCTTCAAAGAATTCAAGAAGGTTTGTCAAACATGACCTTCCAGGCACAAATCCATGTTGACTGTTCTTGATCAGACCCTGTTTATCCAAATGCCTATATATATTATCTCTAAGTATCCTTTCCATTAATTTGTCCACCACTGACGTCAAACTAACAGGTCTAGAATTGCTAGGTTTATTCTTTGGGCCCTTTTTAAACAATGGAACAACATGCGCAGTACGCCAATCCTCCGGCACTATTCCCGTTTCTAATGACATTAGGTAAAGAGAATAAACTGTAACAAGTATCTGAAAAGAGGTTTCAATAACTGTTTTTCATTGCAAACATGCCTCCTTATCATCTCCCAGAGCCTTGCTCCAAACGCAAGCATCCCTTTTGACTTCCTTACTGTTTGCTTCACCAACATACTAACTTTGTTTTTTTTAACGTGGATTAGAGCAATAATATTGCTCTATAATGATTTATTTTCATACAAGAAAACATCCCAAGTACTTCACGGGAGCATAATCAAACTAAGGTTAACATCAACGTCAGGAGAAATGATGAGAATGTTAGTTAATTTCTTTAGTAAAGAGGAAGGTAGTTAATCTGCGGAATTCATTGCCACAGAGGGTTGTAGATATCGTCAGTGAATATTTTAAGGCAGAGACAGACAAATTCTTGATTAGAATGGGTGTCAAGGGTTATGGGGAGAAGGCAGGAAAATGGGATTAGGAGGCAGAGATCAGCCATGATTGAATGGTGGAGTAGACTCGATGATCAAATGGCCTAATTCTACTCCTATAACTTGTGAACGTGCAATTTTGATGAGTGTCCAAGTGGTGGAAAGATAGAGAGGCAAATCGATTTTAGGAGGGAATTCTTGAGGACATATTGAGAGCTGAAACTCATCGTCATAACGAGATGCAGCATGGAAACAGACCCTTCAGCCCATTGCATCTATGCCACCCGTCAACTACTCATTTTAATACCAATCCTACCCTTGCCCATTTTAATCTCACCACATTACTATTACTACTCCCATCCTAACATTATAAAAGGTATGACTACCTAAATTCAAAGCTGCCCAAAAGACTAGAAATGAATGAGCACAGAATTAACGAGAGTGGTAGGAATCGAGAGGTTTCAAGAAATTGGACAGTGTGAAGATATAAAGGAATTTACAAAAGGAATTTTCACCACTAACTTCCATCCGACACTCAAATTCACCTGGTCCATTTCTGACATCTCTCTACCGGTTCTAGACCTCACCATCTCCATCGCAGGTAACAGACTACTGACCGACATCTACTACAAACCCACTGACTCCCATGGCTAGCTGGACTACACTTCTTCCCACCCAACTTCCTGCAAGGCCTCTATCCCCTACTAACATTTCCTCCGTCAATGCCACATCTGCACCCAGTATGAGGTGTTCCAAACCAGGGCATCGGAGATAGAGATGTCCTCATTCTTTAGGGAATGGGGGTTCCCCTCTTCTACTATAGATGAGACTCCCACCAGGGTCTCTTCTATACCCTGTGACTCTGTTCTCACTCCCATCCCCCCCCTCGTAACAAGGGCAGAGTCCCCCTTGTCCTCACCTACCACCCTACCATCCATCGCATTCAACATATAATCCTCCGACATTTTTGCCACCTCCAATGGGATCCCACCACCGGCCACATCTTCCCATCTCCTCCCATTTCTGCTTTTCGCAAAGATCATTCCCTCTGTAACTCCCTGGTCAATTTGTCCCCACCCAAACCACCTTCTCCCCTGGTATTTTCCCTTGCAACTGCAGGAAATGCTACACTTGTCGCTTTACCTCCCCCCTCGACTATCCAAAGACCCAAGCAGTCTTTCCAGGTGAGACAGAGGTTCACCTGCACCTTCTCCAACCTCATCTACTATATCCGCTGTTCCGGTGTCAACTGCTCTACATCGGTGAGACCAAGCGCAGGCTTGGCGATCGTTTCGCCAAACACCTCCGCTCAGTTCACAATTTTTTTTTTTTTTTATATTTCAAAATAGACTTTATTCAAGTAATAAATATTTACAATACATCAACCGTGCGAAAAATCCATCCGACATTTTCGGAGGCTATACAAATTCTTCCATGCAGTCTATATACATTTTTCAAATTTCACTAATCGATCCCTCACCCGTGCCACTCATGTGGCTCACTGGCGTGGGATACCTTCCGTTATTTTGAGGGGCGTCTCCACCACACTGTGCCCCCCATGTCCAGCAGCGGAAGGACCCTAGACTGTGGCCCTCCCCCACCGAGCCTTGGCGTTGGCTGCACCGAGTTTCAGTGCGTCCCTCAGCACGTACTCCTGCAGTCTGCAGTGGGCCAGTCGGCAACATTCCCCGACGGACATTTCGCTCTGCTGGGTGGTGAACAACGCTCGGGCAGACCAAAGAGCGTCTTTCACCAAGTTGATGACCCTCCAGCAGCACTTGATGTCAGTCTCTGAATGTGTCCCTGGGAACAGTCCGTAAATCACAGAGTCCTCTGTGACGGAGCTGTTTGGAATAAAGCGTACCAGGGACCCTTGCATTTTTCTCCAGACTCTTTGGGCAAATCCACACTCTGCAAAGAGGTGGGCAACCGTCTCCACTCCATAGCAGCCGTCCCGAGGGCAGCGTGCGCTGGTAGTGAGGTTCCGACGGTGCAGGAAGGATCTGACTGGGAGGGCTCCCCTCACCGCCAGCCAAGCCAGGTCTTGGTGCTTGTTGGTGAGTTCTGGCGATGAGGCATTTTGCCAGACAAGCTGGGCAGTCTGCTCAGGGAACCACGCCACCGGGTCCATCGAGTCCTTTCCCTGCAGTGCCTGCAGGACATTCTGTGCTGACCACTGCCCAATGGACATGTGGTCAAAGGTGTTGGTCCGGAAGAACCTTTCCACAGACGACAGATGGGGCGGCAGTGTCCAGCTGACTGGCACATTGCGTGGCATCTGCGCCAGGCCCATCCTTTGCAACACCAGGGACAGGTAGAACCTCAGCAAGTAGTGACACTTGGTGCCCACGTGCCTTGGCTCCACACTCCGCCTGATGCAGCCACACACGAAGGTGGTCATCAGGATGAGGGCGACGTTGGGCACGCTTTTACCCCCGTTGTCTGCTGACTTGTACATTGTGGCCCGTCGCACCCGGTCCATCCTCGACCCCCAGATGAACTGGAAGACGGCCCGGGTGATCCCTGTGGCATAGGAAGGAGGGACAGGCCACACCTGTGCCAAGTACAGCAGGCCCGAGAGCACCTCACACCTGATGACCAAATTCTTTCCCGTTATGGAGAGGGAGCGTTGCCTCCACAGCTCCAGCTTCTTCCCCACCCTGGCTATCCGCTCCAGCCAATTCTTGTTACACGCCTCAGCCCCCTGAACCAGATCCCCAGCACCTTCAAGAAGTCAGGCTTGATGGTGAACGGGACGGAAGATCTGTCGGGCCAGTTGCCAAAGAGCATGGCCTCGCTTTTCCTGCGGTTCACCCTGGCTCCCGTGGCCGACTCAAACTGGTCGCAGATACTAATCAGTCTGCGGACCGACCCTGGATCCGAGCAGAAGACAGCGACATCGTCCATGTACAGGGAGGTCTTTACTTGAATGCCCCCACTGCCAGGCAGTGTCACTCCTCTAATGCTCGCATCCTTCCTGATGGATTCGGCAAAGGGTTCAATACAGCAGACAAACAAGACAGGAGAGAGAGGGCAACCCTGCCTGACTCCAGACCTTACAGGGAAACTGTCTGATTCCCACCCATTGATTTGGACTGCACTACGGATGTCGGTGTAGAGCAGATTGATCCAATTCCTGATTCCCTCCCCAAAACCCATTTTGGAGAGCACGTCCCTCATGTACGTGTGCGAAATCCTGTCAAAGGCCTTCTCCTGGTCCAAGCTGACTAGGCAGGCATCCACCCGTCTGTCCTGCACGTAGGCGATGGTATCTCTCAGCAGCGCTAGGCTGTCTGAGATTTTCCTGCCAGGTACAGCACAAGTTTGGTCCGGGTGGATCACCTGTCCCAGAGCAGACTTGACCTGGTTGGCAATGGCCTTAGACAGGATCTTGTAGTCTACATTCAAGAGTGTTATGGGTCTCCAATTCTTTATGTCCTTCATCTCCCCCTTCTGCTTGTAGATTAGGGTGATGTTGCCCTTCCTCATGGAGTCTGACATGCTACCAGCTAGAAGCATGTTGTTGTACACTTCTAGCAGGTCCGGGCCCATCCAGTCCCACAGAGCCGAATACAACTCGGCCGGTAAGCCATCGCTTCCGGGAGTTTTACTCGACTCAAAGGAACGGATGGAGCCAGTCAGCTCCTCTAGGGTCAGTGCTTGGTCCAGACTCTCCCGCTTGCTGTCCTCCAAGACCTCCGTGATCGAGGACAGGAAGTTCTGGGAGGAGGTACTGTCTATAGCCTTTCGGTCATACAAATCTGTGTAAAAGGATTTGCAGATCCTCAGCATGTCTGTGTGTGAGGATGCTACCGAGCCGTCCACCTCCCTAAGGCTGTTCATCACAGAGCTCCCCCTGTGAACCTTATGGAAGAAGAAACGTGAGCACGTCTCATCCTGCTCCACATGGCGGACCCTGGAACGGAAGATGATCTTGGAGGATTCAGAGAAAAAGAGCCGAGCTTGCCGGTCCTTCACGTCTCTAAGTTCCTCCTTCACATCCACCCCTCTCGACTGCAGAAGGAGCAGTTGTTGCAAATCTGTCTGGAGTTGGCACAATTCCCTCTGACTCTGTCTTGCTCTCTGAACCCTACATAGAAACATAGAAACATAGAAAATAGGTGCAGGAGTAGGCCATTCGGCCCTTCGAGCCTGCACCGCCATTCAATGTGATCATGGCTGATCATCCAACTCAGTATCCCGTACCTGCCTTCTCTCCATACCCCCTGATCCCTTTAGCCACAAGTGCCACATCTAACGCCCTCTTAAATATAGCCAATGAACTGGCCTCAACTACCTTCTGTGGCAGAGAATTCCAGAGACTCACCACTCTCTGTGTAAAGAATGTTTTCCTCATTTCGGTCCTAAAGGAATTCCCCCTTATCCTTAGACTGTGACCCCTTGTTCTGGACTCCCCCAACATCGGGAACAATCTTCCAGCATCTAGCTTGTCCAACCCCTTAAGAATTTTGTAGGTTTCTATAAGATCCCCCCTCAATCTTCTAAATTCCATCGAGTACAAACCGAGTCTATCCAATCTTTCCTCATATGAAAGTCCTGACATCCCAGGAATCAGTCTGGTGAATCTTCTCTGTACCCCCTCTATGGCAAGGATGTCTTTCCTCAGATTTGGAGACCAAAACTGTACGCAGTACTCCAGGTGTGGCCTCACCAAAACCCTGTACAACTGCAGTAGAACCTCCCTGCTCCTATACTCAAATCCTTTCGCTATGAATGCTAACATACCATTTGCTTTCTTCACTGCCTGCTGCACCTGCATGCCTACTTTCAATGACTGGTGTACCATGACACCCAGGTCTCGTTGCATCTCCCCCTTACCTAATCTGCCACCATTCAGATAATAGTCCACCCTCATGTTTTTGCCACCAAAGTGGATAACCTCACATTTATCCACATTGTACTGCATCTGCCATGCATCTGCCCATTCACTCAGCCTATCCAAATCACCCTGCAGCCTCCAAGCATCCTCCTCACACCTAACTATACCCCCCAGCTTGGTATCATCTGCAAATTTGGAGATGTTGCATTGAATTCCCTCGTCCAAATCATTAATATATATTGTAAATAGCTGGGGTCCCAGCACTGAGCCTTGCGGCACCCCACTAGTCACTGCCTGCCATTCTGAAAAGGACCCGTTTACTCCTACCCTTTGCCTCCTGTCTGCTAGCCAGTTCTCTATCCACATCAATACTGAACCCCCAATACCGTGTGCTTTAAGTTTGTATGCTAATCTCTTATGCGGGACCTTGTCGAAAGCCTTCTGAAAGTCTAGATATAACACATCCACTGGTTCTCCCTTATCCACTCTGCTAGTTACATCCTCGAAAAATTCTATCAGATTTGTCAGACATGATTTACCTTTCGTAAATCCATGTTGACTTTGTCCAATGATTTCACCACTTTCCAAATGCGCTGCTATCCCATCTTTAATAACTGACTCTAGCAGTTTCCCCACTACCGATGTTAGACTAACTGGTCTGTAATTCCCCGCTTTCTCTCTCCCTCCTTTTTTAAAAAGTGGGGTTACATTAGCTACCCTCCAATCCTCAGGAACTACTCCAGAATCTAAGGAATTTTGAAAAATTATCACTAATGCATCCACTATTTCTGTGGCTACCTCCTTGAGTACTCTGGGATGCAGACTATCTGGCCCTGGGGATTTATCGGCCTTCAATCCGTTCAATTTACCCAACACCACCTCCCGGCTAACCTGGATTTCACTCAGTTCCTCCATCTTATTTGACCCCCGTTCCACTGCTATTTCCGGCAGATTATTTATGTCTTCCTTAGTGAAGACAGAACCAAAGTAGTTATTCAATTGGTCTGCCATGTCCTTGTTCCCCATGATCAATTCACCTGTTTCTGACTGCAAGGGACCAACATTTGTTTTAACTAGTCTCTTTCTCTTTACATATCTATAAAAACTTTTGCAGTCAGTTTTTATGTTCCCTGCCAGTTTCCTTTCATAATCTATTTTCCCTTTCCTAATTAAGCCCTTTGTCCTCCTCTGCTGGATTCTGAATTTCTCCCAGTCCTCCGGTAGGCTGCTTTTTCTGGCAAATTTGTATGCCTCATCTTTTGTTTTTATACTATCCCTGATTTCCCTTGTTATCCATGGATGCACCACCTTCCCAGATTTATTCTTTTGCCAAACTGGTATGAACAACTTTTGTACTTCATCCATGCAGTCTTTAAATACCTTCCATTGCACATCCACTGTCAACCCTTTAAGAATCACCTGCCAGTCTATCTTGGCCAATTCACATCTCATACCTTCAAAGTTACCTTTGTTCAAGTTCAGAACCCTTGTTTCTGACTTAATTTTGTCACTCTCCATCCTAATGAAGAACTCAACCATATTATGGTCACTCTTGCCCAAGGGGCCACGCACAACAAGACTGCTAACTAACCCTTCCTCATTACTCAATACCCAGTCTAGAATAGCCTGCTCTCTCGTTGGTTCCTCCACATGTTGGTTGAGAAAACTATCCCGCATACATTCCAGGAAATCCTCTTCCTCAGCACCCCTGCCAATTTGATTCACCCAATCTACATGCAGATTGAAGTCACCCATTATAACCGTGTTACCCTTGTTGCACGCATTTCTAATTTCCTGTTTGATGCCATCCCCAACTCCAATACTACTGTTAGGTGGCCTGTACACAGTTCCCACTAGCGTTTTCTGCCCCTTAGAGTTTCGCAGCTCTACCCATATCGATTCCACATCCTCCACGCTAATGTCCTTCCTTTCTATTGCATTAATCTCCTCTCTCACCAGCAACGCTACCCCACCTCCTTTTCCTTTTCGTCTATCCCTCCTGAATATTGAATATCCCTGGATGTTCAGCTCCCAGCCTTGGTCATCCTGGAGCCAAGTCTCCGTGATTCCAACTATAGCATAGTCATTAATCGCTATCTGCACCTTCAACTCATCCACCTTATTATGAATGCTCCTCGCATTGAGACACAAAGCCTTCAGGCTTGTTTTTACAACACTCTTACTCCTTATACAATTATGTTGACAAGTGGCCCCTTTCACATCGATCCCTATTACACTTGGCCATACTCTCCTATCCCTTTGTGAGCTTTCTTCCCCGTTAATTCTGGGGTCATTAACCATCGCTTTACTCTCTTTCCCTCTAACTCCGTCCTCGACTATCCCATTTGATACCCCACCCCCCTTATTCAGTTTAAAACCATCCGTGTAGCAGTGGCAAACCTGCCGGCCAGAATGCTGGTCCCCCACCTGTTAAGATGCAATCCGTCCCTTTTGTACAGTTCCCCCTTACTATAAAAAAAATCCCAGTGATCTAAGAATCTAAATCCCTGCCCCCTGCACCAGTTCCTCAGCCACACATTCAGGTCCCATATCTCCCTGTTCCTGCTCTCGCCAGCACTAGGAACTGGAAGCAAACCGGAGATAACAACCCTGGAAGTCCTGCTTTTCAGCATTTTTCCGAGCTCTCTGAAGTCCCGCTGCAAAAAATTCATCTCCTTCTTTCCAACATCATTTGTGCCAACATGCACGACCACTTCCGGCTGGTCACCTTCGCCCTTGAGGATTGTCTGCACTCTGTCCGTAACATCCTGGATCCTGGCACCAGGAAGGCAGCACACCATCCTGGAATCCCGTCTGTTGCCGCAAAAACCCCTGTCCGTACCTCTCACAATGGAGTCTCCAACTACAATGGCGTTGCCCGACTTTGGCCTCTGTGGGTTTGGCTCATCAGCCCTTTTTGTTTGGCAAGCCAGTCCGCCGCTCAGTGGGATACCGTCTTCTGTCCCGGCAGCTTCCACGTGGGTGAACCTGTTCACAAGAGGTACAACACCCGGGGACCTTTGCATCCCATGTTTTCCTCCCTTTCTCACCGTCACCCACCTTCTCTCTTCTAGTGCCTTGGGTGTAACAATCTCACTGAAGGACTTGTCGAGAAACGACTCAGTTTCTCGAATGAACCTGAGGTCATCCACTTGTTTCTCCAGTTCCCCAACACGGTCCTTCAGGAGCTGTACCTGGATGCACTTCTCACATTTGTAGCATCCAGAGGCACCAGCAGTGTCCTTGACCTCCCACATACTGCAAGCATCACACTGCATCAGCTTGCTTGACATATTCTTTTGCCTCGGTCTCGCCCTATCCAGTATTTTGCGCAGCCTCCTTGCCGAAGACTCTCGAGCCAAAGACTCACACTTTACTCACAGGGCACTTCCCTCACAAGGCTGCTCCCCAAGAGCTGCCTTGCTTATATTGACTGTTCAATTGCCTAATTTACAAACCAAATTCCTCAGTTTTGAGGAACTGCTTTCCCCCTCTGACTCACTGAGAACTCTCCTCCCACTTGGGCTAGAGCCAATCAGTGCTTTCTCCTGCTTCTCTTTGTTGCTGTTGCTTCAAAATCCACAGGAACCCTGAGGAAGAACTTATGAACCCCTTTACTTATGAAGAACCTCTTAATGTTCTCCTTGGTTGCTTCCCACCAGAGTGTGGGGGAGTCAAAGAGGGGCTTCACCGTTCTCCAACATGCGTAGTCCCTCTTTAGCTCCTCGATGTTCTCTGTGGTCAACAGCTTCATGTTTAACTTCCACGTCCCTCTGCCTGCCTTCCGGTCCTCCTGTAGGTGACAGGAAGCCTGAAGGAGGCAGTGGTCGGAGAAGAACACCGGCGTGAGGTCAGTGTGTCTCACCGTGACGGCCTTCGTCGTGAAGACAAAGTCTATCCGAGATCGGGCTAAACCGTCCGATCTCGACCAGGTGAACCGTGGCTGGGACCCGCCTGCAGGGTCGCTGAAGGCATCGCGCAGCTTTGCATCTTTTACCATATCCCTCAGGAACTTGGACGTGCTGTCCAGTCTGCTGTCGGCACTGCCGGATCGTCCAGCCGCATCAATGATGCAGTTGAAGTCACCGGCCAGAACGAGCTGCCGGGACGTGGCCAGCAGCACTGGGAGCTGCTGGAGAACGGCCAGCCGCTCGCTCTGCGTGGGTGAGGCATACACATTAATCAGCCGGAGCGGAGAGCCACGGTACATAACATCCACCACAAGGAGCCGCCCCCCAACCACCTCCCTAACCTCATTGATGGCGAAGTTCCCTCCACGCAGCAAAATCCCCAGGCCGGAAGCACGACAGTCATTGCCCCCCGACCACACTGACAGTCCGTGGGGCCACCATCGCGACCACCTCCGATAGCAGCGGAGGTGTGGCAGCCCGCACTCCTGAAGAAAAGTCACATCTGCCTTGACCTTGGCCAGGTACTGTAAGGCGTTCACACATCGCGCAGTGCTCTTTATACTGCGCACGTTTAAAGATGCCAGTTTGAGCTCCATTGTCTTTAGAGTCACTGACCATTTTCGTGTCCCCTCATTCCCACCGTTTCGGTGAATTGCCTCAGCTTTCCTGGGCTCAGGAATCCAGCGATGAGGTGGGTTACTGGTGGCGCAACCAATGGTGTCGTTGAGGGGGGCCTTCTCGTTCCACCCCCTTTCAGGCACAAGGCTTCCTCCGTCTCCTGTAGCTGGGTCACGGTGGCTGGTTCACTGCTCCCGGTCGCCCGGAGCTGGGGCCCGACGGCCTTTCGGCTGCTCCCGGTCACCCGGAGCTGGGGCCCATTGGCCGCTGCAATGCTCCCGGTCGCCCGGAGCCGGGGCCCATCGGCCGTTGCGCTGCTCCCGGTTGCCCGGAGCTGGGGCCCATTGGCCGCTGTGATGATCCCTGTCTCCAGGGGCTGGAGCCCCTCGACCGTTTCACTGCTCCCGATGTCCTGGGCCTGGGGCCCCTCAACCGCTGCACTGCTCCTGGTGTCCTGGGGTTGGGGCCCTTCCGCCGCTTCTCTGTTCTCGGTCTCCTGGGGCCGGATCGTGATCGTCGTGGCCTCGCTCTTATCTTCCCCCGTTTTCCTCCTCTGTCTCCCTCGTTGGGACTTCCCGGTCGCCTCATCCTCCGACGAAGAGGAGAGATTGCTGCCTTCTGTAATAGAAAGACATCTTTTTTGTTGTTTGCTTTTAGACTTACCAGTCCTTTGCAGCCTCGGCTCCTTGGGCTGAACCCTCGGCTTCTTATACGACACTGTAGTCCACTTCTCCTTCGGTTCCTCCTCCTCCATTGACTCTCCCTCCTGGGCAAGATGCTGGGCGTCTCCTTCTGGCACTTGGGGCTTCAAGGTGGTTGGGCTGTCCTCATCTGTGTTTCCTTTCTCTGCTGGGGTCTTGGTAGTGGTGGGGGGTGCTTCGCCCACCTTGGGGGTGCTGGCAGCAGCCCCTCTTGTCGCCTGTGCATAAGTGCAGGCTCTTTTAGGGCAAGCCCTGTAAAGGTGGCCTGCCTCCCCGCACAGGTTGCAGTTCTTGCTGGCCTGACAGTCCTTTGTCTCGTGGCCCTCCGTCTTGCAGTTTTTGCATACAACTGCAGTGCATTGGGCCATCACATGCCCAGGCTTGTTGCATTTCCTGCACAGCCTGGGTTGCCCTACGTAGCTGAGGTAGCCTCGGTTTCCTCCAATCGCGAAAACCGAGGGGGGGTGGACAATTTCTCCGTCTTTGTCCACCCTCAGCTTCACCTTGATTTGCCTCTTGCTTGTCCAAATTCCATGCATGTCCTTCACGTCCACACAGTTCCCTGTTCCCTCAACGTAGCGAGCAAGGAACGCGAGGACATCGACTACCGGCACATGTGGGTTGAACATATGCACGGTGATCAACCTTTCCTTCTGGGTGGGGAGGGTGAAGAGCGGCTGCACTTTCAGCAGTGACAACGGAGCTTCATTCCCCCTCTCCCGAAAGTCCTCCATCACCTTCTGCCATCCCGTCGGATACTTGAAGGTAACGTCAAAATATCCGTTACCCGGGAAATCCTGGAGGCAGTAGATGTCCTTAGCCTCAAATTTGAGGGCCCCTAGCAAGACCTTCTTGACGAACAGGTCTCGTGAGAAGAGGGTCTCCTCGCTGATGTCCTTCACGCTTATTCTCAGGGTATTGCGAATACCCTGTACTCCTGCTCCTGCTGACATTGTGGCTAAAAGGTGGCTAAACCGCTCAGTTCACAATAACCAACCTGATCTCCCAGTGGCTCAGCCATTCAACTCCCCCTCCCATTACGAATCTGACCTTTCTGTCCTGGGCCTCCTCCATGGCCAGAGTGAGGCCCACCGCAAATTGGAGGAGCAGCACCTCATATTTCACTTGGATAGTTTACACCCCAGCGGTATGAACATTGACCTCCAATTTCAGTTAGTCCCTGCTTTCCCCTCCCTTCCCCTCCCATTCCCAGCTCTCCTACAGCCTACTGTCTCCACCTCTTCCTTTCTTCTTCCCCCCCCGCCACCCCCACATCAGTCTGAAGAAGGTTCTCAACCCAAAACGTCACCTATTCCTTCGCTCCACAGATGCTGCCTCACCCACTGAGTTTCTCCAGCTTTTTGTCTACCTTAAAAAAAGGTAGAGATACTTAAAACCAAGAATCAATGTAACACACTGTGCAAAGGAATAGTTTAGTTTAGTTTAGCGATACAGCACGGAAACAGGCCCTTCGGTCCAGCGAGTCCATGCAGACCAACAATCCCTATACACTAGCACTACCCTACACACCAGGGACAATTTACAATTTTTATTGAAGCCATGTAACCTACAAAACTGTAAGTCGTTGGAGTGTGGGAGGAAACCGGAGCACCCAGTGAAAACCCAGGTGGTCACAGGGAGAACATACTAACTTTGTACAATTAGCGCCCATAGTTAGGATCGAGCCCAGGTCTCTGGTGCTGTAAGACACCAACTCTACCGCTGCGCCACCGTGCCGTCCCAATGCCACTCTGTGTCGCATGATGGCTGAATGGGGCTGGGTGTAGGTTGGACCACCAGCAGCACTTTAGATGGCCTTGTTTGAAGAGACAGTGAGTTGGAATGCAAAGCTAAAGACAATCTAAATAGGGTATTTGGAGCATTTGTGCTGAGACATGGAAGGAGACAAATGGCAACACAGGTGGGTAATGTGGGGTTGTGAGTGATGGTGGGGATACGCAGTTCAAAGCTCGGAGCCAAACCTGACACTGAAGTTGCATCCTCTATGGAGCAAAATAAACAGGCAATGTTTCGGGTCGAAACCCTTCTTCAGACTCAACGTTTTGACCCGAAACATTGCCTATTTCCTTCGCTCCATAGATGCTGCCTCACCCGCTGGGTTTCTCCAACATTTTTGTCTACCTTCAATTTTCCAGCATCTGCAATTGCTTCTTAAACAACTGAAGTTGCATCCATTCTGGTTCAACATTAGACAACGTCCTGGAAGGGAGCGGGAGAACTCGCACAGGCACAGGTTAATCACAGGGTGCCCCGCACAGGCCACAGGTAAATGATTTTGATATACTCAGTATTTACTTAGAAGAAATTCCTGCTCATTCAAAACCGAATGTTAACTGGATCATTTAGAGTTAAGGAGGGAGTGAGTTGTGAAAGATTGCTTGGTATCATATCTCTCTTCACACGAATCTGATGCTGTGTATTTAGGCCATGTTGCTGATGGGCAGCAAATGATAACAAATTATTATTCATTCTATAATTACTAATTAATCTGGCATAGAACACATTATCAGATCTAAAATAGCATGTTTCCTAGTTATTTCCGCAACACAAATTATCTCAAGTGCTGTCCATAAATTTATCCTCCATGCTGTTTTTGCTGATTTGGTTTTGCCCAGATTGAAACTCCCATTACCTTGTTAAACATTCTTTTAGTTTGCTGATTTATAACTTTATTAAACTTCCAATTGCTGAAAAGGAGTTTATAAAATACTTGCTTTGGTGCTGTCTCCCAATCTTGAGTTTGTGTTTAGTTTATTGTCAGGTGGAAAGATTTTGCTGCGTTCTAACCAGTCAGCAGAAAGACCGTGCATTGCAATCAAGCCATTGCGGTGTGTCAATACATGATGACGGGAATAACGGGAATAACATTTAGTGCAAGAAGTACTTTCATTTCTTTACTCCACAATTCTGATTCTCTAGGCCATAATGATTTCCTGCTATGAGCTTTATCTTATTCTTTATGACCAGTCAAACCTTGCTCCCTTTTAGGATTTTCCTATAGATAAACCTGAAGAATGGTCTTGATCCGAAACACCACCCATTCCTTCGCTCCAGAGATGCCGCCTGTCCCGCTGCGTTACTCCAGCTTTATTCCTGTGTCTATCTTAGGTTTTTCCTATCTTTTCCCAAATGTACCTTTAAGTATCTTTCCCTAACCGTGGTCACTCTGTGACAAATTGAAATAACTAATAGATCAAATCCATTTATCTCCATTTGTAATACTATCTTGTCTATATTCCTAAAATACTTCAGAAATTTTAGTGCTATTTTTCTACTGTGTTTTGTGCGATACAAACTGGTTCATTAATATCCTAATCACAGATTTAAGTGGTCTACTTGACTGGTACACTCTGCTTCATTTTCTCCAAATCACTATCTGCACTTGAGGCTTGAATGACCTCTTCAAATATTTAAAAGCACCCTCACTGCAGCCCTCATTATTGAAGGAGATCAGCAGATATTTTAGTTTAGTTGAGTTTATTGTCACGTATACCGAGGTACAATAAAAAGCTCCTGTTGCATGCAAAACAGTCAGTGGAAACGCAACACGTGAACCTTCCACAGTGCCATCCACAGTGTACAGATACATGATAAGAGAATAACATTTGGTGCAAGGCAAAGCCAGTAAAGTCCGATCACAGTTAGTCCGAGGGTCACCAATGAGGTAGATAGCAGTTCAGGACTGCTCTCTGGTTGTGGTAGGGTGATTCAGTTGCCTGATAACAGATGGGAAGTACCTGTCCCTGAATCTGGAGGTGTGCGTATACAGTCTGCAACTAAAAGTCTGAAACCATTGTCTTCAATTCCTGTTCCAAGCCTGAGGCAGAACTAGACTGTGTGAAGGTTTGTTTGCCTCTCATCCTGCACAGCCCTTCTAAATCCCATAAGCCCCTGTCCCACCTACGTGTTCTTGGCACTCTAATTACGGTGAGGCGCAACTGTCCCGCGAGAGTCGCACGTGTCATCATGCGCCCGCACAGCCATCTGGAGCGTGTGACGTCATTTGAAGATGGACACAAAATGCAGGAGTAACTCAGCGGGACCGGCAGCATCTCTGGAGAGAAAGAATGGATGATGTTTCGGGTCGAGACTCTTCTTCAGTCTGAAAGAAGGGTCTTGACCCAAAACGTCATCCATTCCTTCTCTCCAGAGATGCTGCCGGTCATGCTGAGTTAATCCAGCATTTTGTGTCCATCTTCAATTTTCTTCGCCCCGCTCTGGGAGTAGGAGTGGAGGTGGATCCGGATCCGCAACGGCCGTGAGCCCCAGGCCGAGCTCGGCGATTGTTTGCCTACTTCTGCTGCTGTTGGAGGTGAGACGTTGCGCCACGCCAGGGTCTTGGACCTGTCCCACTTTGGCCATCAGTTACGCGACAGGCCGGTGGCGCGCGAAGATTTTGTGCAGGACGAAGTCCACACTCCACACTTCTCCACACCACTCCATGCGCCCGTCTCTGTGCTACCCACGCGCTACCCACACGCTAGCAGATCGCGTAAATGGCACGCGAAAGACAGCCAAGTGGGACAGGCCCTATAGTTTTGCCTGTTTGTAACTGAATTTCACCATTCCCCAACTTTGCCTCAGCTCTTCCAAGATCTCTGCGTTGAGCTGCTCTATAATGCCACCCTGTGCCTGGGGAAAGATGAGCTCCACCTGATCCATTTGCTGCTCATGTCCTCGTGGGATTACAGTGTTACCAAGCTTCAATTCCCTGCTTAATAACAGCAGTACTTGGTAATTGACATGGACGAGGGCTAATTCCCTCATGTATTCTGGCAAAGCAAGACTGTAAAACAGCAAACTTGTCTGATATAGTGACTTTCATGCCTTTATGTTGTCCCTCAGAACATTTTGACGATTAGGCACTTTTCGAGTGTAATTCCCATTAGAAATATTAAAGTGTGCATTTGTTCCCACCAGGATATCTGGTTCCATTTATTTCCTCCTTCACTTCCACCCTTACTGCAAATTAGGATGGATTGTTTTTTCACATTGCTTACTCTGATCAAGGCTCCTTATCACACAATGTTAATTCTGTTTATAGACTGGAGTAACCCAGCGGGTCAGACAGCACCTCTGGAGAAATGGAAAAAGTTACGTTTCAGGTCGAGATCCTTCTTCAGATCTGAAACTTCACTCTTCCTTTTTTCCCAGAGATGCTGTCTGACCCATTGGGTTAATCCAGCTTTTTGTGTCTATCTTCGATTTAAACCAACATTTGCAGTTCCACCCTACACGTTAATTATGTTTATCTCTCTCTCTCCACACATACTGTCTAACCTGTGATAGACACAAAATGCTGGAGTAACTCAGCGGGACAGGCAGCATCTCTGGAGAGAAGGAATGTCTAACCTGTGGTCTGTCATTTTGCATTTTACGGCTGTTTTTAGATGTTCTTCAAGGAAGATATCTGGGGTGGGGAAACATTGTCCACGCGGGGATTAGATCTCTTCGTCTTTTCTGTAAAAAAAGGTGCCATGTTAATTGTCATATCTTCCTGTGAAGCCAAATGGAACTTCAGTTTAATGTCTCAGCCAAATGATGCTCGCTTCAACAGTTAACCATGCTTCAACAGATTCAACAATGCAGCCATACTTTAAGGTGCAAGAAAATGCAAAAAAAGGCATTTCATGAATCCCTCTGCTCATTGGAACCACCTTTCCTCGTTTCCCAGAGGTACATAAAAGAGGAAAGAACAGAGTAAATGTGCAAATATTACTATATTGTGTTCTACTACTAACTGTAACAAAGAGCGAGATTGTCTAGATCGCTACTTGCTCTTTGGTAACTAAGGACCTATTCATAGATATGCATGGAACTGTCAAATTAGCAACAAGATCAAATGCCATCAGCTTCACAGTCAGAAGAAGGGTCTCGACCTGAAATGCCACCCATTCCTTCTATCCATAGTTGCTTTTGTGTCTATCTTCCCTGCTTGGTAAACTGCCTTTGCATTGTCCTTTCTATATTAATGCAAGCAAAACACCAGTAATAATAATATGCCTCTGAATATTCAATCAAGGATACCTATCGAGAATAACAATATCCAACAAATTCACACTTCAATGTACAAGTTTTCCTCCATTTTATATTTTGTTTAATACTTAATGACTTGTGCTTAGTGACTCTTTTAAAGTGGTGGGGTGGATCTAATAGGTTAACCAGATATCTATGCAGACTGCCTCTTTTCTGTACTTGGTTAATTCTAATGTTTTTTCATTCCGTAACAGTGTAAGATAGCAAAACGCAGGTTTTAAAAAAGCTAACTATGTACCTGTTGAAAATAAAAGCATTGTACTTTGATTTAAAGAGGACGGTCACGGTGGCGCAGCGGTAGATTTGCTGCCTTACAGCGCCGGAGACATGTGTCCGATCCCGACTACGGGTGATTTCTATATGGAGTTTGTATGTTCTCCCCTTGACCGTGTGGGTTTTCTCCGAGATCTTTGGTTTCCAGAGTCCCAAACAAACTTTCAAGTCAAACAAACTTTATTGTCATTTAGAAATACATTGATATATGCAGTTCCAAACGAAATTACGTTGCATTTGGCTCCCTGTGCAACACGATAAATTAACAGAAGGATAGACATGGATAAAATGGATAAAAAGGATAAAAGGATAAATAGACAATGGTGGCAGCCCATTACATGGCATTCAGGAGTCTGATGGCTCGTGGGAAGAAGCTGTTGCAGAACCTTGATGTTCTGCTCCTTATGCTGCGATATCTTTTTCCCAGAGGGCAGCAGAGTGAACTGTCCGTGATGGAGATGTGTGGGGTCTTTTATAATACTGCTGGCCTTAGACACGCAACGTTTGGTCGCAATATCCCCGATTGAGGGGAGAGAGATCCCGCTGTCCTCACCACTCTCTGCACAGACTTCCAGTCGGAGGCTCTGCAGTCCCCTTTGTAGACGTACAGCTTTGTAGGTTAATTGGCTTGGTATAAGTGTAAATTGTCCCTAGTGTGTGTTGGATAGTGTTAATGTGCAGGGATGGCTGGTTGGTGCAGACTTGGTGGGCCGAAGGACCTGTTTCTGTGCAGTATTTCTAAATCAAATGTGCAGAAATCATTGCGTAGTCATGGTATCTTTGCGAACTGGAGGCAGGGAAACTATTTGTGAATAAGAAAGTTGCTTTGTGATTATGTTTACCCGTCTCTCAAACCAATGGCAATTCCTGTAGGGAAAAAAACCAACCATGATCTTTAACTCTTGACTGCAATTCGACGAGAATAAGGAGTGAGAGATTTGAATAAGGTCAGCATGTTGACATCAGTTGAATTTGTACAATGCCTGCAGTTTGCCAGAAAAGTCTTAAGGGTACTTTAATATTCTGTGCACATGCGATAACTCTTAATGTGTTACCCGAGGGACTGCAGTCAGTTTAGGTCATGCACACTTGACTTGAATGCAGCCATGCACACCAGGCATTGGGAACATTGATGGATACTGTAAGCTTGGTGCGCTTGCTTTACCAGGCAGCATGGTGGTACAGCGCCAGAGACCCGGGTTCAATACTGACTACGGGTGCATGCTGTATGCAGTTTTGTATGTTCTACCCAGGACCTGTGTGGGTTTTCTCAGAAATCTTCGGTTTCCCACCACACTCCAAAGGCCTACAGGTTTGTAGGTTAATTGGCTTGGTATAAATGTGAATTGTCCCTAGTGTGTGTAGGATAGTGTGAATGTGCGGGGATCGCTGGTAGTCGTGGACTCAGTGGGCCGAAGGGGCCTGTTTCTGCGCTGTATCTCTAAACTAAATAAAACTAAACCAAGCTGAAACCTAGACTCAGGTATAAATGACTGGGAACAGCAATCAAGAAACAGAAATAAATCCACTTCATTTAATGGAGTACGAACAAACTGTAATAAACTATGAAGGAGATTCACACTCGAATCAGGTCTCAGAGGCAAAATATTTGTAGGGAGAACCTGATAAAAGAACTTATAACGCAGTGAGGGTTACACAAAAAGCTGGAGAAACTCAGCGGGTGCAGCAGCATCTAAGGAGCGAAGGAGATAGGCGACGTTTCGGGTTGAGACCCTTCTTCAGTATCTCCTTATAATGCAGTGATTTAGTTTCACTGCCTATAAGGGTGATGAAAGCAGATTCTATAGAACATTTCAAAAAGTTACTTATTTAAAATGTAACTTTCTGTCACGTTATGGGGATAGAAGAGGTAGAACAATTGTATAGGAAGGAACTGCAGATGCTGGTTTAAACCGAAGATAGACACAAAATGCTGGAGTAACTCAGCGGGACAGGCTCTGGAGAGAAGGAATAGGTGGCGTTTCGGGTTGAGACCCTTCTTCAGACTGTGAATCAGGGGAGAGGGAGACAGAGAGATATGGAAGGGTGTGTGAAAACGAGACATTAAAGGGAATGAAGGTCAAGGAAAATGTAGACTAGATCATTGTTAGCTAGGGGAAGGTGACAACGAAGCGTACAAAGATAAAATGTAATCAGAACAGTCGGACTGGTTGGAGAACTAGGATGGGGGAGGGATGAAGAGAGAGGGCTGCAACTTTCAAAGGGTTGCTAGAATTCAGGAAATATATTTGGTGTAACTCTTGCAATTTTCCAGACAATATTTGAAGATAACTGGGAAGGTAACAAAGCTAAAATTGCCTTGTGGCCATTATTATCCAGGCTATGTGTTACCTGATCTCCATATGTTACTGCTGCGTAAATAGCTAAGGAGAAAGGAATTTTTTCACACAGAGAGTGGTGGGTCTCTGGAACTCTCTGCCACAGAAGGTAGTTGAGGCCAGTTCATTGGCTATATTTAAGAGGGAGTTAGATGTGGCCCTTGTGGCTAAGGGGTTCAGAGGGTAAGGAGAGAAGGCAGGTACGGGATACTGAGTTGGATGATCAGCCATGATCATATTGAATGGCGGTGCAGGCTCGAAGGGCCGAATGGCCTACTCCTGCACCTAATTTCTATGTTTCTATGTTTCTATGAAAGAATTAAAGGATAAATTAAAGCAGAATATTAACTTTTATTCCACCTCCACCAGTAGATGCTGTTTGTTGCAATTAATGCCTCAACCCGAGCATTGGTATGAGTCCATTGCCACTTTTAGCCAAGGTGAGATGTTAGTGAACAGCCTTGAAACCTCGAAGCACAGACCAAAGGTGGCAGAGCTGTAAACTTTGAACCTGATTCTGAAAAATGATCTTTTGTTAATAAAACGCTGCATCAGGAGAATAGCTTTGGTTCACTCAAACTGGAGAAGTGGCTAATGTAGAGTTCCAGGTGACCAAAGACTACTGTAGAATTATTCCCAGATGGATACTTATGCTGCATATTTCTTTCCATAAACTGATTATTTGGCAGTTCTTGGATACACTGATTATATTTTCAAAAAACAGTTCTTGGATGCACTGATTATATTTTCAAAAAACATATCAATCAATGACTTTCTAATTCAAACTGCACAGAGGCTGGTTCCACCCTTTTTGTGGATTAGATTTCTCTTCAATGTTAATTCCAAATGCAATAAAGCTCTACTAATCTCCATTTGATGCCTTCTATGCAGCAATTGATTCATTATTTTGGTATTTATCTTTTCTGCCCTTCCGATTAATCAGAATGAACTCTCAGCCCAGTCACAAACTGACCCAGTCAAAACACAACTCACAACCACCTCCGAGAAGGGCCTGTAAGTAAAATCATGCACACTCCATGAAACTTCTCCTTGTGGGCCTGTCCCACTTGGCGATTTTTTTAGGCAACTGCCGGCGACCGTCATAATCATAGCAGGTCGCCGAAAAACCTAGCGACAACCAACAACAGCACCTACGTCAGGAGAAGTCAAGCTACACTCATTGGCCGAGTCAAACCCACTGTCGCTGAAAATATTTCAACGTGTTGAAAATTTAGCGACAACCAGAAACACTCTACGACTTTTTTGCGCGACTGAGGAGACTTTTCCCGGCGAACATGTGGCGGCAAACTAGTTGCGTGTAGTTGCCTAAAAAATCACCTACGTGGGACAGGCCCATCAGTCTCTGATTTTCCTCAGTGAATGTTTCTTTCTCAAAATTGTATCCTAGTACGGAAACATTGTGTTGCAAGATCCTTGGGTTTGACATGTAGACTGTTCCCACATTATCTCTGGGAGACAAAAATGCTGGAGAAACTCAGCGGGTGAGGCAGCATCTGTGAAGCGAAGGAAATAGGCGACGTTTTGGGCCGAAACACTTCTTCAGACTGATGTGAGGGTGGGGGGGCGGGAAGAAGAAAGAAAGAGGCGGAACCAGAGGGCTAGAGGGAGATCTGAGAAGGGGAGGAGACAGTAAGGACTACCTGAAATTAGAGAAGTCAATGTTCATACCGCTGGGGTGTAAACTACCCAAGCAAAATACGAGGTGCTTCTCCTTCAATTTCCGGTGGTGCTCACTCTGGCCATGGAGGAGGCCCAGGCCAGAAAGGTCGGACTCGGAATGGGAGGAGGAGTTGAAGTGCTGAGCCACCGGCAGATCAAGTTGGTTATTATGAACCGAGCGGAGGTGTTGGGCGAAGCGGTCGCCAAGCCTACGCTTGGTGTCACCGATGTAGATCAGCTGACATCTAGAGCAGCGGATGCAATAGATGAGGTTGGATGAGGTGCAGGTGAACCTCTGTCGCACCTGGAACAACTGCTTGGGTCCTTGAATGGAGTCAAGCGGGGAGGTAAAGCGACAAGTGCAGCCAACATTATTTCTCTTCAGCCCGGTCAAGGTACCTCAGTTAACATCTGGTTAGCGAACGAATAATTCCCTTGACAAAAAGTCTTTGTGTTATCATTGGTTGCAGATAACCAATCTCAGTAGTGATATTTCTTTAGCCTTTACAGCTTGCCAGTATTTATGATCTAATCAATAAGAATAGAAACTTGGGCGGAATATCAGCCAGCTATTATATCTGAGAAACTTGTTCAATGTAAGTCTGCAGCGTCAGGTGCTGCAGGATGTGTCACAATAGTTTTGGAAGATGATTTGTACAGCAATATCAGTTCATTTTAAGAACAGTTTAAGAATAAGGGGTGGGCCTTTTAGGACTGAGATGAGGAAAAACTTTTTTACCCAGAGAGTTGTGAATCTGTGGAATTATCTGCCACAGAAGGCCGTGGAGGCCAATTCACAGGATGTTTAAAAAGAGAGTTAGATTTAGCTCTTTGGGCTAACTGAATCAAGCAATATGGGGAAAAAGCAGGAAGGGGGTTACTGATTTTGGATGATCAGCCATGATCATATTGAATGGCGGTGCTGGCTTGATGGGCCGAATGGCCTGCACCTGCACCTATTTTCTATTTTTCTATTTTAAATTATGTCAAACTGTACCACTGGGCTTAGGCATTCAACAAAGTTGATTTCCAAGAGCAATGTATACTCAAGAAGGTTGTCAGCTATCTGTGGAGACAGACTGGGCTTGAAGCTTCACCTGGCAGCCTGCAGTTTCACATCTGCACTCAGTGCCACATGCACATCTGGCTGGTGTTACAATATTGGCATTAGCATCACGAGACAAGGCGAATGGCAATGAAATATGCACAGCTCACTGAAATGCAGAAGCATAAATATGTTTAAATATGGGAGAGGGGTGATTCTACTGTGTTTAAACCCATTGAAGTAAAATACTTACTGTAGATTGACACAAAATGCTGTGATGCGAGTCCATTGTCACTTTTAGATACATGGAAACATAGAAAATAGGTGCAGGAGTAGGCCATTCGGCCCTTCGAGCCTGCACCGCCATTCAATGTGACCATGGCTGATCATCCAACTCAGTATCTCATACCTGCCTTCTCCCCATACCCCCTGATCCCTTTAGCCACAAGGGCCACATCTAGCTCCCTCTTAAATATAGCCAATGAAATGGCCTTAACTACCTTCTGTGGCAGAGAATTCCACAGATTCACCACTCTCTGTGTGAAAAATGATTTTGTCATCTCGGTCCTAAAAGACTTCCCCCTTATCCTTAAACCGTGACCCCTTGTTCTGGACTTCCCCAACATCGGGAACAATTTTCCTGCATCGTCAGTGTACAAATACATGATGAAGGGACAACATGATCGGAGAGGAGTTTAAGTAAATACTGTTGCTGTAGGAATAGAGATTTAAAAGTGCGGAGCGATTGCAAAGTGTGATTGCAGATCCACTTCTGTGACAAGCACACACAGTCGCTAGGGGTTGGCCGCCATCTTGGGTGCTCATTCCCTCATTTAAACCTAACCCTTTTTCCCCCTTTGCGAATGATGTGAGAATTTTGCCTTGAAATGCTTCAACGACTCTAACGTTGAGGACAATTAATGCACAAAGCAGTGTAAGATTTATAACAGGATATGAAGAACAGTGAACCTCAACCTGCCCACTCACTCCTGTTGGATAGAAACCTTTAAAAATGGGCCATTGAGAAAGGACAAGGCAATTTTTTACATGAATGAGAGTAGAAAAGAAATTACTCTAATGATAAAAATAAATGCTTTCTGCAGCCCATGTAAGGAAAAAAACTATTGCAAATGGCCTAATAATAAAACTAAGACAACACATCTTGAACCTCTATTATATTTACCAAAAATGTTATAGTCATCTGCAGTCCTGTAGTGATCAGTATTCACAAGATACAAAACCTTATTCTTTGTAAGCATTGTAACTAAATCAATAAAGGCAAAGGAAAATACATGACCAAATGTCACACTCTGGATACGGTCCACAGGTCCATATTTAATATATTGGAGTGAATCTTGCTAGAGTGAGATACCTCTGCAAATTTGGCCATTAGAATTGTTTGTGACAATATTCAGTTAAAAAAAAATGGTGCCTTAACTTGTGGCCACTGTGAGTTGTAAGTGAGGTAGCAAAGACCAGATGCCTAAGCAGGGACACTACAGAAGGACTTGGACAGGTTGGTAGAGTGGGCTGAGGCAGATGGAATACAGCATAGCAAAGTGTGTGGAGTCACGCATTTTAGTGGTAGGATTAAAGGCGTAGACTATTTTCTAAATGGAGTGAGAATTAAGACATCAGAGCTGCAAAGGGACTTGGGAATGCTGGTGCAGGATTCCCAAAAAGTTAATTTGCAAATTAGTTCAGCAGTAAGGAAGGCAAATGCAATGCTGCCGTGTATTTCAAGAAGGCTGGAGTACAACAACAGGGATGTAATGCTGAGGCTCTATAAGGTGCTGGTCAGGCCACATTTGGAGTATTGTAAGCAATTTTGGTCCCCAATTTAGAATGGATGTGCTGGCATTGGACAGGGTCCAGACGAGGTTTACAAGAATGATCCTAGGAATTAGTGGGTTAACATATGATGAATGTTTGAAGGCACTGGACCTATACTCACTAGAGTTTAGAAGGATGAGTGACGGACTCCATTGAAAGTTACCAAATAGTGAAAGGCCTGGATAGAGTGAATGAGAAGAGGATGTTTCCACCCACTAGTGGGAGAGTCTAGGATTAGAGGCCAAAGGACGTTCCTTTAGGGAGATGAGGAAGATTTTCTTTAGTCAGTGGGTGGTAAATCTGTGGAATTCATTGCCACTGACGGCTGTGGAGGCCAGGTCAAACGGATATTTTTAATCTGGAGATTGACATTCTTCATTACTAATGGGCCTGTCCCACTTAGGCGATTTTTTTGCGGACTGCCGGCGACTGTCTTCCTTCACCAGCCCGTTATGCAGGCGGGGGACAGGGCAAGCGGGGAAAACGCGGTCTGAGTAAAATTCACATGGTGCAAAGCGAACATGATACAGACACACGCCACGATGAACAGGAAGGTTGGCGTGTAATTAAGACGGTGAAAGCACTTTGTACGGGAAGTTCTTTAAAAGAGAGGGGGGGAGAGGGGGGGGAGAGGGGGGGGAGAGGGGGGGGAGAGGGGGGGGAGAGGGGGGGGAGAGGGGGGGGGAGAGGGGGGGAGAGGGGGGGAGAGGGGGGGGAGAGGGGGGGAGAGGGGGGGAGAGGGGGGGGAGAGGGGGGGGAGAGGGGGGGGGAGAGGGGGGGGAGAGGGGGGGGGAGAGGGGGGGGGAGGGGGGGGGAGAGGGGGGGGGAGAGGGGGGGGAGAGGGGGGGGGGGAGAGGGGGGGGGAGAGGGGGGGGGAGAGGGGGGGGGGAGAGGGGGGGATTCTCAAAACTACTGCTTATGTTTTTTTTCCAATGAGCCTATAAAATGCACCGGTCATCACCGGCTACAACCTACAAGAACATTCGACCTCCTGGCAACCCACCTACGGCGCGAGAATTCTCGTTACTCGCCATGGCGGCTTCATTTTGTTCGCCACTAATTTTTCAACATGTTGAAAAATTTGTGGCAACCATAATGAGGCCGCGACTCGTTCCCAGAATGCAGGAGCTCCTCACGACCATGAAGGCAACTCCCCGGCCTCCACCCGCGAACATGTGGCGACCGCATGGTCTCCTGCAGTTGCCTAAAAGGGACGGGCCCATTAGGCTGTCAGGGGTTATGGGTGGCAGGAGAATGGAGTTGAGAAGGAAAGATAGACCAGCCAAGATTGAATGACGGAGTAGATTTGATGGGCTGTGGCCTAATTCTGCTCTTAGAACTTATGAACTTATAAGCCAATGAAGACCTTTAATGCACCAGAAGACGATTAATCTACATCCAAAACTAATAAGATTTAAAGATTCAAAAAGTAATAAAAGGAATGGATTTGAGTACCATCTGGCACCGAAAAAGCAATAATTAAAGCAACTTCAAGCACAGTATATAGTATGCAGGATTAGATTTAATGCCTTGAAATATATTATTTGTGTGTTGCAGAAATAAGACCATAAGACATAGGAGCATAATTGGGCTTTTCCGCCCATCGAGTCTGCTCCACCATTCGATCACTGCTGATCTATTTTTTCCCTCTCAATCCCTTTCAATGGACAATAGACAATAGGTGCAGGAGTAGGCCATTCGGCCCTTTGAGCCAGCACCGCCATTCAATGTGATCATGGCTGATCATCCCCAATCAGCACCCCGTTCCTGCCATCTCCCCATATCCCCTGACGCCGCTATCTTTAAGAGCCCTATCTAGCTCTCTCTTGAAAGCATCCAGAGAACCCGCCTCCACCGCCCTCAGAGGCAGAGAATTCCACAGACTCGCCACTCTCTGTGAGAAAAAGTGTTTCCTCATCTCCGTTCTAAATGGCTTACTCCTTATTCTTAAACTGTGGCCCCTGGTTCTGCACTCCCCCAACATCGGGAACATGTTTCCTGCCTCTAGTGTGCCCAAACCCTTAACAATCTTATATGTTTCAATGAGACTCCCTCTAATCCTTCTAAACTCCAGAGTGTACAAGCCCAGCTGCTCCATTCTCTCAGCATATGACTGTCCCACCATCTCGGGAATTAACCTTGCAAACCTACGCTGCACTCCCTCAATAGCAAGAATTTGCTTTCTTCTGCCTTCTCCCCATAACCTCTGGCATCCTTACTAATCAAGAACCGATCAATCTCCGGTTTAAAAATACCCATCGACTTGGCTTCCATGGCAATTAATTCCACAGATTCACCACCCTCTGGTTAAAGCCATTCCTCCTCATCTCCATTCCATTTAAATTGCATCACACTTTCAATGATCATTCTTACAAAACATATTTACACGTTCATTTTATGTTAACCTTTTGAGACATTCAAAAGCCTGCAGATGGATGCCAGGAGGCTGTTTGCATCATCCAGAATAAGAACGCATAGGCTCAGCATAAGGAATCAACCGCCCAAGTCTGAAATTAGGAGAAATTTCCAATAGTTGTAATTTACAGGCCAGAAGATGTTCATTCAGGAAAGGGGCGGCACCCATACAAGTGAGTGCTTGTCTGTATAGAGTTTGCACCTTTAGTTTAGAGGTACAGTGGAGAAACAGGCCCTTCGGCCCACCGAGTCCGAACCGACCAGCGATCCCTGCACACTAACGCTACCCTACACATACTAGGTACAATTTACACTTATACCAACCAAGTAACCTATATACCTGTACATCTTGTGTGGGAGGAAACCAAATGTCTCGTAGAAAACCCACGCGGTCAAGGGGAGAACGTACAAACGCCGTCCAGACAGCACCCGTAGTCGGGATCGAACCTGGGTCTCTGGCAATGTAAGTGCTGTAAGGCAGCAACTCTACCGCTGCGCCACCCTACCACCTTCTCCCTGAGACCATGTGGATTTTCTCCGGGATATCCGATGTCTTCCCAGACTCCAAAGCCATACAGGTTTGCAGGTTAATTGGCTTCGGCAAAATTCTACATTGTTCCCAGTGCGTGTAGGATAGTGCAAGTGTACGAGGACTGTCGGTCAGCCCGGATTCAATGGGCCGAAGGGCCTGTTTCCACACTATATGTCTAAATGAAACTAAACTAAATGTAAAAGAAAGTTCGATAAATACAGGGTACGTGGGTACGAAAGGGTTGGACATATATAGACCAGGCACAGGCAAATGGACTAACTTAGTTAAACAAATTGATCAGCATGGGCCGAAGGGCCTCTTTCCATGCTGTGTAGCTCTGTGAGTAAATCCTCGCAACAGATGGCCTGTTCCGGGTTGCTGCCAGCTCTCTTCAAGCAATAATCCTTGAACATAACCTTTAATCTTTTAGGGTCCTCACTGCCCCCAGGGGATGCATTTTGCGAGGGAAAAACACTGCTCAAAAGTCTGCTTGAATCCCCAAAATGAACCAACCCAACAATGTTACAGTGACAGGCACTCCCTACCAGCAAGAACTCAGTGGAATCCACAATCAGATCGATGTAGGTGAGATTTTGCTCTCTGCTCCACTTGGCAGTGGACTGTCATATTCAGCAGGCAAGTCTATTACATTATCACGGTCAAATGTGCACTCAATAAATCGGCCAACAGACAAGCTCAGTCGTTTTGTTTTAGTTTAGTTTAGTTTAGAGATACAGCGCAGAAACAGGCCCTTCGGCCCACCGAGTTCGTGCCGATCAGCAATCCCCACACATTGACACTATCCTACACACACTAGGGACACTTTTACATTTACACCAGGCTAATTAACCTACAAACCTGGACTTCTTTGGAATGTGGGAGGAAACCGAAGAAAATTCGGAGAAAACCAAAGCAGGTCACGGGGAGAACGCCCTTGCATACAACACCCGTAGTCGGGATCAAACCCAGTTCTCCAGCGCTGTAAGCACTGTAAAGGGCCTGTCCCATTTTCCCGAGTTATTCACCAATTCTCCCGAGTTATTCACCAATTCTCCCGAGTTTTCAAACTCGCAGAATGTTCGTAACGAGTCCGTAGGAATCCGTGGATCTATCATTGCGGCTCGTTATGCCAGCCGTAGGTACTCAGGGGATCAGGTAAGTCGGGACGTTTTTTCCAGCCTGATGAAAAATGGCCACGAGTTAAACAAATAGCCCCGAGTACCTGCGGCTAGCATAACGAGACGCTACAATATATCCACAGACTCCTATGGCCTAGTTACGAACATTCTGCGCGTTTGAAAACTCGGGGGAATTCGTGAATAAGTCAGGAGAATTCGTGAACTCAGGAAAGTGGGACAGGCCCTTAAGCAACTCTACCGCTGCACCACCCTGCTGCCCTTCTGCTGAAACGGAGGCCCAGCAAGAGCAGCATGGTGGAACATCACACCCGTACAATCACAAAGAGCAGCAGTCAGAAGAAGAGGATGAGGGGGAGAAGCCAGTCTCTCCTGGATCTCTGTAACAGGAGCCCAGTGTTACGCCTCTCTGAATAGGACACATTTCTGGACTTGTTGTGAGGAAGTTCTTGATCCTGAAAAAATTCTTATCAGCCCAATAATTCCAACACTTTCTTCACACTCACTCTCAAATATTTTGCACTCTTTCAGGGTCTTTTAAACCTCCACAGTTTCTTTGGAATGGTGTTTAGCGCACGTCATCAAATCAATTCTTACCATCATTTTACTGCAACCAAATTGCAATTACAAAATTATTTTAAGGAAGTAACTTTGCTTAAAATTAAATTTACTTTCTTGCTCATAAATGGCATAATGACGGACCCAATTCATTCTGTCTCAGTCACTTCAGCAGTAAGAACAGTTTATCTTTTAATAAATCAATATCATCATCATAATGGAACATAGAAAATAGGTGCAGGAGTAGCCCATTCGGCCCTTCGAGCCTGCACCGCCATTCAATGTGATCATGGCTGATCATCCAACTCAGTATCCCGTATCTGCCTTCTCTCCATACCCCCTGATCCCTTTAGCCACAAGTGCCACATCTAACGCCCTCTTAAATATAGCCAATGAACTGGCCTCAACTACCTTCTGTGGCAGAGAATTCCAGAGACTCACCACTCTCTGTGTAAAGAATGTTTTCCTCATTTCGGTCCTAAAGGAATTCCCCCTTATCCTTAGACTGTGACCCCTTGTTCTGGACTCCCCCAACATCGGGAACAATCTTCCAGCATCTAGCTTGTCCAACCCCTTAAGAATTTTGTACGTTTCTATAAGATCCCCCCTCAATCTTCTAAATTCCATCGAGTACAAACCGAGTCTATCCAATCTTTCCTCATATGAAAGTCCTGACATCCCAGGAATCAGTCTGGTGAATCTTCTCTGTACCCCCTCTATGGCAAGGATGTCTTTCCTCAGATTTGGAGACCAAAACTGTACGCAGTACTCCAGGTGTGGCCTCACCAAAACCCTGTACAACTGCAGTAGAACCTTGTACAAATATGCACATCTTTTTCACTGTCTATACGTTGCGTTCATTTTTTATACCACATCTGATGTACCTGAACAATACCTCATCCACTTAGAAACATAGAAATTAGGTGCCTTCGAGCCTGCACCGCCATTCAATATGATCATGGCTGATCATCCAACTCAGTATCCCGTACCTGCCTTCTCTCCATACCCTCTGATCCCCTTAGCCACAAGGGCCACATCTAACTCCCTCTTAAATATAGCCAATGAACTGGCCTCAACTACCCTCTGTGGCAGAGAGTTCCAGAGACCCACCACTCTCTGTGTGAAAAAAGTCCTTCTCATCTCGGTCCTAAAGGATTTCCCCCTTATCCTTAAGCTGTGACCCCTTGTCCTGGACCTCCCCAACAGCGGGAACAATCTTCCTGCATCTAGCCTTTCCAACCCCTTAAGAATTTTGTAAGTTTCTATAAGATCCCCTCTCAATCTCCTAAATTCTAGAGAGTATAAACCGAGTCTATGCAGTCTTTGTTCATAAGACAGTCCTGACATCCCACTTAAAGGCCTGTCCCACTTGGCCATCATTTAAGTGTCATTTACGCGACATCATTTATGCGTGACGCGCACATGGTGCGTGGTGATGTAGTCAGTGACGCCCCGTCGTGCGCGGCTCCCCATTATTTTGGGAAATACAAAATCTTTCCATCTACATGACACGCAAATGACGCCCAAGTGGGACAGGCCCTTTAGAAACCTGTAGCTGCTCATCAATGGTCCAGTTAACGACACTTTTGTGAGATCAGAACATCAGAAAGGAGCATGGCTACACAATGAAATCAAAAAGTCATTTACTTTCCTCTTAATTTAGTGGAATATATGGGCAGTGGATGCAAATGTTCATTATGTTGCTCGATCAAGGAATACATGTTGATTCTGCTCAAAGAATTGACTCTTGAAATTGAAGGTGACTCTCCAACACTGAAACACATTTGGCTCAGTTATCTCTACAAATGGAGACTTATTTTCATAAAAGTGTATAGCAAGGAACTGCAGACGCTGGTTTAAACCGTAGATAGACACAAAAAGCTGGAGTAACTCAGCGGAGCAGGCAGCATCTCTGGAGGGAAAGAATGGGTGATGTTTCGGGTCACGATCCCCCTCAGGCTTCTCAAATCACTGACTGCCTCTGCCTGATTGGACTAATCATAAAGGGCCTGTCCTACCAGCATCTAACTCCATGCGATGAGCACGATCAAACTAGAAGCTGGGGCCGCGTGGAGGTCGGGTGATCCCCTGTACAGGGCCGTTCCCACCAGCATGCGCCTGCATGCGGCAAGCGCGACAAAATCGGCAGCGAGGGCTGCGCGGAGGTCGGGTGAGTGGCGCAACGCGGCGCAAAGTGAGGCGAATTTGGAGCGAAGTCTTAAGGTAAGTTCGCCAGGACAGAGAGGGGCACACAGAGAGGGGCACAGAGGCACACACACGGAGGGCCACGGAGCCACACATAGAGAGGGTCACGGAGGCACCTACAGAGAGGGTCACGGAGGCATGATGTCGAGGCGATGTGTAATGCGTCGAGGCGACTGCGAGCCAACAAGCCGTTGCCGCACGGAATTTTTGAATATAGTCAGTTTTTCGGAGCCCCGCGCGATGTCGGGATGAACTCCGCACAATTCCGGCGATCGAAGTGGGACCGGCCCCGCGACGCCGGACGGCTCAAGCGACCACGTTAGGTCGCGCTCATCGCATAGAGTTGCATGCTGGTGGGACAGGCCCTTTACAGCACTATACTAGCATTAGATTTCTGAGAAGGAACAGCCTGCAGAGTAAGTTACAATACAAGCCTTTGAAGCATCTGCATGAGCCCACTATCTTTGTGAACATTTAATCAGTATGCTTTTATGGAGCCTGAACACAGCTTTGATTTCTCTTTGACTCCAGACTCAAGAATGAAAATTGGAAATCCTCTGCATATGTGATCTTGGCAATGGCTCTGTAGAGATTGTTGTGCTAAACAGGTTGCACAAAACAGCAAGGAGTTGCTACTCCGCGGCAAATTTATTTAATTAACTCACCAGGAGGCCAACTGATTTAAAATGCTTGATTACTTTTGTTCAGAAAAAAAATAATCTTCCGACAAGGTTAATGTTGAAGATCAGGTACGTTCATGATTAACGGGGGTGGACATTTTGTGGTGGCAGAGGATTGCGGGGGGTGGGCGAGGTGTTATGGTTGTCTCAGGGGACTGGTCAACAGTGTGGGTACGGGGATATGCAAACTGTGATGGCTCGGCTGTGATCATGGGATGGGCAGGAATGAGCAACGACTGTGCAGGAAATCAGAAGGGACAGGTCTAAATTGGGCAGCGAGTTGAATAAAGGTGGTTGGAGCAAATACGGTACGATAGAACTTTATTTATCCCAGGAGGGAAATTGATCTGTCAATGGTCATAAAAAGACAAGACACATGAAACATGAAATTAAAGTGATGAGTGGAAAGGATTGGCGACGCGCAAAGATTGGGGTGAGGGGTGGGGGGGGGGGGGGGGGGGGGGGAGTCAGTCTACCCCTCGACAGAAGCGGAGAAGTTGTACAGTTTGATAGCCGCAGGGAACAAGGATTTCCTGTGGCGTTCGGTCCTGCATCTTGGTGGAACCAGTCTGTTGCTGAAGGTGCTCCTCAGGTTGACCAGTGTGTCCTGGAGGGGGTGAGGCAGACGATCAGTAAAATCTAATCAGGAGGACAGTGAACCTGTCAGAGATTATGGAGAGAATAGTAGTTGATGTTGGGGGTTATAATGTTGGATAATGTTGAATCACCTTATTCCGACCTACAGGCAGAAACTAAAAGGTGCTAAGCCTGTGGTCAGAACAATGAAAAGGTGGACAAGCGAGGGCATTGAGTACCTACAATCCTGCTTTGACTGCACGGATTGGAATGTGTTCAGGGAAGCAACCACAAGCCTCGATGTGTATACGGACACTGGATCATCATATGTCAGCTTTTGTGAGGACAGTTGCATTACAACTAAGACCCGGACATGGTTCAACAACAACAAGCCCTGGTTCACTGCAGAACTCGGACAGCTCCGACGGTCTAAAGAGGAGACCTACAGGAGCGGGGATGCAGACCTCTACAGGCAGGCCAAGTACAAGCTGAGAAGAGGAATCAGAGCTGCCAAGGAAAGTTGAGGAGCAAGTTCTCAGCTAGTGACTCTTCTTCAGTTTGGAAGGGCTTGCAAGAAATTACCAGCTACAAGAGGAAAGCCCCCCGCTCTTTGGACAATTGTCAGCTGACCAACGACCTGAATGAGTTTTACTGCAGGTTTGAGAATCAGAAATGTAACCCTGGTACCCCCCTTCCCCCCATCCCCCTCCCAAACCAACACAGCCAGACCCCAGTCTGCAAATAATGTACTCTGCACCCTCTCCTTCCCATTCACCACTTCACACCTACTGAAGGCAAGACTCCAGTATGAAAAGACTGGACCATTTCCCACCCCAACCAACACTTCACACCCACTCACAGCCTGACCTCAGTCTGCAAAAACTGGGCCTTTCTACAACCAATCACCACTTTACACCGAATTACCCACACCCTCCTTGCTGAACAACATCACTTCATCAACAATAAAAATAGAGGAGGTAGAAACATAGAAACATAGAAAATAGGTGCAGGAGTAGGCCATTCGGCCCTTCGAGCCTGCACCGCCATTCAATGTGATCATGGCTGATCATCCAACTCAGTAACCCGTACCTGCCTTCTCTCCATACCCCCTGATCCCTTTAGCCACAAGTGCCACATCTAACGCCCTCTTAAATATAGCCAATGAACTGGCCTCAACTACCTTCTGTGGCAGAGAATTCCAGAGACTCACCACTCTCTGTGTAAAGAATTTTTTCCTCATTTCGGTCCTAAAGGAATTCCCCCTTATCCTTAGACTGTGACCCCTTGTTCTGGACTCCCCCAACATCGGGAACAATCTTCCAGCATCTAGCTTGTCCAACCCCTTAAGAATTTTGTAAGTTTCTATAAGATCCCCCCTCAATCTTCTAAATTCCAGCGAGTACAAGCCGAGTCTATCCAATCTTTCCTCATATGAAAGTCCTGACATCCCAGGAATCAGTCTGGTGAATCTTCTCTGTACCCCCTCTATGGCAAGGATGTCTTTCCTCAGATTTGGAGACCAAAACTGTACGCAATACTCCAGGTGTGGCCTCACCAAAACCCTGTACAACTGCAGTAGAACCTCCCTGCTCCTATACTCAAATCCTTTCGCTATGAAAGGTGGAGAGGCTTTTCAGAAGACAGAAAAGCCGGAAATCCCCAGGACCTGACAATGTTTCCCCCTCTACGCTCAAGCTCTGTGCCAAACAACTAGCACCTATACAGTCTATAGAAACAGTTTTAACCAGTCCCTGCCAACATGTACTGTCCCTGCCTGCTTCAAAGTCTCCACAATTGTCCCTGTACCCGAAAAGGCAAGGATTACTTGTCTAAATGACTACAGGTTTGTCGCACTGACCTCTGTAGTCATGAAGACACTTGAAAGGCTCGTGCTGGCCATGCTGAAAAACATCACGATCCCCCTGCAGTTTGCATATCGGGCCAATAGATCTGTGGATGATGCCGTCAACCTGGGCCTGCACTTCATCCTCCAGCACCTGGACCGCCACGGGACCTATGCGAGGATCCTCTTTGTTGATTTTAGCTCTGCATTCAACACCATTGTGCCAGAGCTACTACACTCCAAACTTTCCGCGTTCCGAGTATTGATGTGGATAGAGAACTGGCTGGCAGACGGGAAGCAAAGAGTAGGCGTAAACTGGTCCTTTTCAGAATTGCAGGCAGTGACTAGTGGGGTACCACAAGGCTCAGTGCTGGGACCCCAACTATTTACAATATATATTAATGATTTGGACGAGGGAATTGAATGCAACATCTCCAAGTTTGCGGATGACACGAAGCTGGGGGGCAGTGTTAGGTGTGAGGAGGATGCGAGGAGGCTGCAAGGTGACTTGGATAGGCTGGGTGAGTGGGCAAATGCATGGCAGATGCAGTATAATGTGGATAAATGTGAGGTTATCCACTTTGGTGGCACAAACAGGAGGGTAGACTATTATCTGAATGGTGGCCGATTAGGAAAAGGGGAGATGCAAGGAGACCTGGGTGTCATGGTACACCAGACATTGAAAGTAGGCATGCTGGTACAGCAGGCAGTGAAGAAAGCGAATGGTATGTTAGCATTCATAGCAAAAGGATTTGAGTATAGGAGCAGGGATGTTCTACTGCAGTTGTGCAGGGTTTTGGTGAGACCACACCTTGAGTATTGCATACAGTTTTGGTCTCCAAATCTGAGGAAAGACATTCTTGCCATAGAGGGGGTACAGAGAAGGTTCACCAGACTGATTCCTGGGATGTCAGAACTTTCATATGAGGAAAGACTGGATAGACTCGGCTTGTACTCGCTAGAATTTAGAAGATTGTTAAGGGGTTGGACAGGCTAGATGCAGGAGGATTGTTCCCGATGTTGGGGGGTCACAGTTTAAGGATAAGGGGGAATTCCTTTAGGACCGAGATGAGGAAAACATTTTTCACACAGAGAATGGTCAGTCTCTGGAATTCTCTGCCACAGAAGATAGTTGAGGCCAGTTCATTGACTATATTTAAGAGGGAGTTAGATGTGGCCCTTGTGGCTAAGAGGATCAGGGGGTATGGAGAGAAGGCAGGTACGGGATACTGAGTTGGATGATCAGCCATGATCATATTGAATGGCGGTGCAGGCTCGAAGGGCCAAATGGCCTACTCCTGCACTTATTTTCGATGTTTCCCATGCCTTCTGTCTCACTGCCAGTGTTTAAGAGCCCTTTCACTGATGGATTCAGTCTATGGAGTTTCTCAAGAGATGGTTAAGCACCCATCCCTTTCTTGTCACAAATAAGTAGCTTGGCTTCCTGCGTTTAACCTGCTTTCTGCCTGAGCCAAAGCAATCAGTTATGAATACCTAGCAGGGTGAGAACAAAGAGATGGGCAAATGAGAGACACACGCAAGAAAGAAACAAAGAGGACAGTGGATAGAGGGATATTTACGAATGAGCAAGGGAGAGGAATTTTACAATCACACACAGACATAAGAGTCATTGGCATTTTGAAGTATGTATTTTCAGCATTGTCTGGACTTAATTCTACCCTGACAAATAAATAAAGGCCCAGATATTTGTGAGACTTTGCTGGGAAACAAAGTATTTCATTTTTTGTTTGGTTTAGTGATACAGAGCGGAAACAGGCTCTTTGGCCCACTGATTCTGCACCGACCAGCAATCCCCGCATATTAATATTATACTACACGCATTAAGGACAATTTACATTTGCACCAAGTGTGGCACAGTGGCGCAGCTGTAGAGTTGCTGCCTTACAGCGCTTGCTGCGTTTGTGTGTTAATTGGCTTTGGTACAAGTGTAAATTGTCCCTAGTGTGTGTGCGATAGTGTTAACCTACAAACCTGTAAGCCTTTGCAGTGTGGGAGGAATCTGAAGATCTCTGAGAAAACCCACGTAGGTCATGGGGAGAAGGTACACACTCCGTACATACAAGCGCCCATAGCCAGGATCGAACCCAGGACCCAGGGCTCTGGTGCTGTTAGGCAGCAACTCTGCCGCTGCGCCACCGGGCCGCCCATTGATGTCTACTCAATACACTGTACAATTTAAAAAAATATTTCAGTGGCACAAAAAAAGTATTCTTGGTGCATGTTTGAAATCTTTAATGGTTGACACCACAGGAGATATGGCTATTGATTTACAATTCAGACTGAAGGCAAATAATTGCACAGAAAATCCCTTGGATTCATCTGCCTACCACATGTTGTGCTCATTCGTGTAAAGTTGATCTTCAATGCAGACAGCAGAATCAAAGAAAGCAAATAGTTTGTTCACCAGGAGCACCCATAAAAAGTGATAATAATCAACATGAGGTTGAGGTCCCCGCTGAGTTAAGGGCCTGTCCCATTTACGCGACCTTGGCTCGCAAATTACGTGACCTCGTGGTCGCTTGAGGCGTACGGGCGCGGGGCCGATCCCACTTAGAAGCGCGGAGTTGTGCGGGGCTGGTCCCGACAATGAGCGGGGCTCCAAAAATCTGACAGTGTCCGAAATCTTCGCGCTCCTGCCAACCTCCTGCCCAGTTGATTGGTAAGTATGGCGCAAATGACGTCACGCGCGAACTTCGCATGAACTCTGCTTCCATTTGGTCGCGCCAAACGCATGCAAGTGGGACAGGCCCTTAACTCCAGCATTTTGTGTCTACCTTAGAGGTCGACACTGAACTGACTTGCAATGATTCCACAGCTGGGGATCCATCAGAGATGATGACATCATGCACTGAAGGCCCTTATCTTGTGTCACTGCATACGGTGCAAGAAAAATCATCAAAAAACGATCATAATCACAAATGTAGAAGTGAACCCTTTAAGGGCCTGTCCCACTTTCACGGCCTAATTCGCGACCTCTGCCGAGTTTGCGCTTGACATACTCGCAGCATGGTCGTCACTAGGTCATAGGAGGTCATAGGTAGGTCATCGCAGATCGTGGCAGGCCGTGATGCTAGTCGTAGGTACTCGTGGCATCAAGTAGGTCACGACATTTTTTCTAGCTTGATGAAAAATGTCCACAAGTAAAAAAGGTTGTGAATTAGGTCTTGAAAGTGGGACAGGCCTTTAAAGTATCACAAAGCCTGTGTAGGAAGGAACTGCAGATGCTGGTTGTCACCGAAGATAGATACAAAATGCTGAAATAACTCAGTGGAACAAGCAGCATTCTGGATAGAGGATATGAGTGATGTTTTGGGCCAAGACCCTTCCTTAGTCCGATGAGGGATAGTTGACACAAAGATAGACACCAAATGCTGGAGTAACTCAGCGGGATAGGCAGCATCTCTGGAGAGAAGGAATGGTGAAGTTTCGGGTCGAGAGACTGTCCCACTGAGTTACTCCAGCAATTTGTGTCTATCTTTGGTTTAAACCAGCATCTGCAGTTCCTTCCTACACTGGTTGACACAAAGCCAGCATTGCAAGCAATATTGTGCAACATGGGTGATCGATGCAAACTCAGTAATATGGTTCACACATTCATCTACATCATAAGAGCCACCCTCTTTGTGCATTACGTGCAGACATGATGGTTAACACATTGATCTAATTAACCTTAGTACATCGCATGAGTCATCTTCCTTGTGTGTAAATATCCTGCTGTGCCAACGAAAACTTGGGAGATGTGATCCCAGCCTTTGACTGAGACTCATCACCCCTTGTGCAAGTTTTTTTTTAAAAACAACTGCTGATGGTTAATGATTCGAGTCCTTGAGTCCTATTACGGGTCGAGACTTCGACACAAACATTAGGTTGCTTTAACGGCAGACATGTCACACTAGCTATTCGTCTCAGAGCGTATGTGGTGGGTTAGAGGAGTCAATGCTCCCCTGCAGAAATGCTCCACTGCAGGAGTGAGGGGTGCTACACTGCCAGGTCAGTGATATTTTGAATTAAATGGTTAATTGAAGCACTGGCATAATTATGCATCACAGAATTTTAATCATCTTAAAACTACATTATGTTCCTCATCAATGTCATTTATAAAAGATTCAGAAAGTCTTTAACTGTGAGGGATTGCCCATGTGGTCAGCTTCAGCAACCCAAGTTCTCTCAGCTGCCGGCATTTGGTCCAGCAGATATGATTCCAGCAGATGCCTCTTTATGAAATAATCTAAAATGCATGCAGCATCATTCCAGTTACTGGTCTATGTTACTACCTAAATAAAACATGCAGGAATGATGGGAGAGTGGTGCTCCCAAGGAATTTGAAGGTCTTGGACGGGCTTGTAAAGAACAAAATCAGTAGAGGCATGGCCTCTGTGCAATATAGCCATGGTGACCCACCAGGACCATGTCATAGTCCACTATCAGGAATTTGCTAGGAAGGTATCCATATGATACCATAAGAGTGCATCCATAACTACCTGCATACTGAGGAAGCCTGCAATTGTATGTCATGTTGTCATTTGTGGGTGGAGCACCAAGGCAAATCCCTTGTATGTGAATACTTGGCCAATAAACTTATGCATTCATTCATTCAATTTTCTCCTTAGCCTTGAGGGTGAAGTAAAAGGAAAGTAAATCATCTCTCTTTGGATATTGAATTTGGGAGACCAGTCTATTGCAGCAGTGACAAGCGACAAAATCATTCAGGGACTACAGAGGGATATTGATCAGCTGGACGTGTGAGCCGAGAAATGGCAATAAGCATTTAATTTGGTTAATCCCAATGTCATTGATCACAGATTATGCCAGACCAAATTGAAGAATGACACATCAGAAGGAATACCCAAAAATCTACATGAAAAAGCAAAATAAAAAGTATATGATAATAATTACCAGTTATGAAATATAGGTTCCTATGAACGATGGCATATCAGAAAATCACTGCCAATATTGAAGTAGCCTGAGTATTATGGATGTAATCACCAAATCTGCAGACAACATTTTACAGAGATGGCATTTCTGCAGCCAATTCATCTCATTAAGGGGCTGTCCCACTTGGGCGACCTAATTGGCTAGTTTAGAAGAGTTTAGGAGAGTTTGAAAAAATGTCATGTTGAAGACCCACTTCGACTATGTAGAAGACCTCCTTCGACTATGTTGAAGACTAGCTTCAACTAGCTGTGACTAGCTACAACTAACTTCGGGAAAATTGGACACCGATTAGTGGAGAGGGAAGACGACCTCCTTCGATCTCCTGCGACCTCCCTTCGACTATGATGAAGACTATCTACGACTACCTTTGACTACCCTCGATTACCTACGAGTAACATGACGACCTACTGCGACCTACTACGACTAAACCTACGAGTAAAAAAAGTATTGATTTTTTCTATGGTGGCTTTTTTACTCACGGGCATTTTGAAAAATATGCCGCAACCTTGCTGAGGCCTCGAGTACACGGAGACCACTCTCGAGCATGAAGGAGAGTTACTAAGGCCTCCTACGACCTCGTGTCGACCATGCTGCGAGTATGAGTCGAGGGCAAACTCACCAGAACTCGCGGATTAGTTCGCCAGAGTAGAACAGCCCCTTTAGTGAGGAACAGTGATTTATAAAGCAGTGAAGCATGAGGGATACCATGCTGAATAAAAACTCAAACATAACCTTGGTTGTTTTCCCATATTAGTTTTAATATGTAAGAATCACCAGGCTGCTAATTCAATGATCGAGAATGATACATTTTGAGATTTGTGGGCGACTTTGGTAATCAAATCACAAAGGAAAGTTCAAACGTAGAATTTGTGCAAAGAACTAGCTCAAGGCTGAAGAACAAACACAATCGAGGTTTTAGGTGGAATCTTTAAGGGCCTGTCCTACCAGCATCTGACTCCATGCGATGAGCGCGATCGAATTAGAAGCGGGGGCCGCGCGGAGGTCGGGTGATCCCCTGTACAGGGCCGTTCCCACCAGCATGCGCCTGCATGCGACAAGCGCAACCAAATCGGCAGCGAGGGCCGCGCAGAGGTCGGGTGAGTGGCGCAACGCGGCGCAAAGTAAGGCGAACTTGGAGCAAAGTCTTAAAGGTAAGTTCCCCAGGACAGAGAGGGGCACACAGAGAGGGGCACAGAGGCACACACACAGAGGGCCACGGAGCCACACACATAGAGGGTCACGGAGGCACCTACAGAGAGGGTCACGGAGGCACGACGTCGAGGCGGTGTGCAATGCGTCGAGGCGACTGCGAGTCGACAAGCCGTTGCCATGCAGAATTTTTGAACATAGTCAGTTTTTCGGAGCCCCGCGCAATGTCGGGACTAACTCCGCACAATTCCGCACGGCTCCGGTGATCGAAGTGGGACCGGCCCCGCGACGCCGGACGGCTGAAGCGACCACGTTAGGTCGCGCTCATCGCATAGAGTTGCATGCTTGTGGGACAGGCCGTTTACACACTGAAATTGAAAGTAACCTTTCCAAATGCCAAGAATAGAGTGGTAAATCAAGAATAGTTTATTTCAAGATAAAATCGGTCAAAATGGATGACCCATAAAAATAGCAAAAAGGCAATTTTATCAGAAAAAAAATTGACTTCCAATCTTAACATTGGAAGTTAATCTGTGAGAGCACGTCTTTGGGATGTGGGAGAAAAGCGGAGTACCTGGTGGAAACCCACACAGTCGCAGGGAAAACATGCAAACTTGACACAGACAGCACCTGAGGTCAAGATTGAACCCAGGTCTCCTCTCCAGCACTGTGAGGCAGCAGCTTAGTTTTTAGATTAGAGATAGAGCGATCCCCACACATTAACACTACCCTACACACACTAGGGACAAGCGACACTTATACCAAGCCAATTAACCTACAAACCTGTGCGTCTTTGGAGTGTGGGAGGAAACGGGAGATCTCTGAGAAAATCCACGTGATCGCTGGGAGAACATACAAACTCCGTACAGACAACGCCTGTAGTCGGGATCGAACCTGGGTCATTGGCGCTGTAAGTGCAGTAAGGCAGCAACTCTACTGCTGCACAACCGTGCCGTCCCTGCCATCTGCTTACATTAATGTTCCCCCTTGCTTGACATTCTTGCCATTTTCATTGTTAAGGCGTACTTTGGTTGGCTAATTTTTGTGTATGCATGTGACAGAGGGCAGGAATAACTGAATAACAATATAAGAATTATTCAGAAACAAAAGACTGTGGGTGCTGGAATATTGAGTACAGGAACTCAGTGGACCAGGCAGCAGTTGTGGAGGCAAATGGACTGATACCGTTTTGCAATGGGTCCATTCTTCTGAATGAAATTGCCAATTTTACTATAGATTCTTCACAGTACTCCCCAATTTACATAGACTCTTCGGTCAGATAAATAATGTATATCTAATGTCATAGTTTATACATTTCTGGCACTATTATTTTTACGATGCTGACCCAAAGATGCTGTGATGCATCAATAGTCCTCTTTGTTTATTTCTTGATAGTTACTAGCACAGAGTACTTTACAGAAGGACAAACAGAAACAGATGATGCATCAACAAATATGTCTTTGTACCCACGTAACAGTAATTAGTTCAATATCCATCACACACATCCCTGAGGTAGGCTTCAGATTCCATACAGATACAAAAGAATATTATATTAATTTTGAACTTTTGAAATAAACAGCAACAGGATTTTTACTGCAAGTGAAACCATTGCCAGCCAAAAGGGTAAGCTGTCTGGTCTTATTAAGGACTCTGGATAACATATTTTGAATAAATGTAATGCACTGAATATTTTAGTTTCATGGTGATTATAACTGGATTTGAACATGAAGAATACCATGCTGAATAAAACCTCGAACATAACCCTGGTTGTTTCCCCATATTAGTTTAAATGTGTATGATTCACCAGGCTGCTTTATAATAACCAAACCACACGTACAAGAAAACAGAGGAACTGCCATTAGCTCAACCCTCACCTCCATATGGCTGATAACTGCAAGAAATGCCAGGGAGTTGCGGACGTGGCCCAGACCATCACACAAACCGACTTCCCTTCCGTTGACTTCATTTATACCTCACGCTGCCACGGAAAGGTCCGCAGCATAATCAAGGATGAGTCGCACCCTGGGTACTACCTCTTCTCCCCTCTCCCATCAGGAAAAAGGTACAGAAGTGTGAAAACACACTACGCCAGATTCGGAGGCAGTCTCTTCCCAGTTGTTATCAGGCAATCGAATCATCCTACCAAAAACAGAGAGCAGTGTTGAACTATTATCTATCTCATTGGAGACCCTCGGACTATCTTTGATTGGATTTTACCGGATAATCTTGCAAAAACGTTATTCACATTATTCCATAGAAACATAGAAAAATAGGTGCAGGAGTAGGCCATTCAGCCCTTCAAGCCTGCACCGCCATTCAATGTGATCATGGCTGATCATCCAACTCAGTATCCCGTACCTGCCTTCTCTCCATACCCCCTGATCCCTTTAGCCACAAGTGCCACATCTAACGCCCTCTTAAATATATCAATTCCCTTGATCGTTTACCTCTGTACATGTGACAATAAATAAATAAACTAAATAAATATACTTAACTAATAAACTAAACTATAAAAGTCATATTCTACCAGAGTTTGTATGCCTCTTTATTGAAAAGAGGGTGGACAGAGGGGGGTGGGGTGGCCCTGCTAGTAAAGAGGAAAATTCAATCTTTTGCAAGGAATGACATAGGATCAGAAAATGTTGAATCCCTCTGGGTAGAGTTATGGGCCTGTCCCACTTAAGCGATTTTTCAGGCGACTGTCAAGTTGCCAGCAGTCACCTGAAAAACCGGCAACTGGAACAGCAACTGTCAGAGTGGAACACACGCATACACATCGCTTCCTTTACCAGCCTGTTATGCAGGCGGGGGACAGGGCAAGCGGGGGAGCGCTATCTGAGTGAAATTCACACAGTGCAAAGCCAATGTGATACAGACACAATAGATAATTAACGATGGGTACAGGAGTAGGCCATTCGGCCCTTCGAGCCAGCACCGGCATTCGATGAACAGGAAGGTTGGCGCTGTAATTAAGACGGCTAAAACACAGTGTACGGTAAGTCCTTTAAAAGATGGGGGGAGAGGGGAGAGAAGGGGGGAGAAGGAATGGAGGCAACTTTTAAGAAGCCAGAGATACATGGCTGTGAAGCTCGGCGGACATTAACATTACCGTTCGGTTATCCTTGGTTTTGAAAACTTACGTTTTATATTCCCAATGAGCCAGTGAAATTCACCAGTCAGCACCAGCTACAACCTACGAGAACCTTCGACCTCCTGGCGACCCACTAGAACCTCGTGGCAATCCACCTATGCTACGAGAATTCTCGCTAATCTCCATGGTGGCTTCATTCTGGTCGCCGCTAATTTTTCAACATGTTGAAAAATTTGCGGTGACCATAATGAGGCCGCGACTAGTTCGCAGAGTGCGGGAACTCCTCACGACCATGAAGGCGATTCCCCGGCAACCAACCGTGAACATGTGGCAACTGCATAGTCTCCTGCAGTCGCCTAAAAAGTCTCCTAAATGGGACAGGCCCATTTGGGAGATGGGAGTTATATACTCTATAGGCCTCTGAACTGTAACTATGATGTAGGGTGCAAATTACATCAGGCCAAATAATTGGCATGTAAGAATGGCAATGTCCAGTGGTCCTGGGGGATTTCAATATGCACGTGAACTGGGAGAATAAGATTGGTACTGAATCCCAAGAGAAGGAATTTGGAGAATGCCTGTGGGATGGCTTCTTCAAGTAGCTTGTGGTCGATTCTTCTAGGGAAAAAGCTATTCTGGATTTGATTTTGTGCAATTAATCAGATTTGATTAGGGAGCTTAAAACAAAGGAACCCGTCGGACCTAGTGACCATAATATGATAACATTCAACCTGCAGTTTGAAAGGGAGAACATTAAATCAGATATGCTGGGATTATTGCTGAATAATGTTAAGTACAGTGGCATGAAGGAGGAGCTGCCTAGGGTTGATTGGAAAGGGACGCTAGCTGGAATGAGGGTGGAGCAGCAATGGCAGGAGTTTCTGGGAGTAATTCCAGGAAGGAAGAAAGATTCTAGGGGGAGAATGAGGTGACGGTGGTGACAAAGGAAGTCAACAATAGCATAAAACTAAAAGAGAAGGCATATACGTTTAGCAGGAAGTTTGAGAATTGGGAAGCTTTTAAAACCCAACATAAGGCATCTAAGAGGCAATGAGGATGAAATATGAAAAGATTAAATATGATGTTCAGTTGTAGTTTAGTTTATTGACACGTGTACCAAAAATGACCGAATAGTAAAAGGCCTAGATGGAGTGGACGTGGAGAGGATGTTTCCACTAGTGGGAGAGTCTAGGTCCAGCGGGCACAGCCTCAGAATATAAGGACATGCCTTTAGAAAGGACACAAGGAATTTCTTGAGACAAAGGGTGTTGAATCTCTGGAATTTGTTGCAATGGATGGCTGTAGAGGCCATGTCTTTAGGTTTTTTTTTTAAAGCGGAGATTGACAGGTATTTGATTAGTAAGCATGTCAAAGGTTATGGGGAAAGGCAGGAGAATGGGGTTGAGAGGGTAAGATAGATCAGTTAAGATTGAATGGCGGAGCAGACTCAATGGGCCGAATGGTAATTCTGCTCCTATCACTTATGATCTTATGAATTCTATCTTCAGATGCAAAGTAAGTACGAAGGAATAAATAAAGCTGGATGCTATTAGAATTAAAAGTTCGCTTTTTAAATCTTTGTAATTGCATCTTTTGATCTACCTTGTCCTTCTCAACTATTGGAGCCTTTGTAATCTTTAAACTGTCGTTGTTAAAATTAAACAAAAGCCACTGGCAAAGTTCTAATGTTAGATTTGATCACACCAGTCTCAAACTCAGTATGACGTTTCATTATATTGTGAATTCTTCTCCAGAGAACCAATTGCCCATTAACCAGTCACATTGTACAATACAAAATCTAAGATATCCTGTTTCTTAATTTGTTCATTGACATATCACTTAAGAAAACTGTCTTAAATGCTTGCCACGAGCACATCCATCACGATAGCTTTCAATTGCATTTTCCAGCCCATATAATGATTATAGTAACTCATACCCTGTAGTTATTGAGTCAAGTCAAGAGTGTTTAATTGTCATGGGTATCAGCAATAGAACGATGAATGTTTCACTTGCAGCAACATTACAGACCCTTTAACTCAATAATACACAAATAAATATAATGAATAAAACAATAAATTAATAATCAGCTTTTCTAGGTGGCCAGATTATAATTGTGCAATACCAAACTCCATAATGCAACCAAAACATTAAACATAAAGTAAATCATAGTTGCCGAGGTAGGATTGTGGTTCGTTTTGTGCAGTGTTCAGGAGCTTACTGGTTGCCTAGGAAGAAGCTGCTCTTGAACCAGGACGTCACAGTTTTCAGGCTCCCTTACCTTCTTCCTGATGGTAGTGGTGAGGTGAGAGTGTCAATAGTAATGAGGTGACGGTGCACCCCCATAAGATCACCCCTCATCCTGCTGCACGCCAAGTAATAGAGTCCTAGCCTGCTCAACCCCTCCCTATAGCTCAGGCCCCCGAGTCCTGGCAACATCCGCGTAAATCTTCTCTGCACCCTTTCCAGCTTGACAAGGTCTTCCCTATAACATGCTGCCCAAAACTGAACACAATACTCTAAAGGTGGCCTCGCCAACATCTTATACAACTGCAACATGACCTCCCAACCTCTATACTCAATGCCCTGACTGATGAAGGCCAATGTGCCAAAAGCCTTTTTGACCTCCCTGTGATGCCACTTCAAGGAAATATGTACTTTTACTCCGAGATCCCTCTGCTCTCCAACTTTTAGAGATTCTGAATTTTCACTGTATTTTATTGCATTGTTTTAATTCATTTATTTATGCTAAGAGACATGGGATGACCAAATATTTATTCATTCGGCTCCAAAGACACGGTGCTATGATGTTGCAAATCACTATAACAATTTTGTACGTACTTTTGAGACATACTTCACATGTTGAGAAATTCAGCCGAAATATTGGAGTGAATTGTGCCTGATTTTTTACATGTAAATCAAGCATAACCAAATGTTTTGCACAAGTTTCTTTCTGCCCATTTTCTGCCAAAGTCCTGCTTTTCAGGAATTTGGACTTCCTGCCGTGATTCAACCTAGCACTGGTGCATGGCACATACATTGAAACAATGAAAATAGACACAAAATGGTGGAGTAACTCAGCGGGACAGGCAGCATCTCTGGAGAGAAGGAATGGCTGACGTTTCAGGTCGAGACCCTTCTTTGTACAGTCTGAGCAGGGTCTCGACCCAAAACGTCACCCATTCACTCTCTCCTGTCCCATTGAGTTTGGAGTAACTATTGTATCTATCTTTGGTGTAAACCAGCACCTGCAGTTCCTTCCTACATAAATCGGAACAAAACGTCCAACTTATGAATGTTGCTCCTCACTCACTATTAAGCAAGAAGCTAGTTTTATAGGATTCCTGCTCATCCCAGATTTCATTCCTTTTCGCATGCTGCCATTTTGTGCACAGGCAGAACTGATAAAAGTCACTTAATTTTAGCAGAGTATACTTCAGTGCAAGATGTTGTAGTCAATGGTCCTGTTGCTCACATAAGCAATGTCATAATCCTTGTACAGGGTACAATTCAGTTGCCTCCTAGCATAAGGTGGTACATTATAACCTCTCCCTACCACTTCACTTCTGCATCCCAGGTTTCCCCTTCCTATCAGATTCCCCTGTTTTCCTTCCTCGAGTTCCGACAGTCTTCACAACAGCACTGCCGCCATGTGAGCTGATTTGCTCCCAGCTTGCAATGCACAAATGGTGTTCTGCAGACACCTCCCTTCTGTAAAGGTGAATGTCACACCTCGGCACCTGTAAACAGGAGACAACAGCACAAATTCCCTCTTAAAGCAGGTATGCTCCAATTTTGCTATTTTATTTAGTGACTTGATTTGGCTTCAGGCAACATTGTTGCACCCAGATAATCCTCAAAGGATGAAATCCATTGTGTAAGCTTAGCTTTGAACACTATTATTCTGAACCCCTCATCTCTTGTAAACATGGTGCTGCCTGCAAATTCTATGTGATTTTCTCAACATCACTTACGTTAAAATGACATTCTTATTAACTCATAAAATAGTCACATTTTACCACACCAATTTGTTCCGAAAAAAATAAAATTAAAAAAATTTGTTTTAAAAAAACAAACCGTTTTTTAAAGGGCTAACAACAAACTTAATTCTTTGTCCAGAGATCTCTGATCCCCAACACCATCTCATATAACCGTATAAATATTCCTTGACGGCTGTGCCTGTGGAGGTCAGATTCACAATCTGTTTGGCTTCCTAAAATGAAGGTCATTATAAACTGCTGTTGCTAATCTCTGCTACATCTTAAAGTTTTCTGGTGATTGATGCATTCAGGATGTTACCCAAATTCCTCACTCAAGAGGAGAAAACTTCATTTACTTTTCTTTCAGCATGCATAAGTGGGCAGAGCAGCATTAAAGTGGAGGCATTAAAAGATTGCACTCATAGCCTTACAGAAACCTGCTTGGTCATCCCTTGCCAGGACTGAAGAAGGGTCTCGACCCGAAACGTCACCCATTCCTTCTCGCCAGACATGCTGACTTGTCCTGCTGAGTTACTCCAGCATTTTGTGTCAACCTTGCCAGGACTACCTGGATATTGTCCCAGAAGATCTCTACGAGCCTTACCCTTATATGGGCATAACACATCTTCAAGAGCCTGAAGAAGGGTCTCAACCCATTCCTTCTCTCCAGAGATGCTGCCTGTCCTGTTGAGTTACTCCAGCATTTTGTGTCTATCTTCGAGTTAAACCAGCTTCTGAGGTTCTTTCCTACACATCCGAACACATCTCTTCTATGGGCAGAGCACGACTTCAGTCTGTCTCGGATCCTCTGTCCGTTGGTGAACATTCTCATTTCCCTATCCATCTGCATCCTCCTCTTCCCTCTACCATGAGTCCACTTCCATAGGTTTAGTAGTGACCAGTGGCTGGAAGAGTGTCGCTTGTGTTGTGCTACATCTCTTAAAGAACTGGCATTGTTCATAGTGCAGTGCCACTTGTTGAAATCTGTGAGAGCTTGCAAAATGATGCAGGTTTCAAAGCAATGTTACACCTGGATATGCAAGGCTTGTAGTTCTTGTCCTTAAGGCAGCTTTCACATTTCTGTGGGATGACACACAATTTAAAAATAACATGTAGCAACTTCAAGACCATGTTCTTTTATTGGAAAATCTATAGTTTACCATCTGGAGACACTTGCCTCGAAATTGATTTTACATAGAGCTACAGTTCTAAATGCCATATCATTTATATCTAATGAAAAATAAAACTGGGGACTTACCCAATGACCTTAAAGTGCTCAATTTTCATTCCAATTCTTTATGCCTGTGCTGTGATAACACATGGAGGTCTGCCATGTGAAGGAGTGCCAAGTGATGTGCAATATGTACTTCAGAGATTGTTAATGGCACATATCCATGTGGCCCCCCCACCCCTCCCTCCCTCCCTTGCTTTAAGTTCCCTCGTTTCTGACTACAACATTTCATCCACACCATACAACTGCATGCACGTCAACCAATGAACCTCATCTCCAGCAACCCATCAACAGTCCATCTCCATCAATCTAATGCACAATAACCAATCCTACCAACCATAAACCCAGTTACACCTCTCAATGCAACTAGCCCCAATTCTAACTGATTGCCGCGTTCTAATTCATCCCTCCCACAATCTCCAACAGCGGTGGTTCACCCCAATCTCTCCCAAAAATCCAGATCACTTTACGTAATTACCTCATACTGACACCCATGTTCACACGTGGGTCTCGCTCATGAGCTCTCAGACCCATACCTCATCCAGAGCTATAGCATCTGACAGTTTTTGTGTCCTCTCCACTGCTAGCGTGCACTGTGTAACAATCTTTTCCATCATTGGTCAACACAAAAGCACACTTGACTCAAACATAATACTTGCACAATAATATTTTTTGGGCGCCTTAGTGATGATGACCAAAACGTAGAATGTTATACTTAAACTGGTGGGTTTAAAGCAATTCAACCGCCATCAGCGTCCTTCATATTTTCTGTTCATCTCAGCACAGTCTTATTATTAATTTTACATGTTGCTTGCTGTTATTCCCTACAGTGTAGAATCACTGCACATTATGCAATATTCAGAAGAGCAAGATTCATGCCTGATCACAATAATGAAGTTCTTTGGCAATTGCAGTGTCTATCTGAAGTTTGAGATCCAAACAGCAATTATTAATGTTTTTACAAAAATATTAATATTATTCATCATGTCCTGATTTTATTTAAATCTTATACATTATGCCTGGTATGTATTGAAAGTATTGTATTTTTTTGTTAATTTTTTTTTATTAATTAGAAGCAATTACATAATTTTAAAAAAAGATACATGTTCATTGTTGACATAATAAAAATCATTTTGTTCTTTGTAGCTATACATAATCAGTATTATTTATGTTAATCCTTGCTTAATAATTGTGCTTCTATATATATTTTTTCCATTTTTTATAAAGATAGAAAATAGTGGAAAAAGATTAAACAAATAAAAAATATATATATATGTATATATATATATATATATATATTGTTTAATATAGATATATATATAAAGTTGGGAAAGAATAGAATATTCTACAGATTTTACATCGTTGGAGATATATCCGCGTTTTATGAAATGTACTACTTCATCTATTCTTTGATTCTGGTTCCAGTCGGGTTCTCGTGCCGAACCAGTTTGCCCCTTCAAATATTCAATAAATGCGGACCATATTTTTTTAAATAGTTCTTGTTTGTCCATTAAGACAAATCTTATTCTTTCCAAATATAGGGTCTCCAACATTTCTGTGGTCCACATTTTAATTCTGGGGGTTATAGAGCCTTTCCAAAATTTTAATATTAATTTTTTCCCAATTATTAAACTATAATCAATAAAAATTCTTTGATTCAAAGTCATGAATTGATATGGTTCCGTTATACCTAATATTATTAATTTTGAGTCAGGAGCCAGTTTGGTATTGACGACTTCTGAGATTATCTTAAAAATTTCCATCCAAAAATTATTAATTTTTATACAACTTACGAATGAGTGCAATAGGTTAGCCTCTAAATGTTGACATTTATCACAAATAGGGGGGGAAACACTTGTATTGAATGTATTTTAAACATCAAAAAATGTATTTAAACATCGAAATAAGGTGAGTAACCGATTATCCCCGGTCAATTTGTCCCTTCCCACCTGTACCCGTAGCTGTAGGGGCTGGTGGAATTAAGGGATATGGGGAGAAAGCAGGCACGGGTTATTGATTGGGGAAGATCAGCCATGATCACAATGAATGGCGGTGCTGGCTCGAAGGGCCGAATGGCCTCCTCCTGAACCTATTTTCCATGTTTCTGTGCTTCTATGTACCACCCCCTCTCTGGGCACTTTCCCTTGCAACCGCAGGAAATGCTACACTTGTCGCTTTACCTCCCTCCTTAACTCCATTCAAGGACCCAAGCAGTTGTTCCAGGTGCGGCAGAGGTTCACCTGCACCTCCTCCAACCTCATCTATTGCATCCGCTCCTCTAGATGTCAGCTGATCTACATCGGTGAGACCAAGCGTAGGCTTGGCGATCGCTTCGCCAAACACCTCCGCTTGGTTCGCAATAACCAACCTGATCTCCCGGTGGCTCAGCACTCCAACTCCCCCTCCCATTCCGAATCCGACCTTTCTGCCCTGGGCCTCCTCCATGGCCAGAGTGAGCACCTCCGGAAATTGGAGGAGCAGCACCTCATATTTTGCTTGGGCAGTTTGCACCCCAGCGGTATGAACATTGACTTCTCTAATTTCAGGTGGTCCCTACTTTCTCCTCCCCTTCTCCGCTATCCCTCAGCCCACTGGCTCCACCTCTTCCTTTCTTCTTCCCGCCCCTCCCTCCACCCTCACATCAGTCTGAAGAAGAGTTTCGACCCGAAACATTGCCTATTTCCTTCGCTCCATAGATGCTGCCTCACCCGCTGAGTTTCTCCAGCATTTTTGTCTACAATAAAATACAATGTTTCCTTCGCTAAGGTGTACTAAACTGTATAAAGAAAAAGAGTAAATCCAAAATTAGATAATATCCATTTCACTTACAACATAGGTAACTTATAAAGTGGGTGTTATATTTGCTTTAAATATGTGTGTAAATATAACACCCACTTTATAAGTTACCTTCCTCCATCTTCTGGAGCTCAGACCAGTCATATTGTTGATCCTCATGCAGATAAACCAACATCCAGTGATCAAACTCTGTCCAGCTGAGTTCTTAAATCAAGGTTCTGTCTGCTCTCTCATGAGGACACAAACCAAACATGGTGTTATTTTTGAAAAAGTGTAGTGGCCTGATCAATACATCTTCCAATCAATCTTTATTGTTTCTTGACATTGACCTTCCCTGCTGGAGTGGAGTTGATTTTTATAATTCAAAGGCGATTCCTGTGAGTTTGCTCTACCTTTCCATCTCGAACTCCGACAGATGAAATGATTAGTAAATCGATCAGAGATATTTAACTTTGACCATGAATGCACCTACAAATAGAATTTAACAGTGCCAAACCCTAACCTAATGCTGTGGACCACAGCTCCAAAATACCTCCATTAAAAATTCCCAATTTTGTGTTTCAACCTGTCCAGCGTCTTACCCCTGCCTCTCGTTGTAACCTCCACTTGCCTTTCCATCATTGGAGAACAATGCATTCCTCCAACCCTGAACTTATATCTAACAACCACTCCTTCATTTACCTGCAGTAGTAAAAATGTGGCCATTTCTGAATCTCCAAATGCTAATTTTAGCGCAATCTTAATTTTCTGTCAGCAAAGGATCTAACAAAGGAATTTTGGCATAAAATTCATCTTAACAACTTCACCAATAGTACAACATCCATTTTTTATTGATCCATTGTGAATTTCATCCTCACCAGTCAGAACATGGCATTCTTCGTTTACTAAATGAACAAACTACTTTTATTAGTAGTGTTTTCCTTCATTCCACGCTACTTAAAGTTCTCAACTCAAGAGTCAAGAGTGTTTTATTGTCATATATCCCAGATAGAACAATGATATTCTTACTTGCAGCAGCACAAGAGAATATGTAAACATAGTACACTGTAAACAATATGATGAACGAGAACAAAAGTTCAGTGTGTGTGTGTATATATATGTGTGTGTGTGTGTGTGTGTGTGTGTGTGTATATATGTGTGTGTTACACATAAAAAATAAACAATAAGTGCAAAAAGACAAAACCAATGTCCCCAGGTCTATGCAGTGCAGAGCTTATTGGAGGCTGTAGTGTTTAATAGCCTGATGGCTGTAGGGATGAAGCTGTCCCTGAACCTGGATGTTACAGTTTTCCGGCTCCTGTACCTTCTTCCTGATGGCAGAGGTGAAATTAGTGTGCGGCCAAAGTGGTGTGGGGTCTCTGATGATGCTGGCTGCCTTTTTGAGGCAGCGACTCCTGTAAATCCCTTCCAATGGTGGGGAGGTCAAGACCCGTGAAGGACTGCTCAATACACCCTGCAGTCTCACTGCTTACTCTCTACGCAACTCACAGCTCAGACAGTTTTTTTAATCACAAACAAACCGGACTTCTTTGTATATTTGTCAACGTCAAGGGACCGCATGGAAATGCAACAATGGTGAGAGAGTCGTGATCTCCATGACACCACAGGAGGTCATGGAAATCAGTTGGGAGGTAAAATAAAAGGCCTCTTCATTCAAAACCTTATCCACCCATTCTGAGGATCTAAGGAATGAATTGATTGGTGATAAACGTAAGGAAATATTCTGGAGATTTCATTTATTGATTGAACTTCAACTGTTTATTTTTAGCCCATCATTTGAAACCATAGTTTAGATTAGTTTAGAGATACAGCACTGAAACAGGCCCTTCGGCCCACCTGGGTCCGCGCCGGCCAGCGATCCCCGCACATTAACACTATGCTACACCCACTAGGGACAATTTTTACATTTATCAAGCCAATTAATCTACCAACCTGCATGTCTTTGGAGTGACCACGAGGAAACCGAAGATCTCGGAGAAAACCCACGTAGGTCACGGGGAGAACGTACAAACTCCGTACAGACAGCAATCATAGTCGGGATTGAACCCGGGTCTCCGGCGCTGCATTCGCTGTAAGGCAGCAACTCTACCGCTGCGCCACCGTGACTAGGATCATAGGACTATTACAAACTGTAGTGATCTTGTCTCAAACAGCAGAAATTGAAATAAAGGTGTTATCACCACATTCTGTGGTGCAATTCATCTTCAGTTTCTCTTGGCCATGTAGTCAACAGGCGTGGTCATTGACGCTTCAAATACTGTTGTTGCACGGAGCAATAATCTGATATTGATTCTAATCTTGGGAGTTGTCTGTGTGGAGCTGGGCTGTGATTCTGCTGATTTCCTCTCAAGTTCTAAATGTGCTCTAGTTACCTGGGTTACTCTGAATTGCCCGAGTGTAAATGGGTAGTCAATGGCTCAGGGTAGAACTGATGGGCATGAGAGAGAGCAGGTTGGAGAGATACCAAAGGAGGTTTAGTCTAACAGGAAAGCTCTATGGGCGGGCAGAGACTTAACGGGCTGAGAGCAGCCTTGTTCTTCTTCTTCTTGCATATGGCGTGCACAGCCTAAAGTTGTGAGACAACTTGTTCTGTTTGATCTTCTGTTTGTGCACACCAGGTTGATTGCATTCATTGATACAGGGTGGACCACGTGAAGGTTGCAATCTCGCACCCCAACCTAGTTCAATGGACTAAGACAAGATGAAAAATGCGAAAATGCATAATATACATTAATTAATGATTCTTCCATAACAGAGATAGCAAGATATCAGGAGAGAATGTACTATAATATACTGCTAAGCATATTACCTCCCTCCTTAACTCCATTCAAGGACCCAAGCAGTTGTTCCAGGTGTGGCAGAGGTTCACCTGCACCTCCTTCAACCCCATCTATTGCCGGGGTGTTAGGGTGGATTCCCTATATGGAGGATGCCAGTGCATGACTTTGTTTAACGTGGGGAGACTGGTGCACAGACAGCTACCCCGCAGTCCTTGACAGATCTGGGTCAGGATCCAGTGGAATGGAGTCTAAAATGACCGGAGACCCTTTTCTGCTGCAGCCTTCATCCGCCGTCCCAGCCGTTGTGACGCTCCACTAAGGTCAGCCATCATCCTCTGCCTGTTCCACTGTTGAGGTCTTGGTTGGATTGCTTTTAGTCAGAGACCTCCCCCTCGACCTTACCGCCACGGGTGGCCCTACCAGGAGCATAGCTCCATACGGCATCGCTCTCAGGATCTCAGGACCACACAAGCTTCTCCATCACGACAAGGTGACAATCCACGGAGAAGACACAGAATATATTTTTGTGTGGTTCTACTAACTATTGTCAGGAGTACAAGTCGACCGTTGTACCATCCACATGATCAGCTAATATTAGTATTTACTCTGATCAGTATTTTCCTGTGGAAAATTCTGTTAAACGGAGCCTTTGATGACAATGCCAGTTATTAATCAAGCCGGTGAGCAGCGATGGGTAAATGCCTCCACACATTTCTGGATTAAAATACGGACCACACTGAGGCAGTAACATTTTGCCTGTTTCATTAGAAGAAGGGTCGCTAAGTATCCACATGTGTATGTAACTGTATTCAATAATTTTCAGGCTTCTGAAGACAAGATTAATAACTCTGAGGCTGGGAGTCCAAACCCCATCATGGGAATTTAAAATATGAATTCAGTTTGATAGAAGTAAAGGGAAGCATGTGGCATCAGTAAAATTGATCCGTGAGCTTTTCTAAAAAGAAAACTAGGTCACTCGGGAAACTTGCAAATTATACAACTTGAATCCTGCACCAATCTTGTTCAATCTCACGCCAGTGTGAAGTAGCCTGGTGCCAAAGTACTGTCAGCATTTCTGATAGAAAGATCAATACGGTTCTCTAAAGGCAATGAAGTAATCAACAATGGCTCTTCAGTGAAACCAAGCGGAATTAAAAACGATGTCAAACTATGACAAAAACCTTTCTGCCCTTTTGTCTTCATTTGTTGAAAATACATACTTGTTTTGTTGTTAGCAAAGACAACTGCAGCAGATACCAGAAATCTGAATAAAAACAGAATGCTGGAAACAGTCACATATCAGTGGGAAGAAAATACAATTAAGATTTCAATCCATTGATTTATATCAAAGATAGAATCCATTCAGATAAGTATAGAGCGAGGGAAGAAGTCAAGGAATGAAAGAGAACAATAAATGAAAGAGAATATGTGTGAAAGTGTGGAATGCAGAAAGATGGCGTGAGGCAAAAAGAATTAAGGAGCACAAAGTGAGTCCACAAAAGGTCCATGTAATTACAGCAAAACCACTACAAGCAACTGAAATTCAGTAAGATGGATGCAGTAGCTAGAAACTGAAGCACTTGATCTCAATCTTTAATCCATAGGGTCTAAAGTGGTTAATCCAAGGATGCGCTGTTTCTCTTTGTGCACCCATTGATCTTCATTTAAGTAGGATAGAAGGTGGATAATAATGAGTCAGGGTAGAAAATGGGCCAGAAGACATATTGAAATAACTGCATTGGACGATATGGGACTGCAAGGTGAAATGAGATTACCTTAATGTGATTGGTACGCAGTTCCACCCTCATGACCAAATGCAGAGGACATGTCACTTATGTATGAAAGTGAGGAAGTACCGCCAAATCGGAATGTCACCTGTATAATGTTTTTGTGCCAGTGACCTAGGGAGAGGTAGAACTAAAAGATTAGCTGTGCTGTCTACTGTATCTCCCAAGGAAGGTGACATGGGATGAGTGTTCTGAGCAATTGAAGAGTAGGACAGTGTTATAAGGATGGTGTTTTTTCCGCTCCCTCGTAGATCTATCATTTTGTTTGCAGTCTTGTGGCTGTCCCCTCAGCGATAATGCAATAAATGACACTTTCTGATTGTCAAGCAGACCTCCATCCCCAGAGATGTTGAGAATGTATCCTGAGTAACAACATATTACCCATTATTTTATGTGGGAACTTGCTTCAAGAACAATGGTATTTTGATTTATTTATTCTGGGCATCCTATAAACAAAAATAAATATATTTTTATCGTAGCCAGGATTCCCATTTGCAAGTGCAATTCAGTTTGACATTTAAATTCTTAAATTCCCAAAGTGCCATTTTAAAAGCTCTGCACAGTTGGAGATATGGTAATATGTGAATTGTGATAATATTTTAGCAATAATGGTCTATAATACTGTGTATGAAATATTTATTTTTCAATGCATCCATTTTTAATTTTTTTTCATAATCTCAATTCCATGAGGCATGGGTATTGTGAAGTTATGAAATGTTCAAGAATTTATGATGGAATAATTCTCATGTGGCAAAGTTGGTTATATATCTGTGAGGAAATAAATCATCTTCAATCTGATTTATCTCATTGAAACTGAAGTTTGAAATGTTCCAATAAAAACCAACCCTGGGTGTTTTTGCACCACTTTGGTAAAAATTAACTCGGTCCTTGCCAACTTGGGTTATCAGTATGACCATGGCATGACTTCCAAGCTGTGGTTACTGGAAAATATACTCACTTAAAATGCTCATTTGTGCCATGCTGTCCTGGGGCACCTGCTACTTGGCACTCTTTGGAAAACATGATTAAACCAGTGCAATGTTGGGCTGGGAAAGTCATGTCAATGCATTATTTATCTTCATGATTTACTCCCACCTTGCACTGCATGGGCATTCCCATTACCCCCATCGCTCTCCATTGTCATAGAGAATAACAGTTCGGAAACAAACCTTTCAACCCACCAGGACTGCTCCTATTATCAACCACCCTTGATTGCTTGCACCCCAATCCTATAATCACAGCACAATCCTATAATCATACCACAGAGAAAACAACATTCCACTCCCATCCAAATGATGGGCCACAATTTATCCTCCTCTGGCTGTTCCATTGTTGGCCTCTGATGACTCCAACCATCTTGAGCTAAGTTAACATTTTTAGTAAAGAGCCAACATTGGCATTTGGTGTAGGATGCAACTTCAGATGCTGGTTTAAACCGAAGACAGACGCAAAGAGCTGGAGTAAGTCAGCGGGACAGTCAGCATCGCTGGAGGAAAGGAACAGGTGACGTTTCGGGTCCAGACCCTTCTTCAGACTGAAAGTCAGTGGTCAGTTGGGTCTTTATTCTTTGGAGCGCAGAAGGTTAAGGGGGGACTTGATTGAGGTCTTTAAAATGATGAAAGGGATAGACAGAGTTGACGTGGATAAGCTTTTCTCATTGAGGGGAAGATTCAAACAAGAGGGCATGACATGAGAATTAAGGGACAGAAGTTTAGGGGTAACATGAGGGGGAACTTTACTCAGAGAGTGGTGGCTGTGTGGAATGATCTTCTAGCAGAAGTGGTGGAGGCAGGATCAATTGTAACATTGGATAGGTATATGGACGGGAAGGGAATGGAGGGGTATGGTCTGAGTGCAGGTAGATGGGACTAGGGGGAAAATAAATGGTCAGCACGGACTGGAAGGGCCGAGAAGGCCTGTTTCCGTGCTGTAATTGTTATATGGTTATATTGTTATATGGTTATAAAGGGAAACGAGATACAGACAGTGATGTAGAGAGATATTGCTGTGCCCAAAGCACGCTCTTTAGAGAGCAGCAGAAATACAAGGCTCAGATCAGAATTTGAATGCCGCACAATTGCCTCAGTTGAGCTCCACCACCTACACGTTTTCAAATGTTCTTCCCCTTTTTAACAGTAGTGGGAGCACTGTTGGACCTAATGGGACAACAAATAAATATGGGGAAAACTAAATGGTTTTGATTTGAAAGATGTGAAGAATCAGGAGAGAACATATTAAATAGTTGATAAGATGAGGATTTCGATGGATTTGAAGTACAGAGCAAATTAAAACAATAGAATTTAATGACAAGAATCTATTCTGTAAGAATCAGAAGTTAATTTGGGAATTTGGCAGTCCAGTCAAATAGAATCACTTGGATGCAGAATTTTCAAACCTGCAGCCAGAAACATTAATAAAACAATGGAAAACTGTAGAACTTGGTCCAGCGTGTAATTTAAAATGTATGTAAAAAGATAAGATAAATCAAAAACCCTCTAAATTTAATTAGTTGGAAAATTACTTAGAAGCTAATATATTTCTAATTAATGTAACACAAGTAACTATGATCTTCAATGGCTTATGTTCTGTACGTAAATTACAATTTATGAATCTCAATTGTAATTAATCTGGTTTTCTAGTGAAGTGCAGCATTTATTGTGACCTTCTTAGAGGAGTGATTAATAAAGTTATTTAGTTTTTCAACAGAAATATCCTGGGAAATGAATGAGAGGTTTTGTGGGCATGGGAAGGGATTTATGGACTTAATAAGGAAAAATGTAAATTCCTAATAATCACAAGGAAATATTAGCTCGCTATATTTCTGACAAGTAATGCTGTTCTTGCAAAGTTTTCTTACAAAGTGTCTTTGCAATTCTACAAAGAAAATCACGTTACTTTTCCATTTTTCCCCCCCATTTTTGCATGCAGGACAGAAAATTAAATGCCTAACAAAGTAAACAACTGAATTTTTTATTTAAATTTGAAGGGAAGAGTTATTTAATCTCAATAAGTGTCATCATCCTTCTGGACTGGACAGCTGTGAAATATCTTTCCCCATTTCTAGTCAAATGAAATACCATTTACACTGATCAAACTTGACATGGGCAGCCATTTTATGTAAGTAGTGGCACAAAATATTCCCAGAAGCATCAATTACAAATATCATAACGTATAATATATCAATTGCGTCAGATATTTGGGGCAATTTCTCAGTGTTTGCTTTAGAACTCAATTTATTTTTGATAATTTGGGAGTACAGGAAAACCTTCAATTTATATTCTGCAAAAGCCATCTGTTGATTCCTTTCATAACTAAAATTTAATTCAACAGCAATGACGAGCTGGAATTGTGAGTCGTCCTTCCTTATTCCTGGTCACCTGTGATATCTTAATTTTGTATGCACAGAATTAATCTTGAAGGAATCTACTTGTAATTCTCTACAATCCCTGCCTTGGAAAATGTAATAAACGCGTGCATTAAACTGAGTCGCTCAAGCATAATACCAACAGTTGGAGGAAGTCAGCAGGTCAGGCAGCATCTGTGAAAGAGGACATTCCTTATCAAATTGCAAGTGCAGAAGGAAACTCGGACACAACGAGCTTGTATGAGCACGAATGATGAAGGTTAACTCGGAATTATGACTATGCTGCTCAGGATAAGTGCATGGCCAGATTCATTACACATGCACAAGACTCTCATTCGCTGTAGTTCAAGAGCTCATCTATCTCACTAGTATAGAGCTGAGCAGGTAACGCAAGGTTTAAACTGGACAGATGTAGAAAACAAAGAGGGGTAAATGTTGTTGAACCTTCAGGAAATCATGCAGGTACAGTGAGTGTGCTAGCCATATTTCAGTCTATGAACTCGCCAGGAAAGAAATGAAGAGGGAAAAGCTGCACAATGAATCAACCCGCTCAGTGCTGCAATTATGAAAAGGGAGAATGATCAATATTACAAATGCAACCATTTTTGGTCCCTATTGGTAATGACAATTCTGAGACAATCCAGCAAAGGACTGTCCCATAACACTTGCAGGAACCTGCAAAAATGAAGTCAGTAGTTGCAGAGCAGCTGTCACAGGTGAGTTTATTATCTGTGCCAATTGAGCAATATCCCAAAACCCTTCACGTGTGCATCTATTGGCTGAAGAAAAGCAGATGGGGATAGAATTGGTGCTGGATCCTCAGCAATGTCAAGGGAAAGAGATGTCCAGGGGTGGTGGGGGGTGGGGGGGGGGGGGGGGGAAGGGTCAAGATTAGATCTTTATGTAAAAAGATCAGAGTTACGGTCGGCGCCTGGGAATCTTTTGGTGAATGGGTATAGCCAATTGTGGTTGGAATGGAGGTCAAAAATCGGAGATGGAGATGAAATGATCAGTGGTCAAACTTGGAGCATGCTGGCCTAAGTCCGATTGGTGGGCTTGAAAGTATTGAGTTCGCACTGCGGAAATTAGAGTGGGAGGTTGCTAGAATTTTTTTTTAAATGGAGTAGTAGAGGATTGGAATCTCATGGTTATGAAGTAAATGGAGGGGGACCTGCGGGAGTCCAGTTTAGGTCGAGAACTTTGTCATGGAAGTCACCTTTAAAGCATGCAAATACAGGTGCTCTTGTGGCTAGTAGAGCTGGTTTCTCCTCATTGTCCTGTAGACTAAATGAGCCATGCATATGTGAATGATATTGACGGACATCGCATTCAAATGTGCATCGCACGTCTCTGGATTCCAAAGTGCAGGCTCAGACTTATGGCAATATATGTCAGAAATGTCTACAATTTGACTTGTGGAGGTTGCAAACTGTGGCATCAAATAATCCAATTCCTATACACCAGAATTTTTCACACCAAGGGCGCAGCAAACAATTGAGCGATTAATATTTTCTGCAGCTTTGATCCCCCCAAATAGAGCAAAATATTTGTCTGAAAACAACAGAGAAATGCTTTTTTTTTGCCATGTGGTAAAGTAATGTAAAATGATTCTTGTCTCTGTTGCAATAAGGAACGCTGACTGTGATGTTTGGTGGACTGTGTGGGGTGGGAGGACCCGTTGCTCCCCCCATGCAGCAGGTGGCACTGCACAGGACAAATGGAGATGTCTTGTATCTAGTTTATCCTGTGGGCAGTCAGTGTGCAGGCAGCCAATGTGACTAGTCTTGCTGCCAGCATTGAGTGAAACATTAAAGACTTCTGTTGTAAACTAAACACTTTCATGTTTTGTGCAGGCCTAGAAAATGAACACGAAACTGACCTAAATTAGCAGAAAATAATAGCTTCTATTCAAGCTCATAGTCTCAGGGGGACTGTTCTCCATTTGGACTTAATAGTTCACTTTAGTTGCCTCTGTGACAAGTAGGTATTAACACTCGAGGCTAAACCTGGTTGCCGTTATTAATTATATTGAAGAATAAGTGTCTGCAGTTATTTGCCCCCAGCGTCTCTTCCTGCCCTCTTTCCAGATAAAATAAACTTTGTTTATATAAGAGGAAAAACTTTGGTGATGTGATTTCTCATTAATACTATCAGTACAGTGGTAGAAAATGGGTACAGCTACTGAATGGGCTCCATTGGCTTTCATAGAAACATAGAAACATAGAAATTAGGTGCAGGAGTAGGCCATTCAGCCCTTCGAGCATGCACCGCCATTCAATATGATCATGGCTGATCATCCAACTCGGTATCCTGTACCTGCCTTCTCTCCATACCCCCTGATCCCTTTAGCCACAAGGGCCACATCTAACTCCCTCTTAAATATAGCCAATGAACTGGCCTCAACTACCCTCTGTGGCAGAGAGTTCCAGAGACCCACCACTCTCTGTGTGAAAAAATGTCTTCTCATCTCGGTCCTAAAGGATTTCCCCCTTATCCTTAAACTGTGACCCCTTGTCCTGGACCTCCCCAACATCGGGAACAATCTTCCTGCATCTAGCCTGTCCAACCCCTTAAGAATCTTGTAAGTTGTAAGTTTCTATAAGATCCCCTCTCAATCTCCTAAATTCTAGAGAGTATAAACCGAGTCTATGCAGTCTTTGTTTCAAGCAAACTGTTCTAATGGAGACAAATTTGTAGTTCTCAAATATTATGGCAGGTGTAATAATGCATATGATCATATGCATATAGTTTACTTTAGTTCAGTTTAGAGATACAGCGCAGAAACAGGCCCTTCGGCCCACCGAGTCCAGACTGACCAGTGATCCCCGGATATTAACACTATCCTACACACACTAGGGGCAATTTACACATGCATCAAGTCTATTAACCTACATACCTGTATGTCTTTGGAGTGTGGGAGGAAACTAAAGATCTCGGAGAAAACCCATGTGGTCACGGGGAGAACGTAGAAACTCCGAACAGGCAGCACCCGTGCTCGGGATGGAACCCCGGTCTCCGGTGCTGCAAGCGCTGTAAGGCAGAAACTCTACCGCTGCACCACCGTGGCCACTCATATGATGCAAATGATCATATAATGCGCAACTAGAGAGCAGTCCTGAACTACTATCTACCTCAATGGTGATCCACTTTGATCATTTTTTACTGGCTTTATCTTGCACTAAATGTTATTCCCTTCGCATGTGTCCGTACACTGTGATCGGCTGGATTGTAATCATGTATTGTCTTTACGCTGACTGGTTAATACGCAACAAAGGTTTTTCACTGTATCTCGGTACACGTGACAATAAACTAAATTAAACTAAATATGTGTAGCCATATTTCAAGCAGTTCAAGCAGACGATGGAATCGATGAAGAACTTTTAAAATATGTCATGTTATTTCAGCCAGATGCTTAATTTATTGGACGTGTGTTAACTTAATTCTGTATTCTACTGTCTTCAATAGTTGTGTTAACAAAGCTAACAGTCATCTTTATACCTGAACCACCAACAAGTGTCTATGAATTGTCAATGAATTTTAACCCAGTTTTTTAAATTCTAAAGGGGCTGTCCCACTTGGGCGACCTAATTGGCGAGTTTAGAAGAGTTTAGGAGAGTATGAAAAAATGTCATGTTGAAGACCTCCTTTGACTATGTTGAAGACCAGCTTCGACTAGCTACGACTAACTTCAGGAAAATTGGACACCGAATAGTGGAGAGTGAAGACGACCTCCTTCGATCTCTTTCGACCTCCCTTCGACTATGATGAAGACTATCTACGACTACCCTCGTTTACCTACGACCAACATGCCGACCAACTACGACCTACTCTGACTAAACCTATGAGTAAAAAAAGTATAGATTATTTCCATGGCAACCTTTTTTTACTCGCGGGCATTTTTCAACATGATAAAAAATACGCCGCGACCTAGCTGAGGCCTCGGGTACACGGGGAGTACTCTCGAGCATGAAGGAGAGTTACACAGACCTCCTACGACCTCGTGTCGACCATGCTGCGAGTATGAGTCGAGGGCAAACTCGCCAAAACTCGTGGATTAGGTCGCCCAAGTGGGACAGCACCTTTACTGAATTGATGGCAACATCGCTGGTGCCAACAGTAATCTAAATATGAGAATCATGTAAAAATGTTATGGTGATCACTAAATGAAAAGGTTTGTTGGATAATTAAAAATAACACCTCATGATATACACTGCAATATGTATAGGTAGGAACTGCAGATGCAGGTTTAATCCCAGATAGACCCAAAATGCTGGAGTAAGTCAGCGGGACAGGCAGCATCCCTGGAGAGAAGAAATGGGTGATGTTTTGGGTTGAGACGTCTGAAGAAGCGTCTCGACCCATTACATCACCCATTCCTTCTCTCCAGAGATGCTGCCTGTCCTGCTGATTTACTCCAGCTTTTTGTGTCTACCTCATGATATACATGTGGTTAAAGTGAATACATTGCCAATACATGCAGTATTTAAGTTTAATACTACATGCTAAATTATCATAAATGTCAGCTATCATGTTGACAACAACAGAAGTAGTCTGAAGAAAGTGAGCTTCTAAGTGCCATAGTCATAACGCAATTTATAATTTTTGCGGTAAAGTTTCATCAATTTGAACGCGTTCTTCAATTGTTTTATACATTCTTTATGGATAATTTTCAATAGAAATTGAAAGAATCGGCACTCATCGACTCAGAAATGTTCTCTCTTGTTTTGATCCAGATATATAGATATATAGATGAGGTCTTTAAAATGATGAAAGGGATAGACAGAGTTGACGTGGATAAGCTTTTCCCATTGAGGGTAGGAAAGATTCAAACAAGAGGGCATGACATGGGAATTGAGGGACAGAAGTTTAGGGGTAACATGAGGGGGAACTTCTTTACTCAGAGAGGGTGGCTGTGTGGAATGATCTTCCTGCAGAAGTGGTGGAGGCAGGATCGATTTTAACATTTAAAAGTAAAGTGGATAGGTATATGGACGGGAAGTGAATGAGGGGTATGGTCTGAGTGCAGGTAGATGGGACTAGGGGAAACTAAATGGTCGGCACGGACTGGAAGGGCCGAGATGGCCTGTTTCCGTGCTGTAATTGTTATATGGTTATATGCTTATATATGTTGTTGTTCATTATTGTTAACGTACAAATGCAAACTTACAGCAAAAATATTAACAGGCAAAGAGTGAGTCACTCATTAACGACAAAATCTAATCTCAAGTAAACAGCCAATGGTGGAGGCACAAGGAACTGCTAAAGGGCCTGTCCCACTTACGTGTCCTTGACACGCAAATTACGCGACCTCATGGTCGCGTTGAGGCGTACGGGGATCGTATGGCCGCGCGGCGCCGGTCCCACTTAGAAGCACGGAGGGGTATGTAGTTGTGCGCGACATCGCGCGGGGCTCTGAAATTTTTGTAGTGAACGAAATCTTCGCGCACCAATGGCCAAAGTGGGACAGGCCCAAGACCCTGGCACGACGCAACGTCTCACCTTCAACAGCAGCAAAAGCAGGAAAACGATCGCCTCCATGGAAATCCTCTGTAGAACACAAATTGCTGGAGTAACCCAACAGGTCAGGCAGCTTCTCTGGAGGACATGGACTGGCGACATTTCGGGTTGGGTCCATTCTTCAGACAGAAGAAGAGCCTGACCTGAATCGTGGCCTATCCTTGTTCTCCATAGGTGCTGCCTGACCCGCTGAGTTACTCCAGCACTTTGTGTTCCAAATAATCAATGTTGTTCCATGAAGCAATAATCAAGATATATTTTTGGGCTAATGGGGATACTAAGAGCTTTGACTCACAGACAAACCATTCACACTTTGAGCCTAATGAAATCATGGCTGAGCTGTTTCTTAGCTCCATTTCCCCCTCGAGGATTACCAACCTAGTAATTGGATCAATAGCAGCATATTTTGTCAATGGGAAATAAAACCTCCCCATTGCCTTGTGTACTAATTACCAATTATACAAAGGGACGATTTCCAATTATACAAAGCCAATGAACCTACAAACCAGTATGTCTTTGGATTATGGGAGGAAACCAAAGAAAACTCACACAGTCACAGGGAGAACGTCCAAACTCCGTACAGACTAGAACCCGTAGTCATTGTCGAACCCGGGTCCCTGGCGCTGTAAAGCAGCAACTCTACCGCAGTGCCACCGTGCTGCCCTAATGTCCCCATCAAGTTGTAGTGTGCCCATCTAATTGTAGACTAGTCTCTGTCAGCTAACAAGACCACCCACAATCCTACACCACCAAGGTCACCCATAGCTGTTGATTACACCCCAACAAGTACAATATTTCCCCCCTTATCCAAGGCTTTGAAACAAGTGCACAGGAATTTCCCACTGGCAGCCACACGAGTAAAATTTCCCCCCCCCCCCCCCCCCCCCCCCCCCCTCAGGCTAACTGAGTAATGCAGCTTTTGAGGTAACAATCAATTTTCAACAAGCAAGTATTGGGGCTAAGGAAATTATATCCTTAATGATTCTTTGTGCACCAGATGCATCCAGTGCTGATCTGGAGACATAACTCTGAATCCCATTGAAGTTGAGGAATTTAAATTGACGTAACTAACTAAATCAAGAATAACAAATCAATATTGGTAAATGCAAAAATGAAATTAACAGGTTGTCGTTGGAATCTTTGTGATTCATTGATATCTTCCAGTGATCAGAATGTCCTATTTTAACTCATCTGGCTAAAATGTGACACTACATTCATAGACATTGGAATTTACATTTAAGTCCCTTCTACAGTAAATGATCCAGCAGGCCTCACAGTGCTGGGGTAGTACGGGAAGGCAGTACATTCTGGCTGAACCAGTCATTTAAAAAAAAAAAAAAAAAATCCTACTGAACGAATAACTAAAATTATTATACTGTTTTTTCAATAGAGTTCCTCACCAATCCCAAGCTTCTGTGAAAAAGAGTTTCCAATGTTCTCTCCATGATTGCCTCCTTTCTCTTTGAAGGTAAAATCTTCCAGAGTAGGCTAAAAAGCATCAAAAATGTCTCACTTTCTCTCCCCAATTCCATTCAAATCCTATATTTTATAGATCAAATCACTTCTGGGCCTTTTAGATTCCAGAGAACACGTCCAGATAATACAATGTGCCTTCATAATTTAAATGCTAATACCTGATGAAATTGCACAGGAATCTTTGCAAGACCAATACATCATTCTAATGTGAACAGCTCAGAGCGACGTTCAATCTGATGTGTCCTGATCAATAATTCGTACTGTAATATCAAAACTTCCTTTACTTTACAATCTTGTTAAATGTTTTATCAAGTTCAGCTAACTAAATTGCCTGCTATCTTATTTTGTCACTTGACAACCACATTTCAGTCTTTTGTGTAGATGGACACTTAAAACTGATTGGACCTTAATTGTTCTTAACTAGATATCATTCAAAAACCTGCCTTGTAAATCCCATGGATGCACTAAAGGGAAAACGACAACAACTTTTGTCATCGATCCTCCTGTAAAAGTTCCATTACACTTAGCTGGGCATTGCACAGTTTCACTATCAGCTGGCCCTATGGCCGAGGTTGAACTGGATCAATTGGTTTTTTAAAGAGGATTGGTGGATGGAATTGACAAACTTTTGAAGAGGCCTGTATAAGTGTGTATAAATTAAATGTAGGGTAAAGAGCTGAGTAATATAACCTTGATGCATTGCTGTTTAGCTTGAGAAATGTTAGATTAAGTGGTTTTACTTGAAGAAACATCAATGAAATCCACACACATAACACACACCACAGTTTGGGCATCCACAGCCTATCCATAGTCCATCAAGGGTACTGACCTCCCCACCATTGAAGGTATCTACAGGAGTCGCTGCCTCAAAATAGCAACCAGCTTCACCAGAGACCCACACCATCCTGGCCACACTCTCACTTTATTCTTGCCGCAGAGAAGAAGGTATAGGATTCTGAAAATTGTAACTTCCAGGTTCAGGAGCAGCTTCATCCCTATCACCATCAGGTTATTAAACATTACTCCCTCCAAATAAGCTCCAAACTAAAGAGACTCAGGGGTATTGTGTTTGTCCTTGCACTACTGTTGTTTGCTGAACTTTCGTGTTGTTTATTATGATGTTTACAGTGCACCATGTTTCCATATCTGTTGTGCTGCTGCATGTAAGAATTTCATTCATTTGGGACATAACTTGAAATATTCTACATACCGGTAGAATATTCATGGGTAGGCTGCAGATCATTGAGAAGAGATGAGGGGCTATGTAGTACAATAAAGGGAGAGTGTAAATAATTACAGTAATTTATCAGCAGATATTTGTGTCCAGCATTTTGTTGGTAAGACCAGGTTGTCCTGGGTTTTATGAACAATGGGCAGTCTGGGACATGGTCCAATAAGATCCAACTGAAGTATTACTTTGGACTGCCAGTACATGTGACACTGCCATGAAATTTACACTGGGTTAAGAAGGATATCACAAAGCATATGACTCTGAGATAATTAATACTGAAAAATGATATCATATGATTGAATTATCAAACATACGTGGCCATCAAACTATACAACTCCTCCCCCTTCTGTCGTGGGGTAGACTGGCTCTCCTTCCCCCCTCCCCCAATCTTTGCACATCCCCAATCCTGGTCCACTAGTCACTTTAATTTCATGTTCCATGTATCTTGTTGAGTTTTATGACTGTTGGCCTCCTGGGATCAATAAAGCTCTATCGTATAGAATTGCCTGACTTTTTAACCTCTTGCTGGAATCTCATTAATTTTACACCACTTCTCTCTAATTGGCCATTTCCAAGCTTCTGAGAATTTTAGAAACGACATCTTGTTCCAATCTCTCCATTCTAAACTAAAGTGTCTTTCTTTCTGGATATTGAAAGGACAGGCAATGCTCCCACAAAATAACATTGAGTTAACCGTGCAATTCCTTCCTGACTTAGAGACGGCTGGAAAATTGGTGCACGGAACATGGATCATCTTGTGTGATGAACCCGTCTCCACGCAAACAGGGTCCAAATTCAGGTAATGTATCTGTGTGATCTCATTGCTATGGTTTCAGGGAGTGATCATTCACAGGGCCCAGTTTTATGAGTAGCTTTCTTGTACCCCTCATATTGAGGTCTCTGGTTTGTGCAATCAGCCATTTCAAAGCCATTTCACAGCCCTTTGAAGTTTTCAGGCCATTAGTGGCTATGTTCAAGCAAGTGGTTCACTGAGACAGATTGATGGATGTGACAATTTGATTATATCAAATCCTCCACATTCCATCTTACTTCCACAATACCTTCGGAGTTACAAGCTGCACGAGACGCCAACTTCCATCTCGGATTTGACCTTCATCCTTTACTATCACCCTATCCAAGAACTCCTACCTGGCTAGGCATTAGTAGTAGAATGCAAGAAAGCAATGAAGGTGGCACCCTGTCTGACACCTGTAGCCATCTGAGCACAGCACCGAGAGTAAGGGTCATTGTATAATTAATCACCAGCTGAGTGATATGCTGGGTGGGGCTAAAGGAGACGAGATACCAACTCATGAATGGACAATGTTTAAGAAGGAACTGCAAATGCTGGAAAAAATAGACAGAAAATGCTGGAGAAACTCAGCGGGTGAGGCAGCATCTATGGCGAGAAGGAGTTATGAACGGACAAGGTTTCTGTTGACTTCTCGACCAGAAGATTCAAATAAGGATTTTGATGTGGCAGTTCTGAGACAAAGGTTAATGGCCCTGTATAATTAAATACATGGTTGGTGCAGGGGTAGCTCTGCCAGAAGGCTTGTCCCATTATTGATATTGATATGGGTATAGGGTTTTAGTTGTCATGTGTACCAATATAGAATCATAGTTACACAGCATGGAAACAGGCTCTTTGGCCCAACTTGTCCACACCGACCGACATGTCCCATCCACCATATTCCCATCTGCCTGTGTTTGGCCAATATCCCTCTAAACCTATCCGATCCATGTACGTGTCTAAATGTTTCTTCAACCTTCCGATAGTACCTGCTTCAACTTCTTCCCCTGGCAGCACATTCCATACACCGCCACCCTTTGTGTGAAAAGGTTACCCCTAAGGTTCTTATTAAATCTTTCCATCCTCACCTTAAACCTATGTCCTCTGGTTGTCGATTTCCCTACTCTGGGCACGAGACTGTACTTTTACTTGATCTATTCCTCTCATGATTTTGTACACCTCTGTAAGATCACCCCTCATCTTCTTGCTCTCCAAGGAAAAGAGTCCTGGCCTGCACAACCTCTCCATGTAGCTCAGGCCACGAGTCCTGGCAACATCCTAATAAATCTTCTCTGTACCCTTTCCAACTTGAGATCTTTCCTATTAACATGGTGCCCAGAACTGAAAACAATACTCTAAATGTGGCCTCACCAAAGTCCTATATAACCTCAACATGACCTCCAAACTTCTACTGTATACTCATCGGATAGAAGGCCAATATGCCCAAATCTTTTTTGACTACCCTATCTGTGGGGATCGCTGTTCAGCGCGACCCGGTGGGCCGAAGGGCCTGTTTCCGCACTGAATCTCTGAACTAAACTAATCTACCTGTGATGCTACTTTCAACTAACTATGAACTTGCACTCCTAATTCCTTCTGCTCCACAACACTCCCCGGAGGCCTACCATTAACTGTGTAAGTCTTGCCCATGTTGGACATCCCAAAATGCAACACCTCACATTTCTCTGTATTAAACTCCATCAACCATTCCTCAGCCTACCTGCCCAACCGATCAAGACCCTGCTGCAATTTTTGACAACCATCTTCACTATCGACAATACCACCCTCTTTTGTGTCATCTGCAAACGTGCTAACCATGCCATGTACCTTTTCATCCAAGTCATTGATATAAATGACAACAGCAATATGCCCAGCACCAAACCCTGAGGCACACCACTAGTCACAGGCCTCCAGTCTGAAAAGCCCATAACCCTCTGCTTCCTTCCCTCTGCTTTCTATCCATTCAGTTATCTCTGCTTGGATCCCATGCATATACTGTGAGAAACTTTGTTTTGCTTGTCATCCAGGCAACCAACCATACACAAGTATATATGTAGAGCAAAGAGAAAAAGGAAACACAGTGCAGAATACATTGTGTAGACAAAAATGCTGGAGAAATTCAGTGGGTGGGGCAGCATCTATGAAGCGAAGGAAATAGGCAACGTTTCTTCAGTCTGAAGAAGGGTTTTGGCCCAAAATGTTGCCTTTCCTTCACTCCATAGATGTTGCCTCACCCACTGAGTTTCTCCAGCATTTTTGTCTACCTTCAATTTTCCAGCATCTGCAGTTCCTTCTTAAGCAGAATATAGTGTTACAACTACAGAAAAAGATCAGATTAAAAATGTGCCTGAGCTTCAATGAGGTAGATTGGAAGATCGGGTATACATCCTCAGCATATGAGTGGTTTGTTCAAAAATCTGAGAACAGCAGGGAATAAGATGTAATAGTATGATTAAATGAGAACTTACCAGTTTGAAGTTTGATCTTTATTTTATGAGGAGTTACGATGAGCGATTACGTGAAGAACCCCGCCAGTCCGCATGCGTGTCAATCTTCAAAGCAGCGGTGTGAAATCACAAGTAACAGTAATTGAAGTAACATAGTAAGATTAGAAACCTAGAGCTACCAGATGACCTTTGTGATATGATATGAAGGTTGGGAGCGGTGGGCACGTAATCGCTCATCGTAACTCCTCATAAAATACTGGTAAGTTCTCTTTTAATCTTACTATTTTACTTCGGAGTCACGTGAGTGATTCCGTGAAGATTTCAGAGCTCTGTGATTTCATGCCATAGATACGAATCCAGACGTCTCACTGCATCAATTGACCCAGGATGAGTGAATAATAAACAATGCACTGAACCATGGCATTGATTTGAACATGTGAATGGTTTATTTAACAAAGAAAAACAATAGTGACCCCTCTCTCCCAGGGGAACACTATGAAACAGAAACCAAAATGGAATGTGCAAATACCCCTGGTCCGGTAAGCGGCTTGTTATAGAACCTTTGAAAAGTCGGTTCATTTGACCATCCTGCGGCCGTGAGGATATGGTCGAGAGGGACGTCCATTGCCCTTGCTGTTGACGTTGATGCCACCCTAGTGGAGTGAGATTTAGAATTGTCAGTGTCCACTCCTGCACAACCCAGAACCTGTTTCAGCCATCTTGAAATGGTCTGTACCGACACTTTGTTGTGCGGCTTTTTTGTGCCGTATAAATAATGCTGATTCCGAGCCTCTGAGGCTCTTGGTGACCTTGATATAATGTCGCAAGTGTGAAACTACACACAATCGTAAATCCGTGGGGTATGCCGAAAAATTAAGATTGAACCCTGACACTCCTGGTCTGCTCTGTTTAATTAAATAATAAATGTAACACATTATGTTATTTCCAGATGAAACCATCCTGGTGTCTGGACCCGTTGCGCTGAAACCAGCGCCATGAGCATGACCACCTTTAGGGTGATTTTGGGCAAAGACAGGGATGTGGCTGGAGCCCACTGGTGAAGCAGCGTGAGTACCACGCTCACATCCCAGATTTCAGAGTACCTGGGCCTGGGGGGATTGGAATTAAGAATACCCTTCATAAACCGGGATATTAAAGGGTGAGATCCAACAGAATGTTGTTCCGACCCCAACCATAAATGATATGACAGGGCACTCCTGGCACTATTGATGGCATTATAGCTCAACCCTTCATCAAAATATAGCGTTGACAGAAACTCTAGCACATCTGAGATGCGTGCCGTGTAATATGTTATGTTCCCCCGTAAACAGAACACCTCCCATTTCCTGACATGAGAGATGTACTGTTTTTTGGTACTATCCCTCCAGGTTGCAGTGATCACATCCACGGTATGATCGGATTGTCCAAGCCCCAGGTATGGCCTCCTAAGAATCTGCAAATCAATAGATCAATACGGTCATGTAATGGATGTTGTTCCCCGGTTACAGGGTGCACCAGTAAATTACTACATTTCGGGACAGTCATAAGCGGCTGTGTTATTATTCCCAAAACGAGTGAGAACCATGGCTGTGTAGGCCAGTCGGGTACCACTAAAACTCCTGAGGTGGAGTCCTGCTTGATCTTGAGCAAGCACCGATTGATGAGGCAAAATGGGGGAAATGCATATTAAAACATTCCACCCCAGTGTAGCGAGAATGCATCTACCGCTACTGCCCCCAGGTCTGGTTCCCATGAAACATACTTTGGTAACTGGTGATTGAGTATGGATGCAAACAAATCGATATCTGGCATCCCATGCCGAGCAACAATATCATTAAATACATCACGATTCAACATCCATTCTGTGTTGTCATTGAATTTGCGTGACCTGGTGTCCGCCACCATGTTGAATCTACCTGGTAGGTAAATAGGTGAAACCCAAATGTTTCTTGTCATACACCAGTGCCAAATAAGGTTAGCCAATCTATCACAAGATTCCGACTTGATTCCACCCATGTGATTAACATATGCCACTGCCATAGTGTTGTCAATCTGAAGCTGAACATGCAAGTGACGCATACTAGTACAATAAGCCTTAAGACCATAGAATGCTCCCAACAGTTCTAAATTGTTAATCCCATGTGATTGAAGAATAAATGCCTCATGCATATTCCATCTGCCTCCACAGCTAGATATGGTATCAGTAGCACCCCATCCTAGGGCACTAACATTAGTCTGTAAAACAACTGAAGGTTTCTCAATCAGAGCTTTACTGGAGCAACTCGAAATGTTCACTATCCACCACTGCACTTCAGTAATGACTTCAGCTGGAAATTGCATGGGCCCATAATTGCCTCATCCAGCCAAACTTCATATATCTCCAATGATCCTTACGAACAGGCACTGAATAATATACATCTTTAAGATTTATACATAGAAACATAGAAAATAGGTGCAGGAGGAGGCCATTCGGCCCTTCGAGCCTGCACCGCCATTCAATGTGATCATGGCTGATCATCCAACTCAGTATCCCGTACCTGCCTTCTCTCCATACCCCCTGATCCCTTTAGCCACAAGTGCCACATCTAACGCCCTCTGAAATATAGCCAATGAACTGGCCTCAACTACCTTCCGTGGCAGAGAATTCCAGAGACTCACCACTCTCTGTGTAAAGAATGTTTTCCTCATTTCGGTCCTAAAGGAATTCCTCCTTATCCTTAGACTGTGACCCCTTGTTCTAGACTCCCCCAACATCGGGAACAATCTTCCAGCATCTAGCTTGTCCAACCCCTTAAGAATTTTGTAAATTTCTATAAAATCCCCCCTCAATCTTCTAAATTCCAGCGAGTACAAGCCGAGTCTATCCAATCTTTCCCACATGCCATATAACATCCTATGAAAATCAGTTGTTTGGCAGTAACAAAGGTTTCTATTTTGAAATGTTTATACTGCACAAAGGGATTAAGGCTCGTCAAGTCAAGGATGATTCGACATTCCCCATCCTTCTTTGGCCTAGGAAATATATTAGACACAAATTGGTGAGATTGGTGAACCGCCTTCTCAATTACCCCTTTTTTGTATAAATTTTCAATTTCAGCTTGTACCTCCAAATTCTCTTGTTGTGAAAAAACCAATGTCCGGCTTGGTGTATGCTGAGTGGGTGAATGCAAATTGGGAAGGAATTCAATTCGAAACCCTTGTATGCTGTGCAGTATAAACAAATCTGATGTTATCCCATACCATTCCTTCAAGAACCTACAGGTTGTAGGTGATCCCTTGTGGGGATCTTGTCGGAACATAATATGTTCTGACAAGAACCAGACCCACCTACCTCCATGGTTACTGGTGGAATTTTCTGCCCCCGATTTTTGGGAAGTACGGGCATGTTCGTCCGTGCCCCTGTTGGAGTACGCCAGCTGTGCAAATTTGTGAATGGCCGGCTTGGTCCTTGACCTGAACCGGTTTCAGTGAACCGTTTGTAGGGGGTGCTGCTGCGAAGCGAGGTTTTACTGGTCGTTGGTGCTGTGATGAGTCCGACCGTTCTTGCCTCGTCGTCCAGCTCCTTGACTCTTTTTGAGAGATCTTCCCCGAACAGCAGATTCTGTGGCTGGATATTGCTGGGTTTACACAGAGCCGCGAACTTAGGGTTGATAGTAGGGCAGATGGCACTCTTTCTCAGGCAATTTATCTCAAAATGTGCATTGCACATGAGGGCCAGGGCATCCTGCTGTACATCAGACAGATGCCCCCCATCCACCGACCTGGCGAACATTGTACCCCAGATGGCATGGTTAACAGCCAGCACTTTGAGCAGGATACAGTTGGTAGGGTTCTCATATTTTTTGGACGTTTCCTCCATAGTATGCTCTTGAATCTGGTGTGAGGCCAGCTAATTTATACCTGCGGCCAACTCTTCACCCAGCGGTTCCCCTGTTTCTGTCGGGATAGCAAATCTTGCTGCCAGGACTGGCACCTCTGGCTCGTACCTTTGATCCCTTGGGGTATGCTCCACGGCTACACCCACGGACTCGGCAAATTTGGCAAATGGCAGGAATCATGAGAAAATGGTGCATTTGTAGAAATTCAGAGCCAAATGACACTATTGCACCCACATAAGATGCTATAGTGCTTAATTTATCAGCCCCTTTTAATTGCACTAATATATAGAATAATCATGCGGAACGTATGGCAGAGGTTTACCTGCACCTCATCCTCATTCATTTGCATCCGCTGCTCTAGATGTCAGCTGCTCTACATCGGTGAGACCAAGCGTAGGCTTGGCGATCGCCTCGTCCAACACCTCCGCTCGGTTTGCAATAACCAACCTGACCTCCTGGTGACTCAGCACTTCAACTCCCTCTCCCATTCGGAAACCGACCTTTTTGTCCTAGGCCTTCTCCATGGCCAGAGTGAGGACCACCGTAAATTGGAGGAGCAGCACCTCATATTTCGCTTGGGCAGTTTGCACCCCAGCGGTATGAACATTGACTGCTCTAATTTCAGGTAGTCCCTACGTTCTCCTCCCATTCTCAGCTCTCCCTCAGCCCACTGGCTCCACCCCTTCCTTTCTTCTTCCCCTCCCCCCCCCCACCCTCACATCAGTCTGAAGAAGGGTTTCGACCCGAAACATTGCCTATTTCCTTCGCTCCATAGAAGCTGCCTCACCCGCTGAGTTTCCCCAGCATTTTTATCGACCTTCGATTTTCCAGCATCTGCAGTTCCTTCTTAAACGTACAAATCTGTACATCTTTAGAGTGTGGGAGGAACCGAAGATCTCGGAGAAAACCCATGTGGTCATGGGGAGAACGTACAAAAACCGAAGAGACAGCACCCGTAGTCGGGATCGAACCAGGGTCACCAGCGTTGCAAGCAGTGTAAAGCACCAACTCTACCACTGCACCACCGTGACACCCATTGCCTTTCATTTAAAAGGCATTATAAATAACAGATCTATTACAGTAATATTCATGTGGCCACACAAAACATGCCTGGACAATGGTTGCAGGAAAGACACGCAATCTGGGTATTGACTCTCCTCCTGATTTCTCAAAGCTGTTCCATCATTTACAATGCACAAGTCAGGAGTGTAATAAGATAGTGACTGATTATCGGAGTTAGATCAGGTCCTTAAATATTCAAGATGCTCAAAATCATCCGGTCAAAGCAGCCTGATAATCAACACTCATCCACTCTCCTGGTCATTGACTCCCTCCTGTATTGGCAGTGTGCACAGGAACAACTCAGCAACAGACACAAACAGCTGGAGCAGCTCCACGGGTCAGGCAGCATCTCTGGAGAAAAGGAATTGGTGATGTTTCGGGTCGAGACCCTTCTTCAGACTGAGAGTCAGGGGAAAGGGAAAAGAGAGATATAGACAGTGTTGCAGAATGGTATTGAACAAATGAATGAAATATATCATTGTTATTTTTTTGCATATCTTCCATTCATTTGTTCTATGTCTCTCTACATCATTGCCTCTATCTCTTATTTGACTCTCAGTCTGAAGAAGGGTCTCGACCCAAAATGTCACCTATTCCTTTTCTCCAGAGATGTTGTCTGTCCTGCTGAGTTGCTCCAACTATTTGTGTCTATCTTCGGTTTAAACCAGCATCTGCAGTTCCTTCCTACACAACTCAGCAATGCTTCTTTGACGCCATTTTCCAAACCTTCAGGCTCAAACACGTAGAAGGGGACATAGCACACAGGAGCTCTACCGCATGCAAGTCCCTTTCTGGCTTGTAAATACACCGTTGTTCCCTCAGTGTTGATCAATCTATCTAAGTATTCACTGTGTTCCCAATGCGCAGACTGTCAATGATTAAAAACAGCAGCTCATCACCTCCATCTCAATGAGATTTAGCTTTGGCTTTATCATTGGTCTTCATGACATTCATTTTTTGCATATAAATCAAAACAACATATGAACAGGGGCAATAAACATACCTCATGACAATTTATTGAGTAAATCTCAGACACATTGAGATTAGCACAGTGGCCACTGCACCACAGCGCTGGAAACCCAGGCTTGATCCTAACCTCGGGTGCTGCCTGTGTGGAGTTTGAAAATTCTCCCTGTGACCATGAGGGTTTCCTCCCACATCCCAAAGACATGCTGATTTGTGCGTTAATTGGCCTGTGGAAATTTCCCCTCATGTCTACTGAGGGGATGCGAAACATAGCATTAATGTGAATGGGTTGGCGTGGACTTGGTGGGCCAAAGGGCCCGTCTCCGTGCTGTATCTTAATAAAAAATGCTTTTTTGAAGTCTCAATAAGCTTTCTCTCCGGGTTAACACACACCTACGATTAGGGCCAATCAGAAAGAAAATGCACAGGAATGGCCATCAGTTTCCTGTTCTTTGCTCAGTTATCCACATTACTCTATTTGCTTATTTGTACACATTTAACATGTTGTAACATTTTCTTCTTAAAATATGCCAAGTTAATTTAAGGTTAATAAATGTTGATGCAACATTGCCTTAAGTCAGGATTCATGGAGTCTTTCCAATATCTAAATCTAGGCAGTTAATTAGCCTGTAAATTACTGTGCTATTATATCTGATTGAAATAAACAGGTTATTCCTCTGTTTAAATAGCAGAAGGAACAATTTCATACAAGTGCAACATATGTTTAGGTGCTCTTATCCCTCAGTAATTTTTAATTTGCCACGTAAAGTGTGTTTCATTTGGTAAAGGACAAATGCTTCGGAACACAGGAACGAGAACAGGGCATTCCGTTTGCAAGCTGCTCTCCCAATGAGTTGCTGATCTATATCGCTTCAATTACTCACCTGTATCGTACTCACCTTAAAAAATAAAACACCTATTCAGCCAGTTTCAGTTTTGAAAGTTCCAATGTAAGGGCGGTACGTTGGCGCAGCGGTCGATTTGAAAGCCAATGTCCCATTGTACGAGGTAATTCACGAGTTCTCCCGAGTTTTCCACTGATTCGAACTCGGAGAATGTCCGTAGTGGGTCCGTAGGAGTTTGTGGATGTCTCGTAGCGGCTCGTAATGCTAACGGTAGGTATAAAAAGTTTTTTTTTAATTTCATCACGAGTATTTTGTTACTCGTGGACATTTTTTACAGGGATGAAAAAAACGTCACGAGTTATCGGATGTCCCAAGTACCTACCGTTAGCATTACGAGCATCTACGAGACATCCACGAACTCCTACGGACCCGCTATGGACATTCTCCGAATCAGGGGAACACTCGGGAGAACTCTTGAATTACCTCATACAGTGGGACAGGGGCTTTACAGCGCTTACAGTGCCAGAGACCCGGGTTCGATTTCGACCACAAGTGCTGTCTGTATGGAGTTTGTACGGTCTCCCCGTGACCGCGCAGATTTTCGCCCGAGATTGTCGGTGTCCCTCCACACTCCAAAGACGTATAAGTGTAAATTGTCCTTAGGGTGTGTGGCATTGTGTTAATGTGGGGCGATCGCTGGTTGGTGCGGTGCGGATCCGATGGGCCGAAGGGTCTATTTCCGCACGGTATCTCTAAACTAAACTAAACTGATGAACTAAAATTGCCCCAACACCCACATTCTGGGGGTTGGAGGGAGGGATTAATTTTCAAATTTCAACTATTCGTTGGGTGAAAAGATGCCTCCCGACTTGGGTCTTTGATGTTCAAGTTGTAATTTTGAGGTTATGTCCCTGTGGATGATAAAGATGCAGTGTGTGTTCTTCCGTTAAGTATTTACACAGGGCAGATAAATGCACATTGCATCTTGCACAGGCAAAAGAGGATGAAACAATGAACTGCAGATGCCGGTTTTGTTTTAGAAAAAGGCACAAAGTGCTGGATTAACTCAGTTAACCAGGCAGTGCCTCCGGAGAATGTGGGTACATAACGTTTGGGTTTTTCAGAATGGAGAGGGGGTCCGACCCAGAGATGCTGCCTGACCAAATGAGTTATTCCAGCACATTGTGCCTCTATAGGCAGAAGAGGATTGGCTAGAATGTCTTTGGATACAATCAGGGAACTGGGAGACGCAGAATAAAATTTGTGCAGTGTGCAGCTTCAGTATTGTCATCTCCTTTCATTGGAAGGCCATGCACATATTCAACATAAAATGTCAAAGCATGCGGCAACAATATGGCAATGCCTACACAACTTTAATGCTTTGATAATTACGTTGCAATATGTTATCTGTTACACTACTCCAAAGTATTAAGGGCCTGTCCTACCAGCATCCGACTCCATGCGATGAGCGCGATCAAGCTAGAAGCGGGGGCCGCACGGAGGTCGGGTGATCCCCTGTACAGGGCCGTTCCCACCAGCATGCCCTGCATGCGGCAAGCACGACCAAACCGGCAGCGACGGCCGCGCGGAGGTCGGGTGAGTGGCAAAGTGAGGCGAACTTGGAGCGAAGTCTAAAGGTAAGTTCGCCAGGACAGAGAGGGACACACAGAGAGGGGCACAGAGGCACACACACACACAGAGGGCCACGGAGCCACACACAGAGAGGGTCACGGAGGCACGACGTCAAGGCGGTGTGTAATGCGTCGAGGCGACTGCGAGCCGACAAGCCATTGCCGCGCAGAATTTTTGAACATAGTCAGTTTTTCGGAGCCCCGCGCAATGTCGGGACGAACTCTGCACAATTCCGCACGGCTCCGGCGATCGAAGTGGGACCGGCCCCGCGACGCCAGACGGCTCAAGCGACCACGTTAGGTCGCACTCATCGCATAGATTTGCATGCTGGTGGGACAGGACCTTTATGCTCCCCCTAGATGTTAGCAGGGAATTAGGAAGCCATTCTTAGAGTGAAGTAACATCACTTCTTCCAGCGATAGAAAATAATTGATGTGCCAGGACACCCAATATAACAACATTTGGAAACAATTTTAAACAGACTTTGAACTTGAGGCCATGGCAATTGCTTATAAATTTAATAGATTGTTTCATTGAACAATTTTCTTTTGTAAATAAAGAAAATATGATCCGGTTCAACTCCATATAGAATCACTACTTCAATGTTCTGATGGAAAATTAAAACAATGGTCATGTTATTTGAAGCACTTTGATACCTCTTGGTTATCTTGCTCTCGGTAGATTCCCATTTTAATGGTAGCTACAGGGGCAGCAAAGATGTGAATGAGAACTGAAGTCAGGAGGAAAATACCATGAGTTGAACTTGGACAATGCCCATGGGCAAGTGTGTGTAATGTCATCCTGAATACATGGAGACATAGCAAATATATCCAATAGATGTAACGTTGAACAGCAAGAGAGCACAATATTTACACGCTGAGTTTTTAAGCTCTTGCCGTGAAACTGAATGTCAGTAAAACTGTTTGAGAAGGAACTGCAGATGCTGGAAAATCGAAGGTCGACAAAAATGCTGGAGAAGCTCAGCGGGTGAGGCAGCATCTATGGAGTGAAGGAAATAGATGCTGCCTCACCCGGTGAGTTTTTCCAGCATTTCTGTCTACCGGTAGTAAAACTGCTATATTTTGAGAGAAGGGTCATCACTTAACTGTGCTGGATTAGACCATGAGCACATAAAAAATATGCAGACAGAAGCATGTTCTATGCCTAAAGCTACATGTTAGTGGTGTCATAGAGTGATACAACATGGAAACAGGCCCTTCGGCCTAACTTGCCCCCACCGGCCATCATGTCCCATCTACACTAGTCCCACCTGCCTGCGTTTGGCCCATATCCCTCTAAAACTATCCTATCCCTGTCTAAATGATTCTTAAACGTTGGTGGTTTGGATAGGACCAGCGTAGGGTTGAAAGTGCAAGGCAAAGGGCTTCCTTGTGAAGCCTGGAAGCATATTTGAAGCATACACATCTGAAGAAGGGTATTGACCCGAAACATCATCCATTCCATCTATCCAGAGATGCTGCTGGTCCCGCTGAGTTACTCCAACATTTTGTATCTATCTTCGATGTAAACCAGCATCTGCAGTTCCTTCCTTCCTACTCCCTTTTCATGGCAAGAGTCATCAAGTTGGTTGTCACTAAAATTATTATTATACCCCCCCCCCCCACTAGATGTGTTGGCAAGGTGGCAGAAGCAACAGATGAGCAAACTGCTGTCATCATTTAATGGCCCACTCACCCAGTTTTGAAGAGGTTTCTAGATTAAAATTGGAGCTTCTGTTTCATCTGCTTGTGCTTCTTTGCACGATGTACGAGGAAGAATGCCTTGAAAATTGCCTTGACATTGCTCGGAATTCACATAATAGCAGGGACAAACTGATCTGGATATATTTTCATAAATTGTGGTCGTGCTGCAGTCATTTCTTTTCCTGGGTGAGAATCTAGGAATGATGGTTTGCTAAAGTACCCACGAGTTAGTAATTTTGACAATTTTGACAAACGCTCCAGAGTGTTGCTGTCACAGTGAGCTATATTTTGTAACACATATTCCAATCCAATGCAATATGAGGTTTCAAATGAAACATTGTCCTTCAGTATTAACCTGAAAAACTTTCCAAATACCATTATCTCAAGTGTTGAGAAACTTTACAACTTCCAGCCATATGTCTTGATCCTATATCCCCACTAGAATAAGCACTTTTCATAGCTTTTGACCATTCATAATCTTCATTAACACTGGATTACATTGGAAACATATTTTCTTTAATAATGTAGAGGCCTGTATCTATTAAGCATTCCTAATTTCCCCGGCAGTCACTTTATTTCTGTTATCATTCTGTTAAGCCTTGTGGAAGCCACTCTCACATTGTTGATGGGTGAGTACTTTTCTTAGCAATGTTACAAAATTTTGAGACTTTAAAAATCAAGTCTGCAATTTATCCCATCAGATAAAGCATAAAAAGAAGTTTAATTTGACACCTAATTCACTTTCATATCTTCAGTATTAAGAAAGTTATGACCATTTTCATACTCGGAAATTAGCATCTTGTTCCCCATTGCCTTTCAATTGACTTAACTCAAAAGCTGTGATCTAGAACCGTTAAAAGCCCATAACCATAGAGGGGGTACAGAGAAGATTCACCAGACTGATTCCTGGGATGTCAGGACTTTCATATGAGGAAAGATTGGATAGACTCGGTTTGTACTCGATGGAATTTAGAAGATTGAGGGGGGATCTTATAGAAACCTACAAAATTCTTAAGGGGTTGGACAAGCTAGATGCTGGAAGATTGTTCCCGATGTTGGGGGAGTCCAGAACAAGGGGTCACAGTCTAAGGATAAGGGGGAATTCCTTTAGGACCGAAATGAGGAAAACATTCTTTACACAGAGAGTGGTGAGTCTCTGGAATTCTCTGCCACAGAAGGTAGTTGAGGCCAGTTCATTGGCTATATTTAAGAGGGCGTTAGATGTGGCACTTGTGGCTAAAGGGATCAGGGGGTATGGAGAGAAGGCAGGTACGGGATACTGAGTTGGATGATCAGCCATGATCACATTGAATGGCGGTGCAGGCTCGAAGGGCCGAATGGCCTACTCCTGCACCTATTTTCTATGTTTCTATGTTTCTATGTTTCTATAACTTTCTTAAAAATTAAGAGAACTCAATGAAATTTTCAGTTATTATAGATTGTAGCATTCTGAAACAAATATGAAACAATCTTACTTGGATGACCTGAAATTAAAGCATATAATTAGTTAGTTATCTAATTGTAGCTAATTACAAAATTCAATGAGTAGATCTAAACATCTATCCATTTCTTAAGAAAATATAAACTTTTTTTAAATTGCCTAAGTGTCCAAATAACATTCACACAATAATCCACAATATATCATAATTTGTTCATCTCATTTTCATGAATTTCTGGGCCAAATGGAAAGAATTTAGTGTTTAATGCCTGTAAATTAATGGCCATTTAAATCAACTAGCGAGTGGGTTTTAGTGGAATGCGGTGGATTGGAACGTTGCGGTTTGCTGTGAAGTCAGTATGAAAAATACAGCCGGTTCATACATTTTTTTTGCACCCCATTTCGCAACATGAAAATATTATTAAAGCCTCCATAAAAAACAACTTTTAATATAAAAATAAACTGTGTACCTTTTTTTCTCCCCTACGCAAAATCCTTCCCGTTATCGGCGCTCACGGCTTTTGAAGGTGATTCTTAAATTACTCTAGATAATAAATAATCTAGCATAATTTAAAAATACCTTCATTAATGAAATGTCGGAGCAATTTTTCTTCCGCAACGAAATCGCCCGACATTGATCGATTTGCCCAGTCTGAAGAAAAACGATACTTTAAGCCCGCCCCGCTCTGAAAGGCACCAAAGTCGCACACACGGGGAGCGGCAGAACTGCAGCGCTGCTCAAGGTAAGTTTTGTAACATACCTACTTTTCTACCTCTGATGAAGAGTCATTGACCAGCTTTAAGTGACGTCAGGATGAGGGCCGCATTTAAATAGGGTGGTTGCACAGAAGGCCATAAGATCAAAGAACGTAACGCACGGAGTCGCTCAAGCCTTCTGCAGTACCACACACGTAACACGTATGTTCTAATCTGGTAAAAACCGCCAACATCACTGCTGCTCACGGATAGAGAGAAGATACACATGTTTTTCGTGACTGACTTGCGAAAGAGCAGCGTGCCGGCGGATTGAGGGCAAGTCCCGGCCCACGACCGCCCAGGGCTGGAGATTGATTGAGTGCTATGATCCCGAGCATCAAGGGACACTCAGGCACCCAGGGTAATCGGCCGAAGGGAGCGGATCCCTCGGGACAGCCCCCACAGCCACCCTCCGCCCCGTCTCCCGCTGTGCGGCCGCACTGTGACGGGCTGCGGGCCGGCAGCGCCCACACACGGGGACGGATGGAGCAGGGCCGCGGCTCCGGGCAGCGGACACAAGGGGACACAAAACCCGGCAACGTGCCCGTCAGCAGCAGTAGAGTTGGAGGCAGACTGGTCCCTCCGCCCACCTAGAGTCACTGACCGCGCTGCACCGGCACCCGACCCCCACACCTGGGTGATTCACCCCCCCCCCCCAATAAGGAGGGGGGAGGAGGAGGTGGGTAGGGGGAATGGAGAGGGGGGAATGGAGAGGTGGGGAGGGGAGAGGAGAGATGAAGTGGTGAAATATTGCATTGGGGAACAGGTTAGTGGTGGAATATTGCGTTAGGGGAGTAGACCCAACAGGTCTGCACTTGGTCTAGTATATTTTTTTAAAATTGAGATGTAAACCATCAGAGAATCTTGGAGATAGTGACAATGCCTGTGATTAGTAGGAAATCACTCCTTCAATAAAATGGTAAGAATGGTTTTCACCTTGACTGCTGCATTAAAACCGTCTGAGATTGCAGCTACCAAGCTTTTACTCATAGGGTTCATGGAAAGTGAATCTCAATATTAAAGACCCCCCCCCCCCCCCATGACAGTTCCAGTAGACCAGCATAAGCAGGCGTCATAGATATGAGGCTAAGAGCAGAGGAATTAGTTAATCATCTTCAGTTTCTATGGTCTTACAAACCATTGTAGAATTCCGGATCCGAATATATTTGACAGAAAACCGAGCCATCCTGTGAGCAGCCGTAACCCACTTCATGACACGGGCTCATTTCTATAGAGATTACAGCTCGTGTTTCTGCATAAAGTACAATGAGTCCCAGCAATAATATCTGAAAGATGCTGAGCATTAAAAACTCATGCAGACAGATGCAGACAGCTGCACAGTGGGGATCCTTTAATTCAATATGTCTTTGCTGAGATGTGGCATTTACTGGGAGCTAAAAAACGGTAATAGGTTGCATGGTATTGCTCGAATTTCTGTTGGGAAAGGAGAGGTGCAAAAAGTTGCACAAATTCAGCTGTAGAAATATTATCCATACAATGAATTGCATCTGGACAAACCTAGTCCTCATTTGTGATGGACTGGACTTCAACTGGGTGAATTGGTTTTTACCTGCAATTTGCACAAAAAGCACAAGCAAGTCTGTTTTAAAATAATGTATTTCACAGTTAATTATTTACTGTATTCAAACTTGCAAAAAACTAGGTCGGATTTCAGTTCAGGAGGCCAGAGCAGTTTTGCAAGAGTCGCAAAATTAAATTAAATTCACAGTTGATTCCAAGCAAGGATGATCGACGGAATTCTTGATTCCAAGCACGGATGGTCGACGGAATTCAGAACAAAGCAAATTGAAAATTGAGAATGATTTGGTTTCCAGCAACAAGACCTGAAGAAGGGCCTTGGCCCGAAACGTCACCCCATTCCTTCTATCCAGAGATGCTGCCTGTCCCGCTGAATTACTCCAGCATGTTGTGTCCCTCTTCCACCTAATTTATGAGACCTACATTTCAGACAGGGCTTAAATGTGAATGATGTTTCCACTAATCACAGCAATATAGCTCTTTATATAAGCATTAGCATGATTTATACCAAAGTCTTGAAAAGGACAGATATCTGATTTGTAGCAATTATAATAAGTCACCCTTGATTTTGACAGGAACTTCCTCCAAGACTGGTGATCCCAGTTATCGTTTGGAGGATGGCTTCCGTCTTTCCGGAGAAACAAGATTTTCTGCCAGGGTCAATGAAAGGCCAAGATAGTGGCCATGAGCTAACTCCTAGTTGCTTCATCCCTGAAGTGACATCTAGCACAGTTAGCACTGGAAGCATACTAATTTTCTCTGCAGAAATCTTGTCTAATTTGAGTGTTTATACTGAGACTCCTGTCACAGCCCACCATACCAGATATTCCACTGTGCATTTCTATTTGTTATCTCATCATTGATCATTAGGCCTCAGCATTTTCCATGGACCATTAAATCTCCCTTTTGCATGGTAACAGGAGTAATGAAACTCAAAGCATCTCCTTTAAGATGAAGCAAGATTGCCTTGTGACTAACATGTTCACTGTAAATCCTTTTGTGTAAGAAGTTCTGCTTGTAAGAAACATTTGGAAGGAGGCAAACTCTCAAATTTGTGTCCTTTCTTGAATTGTATTTCTTGAATTGCAACAATAACTGCACTACAAATGGCAACGGTTGTTTGCAAAGTTCTTTTGGATATGTGTATCCAAGCTGTTAATGTCTCTCTATGGTCACCATACATAGTTCGTGTTTCAGTCCTACTCAGACCTGCTCCTTCACCTCTTCTTCTGGTACATTTGAAAGAGTTTAATGATTTAGAAGTAACAAAATGGATTCTGCTGTAGATTTAGAAGTTGCAAAATGAATGCATAACCTTTCTCCTATTACACTAGCGAGATTTATGTACAAAAACATCATGTGTCTTGTTATATAATATAAACACTAGCAAGATTACAGCACAATAACATGAATGTTTTGCCTTTCTTCTATTACCAAGCTAGATTTCAGCAAAGCTTTACTCTATGATATAAACAATCAGGAAGATGTTCAGACAACTCAGTTCTTACCCTCTACTCTACAGATTGTAATGTACAAACAATTAATCAACAAAGTTAAAAAAACAAGAGCGCTTGAATCTGCAAAAAAATAGCTCCTTCAGCATAACCATATATGGACTAACCTTTCCTCTATCAGAAGAACCTGTCAATCCTCTGATTTTAACCATATATGTACAAGGCAAAGGACAGTACAATGCTCTATAAGATAAAGAATTGCTGAATTGCTGATTAATAGGGTATAAATATATCTGACTGAAAATTACCTCTGTGTGTGGAGAAAGAGGGACTCTGTAGTCTGTATTTGCAAACTGTGAGAGCTATCCTCCCAAACCCGCCTGGCAAAATAAATATGTTACTGTATTACTAGCTTTTGTGTTGTTATCTATTGGAAGGAAAGTGAACTTTAACACATTTTTCCAAAAACTGCGAGCACCAGGTTTAAGAATAACTTCTTACCAACAACCTTCAGAATCTTAAACACCCTATAACACTAACCTCAACCATGAATTATGGACTGTCTTCAGAGCACTTTGGCATTTGGGGTTTTGTTTTGCATTAGTACTGCGATTATTAATTTATTGCATTTTTGTTGGTATATATTATCTATGAGCATTACGTTTCTTGGCCTTCTGCTGTGGCAAGTAAGAATTTCAGTGTTTTGATTGTTGATATTTATAACTGTCTTGCACACACAGAATTTTAAAGTTTTACCATCTTTTCTGCCAATTTATAACTTTGTCTGTCTTTCACATGTCTACTTCTGACTCTTCCCTTCCTTGACTTCTCCGTCCCAGGGTATAAGTTAGCTTGGAATCTTCATTCCAAGCCTGCAGTCTCCTACAGCTACATCTGAAAGCAAATGCAATGCTAGCATTTATTTCAAGAGGGCTTGAATACAAAAACAGTGATGTAATGTTGAGGCTCTCTGAGGTACTGGTAAAGCCGCATTTGGAATATTGTGAGCAATTTTGGACCCCATATCTGAGAAAGGGTGTGCTGGCTCTGGAGAGGGGCCAGAGGAGGTTTACAAGAATGATCCCAGGAATGTGACGGCACTGGGCCTGCACTCGCTGGAGTTTAGAGGAATGAGTGGGGGACCTCATTGAAACATACAGATTAGTGAAAGGCCTGGATAGAGTGGATGTGGAGAGGATGTTTCCATTAGTGGGAGAGTCTAAAACTGGAGGTCATAGCCTCAGAATTAAAGGACATTCTTTTAGGAAGATGGGGAGACATTTCTTTAGTCAGAGCATGGTGAATCTGTGGAATTATTTGCCACAGAAGGCTGTGGAGGCTGTCACTGGATACTTTTAAGGCAGAGAGAGATACAGTGGCTTGCAAAAGTATTCATATCCCTTGAACTTTTCCACATTTTGTCACATTACAACCACAAACGCAAATGTATTTTATTGGGATTTTATGTGATAGACCAACACAAAGTGGCGCATAATTGTGAAGTGGAAGGAAAATGATACATGGTTTACAAATCTTACTACAAATAAAAAACTGAAAAGTGTGGCGTGCAAAAGTATTCAGCCCCCTTTACTCTGATACCCCTAAATAATATCCAGTGCAACCAATTGCCTTCAGAAGTCACCTTATTAGTAAATAGAGTCCACTTGTGTGTAATCTCATCTCAGTATAAATACAGCTGTTCTGTGAAGGCCTCAGAGGTTTGTTAGAGAACATTAGTGAACAAACAGCATCATGAAGCCCAAGGAACACACCAGACAGATCAGGGATAAAGTTGTGGAGAAGTTTAAAGCAGGGTTAGATTATAAAACAATATCCCAAGCTTTGAACATCTCACAGAGCACTGTTCAATCCATCATCCTAAAATGGAAAGAGTATGGCACAACTGCAAACCTACCAAGACATGGCTGTCCACCTAAACTGACAGGCCGGGCAAGGAGAGCATTGATCTGAGAAGCAGCCAAGGTAACTCTGGAGGAGCTGCAGAGATCCACAGCTCAGGTGGGAGAATCTGTCCACAGGACAACTATTAGTTGTGCACTCCACAAATCGGGCCTTTATGGAAGAGTGGCAAGAAGAAAGCCATTGTTGAAACAAAGCCATAAGAAGTCCCGTTTGCAGTTTGCCACAAGCCATGTGGGGGACACAGCAAACATGTGGAGGAAGGTGCTCTGGTCTGATGAGACCAAAATGGCCTAAATGCAATGGCCTAAATGCAAAACGCTATGTGTGGCGGAAAACTAACACTGCACATCACCCTGAACACACCATCCCCGCTGTGAAACATGGTGGTGGCAGCATCATGCTGTGGGGATGCTTTTCTTCAGCAGGGACAGGGAAGCTGGTCAGGCTTGATGGGAATATGGATGGAGCCAAATACAGGGCAATCTTGGAAGAAAACCTGTTAGAGTCTGCAAAAGACTTGAGACTGGGGCGGAGGTTCACTTTCCAGCAGGACAACGACCCTAAACATACAGCCAGAGCTACAATGGAATGGTTTAGATCAAAGCATATTCATGTGTTAGAATGGCCCAGTTAAAGTTCAGACCTAAATCCAATTGAGAATCTCTGGCAAGACATGAAAATTGCTTTTTACAGACGCTCTCCGTCCAATCTGACTGAGCTTGAGCTATGTTGCAAAGAAGAATGGGCAAAAATTTCAGTCTCTAGATGTGCAAAGCTGGTAGAGACATACCCCAAAAGACTTGCAGCTGTAATTGCAGCGAAAGATGGTTCTACAAAGTATTGACTCAGGGGGGCTGAATACTTTTGCACGCCACACTTTTCAGTTTTTTATTTGTAATAAAATTTGGAAACCATGTATCATTTACCTTCCACTTCACAATTATGCACCACTTTGTGTTGGTCTATCGCATAAAATCCCAATAAAATACATTTACGTTTGTGGTTGTAATGTGACAAAATGTGGAAAAGTTCACGGGGTATGAATACTTTTCCAATCCACTGTAGATTCTTGATGTCAGAGGATATGGGGAGAAGGCAGGAGAATGGGGTTAGGAGGGAGACATAGATCAACCATGATTGAATGGCGGCGTAACCTTGATGGGCTGAATAGTCTAATTCTACTCCCATTCCTTACGACCTTATGACTACACGTCCTGCCACCTGTTTACTGTAAGGATCCCAGAAATTCTTTCGGTTTCTCCAACTTCGGATGAAGATGATGAAGATATTTTCCACAGCAATCTTCCAAGATGCTTCCAAAATATTTTCTCTTTTCCACTTCACTAACATTGACAGGATTTGCAACAGTGTTTGCTCCATTTTCCCACACTCCTGCTTTCACTCCACTCCTCCCACCAGTTACAGTTTAACAGTTTGGTTTATTGTCACGTGCACCGAGGTACAGTGAAAAACGTTTCTGCTGCGTGCTATCCAAAAAGCCAATACGTGATTGCAATCGATCCATTTACATGATAAGTGCAAGGTAAAGCCAGCAAAGACCGATCATGGGGTAGTCCGAGGGTAACCAAAGAGGTTGATAGTAGTTCAGCACTGCTGTCTGGTTGTGGTAGAATGATTCAGTTGCCAGATAACAGCCAGGAAGAGACTGTCCCAGAATCTGGAGGTGTGCATTATCACACATCCTGATAAAATGCTTCCTATGGTGCACCAAATAGCAAGTATGGAATTCCCCTTCTCACCTTTCACACCGCCAGCCACTGCTAACTGTAATTTCCACCATCTCATGCATGATGCTACCAGCAGACACGTATTTCAATTTCTATACTGGAGGGACCATCCCCTCCTTGACTCTTGGATTTATCTCCATACCTTCAGACTCCTTTTGAAATGCTTCCTGCCAATACAACCACAAGGTATGCACTTTCAGGGAGTGAGTTAGATGTGGCCCTTGTGGCTAAGGGGATCAGAGGGTATGGAGAGAAGGCAGGTACGGGATGCTGAGTTGGATGATCAGCCATGATCATATTGAATGGCAGTGCAGGCTCGAAGGGCCGAATGGCCTACTCCTGCACCTAATTTCTATGTTTCTATGTTCAGCCATTTTGACTTTTCCCAGCCCACTCTTTTCCCAGGGACCCAAACACTTTTTCTGGGTGAAGCAGCAACTCACCTGTACTTCTTTCAAGCTAGTACACTGCATTTGGCGCTCACAATGTGCTCTCTTCATTGCATAAACTAAATGCAGACTGAGTGAATATTTCCAGATTGCCTGAGTTTAAGTCCACAAGGATGATTGTTAGCTGGCCTGACAATGTAATCCTGCCAATCTCCTCATACGCCTATCCATGTTCTCCAGAGATGCTGCCTGACCCGCTGAGTTACTCCAGCACTCTGTGACCCTTTGTGGAAAGCAGCATCTGCAGTTCCATATTTCCACATGTCATTATTGCTAATCTTTATTACACTCCCTCCATTGACAACATATACCTCATAAGGTGTAGTGTTAAAAATATTCCGAATGTAACCAGGGTTTTGGTGATATATAAATAAGGTCCACTGCAACCTGTGTAGCAGCCAGTTTCATGAAGAAATTATAATCACTTTGGATCTCACTGTGTTGACTGGTTATTTTTGACGCAGAACCACACAGAAAGAAACATTCATGTGGTTGCACAACTAACAACACCTGAATGCATTTTCTTAGTATCGAATGCACAAACTAACTACAATGTAATGCAGCATTCTTGCCAGTATAATTCAGAAACCTAATGACCAAAATAACGAAGAAGGGTCTCGATCAGCCTTTGATAACATACCTCATTGTTCTGTTTGAAAATACAGAAAACCAACCAAAAGTCGTAAGTTCCAGATTGGTTGGCAGATCAGCCAAACAACTCAAGTAATACTCATAGTTAAGGGCGTGTCCCACTTGGGCGTCATTTGTGCAGATGGCGCGCGAAGATTTTGTACATCCCAAAATCCTGGGGCACCGCGTGTCACTGCCTACGTCACCACCTACCATGCGTGCGTGATGCGTAAATGATGTCACGTAAATTACGCGCAAATGATGCCCAAGTGGGTCAGGCCCTTTACTCTGAGTGATGGTGTTTTCTCTGTACTATTAGTCAAATGACTACCATCTGGATTTAGCTATGTTTGTCTTAGTTTGAACGTTTTCCACTGCCTTTTATAAAATGATCAGACTGGTCAGGGGTTGATATTATACCAAGCTCAGAGGTAAAAGCCAAATAACCTTCCTGATTCAAATGAATCCAGCTCCAACCCTTAGCAATGGCCAAAATGCCACAGGAGGTGGTCCCATGTTAATCAAAGATGCAGTGTTATATTTATAGAATCATACTGTAGGCGAGGAGATACTTAAACTATAATGCTCTTTGAAAGATTTTCCAAATAATCATACTCCTCATTATAAATATTGTAACGAGTGGTCGCGCCTAAGATACAGGAAGAGAGTAGGTGGGTGATCAAGAGGAAAGGGAGTAGACAGAAAGTACAGCTGACCCCAGTGGTCTTTCCCCTTCAAACCAGGCATACCCTTTGGATACTGTTGGTGGGGGTGGCCCATCAGGGGTGAGTAGCAGGACTGTGACACTGAGCCTGACTCTGAGGCAAAGTAGGGAATGGTAATGTTATAGTTGGAGCGACGCATTAGTTAGGGAGGCGGACAGGACATTCTGCAGCGGCATTTGTTGCTGCAGGATGGCGTGTTGTTTCTCTGATGCCAGCGTCCAGGGTGTCGTGCAGTAGCTTCATGACATTCTCAAGGGGGAGGGTGAGCAGCCTGTCGTCTTTGTGTATGTTGGCACAAAAGACATAGGTAGGAAAAGGGATGAGATGCTACAAAATGAATAGAAGGGGATAGCAAAAGGTTAATAAGCAGGAAAGTGATCTCCGGATTACTCTGGGTGCCACGTGCTAGTGAGGCGGATAAGGATGATAGGACAGGTGAATGCAACACGGTCTAAAACACAGTAGCGTAATGGTGAAGCTGCTGCCTTACACATCAGAGCCCGGGTTCGATCCGGACTCCAGGTGCAGTCTGTACCGAGATTTCTTCAGGCGTTCTGGTTTCCTCTCACAGATTTGTAGATGAATTGGCTTCGGTAAAATTGTAAATTGTCCCTAGCGTGTAGCATAATGTTTGTGTATGGTGTGATCGCTGGTCGGTGCGGACTCGGTGGACTGAAGGGCCTGTTTCCGCACTGTATCTCTAATACCATACTCAGAAGTTATGTCCTGAAACAGTTAGAATAGCACCTCAGTTCTCCAAGCAAACAAAAAATGGCCATAATGAAAACCTTCATGGCAATTTGTGTGGCAATCTGTGGTTATCTTGCCTCAACTAAAATAAAACACACTTCAGTACAGAAGACTGAAGGGCTTGTCCCACTTGGCCGTCATTTGCGCGTCACGCAGATGGCGCGCAAAGATTTTGTACGTTCCAGAATCCTGGGGCGCCGCGCGCGACACTGCCTATGTCACCACACACCATGCACGCGTAATGCGCACATCATGTGCATGCCACAACGCACGCGTCGTGCATCGTGACGCGTAAATGATGTCCCGTAAATTACGCGCAAATAACGTCCAAGCGGGACAGGCCCTTGAGTTTGCATCTTGTCATCCGAAATGTTACCTCATTAAAAAAGTCTAACTATATTTGAAAATGCCTTCCCAGTTGGGGTGAAATACCACAGAATGTATATCTTCATTGTAACTATTGAAACCGTTTTTGAACACTTTCTCTCTGTAATTTAATTTTTTTAAACAAATTAATGTTGTGTCAACAGAGAGGACAAAGGAAAGAACAGACAATGATATTTATTGAGACGGGGGGTGGGGGGGGAGGAAGGGGTGCAAAGTCCCGGGATGTCAGGACTTTCATATGAGGAAAGATTGGATAGACTCGGCTTGTACTCGCTGGAATTTAGAAGATTGAGGGGGGATCTTATAGAAACTTACAAAATTCTTAAGGGGTTGGACAAGCTAGATGCTGGAAGATTGTTCCCGATGTTGGGGGAGTCTAGAACAAGGGGTCACAGTCTAAGGATAAGGGGGAATTCCTTTAGGACCGAGATGAGGAAAACATTCTTTACACAGAGAGTCGTGAGTCTCTGGAATTCTCTGCCACAGAAGGTAGTTGAGGCCAGTTCATTGGCTATATTTAAGAGGGCGTTAGATGTGGCACTTGTGGCTAAAGGGATCAGGGGGTATGGAGAGAAGGCAGGTACGGGATACTGAGTTGGATGATCAGCCATGATCATATTGAATGGCGGTGCAGGCTCGAAGGGCCGAATGGCCTACTCCTGCACCTATTTTTCTATGTTCTAAATGTGTGTGTGTTCGAATAGCTGAAATTTCCAGTTATTAGAGGCGAGTGGGGTTTCACCTGAAAAGTAAGACCTCTCCACCATTCAGGCACTGTGATCAGAGAAGGGCAACCAGAAGCTGTGGTTCAATTGGTCATCAATATTGATGTGAGCCCTACGGCCCAGACCCAGCATCGTGCACTTGAAAGAAAGAGAAGGGGATCATACTGACCGGTGACCAATCAAAAGGTGCTGTGGTCTCTCAGCCCCTTGTATACATAGAACAAGGAATGGTTGCCCTTTGCTTTTAATTTTATATTCCAGATTGGGACTTCTGCATAACCTGCAATAGTTACCTGGTGGGTCTCTGGAACTCTCTGCCACAGAAGGTAGTTGAGGCCAGTTCATTGGCTATATTTAAGAGGGCGTTAGATGTGGCCCTTGTGGCTAAAGGGATCAGGGGGTATGGAGAGAAGGCAGGTACGGGATACTGAGTTGGATGATCAGCCATGATCATATTGAATGGCGGTGCAGGCTCGAAGGGCCGAATGGCCTACTCCTGCACCTAATTTATATGTTTCTATGTTTCTATGTTACATTTCTGGCTCATAGCAGAAGGAGATATACTCTGACAAAAAATGAAAAGTTTCTGGTGGTAATAATCATATTATGCCTCATCTAGATATTCCTTAGATATACAAGACACAGTTATGTATAGAAGCAACTTTAATCTCTTTAAGGCCTTGATCTAGCTTCATTAACTCAACTCTTTGACAAGTATATGTAAAAATCATAAACTGTAGTTCAGTTTTGACGTGTAAGGATACAATATTCTTCAATAAGGATACAATTTATCTTCTCAGGCATCATATGCATCATATTAGGCAATGCCCATCATTACATCTAGAATTTATTAGTCTCTGCACGAGGACTATACACTGAGGATTCATTCTCAAATATATTATAAACATGATTACAACCTGATATTTGTTTTTTCCTCCGTGCTGTTACTTGGAGGATGTGGATTTCAGAGAAAAATGGAATGTTCTGAGTTTAGATTGATTGAAAGATACGGCATTGAAACGAGTCCTTCCGCCCACCAAGTCCAAGCCAACCATCGATCACTTGTTCACACTAGTTCTATGTTATCCCACTTTAGCACCCACCCCCCAGCATGTAAGGGATAATTCAACCGAAACCAATTAACCTACAAACCCCCATGTCTTTGGGATGTGGGATGTAGGATGTTGAAGAATCTGGAGGAAACCCATGCAGTCACAGGGAGCACGTGCAAACTCCACACAGGCAGCACCCGAGGTCAGAAACAAATCCGAATCTTTGGTGGTGTGAGGCAGCAGCTCTACAAATTGGGCCACTGCGGTTGTAAGGAACGAAGTAAGAGCTTGGAATAAAGAAGGGAATGCAGGGCTTAAATTAGTAGGAAGGAACTGCAGATGCTGGTTTACACCAAAGATAGACACAAAATGCTGGAGTAACTCAGCGGGACAGGCAGCATTGCCGGAAAGAAAAATGAATGGGTGACGTTTCGGGTCGAGAGCCTTCTCAAGATCCGCTGAGTTAAATGTGCTTAAATTATGAAGAAGGGTCTCGACCCGAAACGTCGCCTATCTCCTTCGCTCCTTAGATGATGCTGCACCCACTGAGCTTCTCCAGCTTTTTGTGTAACCCTGGGCTTAAATTATACTGTTTCTAGGAAACAAAATGAGTGCGCCAAGTTATATGACTTTGATGAATTGTTGTATCAGACGCTACTGTCTAAAGACGGTTAAACCATTTTTAAACAGTAGCGTCTGATACAATAATAGCCTTCAGTAAATGTTGTTTTGTAGATAACATCTACATTTACCTTTGCAAGCAATACAACTCAAAAAGACCGGCAGACATTATAGGGACGTTAATGAGCATGACACATCACCAGATGAAATATCTGGAAAGAATGCCACGATATTTCAACCCACAAACAATAAAATCATGTATTTTTTAATTAGTTGCTGCAAAATAAATATTTTTAAAACAATAATTATAGCCATATTTTTAAAAAATTGTGCCAGTTTTGTACTTAGACTACCTGAATAACAATAGTATTCTGTAATTGCACCACTAGGAGGTATGGGAGACGTTATCTTGTCAAAGTCACAACTCACGAAAAAAGTTCAAAAGATCCTGCAAATTTGCTTTGAAATCACCAGATTTCTTATATCAACTAACTGCCATTAATCCTCCTTCAGCTTTCACTCGCCTCTCGACACCATTATTGGCCTCCCAATGACCTTCCCCCTCATGCGCATTCTCCTCAATAATGCATACACTGTATTTCACCGATACTCTTCCTCAGCCTTTCAAGAACGGGAAGAAGTCTCACCATCCTTCAAGCTCAGTCTCTAATAACAACTTTGACAAAGGAAAGACACACAGCATTGGAGATGAGGTGAAGTCTACGTATAGTGATTGGCTGATCATTTCCATATCCTTTTATCTTTCCACTTTCATCTCCGGCTCGTACACGAAGTGTGACGAAGTATAACAACCCAGGATTTCATTATGCATCCCCACTTTAAAATTATATAATTATATTAACTTCACTCCGCTGCCTTTCATTAGAGTGACATGGTGGCGCAGCGATAGAGTTCAAAGGTTTCAAAGATTTTAAAGGTTTCAAAGGTCTTTTATTGTCACATGTACCAATTAAGGTACAGTGATATGCAAATTACCATACAGCCATACGAATCAAAAAGCAACAAGACACACAACGACATAAAAGTTAACATAAACATCCACCACAGCAGATTCCCCACATTCCTCACTGTGGTGGAAGGCAGAAAAGTCCAATCTACTTCCTCTTTATTCTTCCGCGGTCGGGGCAATTGAACCATCCGTCGGGGCGATTGAAGCTCCCGCAGCCAGCGGTCGAAGCCCCCGCGTCGGGACGATGGAAACTCCCGCGACAGGGCGGTCGAAACTACCACGACGGGGCGGTCCAAACGCCCGCGGCTTGGAGTTCCCAAAGTCGGTCTCTGACCAGAGACTGCGGGCTCCGTGATGTTAAGTCTGCAAGCACCCACGTTTGGAGCTCTGAGGTCGACCCCTGGCAAAGGGATTGTGAGCTCCTCGATGGTAAGTCCACAGGCACCCGTGTTGGAGTCTCAAAATCGGTCTCCAGCAGAGGCTGCCAACTCCTCAATGTCAGGCCACAGTGCGGACGGAGATACGATACGGAAAAAAAAAAATCGCATCGCCGTCGAGGTAAGAGATTGAAAAAGTTCCCCCCAATCCCCTCCCCCCCACATAAAACAATCTAAAGAACACTAAAAACATACATTTAACATGTAAAATTAAAACACAAAAAGGAAAGGTCAGACGGACTGATGGTGAGGCAACCATTGCTTACAGCGGGTTCGATCCCAACCACGTGTGCTGTGTGTATGAAGTTTGTACGTTCTCCCCTCCCCATGACCTGTGTGGGTTTTCTCCAAGATCATCGGTTTCCTCCCACACTCCAAAGACGTACAGGTTTGTAGGTTAATTAGGCTTGGTATAAATATAAAATTGTCCCTAGTGCATGTAGTATAGTGTTGATATGCGTGGATCGCTGGTCAGTGTGGACTCGATGGGCCGAAAGGCCTGTTTCTTACGCTGTATCTCTAAATTAAATGGAATAAAAAGATCTAAGTCAAAGTACCTGTAGTGTTCTGGCTCGTGTGTATAACTCTTGATGGTGAACCATCACTTGCCATCTATCAGCTATTCCTCTTCATCCCTCCAATTACTTCGCATCCAGTTGAGTCTGGAACTGTGCTTGGAATATTTCCGACACAAATGCTGTACATAAATAAATACCTGTTACTGTAGTGCGTGCACATGGTGAGTTAGAGCACGGGTGAGTAGCAGTGAGAGCACGTGGAAGTAGTTAGAGTATGTAAGAGCCAAGGAAATAGCTATTTGGTGAATCTGTAGAACAAAGTTTCCAAAGGCGATCCCGTCAGGTGAGTCCAAGTCCAGGATTTTTCACAAAGGCTGAAATAGGACCGTATCACTATCTGCAAGTTAAAAGGACCTCCTTCGGATCAGGTCTTTGTTATCACATTAACTGGTTGTACCATGAAAGCATCTGTTGCATTTCAAGAGAGAAGTGTGCATACCCACTCACTCATGCTCGCCAGACTGAACAATTTAATGCATATTTTTACCATTTATACCAGGAATGGCAACAAGCTAGGTTCAAGGCTTCAAGTGTTATAATGTTCTCCAGGTTATCGTTGGATATTTCTGTGGCAGGGACATATAATGTGAGCAACACCATGGTATATGTCACACAATTATTTTGTGTGCTCTTTCCACTTACAAGTCTTTTGAACCTCCCTCGTCAATTCTTCCCTTCCCTCCCGCTCCACCCCTTACCCGGGCACTTTCCCTTGCAACCGCAAGAGATGTTACACTTGCCCCTTCACCTCCCCCATCCACTCCATTCAGGGACCCAAGCAGTCCTTCCAAGTACGACAGAGGTTCACCTGCACCTCCTCCAATCTCATCTACTGCATCCGTTGCTCCAGATGCCAGCTGATCTATATCGGTGAGACCAAGCGGAGGCTTGGCAATCGATTCGCCGAACACCTCCGCTCGGTCCGCAATAACCAACCCGACCTCCCGGTGGCTCAGCACTTCAACTCCCCCTCCCATTCCGTATCCGACCTCTCGGTCCTGGGCCTCCTCCACGGCCAGAGTGAGCAACACCACAAGTTGGAGCACCTTATATTCCGCTTGGGGAGTCTGCATCCTCTGGGCTTAAACATTGAATTTTCTCAATTCTGTTAACCCTGGCTGCCTCCTCCCCTTCCCACCTCTCCCTCAGCCCTCGGGCCCTGGCATTCCTTCTCTCTCTATCTCTCCCCCACCCAAGTCGCACTAGCTTCTCACTACAAACAGCTTATAATGGCCTGTTTCCTTTATCTTCGATACTTTTTTTCATATCTTTCATTCATTGTTCTTTATCTCTCCACATCACCGTCTATATCTCTCGTTTCCCTGATTCCTGACCAGTCTGAAGAAGGGTCTCGACCCGAAACGTCGCCCATCTCCTTCGCTCCTTAGATGCTGCTGCACCCGTTGAGTTTCTCCAGCTTTTTGTGTAACGCTCGATTCTCCAGCATCTGCAGTTCCTTCTTTAACTCTTTTGAACCTACTATCCATCAGATCTGATTGACCAAAATAAAGGTCTTTCTGATCATATCAATTTGATTTTAAGAATATAACTAAGTCCCCTATATACTCAGAGAATGGAACTATATTGTGACTGCTGACTTGCTGCATACATAGACGTAAGAAATCAGGAAATTACATAAAACCACTAGGTATTTAAGTCCTATGTAAGATTAAATAACATTAGAAAATAAGTATTTTCTATGGCTCAATCAATGTATCCGTATAACAATTCAAAATGTATTTATGGGTAGGAAGGAAATGCAGATGCTGGGTTAAACCGACGATATACACAAAAAGCTGGTGTAACGCAGCAGGAGAGACAGCATCTCTGGAGAAAAGGAATTGGTATTGTTATGGGTCGAGACCCTTCTTTAGACTCAGACTTCAAATGTATTCATCTTTGTCTCCACATTCATGCTTTAAACAGTTATTGGCAGTATCCACAGACCACTATCATTAATTTCACACTCATTATTCACGCATGTAAAAACTTTTCTCATACAACTCATGCATAAATACAGAAACTGCAGAATATGATCATATAATCACACAAGGCCTCAGGCTGTTGGAGAAAAGGTACAGCTAAATGTAGGCCCGATATTCAGCAAATTGAAGTGCTCGTTCCCAGAATGGATCTAACATATCATTACATATGGCTGAGTGTTAATCATGATATTCAAGTAATTAAATATTCCAGACCAAACAAGAGATTCACAATCTTCTTACGCATTCTTCAGCATCCATATTATCAGACAGCATTTGTTAATGTGTATGACAATAAACATGGGGCATAATGGGAATAAATGGAAAGTGGCTGTTGTTTACAAGATAAGCATTTTGGATCTGGGTGAACTGGATAAGGTTATGAAGTAGAGGGGCCCAGGAATCAATCAGGGACACTTTGCTTTGTGGCGTTTACAGATGATTTTAGAAAATCGTTGCGGTAAATTATTCATAACATTTTCAGATAAAGCAAAAGTAAAGGGTTTGCAGCTGCTAACAAAGACTATTTAAGGCTCAGACTTGTAACTTTGCATTTGACGCATGCTAAATAGCTAAATAGCTTCAGTAATATATATTTAGTAGTGTATAATAATGAGCATTTGTAGTACTCTGAAATCCAATTCCATGTTGTTACATTTTACTTTTAACACCAGCGATCTAGGATGTATTTTTACCTGTAAGGTGTGTGGTGGGGTAAGATAACAAGATAACAGAGTGGCAATAAATTAAATGTACTAAATACAGCTTCAGCAGCTCGAATCTAAAATATTCTGCATCCACAAATCCGGGAGACATTGGTGGTTGACTAACAGAGAGGAGCGCCATGGTATGCTACCCAAAGAGAATGGCAACATACTAATACACCAGTCCAAAGAAACTAGTTGTTCACAGAGATACTACTTTGTTAAACTAACTAACCATACTTATACACCAGGGCAGCAACACCACTGATGTACCAATGGCCATACACTGTGAAATAGTACATATACCCCAACAGAAAGAAAAAAAATCTCTAAAATAAAATAATCACACTCATGGAATAGCAATATCATGTAATCCTCCGTGTATTGCAAAATGCAAACTAAAATCATCTCCTAATCTGAAGAAGGGTTTCTGCCCGAAACGTTGCCTATCTCCTTCGCTCCTTAGATGCTGCTGCACCCAGAGTGTCTCCAGCCTTTTGTGTACCCTCATCTCCTAATATGTTGTCAACATACGGAGTTGGAAGATTTTTCACCATCTTTGATATCATTTTCATACCCAGAATATTTTCCCTTGGCCTCCTAAACAGATTACATTTAGGAAATCTCCCCACAGGAATAGTGAATCCAGTTCTTGCCACGCTAATTCGTATAAAATAATTCATTGGGATATAGACCATTCGAACCAGCACACTATTTAAACAGTTGTTAACTCTGAAAAACCGACATTTAGACAGCTGTTTCCATCTGAGCAAACTAACATTGCAGAGCCCGATGGCATAGTTAGTGGCTTTATTCTGCTGCGTGCTGTTATGGTGCCTGAACACCAACAGCATCCTTGCTGCAGGCACAGTCTCAGCATGGGCATCCCAACAACATTTTGGTAATTTCACTGGGATCAGAAGGTGAAAGAGGAATTCCTATGGGATGAAGAGTATGACTTCTACGGGTCCAGTTACTTTGCTAGGTAGTTTTAAAAGTGCAGGTAGTTTTTAATGAGATATTGACGTACCTAAGACTCCAATGTGTTTCCAATCCATCAGTGTCAGAGCAGATGGGGAATACTGTGATCTTGTAACCCAGCACAATGTCATGACTAATTTACAAAGCTAGACAATACTCCTTTCATCCCTTCACCCTTGTTGCATTGTGGCTGCAGCACACACCATTTACAAGGTGTACTGCAGCATCTCAGCAAGGCTTCTTAAACACTTCTCCCGAATCTGCGACCTGCACAACTCGGAAGGACACAGGGATTCTTGCATGTGCAAACCACCACTTCCAAATTCTGTTCCAAGTCATCCACCCATCTCGACAAAGATGCAGTACTGATTCTTTGATCACAATCTAATTAATTCATTTATTATTTGGACAGAATTGCAATGCTCTCTACTCAACAGAGTAATTCTTCATGAAACACTTTGGAGGAATTTTTGGAAGATAGTAAAGTACATGGGCGACACGGATACAGTTGCAGCCTTACAGCGCCAGATACGATCTTGACGATCTTGACTATGGGTGCTGTCTGCTTGGAGTTTATACCTTCTCCCCGTGACCACGTGGGTTTTTCTCCGGGTGCTCCGGTTTCCTCCCACCTTCCAAAGATGCAGAGGTTTGAGGGTTAATTGGCTTTGGTACATTTGTTGCTAAAGTGTGGGATAGTGCAAGTATACAGGAATCGCTGGTCAGTATGGACTTGGTGGGCCGAAAGGCCCTTTTCCACGCTGTATTTCCAAAGTAAACTAAATTCCAGCTTTTCCAGTGATGTGCATAACCAAGGAATAACCAAGGATGGATATCGCCAGGGGATAAGGACCATCCTTTTTGCCCTGGCCTTGAAGAGCAGTCAGATACCTCTGGACTGAAGCGGCTGTGAAGTGCAATGAGGAACATGCCTCAACCAGGGTAAGGGAGCAATATTTCACCAGCAAATTAAAGAGCTGCTTGGTTAACTGAAGTAGGGTCCAATTAGAGTATTGAAAAAGTATACCATGCACGGGGAAAGAGAGGGAACCAGCCAAGCACGCAACAATACAGTCTCACAGACTTGGCAGCAGCAGCAGACAAAGGAAGAAGAATTAACCAAGAATGAGACTAAACCAGATGGAATGGTGCAACCCAACTAATGGACTGTGTTTTCATTTATTCTTCAAGACCATTTACCATTCTTCAAGTCCCTTTGCAGTTACATTGTTTTCACTTTATTAAGCTTGGCTCAGATTTTTGTCTAATGTGCACCCTACCCCCAAACATTAATGACAAACCCGACACTATTTGTTTTCAATGCTGAAAGGGAAATAGTCTTTTTATCAAAATACATCTTAGTCGAGCATTCTGAAAATAATGCACACAATTTGTTCTCTCAATACACATAAGCTCAATTGAATATTTGCATTGCATCTGCTTTCCCTCGTGGAACAATGTAAAATGTTTGTCATACACATTTTAATCTTGTGCCACCTTCCAAGAAAGATTCAAGTGTGCTATGCAGACCTGAGCTACTATCGACCTCACTGGAGACCCTCGGACTATCTTTAACCGGATTTACTGGACTTCATCTTGCACTAAACGTTATTCCCTTTATCATGTATCTCTACACTATGGACGGCTCAATTGGAATCATGCATCGTCTTTCCACTGACTGGTAAGTACGGAACAAAAGCCTTTCACTGTACCACTGTACACACGACAATAAACTGAACTAAACATTTCCATTTCTCAATGGGAAGCTTCTGGTTTGTGGGGGCCACTGGTGAGTTTTTAATGGGACGAGGAGGTTCTGCAGCTCCCTTTAATCATTCACTTTCTTTGCTGGTTGGCTGTTGTTCCCACTTTTCTCCTCCAATCTGACAGGTATACATAGACGGTCCCCTCAAGGGCCTGTCCCATTTGCGCGTAATTTCCGCAACATCATTTACGCGTCACAATTACGCGCGCATGGTGCGTGATGACATAGGCAGTGACTCGCGACCGCGCGCGGCGTTGCAGGGTTTTGTGATGTACAAAATCTTCGTGCGCCATCAGCGTGACACGCAAATGACGGCCAAGTGGGACAGGCCCTTCAGGGTGTCAGGAACATATCCATCTCTTCATTTTACAGCATAGCTACTGGAGATCCTTGATAATTGCGTGGAGCTGAATCCTGGGCTGTCATTAAGAAACCAGCCCACCAATGTATTCTGCTCAAGTGAAACTTAAATGTCTGTAAAGTGAAAGTGAACCTGCACAAATGCAGCAGAAACAATACTGATGAGCGAAATGGCATCAGCATTCATGCTCTTCTTTTGGGGGTAGTAATTGGGGAAAGGTTAGAAGCAGGTATGTTGGTGGTGTTGAGGGGGACGTTCTTATTATAGCACATGATACCAGGGATTTTTCTCTGTGCGTTTCCTCCCTGCAAGCTCAGGGTATCAGGCATATCCCCAGGTGTTCCGTCATCCCACCAATATTCCCAAAGGATTGCACAAGGCTTCTGCTGGTTCAATCGTGCAGTTCAGTGTGTATTCATTGTAAGGGTGGAAAACATGGACCCAATGACTGTTGCCCGAGTGACCCCAGCCATCCCAGTCTCCTCTGCTTTTATCATCACTTGAGTCTCTTTAAACAAACATCTTGCCTGGTGTTCCCATCCAATTCCCTTGTTTGAGTCCCTCAGGTTGATATGTCTGTTACTGGTGCTTGTGGAATAGGGGTTGTTCGCAGTGAGCATGCTTCCTGTTATTATCTGTTGCCAGATTCCTCATATTGTGAGACTGCTGCAAAACGAGCGGCACGATGGCGCAGCGGTAGAGTTGCTGCCTTGCAGCGCCAAAGAATCGGGTTTGATCCTGACCACTGGCGCATGTCTGTATGGAGTTTGTACGTTCTCCCTGTGACCTGTGTGGGTTTTCTACAAGATGATCGGTTTCTTCCCACATTCCAAAGACGTGCAGGTTTGTAGGTTAATTGACTTGATATAAAGGTATAAATGTAAAAATTGTCCCTTGTGTGTGTAAGATAGTTTTAATCACTGCTCGATTTGAACTCGGTGGGCCGAAGAGCCTGTTTCCGCACTGTCTCTCTAAACTAAACTAAACAAAGACAGAGGGAGTATGGGTGGGCAAAGGATATGCAGACCATAGCTCTAGGCAGGTGAATGAGACCATAATGGCAGCTCGCAGCAAAACATGGTTGCTACCGAGTTACTGAGTGAGAGTTCGATTTTAGCTAGTAGATGTGATTGAAGTCACGCTTACCTTCATGGGTTGGCCCAAAGTCACTCAGCTTCCCCTCACCCACTCCTACAGCCTTCTCCTACAAAAACAGAGCAAATAGATGCTTTCAGCATTCGCACTGAAAAGAGGTTGCACCCAATGCTCAACCAACATTCCACCTGGAGCAAAAGAAATGGATTGCATGCAAGTCGTTCAGGAGTCATAACAGCTAATGAGTAACCATGCAACATATCAATGAGGGGAAGGAAGCTTTGCCTATCACCTTGCATTAACCCAGGTATATACCTTATATAATACCGAGGGGGTTATTGATAGAATATAAAGTGGGCGGGGACCAATGCAATGCATTACACTCATGGCACCATGATACAGTTTGAGTGCAGAATGTCGTTATTGTGTAGACCTTTCCTTTTGCTTCAGCAAAGGACCTCATAACTCGGGCGGCACAGCGGTAGAGTTGCCGCCTTACAGCGCCAGAGACCCATGGTTCGATCCTGACTATGAGTGCTTGTCTCTATGGAGTTTGTACATTACTCCTGTGAGCTGCTTGGGTTTTTTTCCGGGATCTCCTGTTTCCTCCCACACTCCAAAGGCCTACAGGTTTGCAGGTTAATTGGCTTTGGTATAATTGCAAAAATTGCCCCTAGTGCAGGGTAGTGTTAAGGTGTGGCGATCGCTGGTCGGCGCAGATACGGTGGGCTGAAGGTCCTGTTTCCACATTGTATCTCTCAACTAAACTAAACTAAACTCTCCAGAAATTCTGCTCTTAAAACATTTAAAAACACTCAGTTTTTTTCTCTTATTCTGCTTCAGAGGGGTCCAGAATCGTACAAATTTTCCACCTTCCTTAACATCTCCACAAGGCATTTTTCTTGATCCATTTCTCCAGGGATCTTGTCAACACAAGAATCAGGGTCAACCCAACTCAAAGGGCAAAATGCCTTTTATTGCTGTTGCATTCCATTTTCAGAGGAAACTCTGCCATTTCTTCCTTTGAAATCCACCACAACAAACCCACAAGCCCGGGAGTCCTTCCTGGGGCCAGCCAAGTATACAACATAACTCTGCCCTCAAGGACTACAATCCCTGCAGCAGCACCTCATCTCCCATTCTTTGGCTCATTTGCCAAGTCAGTGCTATTGAACCGACCAGTGTAAAATGGACCCAGCATTTGTAGGGATGTCGTAGTTGTTAAATGCATAAACATGGGTTTCTGAGAAGATTCATATCATTTTTTTCCGATTCTGATTGCTGACCAACAACTAGCTTGGTTGAAGAGATGTGAACACAATTGAATGGATCAAAACTAAACCCTCAGAAAAATAACATAGAAATCCCAATACCGCGGCATTAATGTAAAATAATAGGATTCACAGGTTTCCAGCTCATCACTAACGTGGGATGACATAATATGCAAGTAAATGGAACCACAAACTAAAGTATTACAGTATTCAATCTTGAGCAGAAGAATGTTCAGTAATGGATATTCAATCACTCCACACATCGATCCCCCCCCCCCCCCCCCCCCCCCCCCCCACCAGGATGGCCTTAAGGCTCTCTGGTTCTTCCTCGACCGCAGAACCAGCTAATTTTCCATCTACTAACACACTCCTCCACCTAGGAGAGCTGGTCCTTACCCTCAACAACTTCTCCTTTGACTCTTCCCACTTCCTCCAAATCAAAGGTGTAGCTATGGGCACTCGCATGGGCCCCAGCTATGTCTGCCTCATTGTAGGCTGTCTGACCTGCTGAGTTCCTCCAGTATTTTGTGTCTATCGTCAGAACAGTAACCCACTGAATAATAGAACGCAAACCCCTAATCAGTCCTAATTTCTGAACGAAAGCACATATCCAGAAAACGTTGAACCCAATCTGGAATAAAACGTACATCCAAAGCAGCCCGCACCAACTCCACAACAACAAATAGAGCAATAACTACTACAAAATGATTTCATTCAAGCTAAATTCTAGGTTAGCAGCATTTATGCTAGAATAGAAAAAAAAAATGGTGCAAAATCCTTCTAAAATAATACTTGGACAAAGCAAAACACCAGAGGCCCATATCCTGTAAACAAACAAAAACATTATACTGACAAAAACCCAACCAGGTATAAGTTAGCAGACACCACAATAAAGCAAAGCAAACTCCATAATACCATCACTAGAGCCAGGGTTTTGCCATAAATGCCATGTGCCTTTTTTGATGATTTCACCAAGATAATGCCTTTTTCATGAACGAGTGTCTAAATCAGCCTTTTTTGCCATTTTGCTAAAAGGTCGTGCTATTTTCTCCAGTTGTACCGTGATTACAATGACGTTTTCTATGTTAACACGTTAATATTAATGTTTTTCTCTGTTTCTCTCTCTTTAAAAAAAAATTTATTAGAGACAAAATGATTCATTTGATAATATTAATAATGTACAATTGTTGCACACAAAATATTACTATCATAATATGTGTTTGCTAATGTACTGCTTACCTACTCTAATAAAAAAAAATATATATTAAAAAATATATATTAATGTTATTAATCACTCATCCAAATTAGGAACACGCAAACTCAGAACTCTAGATTCACAGTCTAGTAGAGAAATTTGAAGGAGGTGATGTGAGCCCCAAAATAACATCACAAGTGCTTAAACAGAAGAATGCCATCTCCAGAAAAATAACATTTATATTCCGTCAGAGAAGTGATAACTTGATAAACACACAGTGGACATGTGGGGCACCAGCATTAACTTAACAGTAATCCCACCTGAACAGAACAGCACAGCACCTGAACATAACAACACAACTCCAAAATATCAGCATAACACTGCAATGGCGCAAAATCAATTGAAGAACAACAGTCCTCGCCATGAAAATGTACTTCCAATGCAACAGATTCCCATGAGAATCTACTCCAGAATAATTAACCTTAGCAGAGCCATTCTAGCATTAATAAATGTGACAGAATAATAATCACTGGTGGTTCATGTCTGGGCCTTTGGGTCATAATAGTATGAGGCTATCTCCTAATAATGGCTGAGGGGCTGAGACATGGTTATACTGCTTGAGGAAGATCTGAGAGGAGAATCAGGAGATTATAAAGCATATGGTGTTACATATGTGACCAGGAAATCACTGGAATGTACAATCAATGATGGATTAAAAATGTTCAGATGGTTGAAGACTGCGCGGGAACTTGTAAAGCATGTAGATTTCGTCTGATGAACGTCGAAACTCTTTGATCAGTTGACTGAAACAGTGAAACAGGGAATGTGTGCGGATGTTATCTATTTGGTCTTCCAGGCATTTAGTAATATCCTACATTATAGCTAAATTTAAAATTCAGCAAATTCAATGAAACATCATTGTCCTGAGCAGGAAATTGGCTAAATAACAGAAAGAAGACTGTCGGAAAGCAGAATCCAACTGGTAGGTCACTCCAGGATTAGCGTTACTGAAATATATATAGATCACTTTGACGATGGCAAATAATGGTTGCTATCAGATTATGTTAATAGCACAAAGATGGTGCTCTGAGATATATAAAAATGAATGGGTAAGAGGGCCTGAGAGTGAGGTTATCCATTTCAATGCAAGAAAGGATAGTTTTTAGTATTCGGGATATAGTATGGAAACAGACCCTTTGACCCAGCAAGTCCACACTGAACGACAATCTCCTGTACACTAGTTCTATCCGACACACAAGGGACAATTTACAACAGAACAATTGACCTACAAACCTGCACATTTTTGGAATGTGGGAGGAAACTAGAGTACCCGGGGGAAATCCCAAGTAGTCCCAGGGACAATGTACAGACACCCTATAAACAGCACCCGTAGGCAGGATCAAACCCAGGTCTCTGGCACTGTAAGGCAGCAACCCTGCGCCACTGAGTATTTGCAGCATGACGATAAGCTGGAGGCACTGGAGATCTGAAAACATTTAGGATAGGTGGGACATAATGCAAGCTATTGCAATGCTACCCTTTACATCCAGAGAACCAAAATATAATTAGGTAAAAATAAACTGCCAACAAACCAAGCCTGGTGATCGCACAATGCCAATCTCCACCCCCTCCAGCAGCCCATGTGGGGGATAAACCCTTTAAATAACATTGGAGCATTCTGAACCTCCAGTTAAGGTCTGTTCCTGTAGGCTTTTCAATCATGTACACATGATAGAAAATTGGACAAATGGCATCAGTCAATTGAAGGACTGCCCTGCAGGATGGTGGCGCAGTATTAGAGTTGCTGTCTTAAGGGCCTGTCTCACTTTGGCGTTTTTTTAGGCGACTGCCGGCTACTAGGCTATCGCCACACGGTCACCGGGGTGTCGCCTGTATAGTCGTGAGTCGTCTCCTCAGTCGCCCAAAGAGTCGTAGCATGTTTCCATTAGGAAAGGCACACTAATACCAAAAAAAAAAAACATTTCCGTCAAAACAGAGCAAACCTGATGTCATAATGAACAGATGGATAAGTCCAGAATAACTAGTAGCCATTACTCAAATAGTCAGGCATCAACTTCAGAACACTGGACCAGAATTAAACACACACACCCACTGCAGGCTAAAAGTAAAGTCACTAAACAAAGTTACACTCAGCATAGCACCTAAAAGAGAACTATATCAACTTATTAATAACAGCATTACGAGGTACAGGACACACCAACCTGAAGGAAACAAGGGTAACCTCCAGCTATGTACTTAACTGTAATCGGGCACTGGGCAATCCAGAATTAAAGCATGTAGATCCCAAATGGAACAAACCCTCTTCAGAATAAAGCAACAAGACAATAACTCCTGAATAAAGGGGCTGTCCCACTTGGGCGACCAAATTGGCGACTTTAGAAGAATTTGAAAAAATGACATGTTGAAGACCTCCGACTATGTAGAAGACTTCCTTCCACCTCTTTCGACAATGTAGAAGACCAGCTTCCACTAGCTACGACTAACTTCGGGGAAATTGTACACCGAATAGTGGAGAGTGAAGACGACCTCCTTCGCTCTCCCTTTGACTATGATGAAGACTATCTACGACTACCCTTGAATACCTATGACTAACATGCCGACCTACTACGACGTACTACTACTAAACCTACAAGTAAAAAAAAGTATCAACTTTTTCCATGGCGATCTTTTTTTACTCGCAGGCATTTTTTAACATATTAAAAAAAACGCCGCAACCTAGCTGAGGCCTCGAGTACCCGGGGACCACACTCGAGCATGAAGGAGAGTTACGAAGACCTCCTACAACCTCGTGTCGACCATGCTGCGAGTATGAGTCGAGGGCAAACTCACCAGAACTCACAGATTAGGTCACCCAAGTGGGACAGCCCCTTAACAGACCAATCCATACACCATACATTCGACCAAGAGGCCAAAAATCCAAATAATACCATTCATATCCCAACACTTGCCTACCGAAAGATTAATACACACTTCGAAACAATCTAAAATGGCGGATGTGCAGGAGTGAGGCGCCATTTGTATGGCCACCTGCCTGCAGTCCGCGGGGATCCGAGATCGCCAGAGTCGGAGCTCCAGCCAGCATGGCCTGAGGCCTTCAGGTGCCGCAGTCTCCGGGGAGGAAGCAGCCGCTCCAGACATTTCCAGGCCGCTGAGGAATGTTCACCCGGCGCTGGAGTTCCAGTTTCCTGGCAAAGGGGGCCTGAAAACATCGGACTGGCTGAGGAGGCCACAAATAGGCCCCGACCTCTGTTGTGGGGGGGGGCGATTCATGTTGATTCCTATAGTGTACTGTGTCTTTTTTCTTTTTAATTTTATATGGATGTATGGAAATCTAATTTCTTCTAAGTTCTAAAGCACTTTGGCTTCAACGTGATTTGATTTAAAAAGTGCTATTTAAATAAAAATTACTTACTGACTTACTTCGAACACATATTGCACAGAATAAAAATGACAACTGTGCCAAATGACAGTTGTTTACATCAATACACATCCCATCCAGAATAACAACCATTACAGGTGTTCTTCAAGACATTGTTCTATGTCCAATCACCTTTGGATGCTTCATCACTGATTCTCCCTGCAGAAGTGGTGATGTTCCGAACAATTACTTTCACAGAGTCTCAGAAATTGAAACATTTTCTACCTTGAGCAAAGGAATGCCCATTCCAAAATTGCTTGTCCTTGCAAGCAAAAACAAAGGCAACTAAAATTGTGAGTTGTGGGACACAACAAAACAATTTCAGATTCAGGCACGTTGAACACAACAAAGCCAAATAACATAAACCACTAAATGGAGCAAAAATCTTATGAAAAATGACAGTCCAAAAGAAACCAACCCCACAAAATGAATCTCACTCCAGGACAGAACACGTCCAGCAAGATCAGTAACACCACCCTCAAAATAACCACCTCAGCAGTGCTATTGAACTACACTAACTCCAAAACGATAATATTCACGTTCGCATAGAACGACATGAGTTCCAGATTAAAAGTACTTGTATTCATTACTGCAGACTGAGAGCAATAGCAGCTCAGATAAAAATAGGGGAGTTTACGTGCAAATATAAATTCGAAATCAAAGTCAAAGTCAAAAGAGTTTATTGTCATGTATCCCTGACAGGCCAATGAAATTCTTTCTTTGCTTAGCACAACAGAACATAGTAGGCGTTGACTACAAAACAGATCAGTGTGTCCATATACCATTATATACATAAATACACACATGAACACATAAATTTATAAAGTGCAAATAACAGATGTATTAATGTTCCGAGTTTTGTCCGAGCCAATTTTAATAGCCTGATGGCTGTGGGGAAGTAGCTATTCCTGAACCTGGTCGTTGCAGTCCTCAGGCTCCTGTACCTTCTACCTGAAGGTAGCAAGGAGATGAGTGTGTGGCCAGGATGGTGTGAGTCCTTGATGATGCTGCCAGCCTTTTTGAGGCAGCGACTGCGATAAATCCCCTCGATGGAAGGGAGGTCAGAGCTGATGATGGACTGGGCAGTGTTTACTACTTTTTGTAGTCTTTTCCTCTCCAGGGCGCTCAAGTTGCCGAACCAAGCCACGATGCAACCAGTCAGCATGCTCTCTACTGTGCACCTGTGGAAATTAGAGAGAGTCCTCCTTGACAGATCGACTCCCCGTAATCGTCTCAGGAAGTAGAGGCGCTAATGAGCTTTCTTAATAATTGCATCGTTGTTCTCGGACAAGGAAAGACTTTCACAGATGTGCACGCCCAGGAATTTGAAGGTCTTGACCCTTTCAACCATCGACCCGTTGATATAAACAGGATGTAACTACACAAGCACAACAAGAGCCAACGTGACACTGGGATGATATACAGCAATGAACATTAGAGTCTGGGAGCCAGACCATGGCTGGACTGACCAAGGCCAACTCCTGGCCAAAGACTGTTCCAGTTATGGGGCTGTCCCACTGTACGAGCCAATTCAAGACTTCTCCCGAGTTTCCCCTAAATTGAACTCGGAGAATTACCGTAATGGCCGCGCGTAGGTACTCGGGGCTCTCGTGGACATTTTTCAACATGTTGAAAAATCCTCACGAGTCTTCCCGAACTTACCGCGTTTCCCGAGTACCTGTCGTTAGCGTTACGAGCCGCTAAGAGACGTCCCGAGCTCCGACGTACCCGCCACATACATTCTATGTGCTTACCACAAGTTTAATTTTTTTTTAAACTCGGGAGAGCTCTTGAATTAGCTCGTACAGTGGGACAGGCCAATTACTTTGCATAAACATACACAGACCAAGGGATCACCACAATCTCCAGATATTAATATTCACATCAAAAATAAAACAAATTCCAGCATGACAGTATTCCCAGTGGAACAAAACACCAGTAGCAACAAATGAACAACATCCATGGCAAACTTGGGCCAAATCAGTGCCAGCATTCACTCCCAAACAGCGCAGTATCAAATACAGAGGGTGGCGGATTTCCGCTTCCTGGGAATCCATATTGAGGAGTACCTGACTTGGAGCGTGAACTCCTCTGCGCTGCTGAAAAAGGTCCAGCAGAGACTGCACTTCCTGACGGTGCTCAGGAAGAATAACATCACACAGAGACTGCTGCTGTCCTTTTATCGGTGCTCCATTTAGAGCAACCTAACATACTGTGTATGCGTGTGGTACACCAGCTGCACAGCGGCTCAGAGGAAAGCGCTCCAGAGGGCCATTGACAATGCCCAGAGGATTGTCGGCTGCCCTCTCCTTACCTTGGAGGACTTACACAGTTCCCGCTGCATCAAAAAAATCCCAGAATATTATAAAGGACATTTCCCACCCCGGACACTCCCTGTTTGAACTGTTGCCGTCAGGCAGACGGTACAGATCTACAAGGACAAGGACAAACAGACTTAAAAACAGTTTTTACCCCACTGCTATAAAGGCACTAAATGTAGCCGCCAAGAAACGCGGGGACTAAGGGACTGTGGTTGGTACACTGTGAAATCGACAGAAGGATGTAGGGTTGGGTGTTTATGCGTGCTATTTTCATATTTCATATTTTAGTTGTTTATCATTTTTTTAAATATTTTACCTTGTATGTATCGTTAGCTTTTATGGTTTGAATGTTGCACTGACTGGTTGACATTTTGAAATTTTGTTGTACATGGTTCATGTTACAATGACAATAAAGAAACTATTAACTATTAATACAAGTGAAAGACTAACAGTGAAAAAGCAATACTGTGTCCAAACTAATTAGTGAAAAAGGAGCAGCACTAACATTCGAATAAATGAATTCACAGTCAAACAAACCAAAATCAAAACAAAAGTATTCATATCAAGAAAGAAAAACAAAGTCCAGACAAACAGAATCGGAAGCTTAACAGCATTCATATGTGCAAGTCGCAAAATTAGCTTCAGATGAGAAACATTCACACCCACAACAAAGCTAAAACTACATAACAGTAACTCACACACAATTGGATTTCTAGATTAATTACATGCACCCAAAAAAAAATCACTTCCAGTATCATAGTATTGTAAAAAAAAAGCAAAGTATCATAAGAGTACTCATCCTCCCAAACAGAGGAAACCTAACTCCAGATTAATTCACACTACTGAATAGGCTACAATGATGCCAACACCTGCTTCTCCACAATACAAGCACACGTGCAGACACATACAGGGCAAAACCATCAAGAGAATGACTCATACCTTCAGAGTAACCTCAATGTCAGAAAAATAGCACACAAGCCCAAACTGAGCAAGACTGGCTTCAAAATGGCAACATTTATGCATCCAAAACATAACCTAAAGGAACTTGAAACAAACACATCCATAAGGCAAAATAACCCTTCACTCTCCCAAAGAACAAAACCGTAGAATAACAACACTCACTCCCTAACTTAGCAGAAGTATAAAAGTAATAGCACATATAACAAATTAAAACAAAACCAACCCTAAAATAACAATAATCACAATTATAAAGAGTACACTGACTGACTATAAAATAACACCTTGTACAGATCAACTCCAGAGGAAGGGCTTTCAATCCCAGAAAGAAAATCTGCTTTAGAATAACATCACTCACGTTGGCAACAAGAGCAATCTAGGTCACACAACTAAATCAAGTAACACTTTCAACAGAATCACATCTCTCTCTAATAACCAAGTGGGTTAAAACAGTATCTAAACAACAGCAATCACACGCCCAGTTAGAGTAACACTGGTTCCAAAGTCATATCTCCCCAGCAAAGCAAAGTAGACATAAAAGTAGACATCAATGATAGCCATTATGGATTTATGAAGGGTAAGTCTTTCCAATCTAACTTACTGGTTTTCTTTCAGGATGTGACAAAGGAGCTTGATCGGGGCAGGGCTGTGGTTGAAGTATACTTGGAATTCAGTAAGGCCTTGGACACTGTTCTTCTGGACAAGCTGGTACTGAAAATAAAGAAAGCAGTGGAATCAGTGGAAATATTTAACAATGGATACATAATTGGTTGACTGTTAGAACCCATTATGTTGCTTTACATGGCTCAAAAAGCAGCTTAGGAGATTGTTACCATGCTGTCACCACAGTGGTCTGCTATGGAACCTCCCTTTAATGATTTTTGTTAAACTCTGGAGCTAGGAGCTGGAAGTACACTGGCTACATTTGCAAATGATACAAAGCTAATGAGGGTGACAGATTCAAAACCTACATAAGTATCTACTTGAGGATTGAATATGCTTCGGAGAAAAAAACGAAACATACTGGAAACGCACAGAGGTGAGGTAGGATCTGGGAAAGAGAAACGTTTTTCTCTTTCCACAAGAGGATTCTCCAGCATTTTTTTAAAATGTTTTTAATTTCAAATGTCCAGCATTGTAGGCTTTTGATTGTTTAATATACTTGGGGATTTGATGGACGGACAGTATATGAAGTTCACTAAAGAAAAATACAAAATGCTTGATAGGGTGACAAAAATCTAGGTGGGGATTCTTACCTAATTGCAACAATGTACTGTGGATGGAAAATAAAACAGATATGGATTTTCTCATTGACAATAAATCAAAATGACTGCAATCATGCTCATAAATCAGTTGTGGAGTGATGCTTTTATTAATAAAGCATAAATATGACAAAAAAACGAGGTAGCCCGGCCATACGTAAAATGATTATACAAGCGGACTTTTACTTACAACACAAAAAAAATGACTGAAACTGTTGAACCGTAGAAGGAGGAGGTGTTGGCGCTCGTGATGAGCATTAAGCAGATAGATTCTCAGGACTTGATGGGATCCATCCCAGGTTATTGGGGGAGACAAGAGGAGAAATTAACACCTTTGTGGCTTTTCTAGCAAAGATAAACAAAAAAAGCTGGAGTAACTCAGCGGGTCAGGCAGTGTCTCTGGAGAAAAAGAACAGTTTCAGGTCGAGGCCCTTCTACCCCTTTCCCCTGACAGCTGGGGGGGAAAAGGACACAAAATATTTTGATGGGGTTATAGAGAGATATAGAACAACTGAATGAAAGGTATGCAAAAAGTAATGATGATCAGGAAAAGGTGGAGCCCACAATGGCCCATTGTTGGCTGTGGGCTCGGTGATAACAAGTTTTGCAGACAGTGAAACGAGTATAACGACTATGGTGGGGGAGGGATGGAGAAAGAGGGAAAGCAAGGGTTACTTGAAGTTAGAAAAATCAAGATCATACCACTGGATGTGTAAGCTGCCCAAGCAAAATATGAGGTGCTGTTCCTCCAATCTGCATTTGGCCTCACTCTGACAATGGAGGAGGCCCATGACAGAATGGTCAGTGTGGGAATGGGACGGGGTGTTGAAGTATTTAACAACCTGGAGATCACATAGGCCAAGGCGGACTGAGCGAGGGTATTCTGCGAAATGATCGACTGGTCTGCTCATGGTCTAGCGACAGGCAAGGTCCTGGAGGACTGGAGAGCAGCTAATGTTGTTGCTTTATTTAAGAAGGGAAATAGAGTGGATCCAATGAATTATAGGCCAGTGAGCCTCACCTCAGTGGTTGGGAAGCTATTGGAGCGGATTCTTTGGGATAGGATTTACTCCCATTTGGAACAGAATGGATTAATTAGAGACAGTCAGATTGGCTTTGTACAAGGCAGGTTGTGCTTTACTAACTTGAATAAGTTTATTGAGGAAGTGACGAAGGTGATCAATGAGAGTAGGCCGATGCATGTTATTTACATAGATTTTACTAAAGCAATTGATAAAGTCCCCCCCCGCACCAATGACTGTTAACAGGGTTAACAGTAATTTGGTCCATTGGATTCAGAACAGGCTTAATGATAGAAAACAGAGTGATGTGGTGGAAGGAGAATAATCAGGCTGGAGGTCTGTGATCAGTGGAGATCCGTAGGAATCTGTGAGCTCTGCTGTTTGTGATATATATATATATACATATACATATACATATACATATACATATACATATACATATACATATACATATATATACGTGCCATATATAGATATAGATGGCATGGACATAACCGTAGATGAGTTGGTTAATAGGTTTGCAGGGGTCATGGACTGTGAGGATGGTTGCCAAAGTATGCAGTGTGCTACAGATTTGGGCGGGAAGTGGCAGATGGAGTTTAATCCAGGCAAGTGTGAGTTGTTGCAATTCGGGAGGTCAAATGTAAAGGCAAAATACACAAATATTTTGTATTTGTGAACTGTGACTCCCAACAGGTTTGATAAACAGAGGGTTCTTGAGATAGAAATCCATGACTCCTTTAAAGTGGTAATACAGGTAGATAGAGTGGTAAAGAAGGCATATGGCGTAATTGCTTTCATGGGTCGGGGCATTGAGTATAAGAGTCAGGAAGTCATAATGCAACTTTATAGGGCCACATTTAGGCCACATTTGGAGTATTGTGTGCAGTTCTGGTCACCTCATCACTGGAAGGATGTGCAGGATGGGAAGGAGAGCAGTGGAGGTATACCAGAATGATGCCTGGATTAATGGGTTGTGCCTACAGGGAGTGGTTGGACATACTTGGATTATTTTCCCTGGAATGCCAGAGGTTGCAGGGAGACCCGAGTAATAAAATAATGAGAGGCATAGATAGGATAGACAGTCACAACCTTTTCCCCAGGATGGCAAATCACATACTAGACAGCATAGCTTTCAAGTGAGAGGGGCAAAGTTTAAAGGAGATTTGTGGGGCAAGTTCTTTTGTTTTACACTGACGGTGGTGAGTGCCTAGAACACGCTGCCGAGAGGGTGGTCGAGGCAGATTTGGAAGTGGCATTGAAGAGACTTTTAGGTAGGCATATGGATATGCAGGGAATAAAAGAATATAGATTATGTGCAGGCAGATAAGAGTTAGTCTTGGCATCATGTTTGGCAAAGACACTATGGGCTGAAGGGAGACCAAAGTGCTGGAGAAACTCAGCGGCTACGGAGCGAAGGAAATAGGCAACATTTCGGGCCAAAACCCTTCTTCAGACTGATGTAGGGTGGGGGGGGGGGCGGGAAGAAGAAAGGAAGAGGAGGAGCCAGAGGGCTGAGGGAGAGCTGAGAAGGGGAGGAGACAATAAGGGGTACCGGAAACAGGGACTGTTCTTGTGCTGTTCTGCTCTGCTCTATGTTCCATGAAACCACTTGAAAAAGGGCTACTTGAATGATCTAGTGAATTAAAGGATTAGATTTATATATAAATTGAGCATGTGCTCAATAGGACAATAGAAGACTGAGGTTAAATTATATTGTTTTCAGGATTATAAATGGACTGATAACAATTCCTCTTGTCCCAAACACCAGAACCAGAGAACACAGGTTGAATTTGAAAAAGGTCATCTTTGGAAACTAAGCAGATGGCCAGGTGATTGAAATTAGCATTAATTTATTCAAAAGCAATTAATTATTTTTCTTCTACAAAATAATATTTTGTGCTACAACAAAGCCTTCCAAGTAGTCTGCATAATTTATTTGGGAGTGTTAAACAACTCTGGACCCACAATTCGCAAAACTTTCTCCTTCGAGTTGGCCTCAGTTCCCATCTGAATCTGTTGCCATCCTTTGTAAGGTGGGTGGCTGTTTGGGTTGATAAATAACTCCTTTATCATTATATCACACAACTACTGGGATGGTAGATAATAAACGAGGTGGACTTTCGTCTTTCATTTTCTCGTATTTCTTCTCTTCCCACCATAAACTCCCAATAAACAGAACTCACTGAACTGCAACAACTCTGAAATGGCGGGACTCACACTACTGGATATCAAACATAAAATAATTCATAACAACAAGCAAAACTGATTCAGAACTCTATCGTCTACATATCGCATTGAACACTGACCCTCATGCACTGCCCACACACATCCATGCAGAACACCAACACTAGTATATTCCACCTCATCCAACTGAACAGAACATTGAACCACATGTACCACTTGTACTGAAAACTGAGCCCAGGATATTGCCCCTTGCACACCTGCACAGCACAATGACCATAGAATATTGCCCCTTGCACACCTGTGCAGCACAATGAACATAAAATATTGCCCCTTGCACACCTGTGCAACACAATAACCATAGAATATTGCCCCTTGCACACCTGTACAGCTCAATGACCATAGAATATTGCCCCTTGCACACCTGTACAGCACAATGACCATAGAATATTGCCCCTTGCACACCTGTACAGCACAATGACCATAGAATATTGCCCCTTGCACACCTGTACAGCACAATGACCATAGAATATTGCCCCTTGCACAGCACAATGACCCTGTAATACCACCACTTACACACCTGTACTGGACAGTATTGATGCTAGAACATACAGGTAAACAGGCAACAGTTTCCAGAACAGCATCATTTTGACACTGAGCTCAACACTTGCCTAGAAATGGCAGTGCATTCTAAAGGGTACACTGGATGGTATTTGTGTGGTGCAAAAATTACCACCGCTCAACTCAGTTGCAATTAAGACAAAATCAATAGGCAGAACACATTTTTGTATTCAATCATGCACCACGGCCTGGTATTCTTCTTCTCGGTCTGCATTTGCATCTGCCTCTGCATATCCTTGTGTCCATCTGCTCCTGGGGCAGTGCTTGGCTGGTTAAGCCTTGACAGCAGAGACCAGTATAAGAGCTTTGGGACCGGGGAGGCCTGCAGGATCGGGATCTCAGGGAGGTTGCAATCATCGGAGGTATGGGGAATCTCGAGCAGCCTCAAGAGAGGCAAGGTTGGAGAGACCAACACCATGCTTGAAAGGGGGTTCACTGAGACAGTGGCTTGAGATAAAGGTGAAAGGATGGTTAGCAATGGCACCAAAGTGTGGGGTTGGGAGGGACATGATCTTTAGGTCGGAGGTTTGGAGGAGGTTCAGTTTTGGGGCTGGAGGTGGGAGGACTGAGAAATATGCTTTACTTTCCATTTACTTGGAGGTCTCCCAAGTCAGAACTAAGAATTTAATACCCTGTAGATGAGCCAGTGTTCTATGACAGACACTCCCAGGGCAGCGCCGTCCAAGATTTTTCTTATTAGCATTAAATAAAATAAGTCTGAAGCTGGGGAAATTATCAATAGATTAATAGACTAAATAATTGAGTTAAGCTGGTTGTGAGCAAAATACTGGTGCTGCTCGACATTGAACAATATCCTGCTTTGATGATTATATGACAAAAAAGCTACTGAAACTGTTGAAAGGATGCAAAAGATCTACTTATTGGAGACTGAATGTGAGCTCGCAAGGAAATACATGGCTGAGAGGTCAATTGATTGCTCTTTGGTCCCTGAAGGGGTAAGATCATATGAATCATCCTGGGATAGTCACCATGTTAGGATCATGAAGGTGACTTTCAATATAAAGTGCCAGCTCAGTTTCCCTGATTGCCATGATTTATGACAGTTTGACCTGTAAATGGTCGCAAACATGATTTAGCCTGTGGTTAATAGATTCCGAATTGCATAGCGTTGAAAAAAGTGCCCGGTACTCCTATTTCTAGACAACTGTTTTTTGAACCACTCACACAGCTAAACAAAATATGAGCATTTGTAAAATATTATCATTCATACATTCAAACAGAATAGCAGGCACTTGAAAACCAATGTACTACACACCCAAACTGAGCAAAATGGACTCCTTTTTCCCAATTCCACGACGGAATAAAATCAACATTAAATAATAGTGGCACTTGCCAATACAGCAATGTGGACACAGCCATGTCCGGCACCCAGACGATAAGCATATTTCTGAAGAAAGCACCTAATTTTAATTACAACCAGTCAGTGAGACATTTGAAGCAAGCAACATTGACACTAAAATAAGTGCACCTACCCGACAGAATGGAACTTGCAAACAGCACAAGTGACAGGTTCAAACAGAGTAATACAGACTCTAAAAGAGCAAGACTCATCCATCCAAATGAAACAAATTGAGTTGTAAAGCATCAGCAAAGATACATGTCAACAAACCAATGCTGGTTACAAAATAATACCGTTCTCACACTCCAAGAAAGGAGTCTAAAGTCAAATAATTGTAGTTAGAGTCTGAAGAAGGGTCCCAACTTGAAACGTCACCCATTCCCTCTATCCAGAGATGCTGCCTGTCCCGCTGAGTTACTCCAGCATTTTGCGACTATCTTTACTGTCAACCAGAACTAAGCATCTGCAGCTCCTTCCTACACATTGTAGGCGTAACGATCTTCAAAATAATGGCTATCATCCTTTTTTAAACACAGATAGTCTGGTTCCCAAAGTTATACTTGCATTCATGACCAGAGCAAAGTAATCCAGAACAGCAACATCCACGGACTCAACGGGATAAAATGCACCTTTAAAGGACAGCAGCATTCACGCAACCAAAGAAAGTAACAACAGTAAGTAACAACGTGGACCCTTGAATGGAGCAGCACTAACTTCAATAAGCCTAGTGTGCGGTAGCATTCCTTCAAATGAAGATTGATGTGACAGGAAGAAAAGATTTTCATTGCCTCAGGTTATCCCATAGCCATTGATAAACGTCTGAAGTGTTGAAATTGGAGTCTGGAACTGTGGAGAACGGCAGAAAGACCTGGGGGGGGGGGGGGGGGGGGGGGGGGGGGGGGGGATCATCCACAAAAATAATCAAAAGCAATGACTGATACAGCCAAGCAAAAGCAAACAAAGGCCTGGGTTTCTATTCTTGCGGATCGGAACCTAAAAGTTATGTTGAAAAGTTAGGCACTAACAAATTCAATCAGAAACACAAGAGTATTTAGATTATGGACTTTGCCGCCACAAAGACAAATAACATAGATGTATTTAAATGCAAAAAATATTAAAATGAGGGAGAAAAGAACCAAAATATACCTTGGTCGATTATAGTTGAATACGAATGCATATTGGAGGTTTCTGACACAACACAAAATGCATGTACAATTTGGGCCATATATCTGTTTCTGTGCAATAAATACTGTGTAAATAATATTATGGATGTTCCCAAACAGCAGAACACTGTATGTTCCCAAACAGCGGAACACTAGCATAATGATATCATATCTGTCACAATTCAACAGAGCAACACCAATACTGCAATAAAAACTCCCCACACTCTAAAAATAGCAAATTTTATTTCAGTGACAGCATTTAGGGATCCTAACAGCAACACTGGTTCTGCAACACCACTTCACAAAGAAGTCAGGCAGCATATGGTAAGTTGGGGAACACATACACAAAAATAACTACTATTAACCTGAATGGAGGTTTACCTCCCATTGCTCCAACTTATCATCAGAGGGCCATTGTACTTATAATGGAACAGCACTCACATAACCACTCTTAGTAAAAATATCAACACCAAGAACTATAGTGGCTTGCAAAAGCATTCATACCCTTGAACTTTTCCACATTTTGTCACGTTACAACCATGAATGTAAATGTATTTTATTGGGATTTTATGTGATAGACCAACACCAAGTGGTGTTGTGGAGTGCACGAATAATAGTTGTCCTGTGGACAGATTCTCCCACCTGAGCTGTGGATCTCTGCAGCTCCTCCAGAGTTACCATGGGCCTCTTGGCTGCTTCTCTGATCAATGCTCTCCTTGCCTGGCCTGTCAGTTTAGGTGGATGGCCATGTCTTGGTAGGTTTGCAGTTGTGCCATACTCTTTCCATTTTCGGATGATGGATTGAACAATGCTCCATGAGATGTTCAAAGCTTGGGATATTTTTTTATAACTTCTCCACAACTTTATCCCTGACCTCTGGTGTGTTCCTTGGGCTTCATGATGCTGTTTGTTCACTAATGTTCTCCAACAAACCTCTGAGGCCTTCACAGAACAGCTGTATTTATACTGAGATTAGATTACACACAAGTGGACTCTATTTACTAATTAGGTGACTTCTGAAGGCAATTGGTTGCACTGGGTTTTATTTAGGGGTATCAGAATAAAGGAGGCTGAATACTTTTGCACGCCACCATGTATAAATTTCCTTCCACTTCACAATTATGCGTCACGTTGTGTTGGTCTATCACATAAAATCCCAATAAAATACATTTACGTTTGTGGTTGTAACGTGACAAAATATATGGATATAATACCAATACCACAACGAATAAAATATCTTTATATGCAGATGACGTCTTAATATATATTACAAAACCAGAAATTAGTATTCCTAATTTACTTAATGTTATAACTGAATTTAGTACATTCTCAGGATATAGAATTAATTGGAATAAAAGTGAAATTATGCCTATAACTGGAATAAAATCAAATATACTACAAAAATTTCCATTTAAAATAGTTACGGAAAAAATTAAATATCTAGGAATTAATGGATCTAAATCTTACAATTCTCTATTCAAATCAAATTATCCCCAATTATTGAATAAACTAAAAAATAATATTCTATACTGGGAAACACTACCAATATCAATGATCGGCAGAATAAATGCCATAAAAATGATTTTTTTACCACAACTATTATATTTATTTCAAGCTACCCCTCTATACCTCCCTAAAACTTTTTTTTTTTTTTAATGATTCTGTTGTTAATAGCTTTATTTGGGATTATAAAAGTCACAGAATAAGTAAAAAACATTTATGTAAATCTAAGATAAATGGGGGATTAGCACTACCTAATTTTTTTATATTACTTCTGGGCGGTTCAGATTAAGAATATGAATTTTTGGTTGGTAAATATGGATCAGGAACCAGCTTGGCTAAAAATGGAAAAGGAAGACTGTTTACCTTTCAATACAAGCTCGATTCTCCTTGCTCCAAGGGAGGTACAAAAAAAAAATTATAGGGAAAATCCTATAATCTATAGCAATATACGTATTTGGAAACAAATAGTTAAGACTCTACATTTGGATAATATGTCGCTTTGCTTACCAATTATGAATAATCCTTTATTTAAACCCTCTATATTGGATAAGGGGTTTAGACAATGGAAAAATTTAGGAATTATAAGGATAGAACACCTTTACAGGAAAGGGAAATTTCTCTCATTTCAAGAGTTAAAAGATATCTATGGATTGCACCCAAATAACTTGTTTAGGTATTTACAAATTAGAGATTATATCGTCAAACATGTAAGATTATAAAAATAGAGAACTAGGATTATTGGATGAAGTGCTCAACAAGCACCCAAATACAGAAAAACTAATAGCATATATATACAATACTCTTTTGGATAGGGAAATTCCAACAACAGAATCATACCGACAAATATGGGAAAATGAAACAGGCTTATCTATATTAAAAGACACTTGGGAAGAAAGTCTACAACGTATAGACCGTTGTTCGTTAAATGCCAGACATACCTTGATACAATTCAAAGTATTACATAGATTACATTATTCAAAAACAAAATTAAATAGAATTTTTCCTAACATCTCCTCTATTTGTGATAAATGTCAGAACTCAGAAGCTAATTTAACGCATAGTTTCGTTACATGTATAAAACTTAATAGTTATTGGACTGAATTTTTTTTAATCATTTCTATAGTTCTTAAGATTAAATTGGATCCTGACCCAAAGCTAATAATATTAGGAGTTTAAGATTCAAATCTAATATTAACAGTAAATCAAAGAAATTTTCTTGATCACTGTTTGATAATTGGAAAAAAAATAATATTAAAATTCTGGAAGGGAACATTATCCCCCACAATTAAAATGTGGACAGTGGAAATGTTGGAGACGCTGCATTTGGAGAGAATCAGGTTTGTCCTAATGGACAAATATGAACTTTTTGAACAAATATGGTCTCCATTCACTGACTATATGAAGGGGTAGCTGAGCTCAGCATTGTAATTCAATAAATACCCAGTTGTAGGATTAGACGAAAAGATCTATTCTGAGATTTGTATACACGTCTCTATAGATATTGGTATGTGAAATTGTTCCATTCATTGTTAAGATGTATACTTCATTTTTTTAAATATAATAATTGTTTGCTTGTACATTTTTTAAAATATAATTGTTTGCTTGTATTATTTTTTATTTTTATTATTTTTATTGTTTTTTATTTTTATCTTTTCTTAATTTTTTATTTTTTTATATAATCATAATCAATATTATTTAAGGACAATCTTCATTGATTATACACCTATTCTTTCACCTCTTTACTTTCTAAAAAAAAATAGAAGCTTATATAAATCATTCCGTAATATTTGTACAACTTTTGAAACAAGTTAAATGTGTATTTGAAAAACTGTTATATCATTGGCAATATGCATTGCTTCTAATAAAATTATTTAAAAAAAAAAAAAAATACATTTACGTTTGTGGTTGTAACGTGACAAAATGTGGAAAAGGTCAAGGGGTATGAATACTTTTGCAAGCCACTGTACATAACATCTTCTCCACAATGACAACCCTTGCACTTCTGATCAATGCAACTGATTTTTTGTTTCTAATGCAACAATACGCATATCTGAGCATGGAAGGACGCACGAGTTAGGTAAAGGGCCTGTCCAACTTACGTGACCTTTTCGGCGACTGCCGGCACCCGTCATGTTGAAAATTCAGTGGCGACCAGAAAGACGCTACAACTCTTTGGGTGACCGTACAGGTGACACCCTGGAGACATGTCGTGGGGTGTCACCAGGGGCATGTTGACAGGGGGTCGCCTGTATGGGCGTGAGAGGTCGCCAGGGGGTCGCCTGTATGGTTGTGAGAGGTCTCCTAGTCACATAAGAGTCGTAACGTCTTTCTGGTCGCACTGAATTTTCAACATGTTGAACATTTTCGGCGACATATGATGGGTGGCAGCAGTCACCGAAAAGGTCCCGTAAGTGGGACAGGCCCTTTAGAGATATGGGGCTGAAGTTGGCAAGAACATGAACATGAATAGAAGTGGACTACATCTGCATTTAACTGGTACATTATACTGCTTGTATATTAACTATTGAGGAAAAGAGTGACTGCATATTAATAAATATTAATCAATGAATACAATATGTTTACATGCTTTTAAATTTACAGGCAGCTCTACAAATGTTCCAGCTTTTCTGAAAACGTCCATTAACACCAAGGCCAGAATACAACAGGAATTGTTGGTGTTATTTGGTGCTCAAAATAACAGAATGACCATGAACAACAATAAGAAGCTGATGTTTTCAGTACTTCAGGTGAACAACTGGGAGGGGAGCACCACCTGTAACACAGGATGTACAGGTGAAGCTTCCTTGGGTTGTTCAAGCAGTTGTGCCACTTGAGCTTTAGGTTGTCAGAGACACTTAAGGGCATGTCCCACTTGGGCCGTCATTTACGCGACAGGCCGGTAGTGATTGACACGTGACGGTCGCGCGCATCATCATGTGTCCGCACAGCCGTCGGAGTGTGTGACGTCATTTGAAGATGGACACAAAATGCAGGAGTAACTCAGCGGGACCGACAGCATCTCTGGAGAGTAGGAATGGATGATGTTTCAGGTCGAGACTCTACTTCAGTCTGAAGAAGGGTCTTGACCCGAAATGTCACCCATTGCTTCTCATTAGAGATGCTGCCTGTCCCGCTGCGTTACTCCTCCATTTTATGTCTATCTCCAATCGTCTTGGCCCCGCTCTGGGAGTAGGAGTGGGAGCGGATCCGGATCCACAATGGCCGTGAGCCCCAGGCCGAGTTCGGCGATCGTTTGCCTGCTTCTGCTGCTGTTGGAGGTGAGACATTGCGCCGCGCCAGGGTCTTGGGCCTGTCCCACTTTGGCTGTCAGTTACACGACAGGCCGGTGGCGCGCGAAGATTTCATACAGGATAAAGTCCATACTCCTCCACGCCACTCCACACTCCTCCACACCACTCCATGCGCCCGTCCCCGCACTACCCACGCGCTACCTACACGCTAGCAGATCGCGTAAATGGCGCGCGAATGGTGGCCAAGTGGGACAGGCCCCTTACTCTTTCTTGGAAGTTAAGATCTTTGCTGGACTCGATGGCCATATGTTACCGGTGACTTTAAAGATACTGCCTCCCTCAACATTATTGTCTCTGGATTCTCCCAGGGTCTTGCAGGAAATACATTACATCCAGGATCAAAGTAACATTCAAAACATTTTGAATTCAGTGGCATTATCATTGCCCTGTCTACCATCATCAATAGTTTGAGGATCACTGTCGATTAGAAACTGGATCTATTGCATTAACAGTATGGCTGTGAGAGCAGGTCAGAAGTTGGCTAAAGTACAACTAGTGACCCAACTCCTGATCCCTGAGATTTTCCATTGTCTATCAATCAGAATTCCATTAACCTGGAATTCTCTTCAACGCTTGAATGAATTCAACTCCAAAAGCACACAAGATGCCCACCAACGTAAATTTTCATTCCTTTCACCACATCTGCACCGTATTTGGCAGTGTGTGTCCCATCTAAGCTTCCTTCCATAGCATCTCCCAAACCCATGACTTCCTTTCTCCGGAAAGACGAGAACAGGAGGCACACTTAAACGCCACAACATGAAATCTGCTCCGTCACAGGTCATCCTGACTTGAAAATACATTATTTTTCCAACATCTTTGCATGGATTAAAAATCCTGTAGCCCCCAACCTCATAGTGTTAACAGACAATAGTAGCCCCCCTTTGGTCATGACTGACCATGGGTGATGCATCCTAGTTTGCAGGTGATGTGTGGTCGGATGCAAGCCAGGGCGATGTCATATGGAGGACAGTCTGTTGCCCACGCAGCACGTCCCCCCTCTCCACGTCGCTGATCGATCCAAAGGAACGGCAGGGCCGTTACAGTTTGGCACCAGCACCGTCGCAGGAGCTGCCAGAGTGAGGTTGTAGACAACGACAAACTGCCTTAGGGGCTCCGACTCCGGACCCCTGGAGTTTCCTTGAGGTTTACTCCAGGAGCCTTTTCCATGACTGGATATGGCCACAAGGCAGGGGAGGTTTTAAATCAGAGTTTTCCCTCTCCTAGATGGACTGCGTTCCCAGGCTGACGAGCCCCATCTGCCCGAGACTCATGGGGGCGGGAGCGTCTACCTTCCCGTGCAGGTCTATAGCACCTGCCCACTGCCAACAGATAACACTGCAGACATCAATAAGGGAGCTCACAATCATTTTCTAAAAATACTTAAGGAGGGCAGATAAAAGCTAACTCTGTTGACAACATCTGAATCCCATATAAGAATCAATGTACTGGTACGTCAGTTGAAAGCACCCAAGCACTTAATGCAGGTCACTGATTGCATATTTGCGAGAGCATGCATCGGTGATGAATGGTATTCAGGCTTGCAGCTCACTGGCTTCTTACAAATGGATAGAATCAGTAATAATATACACCAAGCAATCTCCGACTGCCCACATCAAACAAGAGAATTTGTCAACTGAATGGACTTCAATGTGGATCTGCTGTGCACCAATAAATAGATCTTTCTTCAGATGTGTACAGGAATCCCGGTGAACTACCATAGAAACTTAGGAAATAGGTGCACGAGTAGGCCATTCGGCCCTTCGAGCCATTTAATATGATCATGGCTGATCATCCAAAATCAGTATCCCGTTCCTGCATTCTCCCCATATCCCTTGATTCCTTTAGCCCTAAGAGCTAAATCTAAAGGGGCTGTCCCACTGTACGAGCTAACTCAAGAGCTCTCCCGAGTTTAAAAAAAATCAAACTCATGGTAAGCACTTAGAATGTACGTAGCAGGTACGTCGGAGCTCGGGACGTCTCTTCGCGGCTCGTAACATTAGCAGCAGGTACTCGGGAAACGCGGTAAGCTCGAGAAGACTCGTGAAGCTTTTTCAACATGTTGAAAAATGTGAATGAGAGCCCCGAGTACCTACGAGCGGCTATTACCATAATTCTCCGAGTTCGAATCAGGGGAAACTCGTGAGAACTCTTGAATTAGCTCGTACAGTGGAACAGCCCTCTTTTGAATTGAGTTCCTTTATTGTCATTCAGACCTTTCGGTCTGAACGAAATTACGTGCCTGCAGTCATACATATATAAAAATAACAATACCGTACAATAAACATAAAATTAACATCCACCACAGTGAGTTCACCAAACCTCCTCACTGTGGTGGAAGGCAAAAGTCTTAGGGTCACTGTCTTTCTCCCCTCCTTATTCTCCCTCTGCGCTGAGGAGATCCAGGCCTCCGCCACCGCTGATGCCGGAACACCGCCACAGGCCCGCCGCTGGAACACCGCCACAGGGCCCGCCGCTGGAACACCGCCACAGGGCCCGCCGCTGGAACACCGCCACAGGGCCCGCCGCTGGAACACCGCCACAGGGCCCGCCGCTGGAACACCGCCACAGGGCCCGCCGCCGGAACGTCGCTGGAGCACCGCAGCTCCCGAGACCCAGGTCGCCGCTGGAGCACCGCAGCTCCCGAGACCCAGGCCGCCGCTGGAGCACCGCAGCTCAGAGGGAACCAGGCCGCCCCTGGAGCACCGCAGCTCTCGAATCCCAGGCCGCCGCTGGAGCACCGCAGCTCCCGAATCCCAGGCCGCCGCTGGAGCACCGCAGCTCAGAGGGAACCAGGCCGCTGCTGGAGCACCGCAGCTCCCGAATCCCAGGCCGTCGCTGGAGCACCGCAGCTCCCGAATCCCAGGCCGCCGCTGGAGCACCGCAGCTCCCGAAGCCCAGGCCGCCGCCGGAAGCCAGGTCGCCGCTGAAGCTCTGAAGGCCGTGCCGCCGCCGCTGGAAGCTGGAAGGCTGTCACCAGGGCCTCAGCACAGACGGAGACGGTGTCGGGGGACACGACAGGAAAAGTCGCATCCCCCCGAAGGGAGAGACTAAAACCCCGTTTCTCCCACCCTCCCCCCCCCCCACACACATACACAACCCAACAAACCAAAAATAAACACCAAAAACAGGGACGAGGACAAAAATAAAATAAAAGACAGACGGACTGCAGGCGAGCCGCAGCTGACAAGCAGCGCCGCCACTTCCGGGTGTTTTGAAAACATCCAGTTAATTGGCCTCCAATGCCTTCTGTGGCAGAGAATTCCACAAATTCACAACTCTCTGGGTGAAAAAGTTGTTCCTCCTCTCAGTCCTAAATGGCCTACCCCTTATTCTTAAACTGTGACCCAAAGGTATATCCTTATACACCCTGGCATTTTTGGACTTTCAAATCAATGGAGTTGGCCGCTTATGAACAAGGAATACACCAGAAACATTGTCACTGACACTCATCAGAAAGCCCAGCAGACATTGCAATGGAAAGCACTTTTGTCATTGTGTAATTGGGCACGTCATCAGGATACTCTCCATGCTTCTGGACAGCTCAGGCAATGCCACGTGGTGACATGGTTGTACAGCAGAGAGGTTTGGAACTATTCAATGAGAATCCAGTGAAGCAACTTCATCTGTGAAGAATGAACCATGAGGAGGATGTGAGGACTGAAGTTGAGGAGGAGGAGGAGGCATATTACAAAGAGCCCGCGGTGCCTCAGCTATTCACATTGTAGCCTTGGTTCCTGGACATATCTAAGTGAAATTTCCACTCAGAAATTTGATTTTGAGTTCAGAGGTACAGCGCGGAAACAGGCCCTTCGGCCCACCGAGTCCGCGCCGACCAGCGATCCTCGCACATTAACGCTGTCCTACTCTCACTTGGGACAATTTTTACATTTTCACCAAGCCAATTTACCCACAAACCTGTACGTCTGAGGAGTGTGAGAGGAAACCGAAGATATCGGAGAAAACCCACGCAGGTCACAGGGAGAACATACAAACTCTGCACAGACAGCACCCGTAGTGGGATCGAACCCAGGTCTCCGGCGTTGCATTTGCTGTTAGGCAGCAATGCTACCACTGCGCCACTGTGACCGTTTAAGATAGAGCTTGTATATGGTGCCGTATCTAACCCCACCCCCACCCTCAATGCCATATCTAGAAAATGTCCAAGTGCGTATTATGTCACTTCTCCCTTCCTTGCCTCTGCCACAACCAATAGTGCTGTCAGTTCACACCATCTTAATCACCAATCCAGCAAGTGTAAAATTAAAAACAGAATGCTGGAAGGACTCAGCGGATCGAGAACCATCTGTGGAGGCAAAAAGGTGTTAGTCGGCATTTCAGGTCAGGACCTTGCATTAGATCTGAGAAGGAAGAGGAAAGATGGTCCTTCATATCATATTACGAGGGAGGGCTGAGATAGAGGCTGGTAGGTGGCAGGTTGTAGACTGATTGCATGCCTCGTTGTCACCTTCCCCACAGCTAACAATGATGCATTCTACATTTTCCTTGATCTACATCCTCTTTGATGTCTCATTTTCACACCTTACCTCTAGACTCACTCTCCCCTGACTCAGTGTGAAGAAGGTCTTGACCAAAAACGTCACCAATTAATTCTCTCCATGACATGAGCTACTCCAGCCTTTTGTGTCTACCTTAGGTGGCAGGTAGAATTGGATGTGGCAAGGATGAAACAGTTTTCTCCGGGCAATAGTGTGATGATGCTGCAGGAAATAGTAATTTTCTATTGTATTCCACATAGGAAGTCTAAAACCCAACAATGCAAAGATTGAATGTTTCAATTTCAGGTAACCCACATTCTTGTGTTCTTTTCCACTCACAATAGACAATAGAAAATAGGCAATAGGTGCAGGAGTAGGTCATTCGGCCCATTGAGCCAGAACCGCCATTCACTGTGATCATGGCTGATCATCCACAATCAGTACCCCGTTCCTGCCTTCTCCCCATATCCCTTGACTCTGCCATCTTTGAGAGCTCTATCTAACTCTCTCTTGAAAGCATCCAGAGAATCGGCCTCCATTGACTTCTGAGGCAGCGATTTCCACAGATTCACAATTATCTGGGTGAATTTTTTTTCTCATCTCCATTCCAAATGGCCTTCCCCTTATTCATAAACTGTTCACCATCTGTTCATCTAGCACCCTTTCATGTTTGTTCCCCATCTCCCCTCTCTGCTTTAATCTGCCCATCATGTCCACCTCATCTACTTCCACCTACCACTTTTCAGCCTCTGTCCTGCCTCTCCCACGTACTGCTCTATTTCCTCTTCCCTATCATTCCAGATGCAGCCTCTTAGCACAAAATGTTGACTTTCACCTTTTGCTTCCACAGATGCTGTTTGACCTGCTGTGTTCTTCCAGTATTTGGAGGGATATGGACCAAATACGAGCAGGTGGGACTAGTGTAGCTGGTTTCATGTTGGTACACATTGGTTGGTATGGGCAAGATGGGCCGAAGGGCCTATTTCCACACTGTATCACTCTTTGACTTTTCTTTTGTTGTTCCAGATGCCATCTGCTGTCTCGTTTGCTCTGATATGTTATACTCAGTTATTATGCACAAATGAAGAATAGAAATAGGGATGTAAAGAAATCGATTTTATGTAATCTTACAAAGAAAAATGTACTTTAATGACTTGAGGATATTTCCAAAGCTTCTTACAACTGATGTACTTCTAAGGTGCAGGTATTTTTGCAGCATATGGAATGCAGCAAGCAGTTTGCACACTGATACATACATTTCATAGAATGAGATTTCCTTCAGCCTATTGACTGTCCTTCTACTGTTCCAATGTGTGGCTCCCAATCTTTGTTCAAGACCTCCGATTTAATTAAGTTGTTCACAAAACCGCTCTATTAAATTGCATTGGCCGACACACTTTGCGATTTGGAACGCTAAAGCTCCCTGCAAAGGCTGCACCACCAAGATCTGTTCAGAGGCAGATTGGGCCATTGAGTGAGGAGACAACTTATCAGGTCGTTACTGAGGTGGGGTTGGGTCAGTGAAGTGAACAGGAGGTGAGACATGGAAATGCTTTGTGAGGAGCCACTTCCATGTTCTGCTATCCCTCTCATATATCAAATGTACTTCACTACTAACACTCCATGAGCACCGCTGGTACAGAGCCAATTAAAACATATTTGTCATACGTTTTAAGTTGGCAAATGAATGACCATTCCAAGCCTGTGCCGTCCTGGTTAAGACATGTATGGGCTCATTTGAAAGTCAGGGTTAACCTTTTGCAGAGGTGGTCATCCCATCCATGCAAAAAGATAAAGTTGCTATCTCCTGTAACATCATCCCACCATTTTCTGAGGTGGACTTTTCCATCCTCCTGGCAATCACAGTGAGCATGCTGGAATGTCTGTAAGTGAACACATCCTCCGTTCAGCAACTATTCATGTACATGTAGTTTGCAGAGGGCTAAAGTTTCTAAAGTGGGTGCCCCACAGATATTCCGCTCTGTATTTGCTCACTTGTGCAGTGTGAATCACCAGGAGGAAAACCTACTAGCTGTCTAGCTGTAGAAACTAGGAATTGCAGATGCGGGGTTCCAAAAAAAGATACAAAGTTTGCCTACTTAACCTCTGCCAAAGTAGATCAGTAGGTCAGGCAACATCTCCGTAGAACATGGACAGGCAGTGCTTCCACACCTCAACATTTTTTTTTTCTTTAAATAGAATCCCAAATATCCTGGAACGTTATAGAATTTCCTGAAATTTTTCGAAGCCCTCCCCAACTGCGCATGTGCGACTGGCGCCCCAACTGTGCATGTGCGGATACTGGGGCCATCTTTATTCCCCAAATCATCCCGCGGGCCAGAATGGGCCCTTTTGCGGGTCAGATGCTGAAATTGCCTGAAATTATTTCATTTCCCTAAAATTACCCGAAGACAACCAGAATTTCCCGAATTTCAGGTAATTTCCTTCAAAGTGGAAACACAGTGGACAGGTAATGTTTGGGTCAGGACCCTTCTTTCAGTCCCGACCAGAAACGTCACCTGTCTATGTTCTCCAGAGATGCTGGCCGGCCCACTGGATCACTGCAGCACTTTATGTCTTCTAACTTTCTAGCACCTAAGTGTGAGTATCAGAGTTGGTGCTTGGAAAGTACAAATCCTGTGATGACGTTACCCTCTGAAAGCACCAGCTTCTCCGAACCGCTGTTCTTTGTCCAAGAGCCCTGGTAAAGAGAAAACTTAATTACTATTGGCAGGCTACGAATGTTACAAGCTACCAAAATAACGATGTTAACATTACAATCATGATTAAAACTGAGCCTATGAATCTGAACCGGAAGACCTATTTGCCTTATAGTTTATTCTGTTTCTGGTAGATTTTAATAAATTAATATTAAAATTCTGGAAGGGACCATTATCCCCTACAATCAAAATGTGGACAGTGGAAATGTTGGAGACGTTGCAATTGGAGAGAATTAAGTTTATCCTAATGGATAAATACGAACTTTTTGAACAAATATGGTCTCCATTCATTGATTATATGAAGGGGTAGCTGGGCTCAGCATTGTAACTCAACAAGTACCCGGTGGTAAGATCAGATGAAAAGGTTTAATCTGAGATTTGTATACTCGTCTCTATATATATTGTTATTAGAAATTGTTCCATTCATTGTTAAGATATATACTTCAATTTTTTTTCTTTTAGTATAATAACTGTTTGTCAGTAATATGGTTTTTTTTGGGGGGGGTTTTTCTCTCTTTTTTTTTCTTCTCACATATAACCAAAATTATAATCAATATTAGTTAATCACACTTTTTAAATTAAACATCTATTATCTCTTTACTCATTATTCTTTTCACTCTCAAAAAAAAAATTGAGGCATATATATATTGCTTTGTAATATTCATATAACTTTGGAAATATGTAAAATGTATATCTGAAAAAACTGTTATATTATTTATAATACGTATGGCTTCTAATAAAAATATATAAAATTTAAAAAAATAAAAAAGATTTTCATCACCCTATCTCTGAAAGTTAGTTAAAGTGGAGACCACCCTAATATCCAATGTTTCTACATCTGCAAAGGAGAGCTGTGATACCTTCCGAGGTCCATCTCTGATGCCCTCTATTTCCCTTGTATTTCAGCACTCACTCTGGCAACAAAAGTGACATCTATGGCATGTGTTCATCTATGGACGCAACACAATTGGTGACGATGGCTATCAGGGGGTGGTATCAGTTTATATGAGCCTGAGGATGAGCAATCGTGGATGGGTGGAGAGATCCATGGCAGTGAATGGCAGTGGTGAGAAGATGGACGAAGCATTTTCTCTTCCCATTAAAATGATTACTCCTTAGCGCTTTCTCACGATAATTTGTCAATTTTGTATTTCATGGGTTTGGCTCAGAAACTCTGAGATGTCTGAAGCCAATCGGTAGAAGGAATAAGGACTAGTCACATCCAGAGGAACAGATGCAAGCTAAACTTATATTGCGGGACCCAAGTGACCTGAGGCAGTTTGTGGCTGACAAAACAAAAAATTGGCTAAATGTTTTAAAAACCCCTGAATGATACGAGAGAACCAAGTACTGCGAGGTAGTGAAGAGACAGGTAAGGATTTGCAACTTAGAAACATAGAAAATAGAAACATAGAAAATAGGTGCAGGAGGAGGCCATTCGGCCCTTCGAGCCAGCACCGCCATTCAATATGATCATGGCTGATCGTCCGCTATCAATAACCCGTGCCTGCCTTCTCCCCATATCCCTTGACTCCACTAGCCCCTAGAGGTCTCTCCAACGCTCTCTTAAATCCACCCAGTGATTTGGCCTCCACTGCCCTCTGTGGCAGGGAATTCCATAAATTCACAACTCTCTGGGTGAAAAAGTGTTTTTCCCACCTCAGTCTTAAATGACGTCCCCTTTATTCTAAGACTGTGGCCCCTAGTTCCGGACTCGCCCAACATTGGGAACATTTTTCCTGCATCTAGCTTGTCCAGTCCTTTTATAATTGTATATGTTTCTATAAGATCCTTAAGTGTGTATGATAGGTGAGAGGAGTGATCTGATGAAGAAGGTTTCACAAAAGGAAGCCGTGGGTGAGGTAGGGTGGGGGTAATGTATAAAGTGGTGTCAGTCGGTGTGATGTTTACTCACAATTCATCAGCTTGATATCTCCTGATGGGATATCTTCAACTGAATCCAGGGTGCTCCTTTTGCCGACTTGCTGGAAAATGAACAGCCACTCTTTATTTATGAAGGCAGCAGATTCTTCCTCACGTTTCTGGAGAGGGGTTGCTCTCCTCAAACTGCACTGCAGTTTATTTAGGAACCAGTCGCAGACAAATGATGGAGACCGGCTTCAACACACAAAGCGCAGTCAAGTGAAAATCAAGAAAATGCTGAAGTGGGAAATCTGAACGAGAAACCAAGGGTGCTGAAAATACTTGCAGCATTCTGGGAAGAGAGAAGAGCCATTGTCCTGACGAGCTTGGTCAGTTTCACTCACCACAGATGTTGCTGCCGGGTATTGCCAGGACTTCCAACTAAAATGATCCCTTCCTAACCCTTTCTCATGATAAGTGTCATTCCACATTCAGAAAACCTAAATTGATTGAAACCAACTGCTAGATATGCATTAGAAACATAGAAACATAGAAAATAGGTGCAGGACGAGGCCATTCGGCCCTTTGAGCCAGCACCGCCATTCATTGTGATCATGGCTGATCGTTCCCAATCAATAACCCGCGTCTGCCTTCTCCCCATATCCCTTGATTCCACTAGCCCCTAGAGTAACTAACTCTCTCTTAAATCCATCCAGTGACTTGGCCTCCACTGCCCTCTGTGGTAGGGAAATTCACAAATTCACAACTCTCTGGGTGAAAAAGATTTTTCTCACCTCAGTCTTAAATGGCTTCCCCTTTATTCTAAGACTGTGGCCCCTGGTTATATACCTCTCTGTATCACCGTCTATATCTCCCGTTTCCTTTTCCCCTGACTCTCAGTCTGAAGAAGGGTCTCGACCTGAAACGTCACCTATTCCTTTTCTCAAGAGATGCTGTCTAACCTGCTGTGTTACTCCAGTTCTTTGTGTCTATTCTGTTAGATATGGTATGGTTATGTAGTCACATCTGGAGGAATGGGCGGCACAGTGGCGCAGCGGGTAGAGCTGCTGCCTCACTGCACCAGAGAACCCGCTTGGGTGCTGTCTAGGTGGAGTTTGCATGTTCTCCCTATGGCCATGTGGGTATCCTCCAGGTCCTCTGATTTTCTCCCACATCCCAAACACATGCAGTAATTTAAAAAAAATTAAAAATAATGTAAACTGAACTGACATTGAGGGCAACCATGTAATTAGAAGGTGTTTGTGGTGAACAAATCAACAAATTGACCACATATTTAATAAACCAGAATAAAATGAGAGACCAAGTTCTGTTAATGGCCAAGCTGTGAAAAGAGTGAAAACCAAGTGTGTTTTGTCTAAAGTTTAACTATGGATTTTTTTGCAGACATTCTACATTTGATTATCTATTACTGATTCAGCAAACAGCAATTAACAAGGCTCCATATTTCTAGTTGTACTAGGAACCTTTGGAAATGTTAGCAGGAGCTATAGAATTGAAAACCATCAGAAAGAGCTTCTTAGCTACTCAGACAAACAATGAGGTTATAATTGGAAATACCATTGTAGCACTAAAGGGTTTGTTCCTTTCCACATGGAATTTTATGTCATTATATGCAGTGCATTCAGAAAGTATTCACACCCTTTCACTTTTTCCACATTTTGTTATGTTGCAGCCTTATTCTAAAATAGATTAAATTCATTTTTTAAAATCATTAATCTACACACAATACCCCATAATAAAAAAGCGAAAACAGGTGTTTAGAATTTTTTGCAAACTAATTAAAAAGAAATAATTGAAATATCACATTTACATAAGTATTCAGCCCCTTTACTCTGTACTTTGTTGAGGCACATTTGGCAGCGATTACAGCCTCAAGTCTTCTTGGGGATGACGCTACAAGCTTGGCACACCTGTATTTGGGTAATTTCCCCCATTCTTCTCTGCAGATTCTCTCAAGCTCTGTCAGGTTGGATGGGGAGTGTCGATGCACAGCTATTTTCAGGTCCCTCCAGAGATGTTTGATTGGGTTCAAGTCCAGGCTCTGGCTGGGCCACTCAAGGACATTCACAGACTTGTCACAAAGTCCTGCGTTGTCTTGGCTGTGTGCTTAGGGTCGTTGTCCTGTTGGAAGGTGAACCTCTGCCCCAGTCTGAGGTCCAGAACGCTCTGGAACAGGTTTTCATCAAGGATCTCTCTGTACTTTGCTCCGTTCATCTTTCCCTCGATCCTGACTAATCTCGCAGTTCCTGCCACTGAAAAACATCTCAACACCATGATGCTGCCACCACCATGCTTCATTGTAGGTATGGTATTGGCCAGGTGATGAGCGGTGCCTGGTTTCCTCCAAGACAAGACAAGAGACATTTATTGTCACATGTACCAATTGGTACAGTGAAATTTGTGGTCACCATACAGTCATACGAATAAAAAAGAACACGATAGTCTTTAACATAGACATCCCCACACAGCAGAATCAAAGTTTCCCACTGTGAGGGAAGGCACCAAAGTTCAGTCATCCTCCTCTGTTGATCACCCGTGGTCGGGGGGCTCCAGAACCCCTCTCAGTCGCCACTGCGGGCGGCACGATGTTCAGGCCCTCTCGCCGGATGATGTTGGAATGGGAGAACATTCTCAGCGACATGGACTTCAGAATCAGCCACTTCCTTCCGGAGACCGCGGCTTCTGGAAGTTTCTCCCATCTCCAGACGTGACGTTTGGCATTCAGGCCAACGAGTTAAATCTTGGTTTCTTCAGATCAGAGAATCTTGTTCGGGTGCCTGTTGGCAAACTCCAAGCGGGCTGTCATGTGCCTTTTACTGAGGAGTGGCTTCCGTCTGGCCACTCTTCCATAAAGGTCGGATTGGTGGAGTGTTGCAGATATAGTCATTCTTCTGGAAGTTTCTCCCGTCTCCACAGAGGAACTCTGGAGCTCTGTCAGAGTGACCATCAGGTTTTTGGTCACCTCCCTGACCAAGGCCCTTCTCTTCCCATTTGCTTAGTTTGGCCGCGCGGCCAGCTCTACGAAGAGTCCTGGTGGATACAAAGTTCTTCCATTTAGGAATGATGGAGGCCACTGTGCTCTTCGGGACCTGCAATGCTGCAGAAATTGTTTTATATCTTTCCCCAAATCTGTGTCTCGACACAATCCCGTTATTGGAGGTCTACGAACAATTCCTTCGTCTTCATGGCTTGGTTTTTGCTCTGACATGCACTGTCAACTGGGGGACCACAGGTGTGTGCCTTTCCAAATCATGTCCAATCAATTTAATTTACCACTGGTGGAATCCAATCAAGTTGTAGACACATCTTAAGGGTAATCAATGGAAACAGGATTCACCGAAGCTCAATTTTGAGTGTCATAGCAAATGGTCTGATTACTTATGTAAATGTGATATTTCAGTTATTTATTTTTAATTACTTTGCAAACATTTCTAAGCACTTGTTTTCGCTTTTTTATTATGAAGTATTGTGTGTAGATTTATGATTTAAAAAAAAATGAATTTAATACATTTTGGAATAAAGGTGTAATGTAAAAAAATGTGGAAAAAGTGAAAGGCCTGAATGCTTTCTGAATGCACTGTAGCTAGTCGATCTCAATAATAGAGATGCAGGGGGAGGTTTTGACTTTTTCCACATGAAATGTAATCCCATTGTGAATATATAATTTTATTGAACTTCCCTTCTGATATTGCATTGATGTGGAACACTATTGTCGTGTTACCTCACTGTAACAACTGAAATTGTGCCAGACATCTCAGAATATAATTAAAAATGGTGACTTTTGTAACCCAATTAACAAAGGGATTAGGCTTCTCAAGAGAAGTTATTACACGAAAACTCAAACAGCGAGTGGGACAATCACAGGGATATTCACAGGGATATTCCTTGTGACAGCTGATGTGGAGGGTGACAGGAATCAAATGCTGGTCAATTCCCACCTTGCAAGGATGCAATAAATCATAAAGTCAATGTTAGCAAGTTGAAATATAAAATACTATAGTATAAAATATCAATGATTCATAAAATATTATAGTCTAAAATATCAATGATTCATAAAAATCATAAAATACTATAATGTACAATGATTCATTGAATCACCATTGTTGCCCGATGGAAGAAAGCAGGTTAACAAGAGATGTGTGTTATTTCATGGATTCCTTCCCTTTGAACCGATCAAAAGGTTTTTACAGATCTGGGTTTGAAACACATTCTCCAAGTGTGCTGCCTCCCCATGGATGCCGTGAACAACATGTTTCAAGCAATGAGTTAAATCAAATAAATATTTTCGTTGTTGCGAAGATTTATCACGTAAATGTTTTCAAACCAGGGAAAAGTGAATTATAATTGGGTTAAATAGGTCACACAATTACCAAATAAGAGAGGAGGAAGAGAGTTCAAGTTCTGCTTACTCAGGATGTAGGGGGAAGGGTGTACAAATCTCCACAGATAGACACGCAATGCTGGAGTAACTGCAGGACAGGCAGCGTCTCTGCAGAGATGGAATGGGTGACGTTTCAGGTCGAGACCTTTCTTCAGACTGGGACTCAGGGGAGAGGGAAACGAGATATGGAAGGATGCAAAGAACATGTAAGGTGTGAAAAGAAGGATGATCAAGGAAATGTAGAATGGGTCGTTGTTGGATGAGTGGAAGGTGACAATGAGGCGTACAAACAATAAAATTAATCAAGACAGTGAAACTAGTCGGACAACTAGGAAGAGGGAGGGATGGAGAGAGAGGGAAAGCAAGGTTCAATTGAAATTAAAGAAATTAATATTCATACTGCTGGGGTATAAGCTGCCCAAGCGAAATATGGGGTGCTGTTCCTCAAATTTGCGTTTATAATTGGCTTCACTCTAACAGTGGAGGAGTCCCAGGACAGAAAGGTCAGCGTGGGGCTGGATCAAGAGGGAAGTTGCTGTATTTTTGTATGCTGCAAAATATTCAGCATGGAGGAAATTAATGAGAAATCAGGACTAAAGTAGCCAAGCAAATGCAGAAACAAAGAATTACAGATGCTGGTCAATACACAAAAGGTTGCAAAGTGTTGGAATATCTCAGTGGGTCAGGCAGCATCTCTAGAGTACATGGTTGAGTGACATTTCGGGTTGGGACCCTTCTTTGGATTAATTGTGGTCAAGTGGAGATAGCTGGAAGAAAGGTGGGGGTTGGGAGGGGACAAAGCCTGGCAAATGACAGGTGGATACATGAAAGGGGGGTTACCCTTACAAAGATGTCTTTTCATCTCTGGCCTTTGTCCAACCATCTACTAATCAAACCTCCCCTCACCTGTAAAGGGTTGTGTCAGATGTAGGTTGAGGTTAGGGTGATCCCTTCAAGGATTTGTCTCGTCACCAGCAGAAACATACTCACACTTCCATGATTCCCACTGTTCAATTGTGGTCAATCTGTGTGGAGGCTGTTGGATGGATGTTGGGTGTTGAGGTACAACTCCAGGAGACTCCTCCAAGACACTGGCTGTGGACACTGACATCACACTTTGCCGTACCTACACTCCGGTTATCCTAGTTTTGAAATTAAAAGCAATGATAACACCGAATGGTCAGTGTTAGGAAAAATGATGTTGCAATTTCACAAGCAATGGGCGGTAAGAATAATGTGGAGGTGTTGGAGAACTAAGGGAAGATGAATGAGGGGAAAGAAGCAGCAGTGTATAGGTGGCAATGGGAGTCAAAACTGGAGCCAAACGCAGCAGCACAGTTATCATTGTGGGCAGGAAGGTCATTTAAATCAAGAATGCAACCAGCCACTTGAAAATAAATAAGCAGAGGTCCAACCAAGCCTGTCCCAGTGAGCCGAGGATGTGAGAATACTTCATATAACATAGTCAGCAGTAGGCAGGGTCTGCTCATCAATGATTGCTCATCAAGGGTGGCAGAGGTGAGATGTTAACTTCACCTGAGTGAGAATGCAGAGGATTATATGAAAAGGCCTCACCTGAAAGGTAGAGGGGCCTTGGCAATGTATCCTAATGAGTTTTAGTTTAGTTTAGTTTAGAGATACAGCACAGAAACAGGCCCTTTGGCTCATCGGGTCTGAGCCGACCAGCGATTCCGCACATTAACACCATCCTCCACACACTAGGGACAATTTACACTTTAAACAACCCAATTAACCTACAAACCTGCACGTCTTTGGAGTGTGGGTGGAAACTAAAGATCTCGGAGAAAACCCACGCAGGTTATGGGGAGAACGTACAAACACCGTACAGACAGCACCCGTAGTCGGGATCGACCCCAGGTCTCCGGCGCTGCAAGCGCTGTAAGCCAGCAACTCTACTGCTGCGCCACTGTTTATTGGACATTTTCCAACCTCGAAGAAAGGTTATCAATATTGTCAGATATTCCCCTTCCCATAACTTCACCAAATGGGTGGAAGCAATCACATGCAAAACAGTTTCAGCGTGGAAGATGGCAAAGACGCTGGTTTAAGGGCCTGTCCCACTTTCCCGAGTTACTCACAAATTCTCCCGTGTTTTCCCCTTGCTTCAAACTCAGAGAATGTCTGTAGCAAGTCCATAGGAGGCCGTAGGCGTCCGTAGATATTTCGTAGCGGCTCGTAATGCCAGCCGTAGGTACTCGGGGCATCAGGTAACTCGGGACGTTTTTTCAGCATGTTGAAAAATTTCCACGAGTAAAAAATATAGCCCCGAGTACCCACGGCTGGCATCTCCGAGTTTGAATCAAGGGGACAACTCGGGAGAATTTGTGAATAACTCGGGAAAGTGGGAGAGGGGCTTAAGGTTAAGGTAAACCCAGGGAAGCCATCTTATAGGCCATTTTCTGCAGGCCATCCCTCTAAATCTTTCCGAAAAAAGATTCCACACCTGGAACAGTGGATACAGTAGATGAGGTTGGAGGACGTGCAAGTGAACCTATTCTCACGTGAAAGGTGCTGTCGGGGTCCCTGGACAGAGTTGAGGGAGAAGGTATAGGGACAAGTCCAGCTGTTCGAGGTGTGGACTCTTATATATCTGCGAGATCTAGCGCAGACCACCTCGACCTACCTAATCTCCCAGTTGACAAACACTTCAATTCCCCTTCCCCTTCTGTCCTGGGTCTTCTTCATTGTCAGAGTGAGGCCAAATGCAAATTCTCAATTTTTAAGATAATCTCAGAAGTCGTCAATACCAAACTGGCTCCTGACTCAAAATTAATAATATTAGGAATAACGGAGTCAAATCAATTCATTACTTCGAATCAAAGAATTTTTATTGATTATAGTTTAATAATTGGGAAAAAATTAATATTAAAATTTTGGAAAGGCTCTATAACCCCCAGAATTAAAATGTGGACCACAGAAATGTCGGAGACCCTATATTTGGAAAGAATAAGATTTGTCTTAATGGACAAACAAGAACTATTTAAAAAAATATGGTCCCCATTTATTGAATATTTGAAGGGGCAAACTGGTTCGGCACGAGAACCCGACTGGAACCAGAATCGAAGAATAGATGAAGTAGTACATTTCATAAAACGCGGATATATCTCCAACGATGTAAAATCTGTAGAATATTCCATTCTTTCCCAACTTTTTATATATATATATATATTTTTTTGTTTAATCTTAATTAAAAATAATATAGAAGCACAATTATTATGCAAGGATTAACATAAATAATACTGATTATGTATATCTACAAAGAACAACATGATTTTTATTATGTCAACAATGAACACGTATCTTTTTTCTTTTTTTTAAATTATGTAATTGCTTCTAACTAATAAAAAAACTTAACAAATGCAAATTCTCACATTTTGCTTCAGCAGCTTACAACCCAGCGGTATGAATATTGATTTCTTTAACTTCAAGAAACCCCTCCAACCCCTCTCTCTCCGTCCCTCCCCACCCTAATCCTTGCACTAGTTTCACTGTCGTCCTGTTCCGTTTCACTGTCTGTTTAACTCTTTATTGCCTACCCCACAGCCAACAATGTACCATTGTGGGCTCCACCTTTCTGTGATTATCGTTGCTTTGTGTAGCAATGTTACAAAATTTTGAGATTTAAAAAATCAAGTCTGCAATTTATCCCATCAGATAAAGCATAAAAAGAAGTTTAATTTGACACCTAATTTACTTTCATATCTTCAGTATTAAGAAAGTTATGGCCATTTTCATACTCGGAAATGAGCATCTTGCTTCCCATTGCCTTTCAATTGACAACTCAAAAGCTGTGATCTGGAAAAGTTAAATGTCCATAACATTCTTAAAAATTAAGAGAACTCAATGAAATTTTCAGTTATTATAGATTGAAGCATTCTGAAACAAATATGAAACAATCTTACTTGGATTACCTGAAATTAAAGCATATAATTAGTTAGTTATCTAATTGTAGCTAATTACAAAATTCAATGAGTAGATCTAAACATCTATCAATTTCTTAAGAAAAGATAAACTTTTTTTAAATTGCCTAAGTGTCCAAATAACATTCACACAATAATCCACAATATAACATAATTTTTAAATCTCATTTTCATGAATTTCTGGGCCAAATGGAAGGAATTTAGTGTTTTATGCCTGTAAAATTAATGGCCATTTAAATCAACTAGCGAGTGGGTTTTAGTGGAATGCGGTGGATTGGAACGTTGCGGTTTGCGGTGAAGTCGGGGGGAAAAATACTGGGGGTTCATACATTTTTTGGGGAACCCATTTCGCAACATGAAAATATTATTAATGCCTCCCGAAAAACCAACTTTTAATATAAAAATAAAGTATTTACCTTTATTTCTTCCCTACGCAAAATGCTTCCGGTTGTCTGCGGTCACGGCTTTTGAAGGTGATTTTTAAATTACTCTAGTTAATAAATAATCTAGAGTAATTTAAAAATACCACCATTCATTAAATGTCGGAGCGATTTTTCTTCAGCAACCAAATCGCCCGACATTCATCGCTTATCCAGGCCTGTGGAAAAACGGCACTTTAAGCCCGCCCCCCTCTGCAAGGCGCGAAAGTCGCGCACACGGGGAGCGGCAGAAGTGCAGCGCCGCTAAAGGTAAGTTTTGTAACATACCTACTTTGTGGGGGTGGGAGATTGCAAACTTCACGTGGTCCGCCCTGTTTCAACGAATGCAATCAACCTGGCGTGCACAATCAAATAAGATCAAATAGAACAAGTGGTGCTACAACTTTAGGCTGTGCACGCCATCGGCAAGAAGAAGAAGAAGTTGCTTTTTGCATATCTTTCATTCAATTGTCCTTTGTACCTTCTATATCTCTCGTTTCCCTTTGGCCGGACTCAGTCTGAAGAAGGGTCTCGACCCAAAACGTCACCTATCCCTTTTCTCCAGAGATGCTGCCTGACCTGCTGAGTTACTCCAGCTTTTTGTGTCTATCTTCGGTTTAAACCAGCACCTGCAGCTCCTTCCTACACATGGGATGGAACAATGTGGGTTGGGATTGTTTGAAACTGCTGGAGAAACACTCTGGCATTCTGAACAAGGCAAGCCCGATGATATATGCAGTTGAGCTGCCAAAGTCAATTAAATCAATCACTATCAATCATATAAAATTAAATAAACCTGAAGGAAAAGTTAAAAGATAGCAGGGAATAATTAGATTTCCTACACACAGATAATGTGTCCGAACACGAGGGTAGTGATTCTCCATGGATTGTCACCTTGTCGTGGTAGAGAAGCATGTGTGGACCTGAGATCCTGAGAACGATGCCGTCTGGAGCTATGCTCCTGGTAGGACCACCCATGGCAGGAAGGTCGAGGGGGAGGTCTCTGACAAAGAGGAATCCAACCAAGATCTCAACGGTGGAACAGGCGGAGGATGATGGCTGACCTTAGTGGAGCGTCACAACGGCTGGGAAGGCGGATGAAGGCTGCAGCAGAAAAGGGTCTCCGGTCGTCTTGGACTCCATGCCACTGGATCCTGACCCAGATCTGTCAAGGACCATGGGGTGGCTGTCTGTGCCCATTCTCCCCACGTTAAACAAAGTCATGCACAGGCGTCCTCCAGATAGGCAATAGCACTCTGGAGACACTCATTCCACACCGCTACCACTCTCTGAGTAAAGAAGTTCCCCCTCATGTTACCCCTAAACCTCTGTCCCTTAATTCTAAAGTCATGTCCTCTTGTTTGAATCTTCCCTATTCTCAAAGGGAAAAGCTTGTCCACATTAACTCTGTCTATCCCTCTCATCATTTTAAAGACCTCTATCAAGTCACCCCTTAACCTTCTGCGCTCCAGAGAATAAAGACCTAACTTATTCAACCTATCTCTGTAACTTAGCTGTTGAAACCCAGACAACATTCTAGTAAATCTCCTTTTGTTCTGGTAATCGTTTAATGGATAATGTTTTATTATTAATGTTTTATGTGTCATTCCTAACTGTCACTGAATGTCATGTTGTCACTTGCGGGCGGAGCACCAAGGCAAATTGCTTGTATGTGAATACCTGGCCAATAAACTTATTCATTCATTCATTCGATTCAAAATCCATTCACGGATTAGAATCCTATCATATATTCTGCTTGTGGTACATCTTCTCATTGTGTGAGTATTGAGGTCAGGAAGTCTGTGCCATGAATAGAGATGGAAAAACTGGCTGAATTTAGCAAAAGTAACAGTAAAATATGAAGGCCTGCTCCTGCTTGAGGTAAGAGGGCAGGCACAAGATGTACGAGCTCAGCAGCAACAGGAGAAACTTGATTTCAAAAGAAGTCAAAACGTCAGTCAGAGTCAAAGAGTGGTACAGCAATGGAAATTGAGCCTTCAGAGCAACTTCCCATTGCCGCATACACACTAGTCTCACTTGCCCATATCCCTCTAACTCTTTCCTATCCATGTACCTGACCAAATATCTTTCAAATATTGTTATAGTTCCTGTCTCAACTGCCTACTCTGGCAGCTCGTTCCATATGCCCACCACCCTCTATATGAAAAAGTTGCCCCTCAGGTTCCTATTACATCTTTCCCTTCTCACCTTAAACCTATACCCTACTTTGATTCCCCAGTTTGGTTCTTGATTCCCCTACTTTGGGTAAAGGAGTCCGTGCATTCATCCTATCTATTCCCCTCATGATTTTATACACCCCTATAGGATTACTCCTCAGCCTCAAGTGCTCCAAGGAATAAAGTCCAAGCCTGTCCAACCTCTCCCGGTAGCTCAGCTCCTCATGTCCTGGCAACACCCTTGTAAGTCTTCTCTGCACCATTTTCAGTTTAGCAACTTTTTGCAGCACAGTGTTAGAGTTGCTGCCTTGCAGCTCCAGAAACCCAGGTTCGATCCTGACTCTGGGTGTTGTCTGTATGGAGTTAGTACATTCTCCCTGTGACCACGTGGTTTTCTCCGGGTCCTCCCACACTCCAAACATGTACAGGTTTGTCGGATAATTGGCTTTTGGTAAAAATGGTAACATGTCTCTAGTGTGTAGGATAGTGCTGGGTGATCACTGGTTAGTGCAGACCTGGTGGGCCGAAGGGCCCGTTTCTGCATTGTACATCCAAAACTGAACATAATACTCCAAATGTAGCCTGACCAATGTCTTGTACAATTGTAACGTGTATCAACTTTTATACAATACCCTGACTGACAAAGGTATTGAGATCCTTTTTGACCAACCTCTCGGCCTGTGATGCCACTTTCAGGGAAATATGTACCTGCATTGATAGATCCCTCTGCTCTACAACACTTCCCAGAGTCCTGCCAATCATTGTCAACAGCTGCCCTGGTTTTAATCTTTCCAACATGCAACACCTTGCACTTATCTGTATTGCACTCCATTCCTCCACCTACTTGTCAAACTGATCAAAATTCTACTGTAATTTTTGATAACCATCTTCACTATCTACAGTACAATACAACCCGCCTTAGTTAAGGGCCTGTCCCACTGTACGAGGTAATTCAAGAGTTCTCCCGCGTTTTCCCCTGATTCGAACCCGGAGAATGTCCGTAGCAGGTCCTTAGGAGTTTGTGGACGTATCGTAGCGGCTCGTACGAGTAACGGTAGGCACACGGGAAATCTGGGAAACTCGTGACGTTTTTTCAACACTGTGAAAAATGTCCACCAGTAAAAAAATACTTGTGATGAAAAAAATGGTTACTTTTTACTCGTACGAGCCGCTACGAGACATCCACGAACTCCTTCGGACCGGCTATGGACCCGCTACGGACATTCTCCGAGTTCGAATCAGGGGAAAGCTCGGGAGAACTCTTGAATTACCTCGTACAGTGGGACAGGCCCTTTAGTGTCTTATGCAAAGTTACTAATCATGCCTTATACATTCTCATCTAAATTCTTGTTATAAACCACAAACGGCAATGGGCCCAGCAACAATCCCTGAGACACACTACTGAGGGTGGAATCCAATAGTCACATTTGTAGAGAGAGTGGCTCCATGTATCCACATTAATGGGACTGAGAGTCTTCATAAAGGGCCTGTCCCACTTAGGGGATTTTTTCAGGACTGCCGGTGACTGTCACAGTCGTAGCAGGTCGCTGAAAAAGCGCCGACTGGACCTCTCCCCCACGACACTGTCTACGACAAGCTACGATAACCTACCGCCTAGTTGACGTCAAGCTACCGACAACCGGCGACCCATTAGGACGTCCACCTACGACCACACCTACGACAACCTATGACCATACAGGCAACAACCAAAGTCAACCTACGTCCACCCGCGACAAGCAACGACCCTGTCGGCGACAACTGAAGACAATTCAGTCGCCGGTTGACGTAGGTTGACATAGGTTGACGTGGGTAGTCGCCAATGGAATTCATCAAAGCCAGTACCCTGGCGACAACCAACAACAACTGGCAACAACCTGCATCAACCTGGCGACAACCAGCGACAGCACCTACAACAGGAGAAGACAAGCTGCGTCAAGCCCACAGTCGCTGAAACGTTTTGAATATTTCAAAATCCAGCTGCGACCAGAAAACTGTTAAGGGCCTGTCACACTAGCGCGCGATTAGACGCGATAAGCGCGACCTACCGTGGTCGCTTTAGTCGTCCGGCCTCGCGTGACCCTGTCCCACTGCGATCGCCGGAGTCTGGTGGAGTTCCGCGGACTCGTGTGGAGCTGGTGTCGACATCGCGCGTAGTGTCCAAAAACCGACACTGCTTAAAAATTACGCGCGGCAAAATCCTGTCGCGCGGAACGTGATGACGTTTTGACGTTGTGCGTCTTCAGCGTGGCGTTGCGTGATGACGTCACTGCCCGACGTCGTGCAACGCGCATGCTCATGCGCATCGTCACGTGATGAAAAATAACGTCCTTCCTTCGGACGTCGCGCGTGTAATCGCGCGCTAGTGTGACAGGCCCTTCACTCGCACCGGGATCGCCTGACCCCCACGCGACCCCCGCGTCCGAATTTGTCGCGCTTATCGCGTCTAATCGCGCGCTAGTGTGACAGGCCCTTAACAACTCTTGAGGCAACTTGAGGAGAATACTCATGCCAATACAGGCGTCACCCTTCGACCATGTGGCGACTGTAGTCACCGAAAAAATCGCCTATGTAGGACAGAGGCTTAATAGGGGAAATTTGTGGTTCAGATTTTTATATCTCAACAAGCTATAAAAAAAACACGGGCTCGGTATATATACAAAAGTGATGAGAATAGAATGCATGATAGAGCGAGAGAGAGAGATGTAATTGCTAAACTTGAATCATGTTTTTTTTTTCTCTAGCCTCCTCTTTTCGACTATCCACATCTATACTATTCACACTACAGCAATCGGCAAGGCCTCATGTGTCAAGGTTGTACTCAGAGCCTTTGAAAATGCAAGAAGGCATTGCATTCACAGGCATTACAGAGAGTGAACTCAATGCATTGCAAAGATTTAAAGCTTCGATTTCCCCACCTAAAATGGAACTTCATTCTCAAGATGTAATTCTATTGAAGATGTTTCCCCTGAAACCACATTGAAGTAAAAACCAATTATAAATGGAGTCCATCATAACCATTGAAATTGTGTCTGATTATTTAGAAGGTAATTGAAAATTATTAATTCGTAACATATCGAAATTGCATCAAACAACTACATAGGCCCTAATGGCGGAGCTGGCGGGCTTCCAGCGGCGGTGGCACGGCTTTCGGAGCTTCAGCGGCGACCTGGCTTCGGGGCTGCGGTGGTCCAGTGGCGTTCCGGCGGCGACCTGGCTTTCGGGGCTGTGGTGCTCCAGCGGCGGCCTGGCTTCGGGGATGCGGTGCTCCAGCGACGTTCCAGCGGCGGGCCCTGTGGCGGTGTTCCGGCGACGGCGGTGGCGGCTGCCCGGTTTCGGAGGCTCGGCCGCGGGCCTGGTGGATGGCAGCGTCGGAGGCCTGGACCTCCTCAGCGCAGAGGGAGAATAAGGAGGGAAGAAGACAGAGACTCTAAGACTTTTGCCTTCCACCACAGTGAGGAGGTGTTTGGTGAACTCACTGTGGTGGATGTTAATTTTTCTGTTTATTGTGTGGTTTTGTCATTTTTATATATGTATGACTGCAGTCACGAAATTTCGTTCAGACCGAAAGGTCTGAATGACAATAAAGGCTACTCATTCATTCACATTCTGCCCTCTGGCATTTTCCCTGTTTGAACTTGTTTATGACTATACTATATATTATAGTATGATTGGACTAGATTGCAAGTAAACAAAGCTTTTCACTGTGCAACTATTTTTCACAATAATAATCCAATACGAACACCAGTTGACACAGATACCAAACAGAAGACAAGGTTCTGCATGGTAGGGGGCTCTTAGATTGCATGGGATCCAAGGAAAGAAAGCTGAATAGATATACAATTGGCTTCATGGAAGGAAGCAGAGTGTATTTCGGACTGGAGGTCTGTGACTAGTGGTATGCCTCAGGATTTGGTGCTAGGCCCATTGATGTTTGTCATCTATATCAATGATTTAGATGAAAACGTACATGGCAATGTTAGCACGTTTGCAGAGGGCACACATGTGGGTGATATTATGGATAGTGAAGATGGTTGTGAAAAATTGAAGCAAGATCTTGATCGGTGGGGCTGAGGAATGGTTGATGATATTTAATACAGATAAATGTGAGGTGTTGGATTCTGGGAAGTCTAACATGGGCAGGACTTACACAGTGAATGGTAGGGCTCTGGAGAATGTTGTAGAGCAGAGGGATCTAGGAGTGCAGTTATATTGTTCCTTGAAGGTAGCATCACAGGAAGCTAGGTTGATCAAAAAGGCATTTTTGGGGGCAGGAATTGGGAGGTCATGTTGCAATTACGTAAGACATTGATGGTTGGTAAGACATTGGTGAAGCCACCTTAACATGTGTTAAGTTTTGGGTAACATGTTGTCAAGCTGGAAAGTGTGCAGAGATGATTTACAAGAATGCTGCCAGGTGTCTGGGGCCTGAGCTATAGGGAGAGGTTGAGCAGGCTAGGACTGTTCCTTGGAGAGCATGACGATGAGGGGTGATCTTACAGAGGTACACAAAATAATGAAAGGAATAGATCGAGTCAACGCACCGAGTCTCTTGCCCAGAGTTAGGGAATTGAGAACCAGAGGATATAGGTTTAAGGTGAGGGGTATCAGAGTGGTAACGTTTTTTACACAAAGGGTTGTGGATGCATGGATTAAATGTTGGCACTATTGCAATGTTTAAGAAACATTTAGACATGTACGTAGATAGGATAGGTTTAGAAAGATACTAGACTAAGTTGGGTCCCATTCTCACACGGCAGGACTGGTCCCCCAACGCAATATTCCACCACTCATGCATAGCCTCCAACTGTACAGGCCCAGCTGACAGGTTCCCGTTGTGACGCTCCTGATCCCCTCTTCCACCCCTCACTCCCCCCCCCCCCCCACGTACTCACTCCATCCCCCCTCAACCCCCCTTTCATCCACACTTAGCGGCTCACAACAATTTAAATGTTAAAGATGAGATTTATTCAGTCCATTCTTTCTTGTTGCGTCTCTTGTTGCGTTCTGCGGCCGGGGTAGAGGGACGACTTCAGGTGGGGCCGGTCGGGGGCCGGTGGGGAGGGGGGAGCACTGCAGTGGCCCTACCGCTGCCTGCCCTTCCCTCTGCCGTGGCCTACTGCAGCCGAGGCCTGCCACTGCCGCTCCCCACCAGCGTCAGGTGGGGATCGATGAGGAGCATCCTGCAGCTGGGGACGGGATGGCTTCAGTCGGGGGCCGGTGGCGGGGAGCGTCCTGCAGTGGTGGAGGGGGTGTGTGGGCATGGGGAGGTGTGGGGGACAGGGATAATGTGTGGGCAGGAAGCGTTCTGCAGCTGAGGACGGACACGGCTTCAGGCGGGGGGCGGTGGGAGCGGCGGGGAGGAAGAGTCCTGCAGCTGGGGGTGGGGTTAGCTTCAGGCAGGGGCTGGCGGGAGCATCCTGTAGCCGGGGGAGGGGGGATGGCTCCAGGTGGGGACCGGTGGGGGAGAGCGTCCTGCAGTTGGGGGATGGGGAGGGGGAGGGGACGGCTTCAGGTGGGGTGAGCATTCCTGGCCTATCGTTGCCCTGGCCTGCCGTTGCCTACGCCTGGCGTGGGGGGTGTGGGGGGAAGGGGGTGTGGCATGGAGGGTTGTGGGAGGGAAGGGGGTGTGGGGGAGGGGGAGGTGTGGGGGAGGGGGTGTGTATGGTGGATGGGGAGGGGTGATCAGGGAGGGTGGGGAAGGGATATGGGGTGGGGAGGAGGGTGTGGTAGAGGAGGGGGGGTGTGGGCAGGGTGTTTGGGGGACGGAAGGGGGAGGGAGGATGTGGGAGTGGGGAAAGGGGTGTGTGGGGGAGGGAGATGTGTGTGGGCGGGTAGTTGTGGGGGGGAGGGTGTGTGTGTGGGAGGGAGGGATGGGGGGGTGTGTGGGTGTATTGACTCATCAACCCCCTACCTCCCCCCTGCTCCTTCCCCACAAAAACACATGAGCTCTTAGTAGGTCGAGCAAAAGAATAGGGTATCCTAATATCTTGGCCTCAATGAAAGGGAAGTTATCACAAATAAAAAAATCTGGCCTATTAATTGATTTTTTTAAATTGAAATCCTTCAGTATTTTTAAGATGAGAGGGGCAAAGTTTAACTTTGTTCCAGTTCTATGTGCTTTTATTAAGGGCTCGTCAGAATGATTTAAATTGGTAGACTTCTCCTTGACGCTTGAGATGTTACCAGCAGCAGTGACGAGGCTAACATCATGCTGAACCTGGCACACACTGCAGGATCAAACACCCCTAGCTTTTCAAACCATCCCTCTGTCACCACAAAAGGATTTTAATTGTGATTCAGCGCCAGCAGCCTCATCTTTAAATCAGAAGGCCATCGGTTCATCTTTCTCTCATGCACACAATCAAGACTCTAGTACAGTTCTGACTGAGAGCAAAGCTGTCAGCCATCATCTGTCCTTGAAGATTCTATACTGCCAATTGATGAAGAGAGGTTCTCTTCATCGGCAATGTTTGTTGCTCGACCAACACGTACGCAGTTTGCCCAGTCATTTGTCTTGCTACTTTCTGTAGGGCCACACTGTGCAAGTTTCCTGATATATTTGCAACTTTACTGCATATCTGCAACAAACAACTCAAAGGAATGCCATTTGTTGTAAAGAACATTTCAGCTCATGAAACTGATATATAGCTCCAAACGTTTAATATTTTCCACATGGTAGAATTTCCACACTGTGGAATCTTGAATAGCAATAAGTCTGAAGAAGGGTCTCGACCCGAAACGTCACCCTTTCCTTCTCTCCAGAGATGCTGCCTGTCCCGCTAAGTTACTCCAGCTTTTTGCGTGTATCTTCTACAATTGTGTCTTCTGTCAAACATGAAATAACAACATTATTCTGAGAAATAAGTCAGGTGTATGATCATTCATAAAACTAGTAGCAACTGCACCATCAGCTAAGCAAGGCTGCACCGTAATAAAAATAATAGCTCCTGCACAATTAAGCACACCAGCTACACTTGAAACATGTAGCTCTTCACTGAATCTATGAATAGCAATCTATCATGTAAGCTTTTCACTGTACCTCGGTGCAGGTGACAATAAACAAAACTAAATCAGAGATTCCTGATGAAATTTAATGCAGAGGAGATCATTATAGAAAAATAGGGCAGGTTCACAAGTTATAGTAGAATTAGGCCATTCAGCCCATCGAGCATACTCCGCCATTCGATCATGGCGCCTCCTAATCTCTGCTACCTAATCCCATTTTCCTGCCTTCTCTCCATAATCCTTGACACCCGTTCTAATCAAGAATTTGTCTATCTCTGCCTTAAAAATATTCACTACGAGTATATGTAGACCTGGTGATTAAACTTAAGAAGGATTAGAGGAGCGCAAGTTGGAGGCTCAACTGTACAAACTTTCAAAAATAGGGGACACGTTGAAAAATCTGTAAATATTCTATGTAGAAGACCACAGGCGCAGTGTACGGGCGTAAATTTGTAATGTTAAACCTGTGCTAATTTTGATCAATTTTTCATTCCCACTGTCAGTGGAGAAAGAAATACCAATAATTCAAACGGCAAGGTAATTTCAACCACTCCCTGCAACATAGAGGTCTCAATTATTTTGCTTGTCGTCTTCAACTGGTCGCCTGAAGGAAGTAAACAAGGTCTCATTAGCACAGGCAATTTGTGGTTATAGGTTATCAATGGAATTTAGAAGCTCCTAATGGTAGACTGTGGGCCTTGCACACTGATGTCAATTGGCTTCACCAGCCACTTAAATAACAACTGCTGATCCCCGACAAAGCATTTCAAATTAACTTGTTATAACTTTCATGAGGCTTGGAAGGAATTTAATACTGGTTAAGCTACAGGTGGAACCTACTAGTAGGGTTGCCAACTTTCTCCTCCCAAACAAGGGACAGAAGGTCAAAATGTGGGACAAATACCTGACGGCAATTCGTTGACCGACTTGGCCCGCGGCTAGGTGACGGGGCCACGGGCGAGGCGCAGCTGCTGCTCTCCATGGGCTGCACTACGTCGGGGTGGGTGAGGCGGGGTGGGACGCGACGCTCCAGCCCTACAGTCCCCTCGACCTGAGCAGTAGCAGTCAAATACGGAACAAGGGCGGTCCTGTATGGGACAAACCAATTTAGCCAAATATATGGGATGTCCCGGATATACGGGACAGTTGGCAACCCTACCTATTCGACAAGTGTCAAAATGCTGCTCAGCGGGACAGGCAGCATCTCTGGTGAGAAGGAATGGGTGATGTTTCGGATCAAGACCCTTCTCCAGAAGGCAAGAATTAACTACTTTTATCCACAACTCAATAGAACAGCTTTAAGTTATAACATTAGAAATATATTAAATGTGCACACACATTCCTATCTGCAACAATTAAAAATAGCAATTTTTTTAAATCTGAAAGTAGACTACAAAACATAATTTATGAATCTCTGAAGGGTTTCAGTCAATTTGAATAAATGCTTGTTGCAGTGTCAGTTTAGCATCCGGTCACCCTGAGTCAATATTGGTTCAGCAATGGAACAGTGCCATGAGATTTCAAGGATGGTCTAAACTTTGTTAATCTCCTGGATATCTAGTTAAAAAAAACATTCCAATGGGTAAAATTGTACCTTGCACACAGAAAGATAATTATGATTGTTGAATTTCAATCATCCCATCCCAGGTCATTACTGCAGTTCCTCAGACCCATATCCAAGTCTAAACACTGCTAGGCTGCCTCTTCCTTAAAGACCTTTCTTCCACCATAATATTATATGTGGGGATGCTGAATGATGATTGCATAATATTCAATTCCATTCATAGCTCCTTGACAAGTGAGTAGGAAGGAACTGCAGATGCTGGTTTAAACCGAAGATAGACACAAAATGCTGGAGTAACTCAGCGGGACAGGCAATACCTATGGGGAGAAGGAATGGACGACGTTTTGGGTTGAGAGTTATCTGCAGACCTAGTCTGAAGAAGGGTCTCGACCCGAAACGTCCCCCATTCCTGCTCTCCAGAGATGTTGCCTGTCTTGCTGAGTTCCTCCAGCATTTTGTGTCTATTCATGACAAGCGAAGCAACCTATGGCTTCTTGCAGCAGGGCCAATGCATCATTCAGGCCTGGCTTGGTAAGTTGAATATAACTTTAATGCCACAAAACTCCTGCCAAATGACCATCTGCAAAAAGGACACAACCTTCAACATCCTGGATGTTACTTTAGACCAAAAGGTGGACTGGCCAAATGAATACTGTGGTTGAAGGATAAGGATAGGATATCCTGTTGTAAGTGACTCATCTCATTCCACCTTAAAGATTTTCCACCATCTACATGGCACATTAAGAACATAATGGGGTATTCTCCAGTTGCCTGGATGAATGCAGGCCTGACATTATCAAATCTCAATGCCAACCAAGCCAAAGCAATCTATTAAATTGACATTCATTCAACAGTGAGCTTGCATGAATGTGGCACATCCTCCATGCAACACTGCTTTAACATGCATTTGTACCTGCAAAACCTCCAGTATCATCCAGGGCAATGAAGAGACCAAAGCATCTGAAATAATGCAGGCAACAAGAGATCAAAAACGATCCAGAGTAAAAATGTGTTTTAAGTGATCGAGAGTAAAATGGGTCTTCTGCAAACAAGGTTAGGTATTGGTCTAGAATCATCCAGGGCGAAATGGGTGCAAAAGATTCCCAGATAACAATAGGTCTTGTATTATAGGTAGTCTTTCAAAAATAATACAAAGTATTACTAGAGAAAAATTCACGCAGAATAATGTGGATTTATACCTTTAAATAATCTATTTTACTTCGGAGTCACGTGAGTGACTACGTGAAGACCCCGCCAGCACGCATGCGCGACATATCGTCGTACGCATGCGGAAGCGACGGTCGGGAGGAGCGGGGCTCCTCCAGCGTAAGTTTAAATAGCTTACGCCAGGTAAGTCTCACCGGAGGAGTGAGTCGACGACATAGAATACAGCGATGGAAGCACGAAAATCGAAAAGAACAGCGGCCAAAGCAGCTGCCAAGGAGAGCAGCCAGCAGAGAGCCGTCTCTCCAGAGCTACAGGGTTTACCTGCAGCTCCCGACTTTTCGCCCTTTGGGACCGTTGGTACGCCACGGTCGGGCGGGAAAACCACCCGGAAGTCGGCCGGGGCCGACTCAGCGGAGTCCGGTCCCGAGGACACCCCGTTCGCAGATAGCGACGGAGGTCGTCTAAACCGCATGGAGCGGATGTTGGAGCAAATGCTCCAACGTGACCTGCTAATGCAGGGGCAGGGTCACAGTGGGACTCCTAGCAGGCCCACGGCAAGTTCCTATCGAGGACTGCCCAATGTCTCCCCTTCTATACAGGGGAGCATTGAGGGTCAGAACTGGGCTGACCCAGAAGAAGGGGAGCTGGCTGAATTGCCGACGGTGTCAGGGGTGTGTGAAGACTACATGGATATGGTAAGCAAGCATGCTATGCCTAACAAGAAGGGCTTACCAATCCACCCTAAGCTGGCTTCCAGCATTAACTATATGGCAACGAACCAGCTGCAGGAACAGGCCATTAATGCTACTGCAGATAAATATATGGCACCTGAGAACTGCAACTCATTGAATGTACCTGCAGTAAATAACCCTATATTGGGAAACATGAGCCCCTCAAGTAGAGGCCAGGAGATCAAACTTCAGAGGATTCTGAAGCTCCTAACCGCAGGGATTACGGCAGTGGCAAGAACTGCAGTGGGTGTGGATATGCCGGAAGAATTACAGGATGCTTTGGCTCTACTCTGCAATACTCAGTATGAGATCAACAATTTTAGAAAAAACATCATAAAGCCGGCGCTTAACCCCAAGTTTGCGGGGTTGTGTAAGCCTGGGAAGACTCAGCCTCCAAGCCTGCTGTTCGGGGAAGATCTCCCAAAGCAGGTTAAAGACCTTGATGAGGAGGCCAAGGCTTTGGCCTTATAAAACCTGGCTACACTAAGCCGCACCACCCACACAGACAGCACCCCTACACATCCACCGGGCAGAGTTACCATAACAGGTCTGCCGGTGGTGAAAGCTCGAAGGCTGGCATTCCTGCACAACGGTCTTTTTTAGGCCAAGGCCAAGGCCCAGGCCGGCCTTCTTGGAAGATGCGCCACTCCCAGAACACCCACAACCAACCAAGGAAGCAAGGACAGAAACCTCCACACCGGCAGTAACCATGGAGGTAGGTGGGTCTGGGGTCCCCAGAAACACATCTGGTCCAAATTCACTTTGTGTAGGGGGCAGGTTGCACATGTTCTTCGAGAATTGGCTCACTTTTACCTCTGATCCTTATATACTCAGAAGTATTCAGGGCTACAAAATTGAATTTATTCACGAACTCCCTACCCCGGTACAGCATGCACCTAGCCGAAAATTCGTCCTTTCCCAAAAAGAAAGGGCAGCAGGGCATGCTGAACTACAGAGATTAATAGAAAGAGGGGTAATTGAGAAAGCCATCAAAGAACCTCAGGAGTTCGTGTCTAATATATTCACTAAAAATAAAAAAGACGGCGGGTGCCGCATCATCATAGATTTGACCGATCTGAATACTTTTGTTCAGTATATTCATTTTAAAATGGACACCTTCGATACTGCTATACAGTTAATAGCCAATGGGTACTACATGGCATGCATTGACCTCAAAGATGCATATTATTCAGTACCCATACACAAGGATCATAGGAAATACTTAAAATTTATCTGGATGGGACAATTATGGCAATACAAAGCTTTGCCTAATGGGTTGTCGTCAGCACCCAGATTGTTTACCAAGATATTAAAACCAGCTTTGGCCTATTTAAGGCAACAGGAACATACTGTTATGGCCTATCTTGATGACATCCTCATAGTGGGGGAGAATTTGGAAATGGCTACTTTGGCAGTTACAGCCACAAAACATCTTTTTCAGAAGCTGGGATTTTTGATACATCCAGATAAATCAATATTGGAACCCTCTACCACCATGAAATATCTGGGGTTCATTATTGACTCAGTGCAAATGTCTGTCACGTTGCCACCAAGCAAGGTGGAAGACCTGATAGAGGCTTGCAGGAGCCTCATTGGCATTAAGGACCCATCCATTCGGCAGGTGGCCAGGGTGATTGGGAAGATAGTAGCTGCATTTCCTGCAGCACAATTTGGGCCCTTACATTACCAAAACGTACAAAGAGCCAAAATTACAGCGCTCAAAAATCATACTGGCCATTTCGACAGGCCTATGAAAATTCCGGGAAAGGCAAAAGCCGAATTATATTGGTGGATGGGTAATGCCCAAAATTGCTCCAAACCTATCAATATCATCAATCCCTTGATCATCTTACAAACGGATGCCAGTGCCAAAGGGTGGGGAGCTACTAACACTACCTCTAGCTGTGGAGGTAGATGGAGTGCACCAGAGTTAACCCTATTCAAAAACTTGGGGATTAACTATTTAGAAATGCTGGCAGCATTTCACGGCCTTAAAGCATACTGCACTAATATGCACAAAGTTCATATTAGAATACAAATTGACAACACCACGGTGGTAGCATATATTAACCATATGGGCGGTATAAAGTCGATATCGTGTGATGAATTGGCTAACAATATCTGGCACTGGTGTCTGCAAAGAGAAATTTGGATCAGCTACTTACCTTCCAGGTAAGCTAAATACAGTGGCAGACACCAGATCACGTAAATTCAACGACAACATAGAATGGATGTTGGATCGGAATGTGTTTTCAGATATTGTAGAACGTTATGGAACACCAGATATCGACCTTTTCGCGTCCAGGCTAAATCACCAACTACCAACATATGTTGCTTGGGAGCCAGACCCGGGGGCAGTAGCGATGGATGCCTTCTCGCTACATTGGGGGGATCTATTTTGCTATGCATTTCCCCCTTTCTGCCTCATCAGTCGGGTCTTGCAGAAAATAAAGCAAGACTCTGCATCGGGTATTTTGGTGGTGCCCGATTGGCCTACCCAACCATGGTTCCCTATGGTACAGAAGATGGCCACAGAACCCTGTATCAGGGTGAACAAAAGACCAAGCCTGCTCGTGCATCCTGTTACAGGAGAATGTCATCCATGTCATGACCGCATGGACTTGTTAATTTGCAGATTTTAAAACGGCCACTTCACGGATTCGGACTCTCCAACAGGACCATTGATACCATCACAGCAGCCTGCAGAGAGTCCACAAGAAAGCAGTACCTGACCTACATCAGGAAATGGGAAGGATTCTGCGTCACAGCCAACACGACATATGAAACCGCCACCATAACGGAAGTGCTGGAATTTTTGGCTACCCTTCATTTCGATGAAGGTTTGAGCTACAGTGCCATTAACTGTGCCAGGAGTGCCCTATCATCCTACTTGGGCAAGGGGAGTGACCAATTGGGAATTGGGTCACATCCTCTAGTATCCAAATTTATGAGGGGAATATTCAATTCTAATCCCCCCAGGGCCAGATATAGCCATATTTGGGATATCAGCACAGTCTTGACTATGCTGCGAGGATGGACACCAAACACGGGACTCCCTTTGGCTAAACTCACCTACAAGATGGTCATGATTATGGCACTTATCACGGCACAACGGGTCCAGTCCCTGCACAAACTCAACTTGGATGAAATGACAATCACCAGTGACAAAATCACTTTCTATGTGCAGGGACTGTTGAAACAAGATCGACCCGGAGTGTCTGGACATACTTTGGAGTTTCTGGCTTACCCAGCAGATCCTCGTCTTTGTATCGTCACATTAATCTTACGATACATTACAGTCACTCAAAATCTCAGGGGCACGGAAACAGCTTTGCTTGTTAGTCACAAGAAGCCCCATCACAGAGTCACGGTGCAAACCATTTCCAGATGGTTAAGGGTGGTACTGGATGCGGCGGGGGTGGATACTAACAAATATAAAACTCACTCCACCAGGGCAGCATCCACCTCGGCGGCTAGAAGGATGGAGGTACCGTTGGATCACATCCTGGCTACAGCGGGTTGGAGTAATGAAAAGACCTTCCACCGCTTTTACTATAAACCCGTGACCTCCCCTGACACTTATGCAGGGAGGATTTTGAGTGCTGCCAGATAGTTACCCTTTGGGGACACTATTTTTGTTTGGTATGAATAAATACCTGATTTTTGTTTTTCAGCCAGTGTCTTGTCTGAATTACGTTCATCCTCTTATCCCAACTTTAGCGGTGTGTGAGCATGGAGCTTCCAGGGCATGAAATCACAGAGCTTTGAAATCTTCACGTAGTCACTCACGTGACTCCGAGGTAAAATAGTAAGATTAAATGAGAAATTACCAGTTTGAAGTTTGATCTTTATTTTATGAGGAGTTACGATGAGGGATTACGTTCCCTCCGCTCCCAACCCTCTATTATAAAGATCACCTGGTATGGAAGTTCTCTTTTTTATCTTACTATATTAGTCATTGTGACTGTATTTTCTGTGATTTCACACCCCCACTGCTTTGAAGATATGTTGCGCATGCGTGCTGGCGGGGTCTTCACGTAATCCCTCATCGTAACTCCTCATAAAATAAAGATCAAACCTCAAACTGGTAAGTTCTCGTTTAATCTTACTATTTTACTGAAAATACCTTATCTCAAAGGAACTAAGTAAACTAATCAATTTCTTGTCCTTTCTCCAGACATTTTCTCTTTCAGAGCTTTAAATGGAGTAGTCTTGACGAGAACATTTCCTGAATGGTTTAGGGACTAAATTAAACAGCTCATAAAAAATATGCATTGGGATCACTGTACACCAGTTTGATCCTCTTTAGGACATCCACAAAATTTGCTTTCCAATGTCATTACCATGATTTCAGCATCTAGTTTGCAGTAGTACTGGCCTTGGCAAACATTCCCTAGTAATGTTGAAAAAAAACAGGTTGAAAAATCTTCACAAGTCTTCACGAGCTTACTGCGTTTCCCGAATACCTGCCGTTAGCTTTACGAGCCGCTAAGAGACGTCCCGAGCTCCGACGTACCCGCTACGTACATTCTACGTGCTTACCACAAGTTTGATTTTTTTTTTTAAACTCAGGAGAGCTCTTGAATTAGCTCATACAGTGGGACAAGCCCTTAACTCTTCTAGAGCTGGGACAATAATGGATTTTGCTCCAGAACACTTAGTCAAGAACTTTGATGTGACAGTCATAAGACAATCGCTGTAGAGTGCACTAGATAAACTGCCTAGTGTACTGGCAGGCCTGTGTGGATTGCCATGTGCCATGAGAGAACCAAGTTCCTATCCTAACAATGATGATCTTAAGATTATGATCCCGATTAAAAAAAAACAGAACCACACGAATCTTATTATAAGATTGATGATATTGATGATATGTGATATTAGCAAACAAAAACAAAGGCCTGTGTTGTCAAACCATCCAGTTGACTTGGTCAATGTATATACAAAGCACATGCAGAAGATACCAACTAGTGGACAAATTGTACAAAATGTTAAATGACAGTGAGAGTGAGGAAGAGTTACAGAGATAAAAGCACTGAATCTACCTCTCTGCCTCTGTCCTCAAAGGACACTTTTTGTCTGCCACTCATAGGTATGTTTTTCTGGTACTGTACATACTGTACATGTGTTTTGGAAATCCTTTGTAAACGATAGAATCCAAAAGAAATGACTCCTCAGGATTAAACATGTTTCATTTAAAAATATAAAATTAAAATTAAAATATGAAAGGTAAGTATTTAAATTGCTTTGTTGACAGGCAGTATCTTCTTGATTGGGAAGGGTTGGTGAGGAAGTTGATAAACCAGTCAAAATTGTGATTGATGATAGCTTAACCCATGCTGAGAAGAGAATAAGGTAGTGAAGTAGATCAGTCTTTGAAATAGGTTGATACAGTATAATCTCCCTAAATTGAGGGCATTAGTTGACATTTATAACAGATTGGGCTCACGTCTTGACTTACAATTTGGATACTAGGAGTGGTACACTTAATGTCATCACTCAACTTTCCAGCATTCCCACTACCAATGGATAGTAGCATTATAAGGCATTATAAGGCACCCTAAGAACAACAAATAACTGGTAGGCCCCTCTCGGTCATGACTGACCATGGGTGATGCATCCTAGTTGTTGGCTGCTTGCTCCAAACCTCAGCTAGAGCAGCATCACTTGTGGCTGAAAAGACCAATGCAGGAGTGACAGTCTCTGTGGCAAAGGTCACATTTGTGTGTGGTCTCTGGTTTGTTGAGGTTGCTGCGCTCCTTTCTGCGTGTCGCTGCGTTCAACAGTTTCTCTTCCCCCGTTTTGAGATGTTGGTTCAGGGTACCTCTCCACCTCGTGTGGTCAGCTGCAAGGCTCTCCCAGGACTCCACATCGATGTCGAGTGCCTTCACAACATCAGGTCCATATATGTACTCCACAAAGATTAAGCTCACCATCCCAATATAGTTTCAAATAATAAAGCACAACCTACCCTCAAATATGAAGCAATAGCAGACAAGGCATTTGAGGTGACAAACGAGGGCAGAATTACATAAAATCATTAAATTCACACCTTGAAATTGAGCAAAACTGATTTTTGGACATTCTTGATATCATTGAACAGGGCAGATATTTATAAATACTTCTATTCTCAAAAAAGTAACAATCTGAGTTAGATGCATGAACTAAAACACTGTCTATGGAAAGAAGTTGGCATCTCGATGCAGTTAATTGCAGCAACTTGGACAGCCAATCATTAACAAATCAATCGTCAACTAAAGGCACTACAAATCAGGAGCAAAGTCACAGCAAGTTTCCCAAAAGTGTCAAGGGCAAACTCGGCAGAGGTCACCAATTAGGTCGTGAAAGTGGGACAGGGGATTTAGTAAAGAGCAACGAGTGATCGCTGGGCTGAATGGTCCCCTGTTGTGCAGCACACCTCAGTAGCACTTCAGCTCTAATTGTACACCAAAAAGAACCCTGTATGCTCTATCAGAAATACTCAAATGCACGCAGGTAAAAAAGGAATATCAGCTCTGCAATAATGATCTCCACATGGTCAAACTGAGAAATGTCACCTCTTGTGACAATCACGTAACCAAGGAAATAGAACTGCCAGTGAAGTGGACACATAATATAGGTCAATTATAAATGGAGCATTAGCTCTTTGCTCATCACAAGAGGTACTACAGCTGCAGTTGTGCCTGTAAAATCACCAATGCTCACAAGAAATGTATTGCAATGAAGAACACTTCACTCTAATTGATGGCTATTTTCTAATAATTATTTATGCAGAGGAACAAACTTGAACTTGAATCTGTTGGCAGCAGAATATGGGGAATACCATTTAAAAGGAGGCACTGAAATGCAAATGCAATTCAGTGGAGAATGCAATTCATTCTCCACAATAATTAACATGACACTCTAGTACGGGATGCATGCTTCCATGCATGAAACGCACGTTAAAGCTATGCTCTGCAGTCAGTGGGGTCTCACCAATTTAATCTGAAGTCACAAGGTAATGAAACTACTCTTCCAAAAATGTGTAATAGCTCATGCAGGTGAATCAAGAATCAATTCGCGTTGAAAGCTGAACACATGTCAACACAAATGTTTTGTGTGTTTGTCCTTGGGTTGGGAGATGTAGGAGACAATTGCCTAACCACGATGAAGATAAGAACATAAAAGATAGGAGTAAAGGGCTGTCCCACCAGCATCCGACTCCATGCGATGAGCACGATCAAACTAGAAGCGGGGGCCGCGCGGAGGTCGGGTGATCCCCTGTACAGGGCCGTTCCCACCAGCATGCGCCTGCATGCGGCAAGCGCGACCAAACCGGCAGCAAGGGCCGCGCGGAGGTCGGGTGAGTGGCACAACGCAGCGCAAAGTGAGACGAACTTGGAGCGAAGTCTTAAAGGTAAGTTCGCCAGGACAGAGAGGGGCACACAGAGAGGGGCACAGAGGCACACACACAGAGGGCCACGGAGCCACACACAGAGAGGGTCACAGAGGCACCTACAGAGAGGGTCACGGAGGCACGACATCGAGACGGTGTGTAATGCATCGAGGCGACTGCGAGCCGACAAGCCGTTGCCGCGCAGAATTTTTGAACATAGTCAGTTTTTCGGAGCCCCGCGCGATGTCGGGACGAACTCCGTACAATTCCGCACGGCTCCGGCGATCAAAGTGGGACCGGCCCCGCGATGCCGGATGGCTCAAGCGACCACGTTAGGTCGTGCTCATCGCATGGAGTTGCATGCTGGTGGGACAGGCCCTTTAGAGTAGACCACTCAGCCGCTTCTCTCTTTTCCTTCTTGCAATCCTGCTGATCTTCATCCTCAATGTCACATTCCTGTACTGACCTCAATCCATTGATTCTCTTGGTAGCTATATATCCACCATCCCTGATTTAAATGCACTCAGTGACTGAGCATCCACTGCCCTCTTGGATGATAGATTTCCAAGATTCAAAGGATGAACATTGTTCACCCTTCTGTCCTGGATTGCTTTTTTCGACATGGTTCTTGGTACACCAGCCAGAGGAAACATTGACTCTACATATACTTATCAACCTGATAAGAAAAAAACGAATTTGGCATCTCCGAGAGTCAAAAGGACCATGTGCCGTTGAAGATGGCAACCAGAGATAGGAATATGCCCATTGAAGTCTTGGGGCTAAAGCTTGTTACCTAGAAGCATGGTTGAAAGGATCTTTGTTCCAGGTAACCTAAGACAGCGATGAGTATTTTATAAACATTGGAGCATACCATCTTCCAATGCACCAGTGTTTGTGCAAAGCAATTGCAAGCAAATGTCAAATGTGGGAATGTAACATCAATCATGTGTTGTTTGTCAATCAGTATTGTTGCACATCCCCAGAAGCTTCCCAGCATGTGTGCAAGACTGCAATATGAAAATATCAATGGCATTTAGCGGAAGTTGATAATATATATTTCTACTACATAGTATATAAAAATGATGAACAACACAACATAATTTAGATACCTGTAATGATCCCATTAATTTTTCTTGCACGATTCATACTTTACTGACATTTGTTGGCTCTCTTTGGTTACATTTCAGAAGATGTTGTCAAATCCTCCATGAAGCTGAACGGTTCTCTCAGCTACTTTGGAGGGAGTTTGAGGACCAGCTAGTTAATTGAGGATTCACATACACAATATGGATAGCAGGCTATTTTCCCCAGAAGAAATGGGAAACAGTTAACTTTTTATGGCAATCTGACCATTTCAGTCACGTTCAACAGTTTTCTGTTTTGAGACCCACTATTTGCCACTGCCACAATAGACCAAAGGGAATGTGATCTTTTTATCTCTCCATTCTGCAGTGGAACACTTAAGGGCCTGTCCCACTTGCCGACTGCCGGCGTCATTGACTGAGGTATCAAGGTCGCCGAAAGATTTTGAACATTTCAAAATCCAGCGGCGACAAAAAAAATGTTGCGACACTCGAGGAAACACCGCGCGTCAATACGTCGTCACACCGCGAATGTTTCGGTGCCCTGATACGTCAGTCAATAATGCTGACAGTCGCCGAAAAAATCGCTGTGGGACAGGCCCTTTAGACAATAAGGACACCTAGGCCAGACTGTTCTTCATCAACCACAGCTCGGTTCATCACCATCATCCCCTCACAACGTTATCAAACAGAGATCTGAAGATGAACAAAAAATGCTGGAGTCGTTCTGCAGGTGAGGCAGCATCTCTGTAGAAAAGGAAATAGGTGATCTTTTGGGTCAAGACCCTTCACCTGACCCTGGAGACCCATCAGATACAGAGATCTGGATCTCTGCTCATCTCTATGCAACTGGTTCATCAACTTCCTCACCAACAGCCCACAATCAGTATGAACTGGCAACAACACTTCACATTTATAACCATCAACACAGGAATATCTTCGGGCTGTGTGCTCAATTCCCTGCTCTATTCACTCGATATCATTAGCGTGTAGCCAGACACAATTTCAATTTCAAATTTAAATCCGCCAATGATACCTTCGTTGTTGGAAAATTATGGGTAATGGTGATTCAGAGTACTGGAGGGAGTCTGAAGTAGGGTCTCGACCTGAAACATCAACCATTTCTTCTCTCCAGAGATGCTGTCTATCCCGCTGAGTTACTCCAGCTTTTTGTGTCTATCTAGGGAGATTGATAATCGGTTTGAATGGTGTTGGATCAACAACCTTGCTCTCAACGTCAGCAAGATCAAGGAGCTGATGATTGACTTTAGAAGGAGAAAGCTGGGGATCCACGACCCTGTCTTCATCAACGGGTTGGTGGCAGAGAAAATCATACCTTCAGGTTCTTGGGCAGGCATATCCCAGATGTGCCCTGGACCCAGCACGTTGATGCATTCATGAAAAAAGCCTGCTCCTTGGAAGATTGAAGATATTCAGTCGGTCAATGAACACTCTCTGGAACTTCTACAAGTGTACGTAGAGTCTTTATTCACTGGTTGCATCATGGCCTGGTGCAGTGACTCAAATGCCCAGGCATGAAAGAGATTACAAAAGTGGTTCACACTAGCCAATCCATCGAAGGGATCTATAGAAGATGCTGGCCATATTCCCATTTCACTGCTACCATTGGAAAGAAGTCTGATAACTGTCACTACCAGTTTCAAGGATAACTTCGTACCAACAATACTATAGGTCCTTAAACACTGTACAGCACTAACCTATGGATGATGGATCTTTGGTCTTTGGGCTTTTTTGCAAGAGTATTGGGGTTATTCATTTATTGAATTTGTGTTTATCATATGTTACCTATGAAGGGTAGGCAGCATGGTGGCACAGAGGTAGAGTTGCTGCCTTACAGTGCCAGATATCCGGGTTCGATCCCGACTACAGGTGCTGTCTGTATGGAGTTTGTACGTTCTCCCCGTGATAACGTGGGTTTTCTCTTTGATCTTCGGTTTCCTCCGACCCTCCAAAGGCGTACAGGTTTGTAAGTTAATTGGCTTGGTATAAATGTAAATTGTCCCAAATGTGCGTCGGAGAGAGTTAATGTGCGGGGATCACTGGTCGGTGCGGACTGGGTGGGCCACGATGTATCTCTAAACTAAACTAAACAAAAACAATGTGTTTACAGGTCTGTAATACTGCTGCAAGTGAGAATTGATTCCGTTGTTGATATATTTGACAATTAAACCCTCTTCCCTCTTGAAAGCTGAATTCAAATTATCCAACTACAATAATGTAATTTCAACACATCTTTGCCAGATATTTGTCTGGATTTTTAAACAATCAGTTCAGTAACATTACCAAACACTTCTTATTAAAGAACAGTCAAGTGATTCATCGGGTCAGTGCATGAGTTGCTCTTGACGGGGAGCCACTCGAGAATGGCTGACGTTAATTATGTGGATTGTCAGGAATGTGTGAATGCTAATATGAAACAAAATCTACATGTCCTTTGCTTGCTATTTATTGAATATGAATTTTAAAAAATCTCACAATTGAATTTGAAGCATTGAAGGGCATTTTTAATTGACTGCTGTAGTATAATATAGGTATTATGGGATGAGCACCAATTGAAAATATATCAGGCAGTTTCTGAAAAGGATTATCTAATCAGTTAAGAAGTTAATGTAACAATGCCCAGTGCCCTCCATATTAAATTATGTACAATGACATTTGGCTGCATTAATATTGCCAGCAATGTATTTCTAAATAAGGTTTACGTTTATAGGTAATGGGGACTTCTTTTATCTTGCTGGAATTACCTTGTTACCTGAAATTTCTGCAAGATGAGACTTCAACTAACCTCAAGGCCACCATGATGTTGATAGCTCTCAATGCACACGACAAAATCCTGGCCTTTTGCCAAGCATGTGTCTCCAATACAATTCCATTCCCTGAGTCGTTCAACTCAAGGATTGCCTTTGTCTCAATATTAATAGGGGCAGTGCACAAGTTTGTAAAATTACACTGGTGGTAGGATGTCTAATTTCTTAGATGATGGCTAGCATCATATTTAAAGAGGAAGTTGGCTCTCCAGGTCAAAATGTGGTCATGCATAATCCTATCCTGTGCGTGTGTGTGTGTGTGTGTGGACATCAAGAAACAGTGAGGCCTTAAACGCGGGAGACGTGGATAGTTTTTAAATGTGAACTTGTGTGTGTAATATGGAAAATTCCAACGGCTGGAAAACACTCATGGGAAACGGAACCAAACACTCGTTAAAATTGTTATCATCCAGGAGCAGCTAAATTATTCCCATCTGTGTAAGCAGCAACGGATCCTGCCTGAATCAGGTGGATAACGCATTATCTTCTGCTGATAAGGGCCACATTCCACATTGGAATATTAAAACATTGCATGTCGTGGGGATCATTCAGTAACAGTGAAGAAAAGGAGGATCCACTAGCTGTCTCTGAAACTTACTTTTGCTTCTCCAGGAGTAATAAGACCTTGAGCTCATCGTGAAACTACTGTACATATCTGTATTCCTGGTTTTGCAACTCGTTTTAACCAAAAGCCTTTTTCACCAGTGGGCAGCTGTTTTTTTTCACATTTCAGGATGTGAATAAGTTCAAACTATAAATATTTTCCGTTTCTCAAACAGAGATCATGCCTGCTTTATCTGGAGGTTAAAGATCTACCCCATAATTCGACAGTTGTCAGCATTACAATAAAAATTGGACATAGACTTTGATCCCATTCCTGGGCACCCAGTCATGTACAGTAACTGCATCATAATATAGGATAGAAAAATGATGTCAATGCACCAACTATATGAATGCACAGATTCACCAAGGATCTGATTTAGTTGTTCATTTGTTCCAAGTATTATTTATTAAATAATTTAACACATAAAATTTGAATTTAATACAGTCGTTAAATAATATACAGAAAGCAAGAATGCTGCATGAATAAACGACTTCTTTGAGAAAATGAGAACTAGATGGTAGTTAGATTTACAACAATGAAATTCATTTCTGGACACAGACCTTGATCCCTATCCTGGGCACTAAATCCATCTCTTTCCAAGGGTCTCACACTGAACCAGATTGATTTCTGTGTGGGTGTCCTCTTTGGTAAAACTCCCAAATTGGTAAAAATGCATCAGTCTTCAGACGAATACAGCCAATATGGTCTTGTGGTGGGATATCAAAGATGCTAAAAGTCGAGCTCTTCCAGTCCGTAGTCCTCCTTACAGCCCTCTATGCCAGTGAGACATGGAAAATCAATGTGAAGATGAAAAATAAATTGGATTCATTCCAACAATATTGCTTGAGGAAGATCCTGAAGACCAGCTACAGCGACCACATCACAAAAGAGGAGATATACTGTGAAACTGCTACAAAGCCTCTCTGGCAGGACATAGAGGTACGCAGGATGAAATTTGCAGGACGTACTCAGAATCTCACCAGAACGTGCACCTAAGATAGCAATGACATGGCAACCTGATGGAAGAAGGAAAAGAGGCCGACCAAAACTCACATGGAGGCGAACATTCCAGAAGCATTTGGAAGCCCGGGACGCAAGCATATCGAGGGTAGAAGACGTCGCACATAACCGAACGGAATGGCGAAAGCTTGCTGCCCAAAGCACTCAACAGTGTGGGAGGAACTAAGTCTAAGTAAGTCCTATTTGACCCTGAATTGAAGTTGGCTCTCCTGTTTATAACTAAGATCACTTTGTGTCACCACTGTAGCATTGCCTGAGTTTGGCCTCATCTTAGCTTAGATTCTGCCGGACCACACTTCTCTGCCTTTGCCGCCTCAAACCTTGACTGTTTTGATGATTGGTCTCCTTTATTCTATCGCCAATACTTGAGATCATCAAGAATATTTCTGCCTCTACATTACCTCACATTTTTTTAAATGCTACTATTTATTTTTAAATCCTTCCAGTGCCTCTCCCATCCACTTAGGTTATCCAACCTAAGGTTATCCAACGATACAGCTCGAAGGAGATAACTATGCTCTTTCAATTCTGGCTCCTTGCTCACTCTCAAATGTAACAGCTTCACTTTTGATTGCTGCACCTTCACCTGTCAGTGGCATAGCCCTTAAATTCATTTCATATCTAAGACTCATTACCTTCCTGTTGCTTTTGTTCACTTACTACAATGTGCCAATAAGGTTTGTGCATTTATTCACCCGTCTTCCCATCTAACAATATATTACAGTTTGATTTTTCCTTATTTCAATTATTGTAATATTGTTTGGGGTTCTACCTATCCTTCCTATCTTTCTAAGCTACTCATCATACAGAAGAAATTTATGAGATTAATTTCTCACTCAAGTTCACAAGAACCTTCTGCCCCTCTCTACAAGAAGTACTCAATTTTGTCTGTAGATAAACTGAATGCATTCCAAATATGTATTTTTATTTTCAAATATCTTAAATGTAAACATGATTTGCCTGTTTCTCTTCATGATCTTTTCACCCTTTCTTCTAATATTCACCATTACCCAACCAGAAGAAGAAATGATCTTCATCTTCCGTTTTGTCGAACATCCAAACACCAACATTGCATTACTTTTAAAGGTCCTACATTTTGGAATACCCTGCCTCTGTCATTAAAGTCTCACACCTCCTTAGCCACTTTTAAGATTGAGCTTAGAAAGTTTCTCATCATGTCCTGAGTTCTGACGTCCAGCTTTTTGTAATGCTATTTATGAGCTCAACCTACTTCTGTTGACTCTTATCTCATACTATACCTTATTATTTTATTTATTTTCATATTTATAATTTCATATTTTTAATTTTGATTCTTAAACTGTATTATTGTTTATTATTGTCTTTTTTATTTCTCCTACCCCCTGATTTGCCATTAACGCTCATTTTTAGATGGGAGCGGACTTTGTATAAGCCCTCTGGGCTTCCCTTCCCTCCCAGCACTGTATGGTATTATAAATTGATCGTTTGTCTTCTTTTAAAACATGGTGCAAATAAATAAATAAACAAAATGAACAAATATCTGGGCTTGTAACATACAAATTGAAGTTATTGCTGTTGAGGAGTGGGTAAACTTTAAAATGAACCAAGTGGCAAGTGAATATATGTGGATATATAATGAAATGAAGTAAAACTGTAAATTTTGAGAATTGATTTCACTTAAGATGCAAGAATTCAACAGATCATATTTGTGAAAGCAAATGCAAAAATAAATCTCAGGAGTTTTTTTTACACTCACAAATAGAGGTCAATACAAGAAACAAATAATCAAATAGAGTAATGGAAATGGGAATCTATATTCCTTTAAAAAGAAATTGGACACTGAAAGTGGTTTTGCCAAAATGTAAATTATTAAATAACTGCTGTGGTTTGGTATAAAAACAAGTGATATTATGAATCATAGAATGGTCTACCTGATAGTTTGGTGTGAATTAATGCAGTGGTCAATTGACTTTATCTTCATAGCCAAGCAATCTTTTTCACTCTAGCTCTGGCATATTGCTAACTTAGCTGTCTGGTAAGTTGATGTACTGAGGTTTTATACTAAAGTTGGTAACACAGGTAAAAGAGAGACTTCAGACATTGCTCCAAGAATGTGCAATAAATCTTCACAGTTCATGAGGTTGATGATACTCTGAAAGGAAAAGAAAAGCTTCCTACCATCGAATCTATTTCTGTGCCTGTACATCCTGTGAAAATCTCCTGGGTCCCTCTGACCTATCCAATTCAAATATTCTATCCACATGAATGCAGGCTAAACCATTCATTACTTTAATTGTACATTTATCAACCTCAAATGTCACCTCTCAGACACGGGCCCATTCCAACATTCACAAAATAGATCTCACTCTGGTTGTTTTTTCCCCATCCATGGCTTCACATCAGTATAAATCTTAAAACTTACTGACAGTTCCACCGAAGCCTTCATCCGGATTATTAGGAAAGATAGAGCAAGTTCTGAACTGAATCAAAAGAGATTCCACAAGTAACTGTCCTCCACACAACAGTTTCTGCTTTAATAGAAATCCATAGCTTATTTTTCTGGTAAGATGATTCATGGAGTACTTTGTGTATTTCTAGTCACCCAGCGATAGGAAGGATGGCATTAAGATGGAAAGGGTGCAGATAAATATCACACCTCCTTGCACTTGCTGGATCAGCTAGAAGTTCCTCCTTTGGAGCATAGGAGGCTGAGGGGTGACCTTATTGAAGGATACAAAATCATGAGTAGCATGGATAAAGTGAATGCATGCAGTCTTTTTCCCCTAGAGTAGTGGATTCTCAAACCAGGGGGCACAGGCTTAAACTGAGAGGGGGGAGGTTTAAGAGGAACCTCAATTGGTAGTCCATATCTGGAATTAATGTTTCATATCTGAATGAATATACCAGGAAGCTATAAAAACAGATACAATTATAACTTTCAAAAGATATTCGGACAGATGTATGGATAGGGATATGGGCTGAATGCAAGCAAATAGGACCAGAGCAGAATGATAAAATGATCAGCATGGGCAAGTCCCCTTTGAGTCCAGGAATGAGCCACCGGGACAAGCCGGAGATCACCAGCACTTTCTCCCAGGTTAGGACTGGGCCGCTAGGATAAACCTGAGATCACCAGTGCCATCTTTTCAAGGCCCAGACTGAGTTGCTGGGACAAACCCAACACTGCCAATCATTCCTCTTCCAGGTCAAGACTGAGTTGCCAGGACATGCCCAAGACAGCCAGTACTCCTTTGAGACCAAGACTGTGCCATTGGGACAAGCCCGAGACTGCTAGCGCCTCCTCTTCGAGGTCAACGCTGAGCTGCCAGGCCAAGCCCGAGATCACCGCTGCCTCCTTACATACACACTGACAACAAGGGACTGCGTCCTCACACAGACCTGGACCTTCTCATCACTATTATCCTTCACTATAAATAAACCATATCGCGTCTGTTCACCCAACTGCAGTTGTCGGTGCAGCCACTGTCGTCCCGATGTCATCCCTGATATCACCCTACATTTAACAACCTCAACATAAATTAGCCTTGTTGAATCTCTAATAAAACCTCCCTAAATAGTCACACAAATAGTATAACTACTGAAATTTTGCCTGTAATTGAAGTCAAGCTAATAATATACCATAATGAAATATTGTGAAACATAGCAAATGTGCCAATTCATGGGAACAATCCCAGATTCCCTTGAATTGGTAAATATCGGATCAAGGTTTGACTGAAGTATAACCATGGAATTTGGATATAAGAAGGTAGCCGTGACTGACTCATAATCTCTTATTCTACCCAGGTTTAGATTTACATTGTTATTCACAAAAAATAATAAATTCAGCTGTGTTTCAGCCTGACATCTATTGTTGGAAACATGTTAGGATCAATTACTATGGAAATAATTGCAGCACAATTGGAAAATCATAATTTAATCAAGCAGAGTTGACAATATGAAGGGGAATCACATCTGACAAAGTTGTAACGATATTCTGAATCACTCAACCAGAGTGAAAAGAGGAAAAACAATCCAGAACTTGCAGAAGGCATAACGATAAGGTCCTATGGAGCAGAGATAATCCTTTGGCATGCTTTAAGATCAGTCTGAAGAAGGGACTCGACCTGAAATGTCACCCATTCCTCCTCTCCAGAGATGCTGCCTGTCCCGCTGAATTTCTCCAGCATTCTGTGTCTACCTTTGACATGCTTTAAGAACTGGCTAACAAGCAGGAAGCAGCATTGGGGGCTAAGGGGATCATTTTCAGATTCAAGAATCAATGATGGGGTCACAGCTGTTTAGAACATACAGAGCCATACAACACAGAAACAGGCATTTCAGCCTGTGGAGACTGGGGCAACCACCAGGCACCACTTTACACCAATTTTATGCTAATCCCATTTTATCCTCTCCACAGTCCCATCAACTCTCGGGGGACAGGTTTACCACAGACAATGAACCCATCAACTTGCACATGTTTGGATTCTTCAGGTTCCTTACCTTCCTGTCATTTTAATTTTCACACACCAATGTGCCTGCATGATATCTAAATAAAAGTATCTGTTGTTGGAGAATTTGAGATAGGATTTACTTTAGGAAGTGAATGGACTAATTAGTGAGAGTCAGCATGATTTAGTCTGCATCAGGTCATGTCCTACGAACTTGATTCTTTACACAGAGAGTGGTGAGTCTCTGGAACTCTCTGCCACAGAGGGTAGTTGAGGCCAGTTCATTGGCTATATTTAAGAGGGCGTTAGATGTGGCACTTGTGGCTAAAGGGATCAGGGGGTATGGAGAGAAGGCAGGTACGGGATACTGAGTTGGATGATCAGCCATGATCACATTGAATGGCGGTGCAGGCTCGAAGGGCCGAATGGCCTACTCCTGCACCTATTTTCTATGTTTCTATGTTTCTATGATCGAGTGTTTTGAGGAAGTGTCAAAGGTGGTCAATGAAAGTAGGGCAGTAAATGATGTTGATGTGGATTTTAGCCAGGCATTTTTATAAAGTTCCTCATGGCAGGCTGATCCAGAAGATTTAAGATGGATGAGATCCATGAAGACTTGGTCAGAACTGGCTTCCTCATAAAGACAAGGGTTGGTGGAAGGGTGTTATTCTGGCTGGAGATGTGTGACCAGTGGAGTTCCCCAGGGATCTGTGCTGGCAAAGATTGTTCGTCATATATCTAAACGACTTGGACGTAAATGTAGATGGATTGATTGGTAAGTTTGGAGAAGACCCCAAAATAGGTGCTGTTGCAGACAACGAGGAAGTCAGTCAAAGTATGCAATAGACAATAGGTGCAGGAGTAGGCCATTTGGCCCTTCAAGACAGCACCGCCATTCACTGTGATCATGGCTGATCATCCACACTCAGTACCCCGTTCCTGCCTTTTCCCCGTATCCCCTGACTCCGCTATCTTTAAGAGCTCTATCCAACTCTCTCTTGAAAGCATCCAGAGAATTGGAATCCACTGCCTTCTCAGGTAGAGAATTCCACAGATTCACAACCCTCTGTGTGAAGTTTGTGACCCCATACAGCAGGATATAGCTCAGCTACAGAACTGGGCAGAGTAATGGGAGATGCAGTTTAATCCAAGCAAGTGCAGGATGTTGCACTTTGGAAGGTCAATTGAAAAGGGAAAGTATGCAGTTAATGGCAAGACCCATAATAGCTAGTCATAGAGTCATAGAATCAGAGCGATACAGTGTGAAAACAGGCCCTTCGGCCCAACTTGCTCACATCGGCCAACATGTCCCAGCTACACGAGTCCCACCTGCCTGCACTTGGTCCATATCCCTCCAAACCTGTCCTATCCATGTACCTGGGTTTTTTAACGTTGGGATAAAAGGATTTCTTAAATGTCGGGATAGTCCCAGCCTCAACTACCTCCTCTGGCAGCTTGTTCCATACACCTACTACCCTTTGTGTGAAAAAGTTACCCCTCAGATTGCCATTAAATCTTTTCCCCTTCACCTTAAACCTATGTCCTCTAGTCCTCGATTCACCTACTCTGGGCAAGAGACTCTGTCCATCTACCCGATCTATTCCTCTCACGATTTTATACACTTCAATAAGATCAGCCCCCATCCTCCTGCGCTCTGAGGAATGGAGTCCCAGCCTACTCAACCTTTCTCTCTAGCTCAGACCCTCTAGCCCTTACAGGAACAAATCTTCTCTGTACCCGGTCCAGCTTGACAACTTCAAGCTGTGTGCAGAGGGATCCTGTAGTCCAAGCCCATAGCTCTCTGAAAGTGGTAACACAAGTAGACAAAGTGGTAACGAAGACATATGGTATGCTGTAAGAAGGAACTGCAGATGCTGGTTTAAACTGAAGATAGACACAAAAGCTGGAGTAATTCAGTGGGACAGGCAGCTTCTCTGGAGAGAAGGAATGGGTGATGTTTTGAATTGAGACTTCTTCAGACTGATGTTTCGGGTCGGTACCCTTCTTCGGACCCTCTTAATGATATATGCGTCAGGAAGACATGTTGCCAATTTATAGGACTGAGGTTAGGCGTATTTGGGGCATTGTGTTGGTCGCCACATGACAGGAAGAATATTGAGACTTTCGAGAATGCTGCCTAGATTAGAGGGTGGAAGCTGGAGGCAGAGGTTGGACAAATTCAGAAGGCTGAGGGAAGTCTTGATAGTTGTATGTAAAATCATGAGAGGCATAGGTAGGGTAGACAGTCAGAACCTTTTTTCACCAGGATGGAAATGTCAAAGACTACAGCATACAGCTTTAAAGTGATAGGGTTAAAATTTAAAGGATATGCGTGGAGGGCGAGTTCTTTTTACACGGAGAATGATGAGTGCCTGGAGCTTGTTGCCAGAGATGGAGGTGAAGGCAGACACGATAGGAGCATCTGAGAAGTTTTTAGATAGGCACGTGTATATATGTAGGGAATGGAGAAATAATGATCACAGCAGGCAGAGGAGAATTCTTTCACTTGGCATCATGTTTGGCACAGATATTGTGGGCAAAATAACCTAGTCCAGTGCTATACTGCTCTATCTTCTGTGAAAAAAACAGCTCACCGATAATGCTTCGTCAATATGCCACTGTGCTGAAGTGCAGACCTCACTGTGATTACACCAGCAATGTCATTAATCAAAGAAGAGAACCAATACAACAGCAAAGAAATGGAAAACATGGTAAATATTTAGTCAGTTAAGAGGAGAGAAGATAAAAGTTTATATTTAGTTGTGGAACATGATGTTTTATCTGGTATGCAACGCGTGTCCTACTTGCACAGACTTCAAATAGCATTTCACAACACAGATTCCTGTCTGAATCAGGTGCATTCCTGGCCTTGTCTATTTAGCACTGCCAGTGGAACTGGTGACAGGCAGAAATCAATCTGAAACCAAATGGTAAATAAATTATCATGACTTTCAGGGCAAAGATTTATTTACCATGAAATTAAAACTTGAACACAAATGAAACAGCCCATAGTTAAACCAAACATGAGAGCTTTCTTCAAAGCCAACCAACCCTGACCCGACTGCAACAGATCAGGGTTACATTGACCTTGAACCAGTTTCGGGCACTGCCATTCTGTATTGATTGTCTGGACAAAATTAAAATTGTCTTCATTTTGAAGGATTGATTTTCTAATTTTGAAGACGCTTTTCTAAGTATAACACATCTCTCATCTTCGCACTTCGCATTAGAGGTTAGGGAGGCATATTTGTTCACCATGTTTGCATGTAAAAAAAGTAATTTAAAATATCTCTTAATACTAGTTATACTATAATGCATCAATAAGTGAGGATCTTTTAGAAATTTACAAAATTCTTAAGGGGTTAGACAGGCTAAATGCAGGAAGATTGTTCCCAATGTTGGGGAGGTCCAGGACAAGGGGTCACAGCTTTAGGATAAGGGGGAAATCCTTTAGGACCGAGATGAGAAAGACTTTTTTTCACACAGAGAGTGGTGGGTCTCTGGAACTCTCTGCCACAGAGGGTAGTTGAGGCCAGTTCATTGGCTATATTTAAGAGGGAGTTAGATGTGGCCCTTGTGGCTAAGGGGATCGATCAGAGGGTATGGAGAGAAGGCAGGTACGGGATACTGAGTTGGATGATCAGCCATGATCATAATGAATGGCGGTGCAGGCTCGAAGGGCCGAATGGCCTACTCCTGCACCTAATTTCTATGTTTCTACATTTCTATGGAGTGTGGACCTCTGGGGCAGTCGATCCTCATGACGCCAGGATATTTTTGCTGCACAGTCATGATGAACAATCTCATCTGCCCCAAGAAGTTCTCATGAAGTAGTGAAGCATCCTTTTAAGAAGAGCAGAAAGCTTTGGTGCCCATTCCCCTCAGTCTTACCCATGTATTAAATTTGTTTGGAGTTAAAGCTCTTTTGAAGATAATCCACAATTACACTAAAGCAATCAAATGTCTCCTCCATGAACTTAATGCCACCGTTGGTCTGAATGGGAGTGACACAATGATATTTGCTATGAAAGAAACCTTCGGGACATACACCAATCATGACTGTGCTGTAGGCTGCCATTAATCGAGTCTACTCTGTTAAGTATCACAAGAGTTCAACTCAGCCAAGCTCATTTCAACTGATGGAGCTGACAGCATGCCTACACCTCTGAACGGGCTGGTGCAAATCTACTGAAAATCCTTTATATTGTATTTGTTCTTCTCAAATTTGAAAATGAGTTTTTAATTAACTGTGAACAATGCTTGACTGGGATTGAGCCGGCATAGCCTGACAGCAAAAACTGACACAGTACAGGGTTTACACTTCCCAGGTTACTTTGATGAAGGAAATCTACACGCAGTTTGACTTCCCAGATTTATTCTTGCTCAAAATAATTCTGTAATGTGCCAAATCTTGTGATAGTTTGAAATTTGCAGTGATAATTTTGTGGGCCAATTTCATGGCGCTGATCAAAATATAATACAAAAAAGTATCCAGAGGCTTATGCTGACAATTCTTTCAAAGTCAGGATTACAAATTTATCCACCAAGAGCATGCATATGATGTTAGCTGTCACGATCAAGAGGTTTTGTACATCGAGTTCCATTTCACAGCTAACAACCTAACGCTGAAACACTTCAAAAGAATTTGGCTGTGCCTCTGTACGAGTTGTGGCCTACATATGTGCCATTTTCTACATGTTTTGCATTTAGATTCATTAGTTCCTGTAAACTAAACGGAGTTTAGTTCAGAGATACAACGCGGAAACAGGCCCTTCGACCCACCGAGTCCGCACCGACCAGCGATCACTATCCTACACACTAACACTATCCGACACACTGTAGGAACAATTTGCAATTTATACAAAGCAAATTCACCTACAAACCTGTATGTCTTTAGAGTGTGGGAGGGAACTGAAGATCTCGAAGAAAACCCACGCAGTCATGGGGAGAACGTACAAACTCCGTACAGACAGCACCCGCAGTCAGGATCGAACATATGCCTCACCAATCCCAAAAATAAAATGGTGGTTATAAGGGTGGGGATATGGAGATCGTGGAAGGTGGAATTCACAAAAAGGGATGGGCAATTGGAGATTGAGAGGGGGGGGGGGGGGGGGGGAATGGGACATGCAATACAATGTGATGATGGGGGAAGGAGATAAATATGTGGGGTATTGGATATTGAGGAGTATGAGGCAAATTAAGATTGTGCAAGGGGATTGGAGATCACGCAGCTATGGTGTTTCCACATCATGGGGAGTGCGGTGGATGAAGGAGTCTAACATGACAGAGGTAGAAGTTGGAAGGATCAGTAATCATTGAGGTCAAGGAACATCAGCTTTGGGGACTAGGGTAAGTTCTGCTCATGCTGACTAGAAACAGCATTGTACAGCATTGCTACATCGATGCAGTATTTTAACATTGCAACCTTAGATTGTAATTATCATGCAACACTACAAGTGTTTTTTTTCTACCAATGTTTTCACATGAGGGAAGCAGCACAAAGTACAGTATTTTATTGAACTTCTTGAAGTTGGCGGAAGCTCGGACCACATCAACCATTTTCAGGTTTAAACCCTTAAAGAACGTGATCCAACAGAAACAATGGAGGAGATGCCTCCCGTCTACAAATGTGGAGAAGCTGGTGGAAGAAATCCAAGGAGGTACATACGGTGGGTGCAACGCATGAGGATGGGGTTGAGAGACCCAAAGATCTCCTCTGCGATCCCCAAGAGAAGCCGTCTAGATGAGTCAGACGAGTTGAACACCAGAACTGTCATGACTGAACGTTCGCAGGTTATAGGAGCACAATGTGGCCATTCGGCCCATCGAGTCCACTCCGCCATTCAATCATGGCTGATCTCTGCCTCCTAATCCCATTTTCCTGCCTTCTCCCCAGAACCCTTGACACCCGTTCTAATCAAGAATTTGTCTATCTCTGCCTTATAAATATCCACTGCCTTGACCTCCACAACCTTCTGTGACAATGAGTTCCACAGATTAACTACCCTCTGACTGATGAAGTTCCTCCTCACCTCCTTTCTAAAAGAGCGCCCTTTAATTCTGAGGCTGTGACCTCTGGTCCCAGACTCTCCCACCAGTGGCAACATCCTTTCCACATCCGCTCTATCTGTGCCTTTCATTATTCTGTAAGTTTCAATGAGGTCCCCCCTCAACCTTCCAAACTCCAGCGAGTACAGGCCCAATGCTGTCAAACGCTCACCATATGCTAACCCACTCATTCCTGGAATCATTCTTGTAAACCTCCTCTGGACCCTCTCCAGAGCCAGCACATCGTTCCTCAGATATGGGGCCCAAATTTGCTCATAGTACTCCAAATGCGGCCTGACCAGCACCTTATAGATCCTCAGCATTACATCTCTGTTTTTGTATTCCAGTCTTCATGATAGCAATACTAGCTTTGAATGTGTCTTCCTTCCTACCGATTCGAGTTGCAAAACTAACTTTTGGGGAGTCCTGCACCGGCACTCCCAAGTCCCTTTGCACCACTGATTTATGGATTCTCACTCCATTTAGAAAATGTTGAAGCATTTAGAAACATGGAACAATAGAGATAAAAGTGCGACCACACAAGATAGGTGGTAATCAGATAGGTGGTAATAAAGCTATTCAAAAATCTTGCTGGTAAGTCACAAGTTTATAGGCATGGTGATATGTCACATGCACACACACTCTATCAGAGGCAAACATACTCCAATGCTCTCTGTCACATGCGGGCACACACATGCGCACATTATCACACAGAGGTGCATGCAAATATATTGCAACACAGGCACAGACCTTCCCATCCATTTACTCCAGTGCACCATCACACATTGACAAATGCTATCATACACAGGCATGCCTCAACAAACACCGCCATACACAAGGGCACATATCACCCCTCTTAGGCAGATGTCAACACAGTGCAATTCACACTCACAGACCCACATTTCTTCTTTGGTAGTCTCTCAGGTTCGAGGAGGCCTGGCTTCCACTCTCATTCTGTGGCTCCTGAGGTAGCCGATGACGCCCATGTGGCTCTTTCAAGCTCTTCTGCAAATGTGACAGAAGATGTTTGACGTGGCAGTTTGGTGGGAAGCGATACCCTCTTTTTTTGCCAGTAATGATAGGCATCTGCCATGCTGAGCAGTTCTTCACATTGAGTGCTATTGGCCACAGATTCTCACTAGTGAGTGAGGATGTTACATCTCTTCAAAGGAGGTTTTCAGAAAACTCTGCCCTGATGGAGCTCAGAATGAAGTCAGGTATTGGGCACATGAACAAAATGGCCCTCCCATCAGTGTGGACCAAGTACAATTATGAGTTATTGATCTTGGAGAGGATGCCAATGACTTGCAGTCGCTTTGACCTGCAGTGGATTTTGAGTCTTTTTCAGGCAAAAGGAAAAGTCAAAACTTTGTTTTTCAAGAAAGGGTTCATCTTAATGGGTCCAACAGGCTGAAGGAGAAGAGCTGCCTTCTTGCCCTGTGAAATCAGATATCTAACCAAAATCTAGCCCTGAAGAACAACTGGCAAATATCCCTCTTCACTGCTATCAGAGCAGCCCTTATAATAACACGGTCATTCTCGAAGAGCAGTAATCTCATGTAGGTTACACAAAAGGCTGGAAAAACTCAGCGGGTGCAGCAGCATCTAAGGAGTGAAGGAGATAGGCGACGTTTCGGGTCGAGACCCTTCTTCAGACTGGTTAGGAATCAGGGAAACGAGAGATATAGACGGTGATGTGGAGAGATAAAGAACAATGAATGAAAGATATGCAAAAAAGTATCGATGATAAAGGAAACAGGCCATTGTAAGCTGTTTGTAGTGTGAAAATGAGAAGCTAGTGCGACTTGGGCGGGGGAGAGATAGAGAGAGAGGGAATGCCAGGGCCCGACGGATGAGGGAGAGGTGGGAAAGGGGAGGAGGCAGCAAGGGTTAACAGAATTGAGAACATTCAATGTTTAAGCCCAGAGGATGCAGACTCACCAAGCGGAATATGAGGTGCTGTTCCTCCAACTTGCGGTGTTGCTCACTCTGGCCGAGGAGGAGGCCCGGGACCGAGAGGTCGGATACGGAATGGGAGGAGGAGTTGAAGTGCATCTGCAGTTCCTTCTTTAACACAGTAATCTCATGTATTTGTGTCTTATTAGCAGAGAACTTGTGTGCTCTGACAGAGACTGGATGAGCATTGTTCCCTTCATTGCATCATCTCAAATAGAGGACATGGCTCTGAAGTGAACCTGGAGTGACCTCAATGAAGAAATTGGCAACATTTTGGGGTCTCTGTTTTCCCGAAGAATTCATATTCTGTTTGATTGATTAAAAACTCTACTCAGTGGAGTTTAACTGGGCCAGTTATTTCTCATTTTACTTGGAGCTGACTTTAACTGGACAAACCTCATGAATGTGATGTGACGGTGTTACGGATTAGCATCTTTCTTTGAAGATACATTGAGAGAAGATGTGGAAAATTTCTTGATGGCAATTTCTCCCTGTGAGAGGATGTTCCTTCCTGAACACGATTAACTTGTAGTTTAGTTTAGTTTCATTTAGTTTAGTTTCATTTAGAGATACTACGCAGAAACAGGCCCTTCCACCCACCCAGACGGCACCGACCAGCAAACCCCGCACAATAATGGGACGCACGCCTTTAGAGTGCGGGACGAAAAACATAGATCTTGGAGAAAACCCACGCGGTCACGTAGTCGGGATCGAACCCAGGACTTTAGCTGTAAGGCAGCAACTCTACTGCTGTGCCACCATGCCGCCCCGTGTAGCTACAGTGAGTTGAGGTACAGATCAGCCATGATTTAACTAAATGACAATACGAGCTCAAGTGGCTAAATAGTCCACTCCCAGGAAAACAGTCAGAAGTGATATCTTTCATGTTTTGAAGAGGATAAAGAACATCAAAGTCCATAACATGACATTGGCAATATCGCTGCAGCCTTCCAGTGGTTTCCCAGAGCAGGAACATAGCTCGTCTCCTTCAGCTTGTGGTGCCTCTGGAGATGAGATAAACTCTTTAAAGTCAAAGATTGTCTTTTCCTGAGCCCGCCATCTCTTGAGAATTACATGTCTGGCAGCATTGCATCAAAATTGAATGAATTAAATCAACTGAGAAGTGCCTGTCAGGTGGAATGGAAATGATGTGAGTAAGAATATCGTGGTTTCAAACAGTTAGAGGGACTTTAATGTTGTGGATGGAATACACTGTAATTAGGGCATATGCAACAGTACAATATGGCCCTGACGACTGGAACTGCCAGCTTTAACTGGCTTTTCTTCTGAGCATTGCAGAAGCTTTCCTTCCCTGTGCTGAGCAAAGCCCCTTATATTAATCCACCATGGATGTACTGATGCCTGGAAAAACCAGACTGGGAATGTCGACACCACTCGAAGCCAAAGCGCAGGTAGTACAATTAATGTGTAGGAAGGAACTGCAGGTTTGGTTTAAAAAAAAGCTGGAGTTACTCAGCGGGTCAGACAGCATCACTTGAGAAAAGGAATAGGTGACGTTTAGGGTCGGGAAGGACCCGAAACATCACCTATTCCTTTTCTCCAGAGATGCTGGCTGACCTGCTGAGTATCTCCAGCTTTTTGTGCCTATCTTCAGGTTAGTACGATTCACTTCTCCGCAGCAATGTTACTGGAGATCAGGTATCTGATGTAGTAATATTCGTACTAAACAGTCTTAAATAATCAAAGTATCTCCGTTGGTGTTGTTTGCCAGGCAGGTATGAAGAGGCAAAGAATTCATACTGAGTACAGTGCAAATGTAACAATAGGAATTTGCATCAGCTGTGTAAGAAAGAACTGCAGAAAACTTCACGTTTTTCTATTTTCTACTATCTATTTTTCCTCTTTTTCTTCTCTCTATCTCGTCTTTTTTTACTTCCTTTTTAAAAACATAAAACTAGAGGTTGTACATAGAATGTATTACGTTATGACATAGTTAGCACCTAAAATTAGGTGCCACTGTATTGTTTTGTACTGTACTAACTTCGAATAAAATAAACAAAAACAAAAAAAAAGAAAGAACTGCAGATGCTGGTTAAAATCGAAGATAGACACAAAATGCTGGAGTAACTCAGTGGGACAGGCAGCATCTCTGGAGAGAAGGAATGGGTGACCTTTCTTCAGACTGAAGAAGGGTCTCGGCCTGAAACACAGCCCATTCCTTCTCTCCAGAGATGCTGCCTGTCCTGCCGAGTTACTCCAGCGTTCAGTGTCTACCTTAAAGAGGAATTTGCAATCTGGTACAGTGAAACCAGGTGGCGCACACTTGTGATATTTTGGTATAATGTTGAATAGTTTAAACGGGAATCGTTCAAAGAGGATCAGCAGGTTTTTTGCCAAGCTAACTGATCTCAGGTGGATGTTTCTTTTGAAACGCAGTATCCCTGTCATTAGAACACTTCCTCAATGACCCACTTGTCGGCCTGGATTACGTACTCAGTTTTTCACAGTATGGATAAGCCCCGGACGTCTACCAACGAATCATTGACGTTTAGAATTGGGCATGATTGAGTTTCAACAAATCTGAAACTTTCCATTGGCATTTCGGGCACCCTCCCACACTTCCTATGCAGTAGCTCTCTGCAGTCAACGATCCTGAAACGCACATTGAAGCAGCTCATAAATAATGCACAATGCTTAACCGAGACTGAATGGCTCCATGATATTGCAGAGCATCCCTGCGGGATAGTTGGATTATTTAAAGTACAGTCAGAAGAGCACAATCCCCAGCAGGCACCATCTCATGTCATTTTGAAAAACCATGCCATTGTGGAGAGAAACATCTCACTATCTACAGCAATGGCTGTCCATATCTTTGTTTGCATTCAGTCCTTTATTAAAACCAACAGCTTAATTAGCTCCTGCCACTGAACAACGGTCTTGAGCTTAAAATTATTTCAGAATATTCTGCCTTCTTGTGTCTTTGTGCTCACCGTCCCCTGGGTCTCATTACATTTGAATAAACCAATGATGCCTCGGGAGTGAAGGATAAGAAGGTAGGAAATTAAAACGACTACATTCCAAGAATCTGTTATTTACTTACGGTTTTAAATTACTCTTGGAATATACATTTTGTTCAAGATAATTTGAAATAGTGGGAGGAATCATTTATTTTATCTCCTTTATTTATATTTTTCACAAGGAAGGAACAGTTTAACTCTCACTTTATTTAGGAGACATAGCTTCCCAGTGATTGAAGTCTTAGTCTTTGTATGCTCTGGTGGTTTAGATACTTAGGCTTAAGCTAAGTGGATGTGTCTGGAATACAAATTACAAGAATAAAGAACTTGCCAAACAGCACTGAGCTTTCAATAGGAAAAGTGCATGTGTATGGAACTGAGCCCAGAGAAAATAATTACAGCGGTGATGGTTAATTTATTCATTCACTTAGTTGTTTGCTTTTCATTAGGTACGCATCTAAATGGTGTGCAAGTATAAGGTTTATATTTTGTTACTTGGTTAAGCCCCTGTCCCACTCTCATGACCTAATTGGCGACCTCTGCCGAGTTTGCCCTTGACTCATACTCGCAGCATGGTCGCCACAAGGTCATAGGAGGTCTTCGTAACTCTTCCTAACGCTCGTGAGTGGTCTCCGCGTACTCGTGGCCTCAAGTAGGTCGCGGCATTTTTTCCAGCCTGATAAAAAATGTCCACGAGTAAAAAAAAAGTCAGCATGGAAAAAAATTATACTTTTTACTCGTAGGTAGGTCGTAGGTAGGTCGTAGTAGGTTGTTATGGTAGTCATAGGTAGTCGTAGGTCGGTAACTGGCCCAAGAAAATAATGCAAACATGACATCATTTTATCATGTGATCATTTTCCGTTCGTACCTAGTCATAGTTGGTCTTAGGTGTGGAAGAGGTCGAGGGGGGTCGTAGGAGGTCGTAGACATAGTAATAGGAGGTCGTAGACATAGTCGTAGGAGGTCTTTTACTTCGGCGAGTCAACACGACCTTGACATTTTTTTCAACTCGTCTAGAGTCTTCTAAGCTCGTGGATTAGGTCCTCCAAGTGGGACAGGCCCTTTAGACTACTGATCATTTAAAGAATATGAATGTGAGTGTATGGGATCGGCAACTCAGAATACTGTGGTGCTTATAAATCTCCTCCTATTCTGTTCCCTGGTGACCCTCTCGCCATGCACGAGGAATATGGGAAAGGAATGTGTAGGAAAGAAATGCAGATGCTGGTTTAAGCCAAAGTTAAACACATCTCAGCAGGACAGGCAGCAACTCTGGAGAGAGGAATGGGTGACGTCTTGTGTTGAGACAGTAGTCTCGGGCAGTCTGAAGAAGGGTTCGACCCAAAATGTCGCCCATTGCTTCAATCCAGAGATGCTGCCTGTCCTGCTGAGTTACTCCAGCAATTTGTGCCCATATGGAAAAGGAAGGCAGGTATAATGCTCAAGGAAAGCACATGTCAAGGAACAATATACTGGCTTGTATTCACCTTGGATTTCAAAGTATTAAAACAGAATGTTCCCTTGTGTAGTGTTTTTGGCAGTTGTACAGTTTCAAGTCATGCACAAATGATGTATTTTACTTGATTACTTAATCAATCAAGTAATCTGCATTGGCAAGATTGAGTAAAGCTTGTATCGCCCATTGCAGTAAGAGAATGGTATTGTCACAGCTGTCAGAACATAATGATGCTTCTGGCGAGAAGGTCGGTGGTTCAGGGTGGCACGTGCTGATGTCTGCACCTTCTGCCTTCAGATTTCCCCCTTGCGGGAAGGGTTTAAATTAGCTTGAGAGGAGGATAGCGGCTGGGAAGCTGATCATAGATTCAGTAACGGGAAGAAAAAAGCAGAAATAAAAATGGAAGATAAAATAATAAAGTGAAATAGTTTGAAGGGCGAAACAAATACAGGTTAGAAAATGGGCTACAATGAACCAGGTTATGCACAATGATTTTAGCAAACAGAACAGATGAATCTAAGACAATAAGGTACTGTATGAGAAAGTATGGTAACTCGGCTATTACTCAAATGTGGAAACAACGAGGATGAAATATCAGCCGAACTTTCCTAGTTGAGGGCCTGTCCCACTGTACAAACTAAATCAAGAGTTCTCCCGAGTTTCCCCTGATTCGAACTCAGAGAATTACGGTATTAGCCGCTCATAGGTACTCTGGGCTCTCGTGGACATTTTTCAACATGTTGAAAAATCTTCACGAGTCTTCGCGAGCTTACCGCGTTTCCCGAGTACCTGCCGTTAGCGTTACGAGCCGCTAAGAGATGTTCCCGAGCTCCGACGTACCCGCAACGTACATTCTACGTGCTTACCACGAGTTTGATTTTTTTTTAAACTAGGGAGAGCTCTTGAATTACCTCGTACAGTGGGACAGGCCCTTTACAAGGTTTTCTGTGAGATAAAGAGCAGGATTAAAAGGAAGGGGCAGCAATATTGATTAAAGAAACAATTGCAGCTGTGAGAAAGGATGATAATTTATAAAATCATTAAATAAGGCTAGACAGGCTAGACAGGCAGCATCTTTGGAGAGAAGGAATGGGTGACGCTTCGGCTTGATGTCTGGAGAATGGTCTCAATCAGAAACATCACCCATTCCTTCTCTCCAAAGATGCTGCCTGTCATAAGTGATTATGTGACAGTAGAAGAATCAGGCCATTCGGCCCATCAAATATACTCCGCCATTCAATCACGGCTGATCTATCTCTCCCTCCTACCCCATTCCCCTGCCTTCTCCCCATAACCTCTGACACCCACACTGATCAAAAATCTATCTATCTCTGCCTTAAATATATCCACTGACTTAGGCTCTGTAGCTTTCTGTGGCAAAGAATTCCACAGGTTCATCACCGTCTGACTAAAAAAATTCCTCCTCATCGCCTTCCTAAAAGAACGCCCTTTCATTCTGAGACTATGACCCGAGGTAGCAGTCAAAGAAGAGTGTAGTCGTTAGCAGTGGAACTGTGGCAATTTGCGACTGGATACTTTGTGCTGGTAGAATGAGGTCCAGTACAATTTCGTGCAATCTTCTTTATTAGGGAAGCATTATATTCATAGACGCCAATAGATATTCAAGTCATGTCAATTTTGCTGCGCACACGTGGATAATGATGGCATGGGGCATGAATGCAGAAAGCTCTTCGCAGTTGCTACAATCTGTCCCTCCTGGGCCACCGCTGCGGTATCCAGCATTGAAACATCTTTCAGGATGGATCAGCTTTCCGCAAATATTCTTTTCTCCTAATTCTCAATAACCACCCACATTAACCCCACGTCCTGTTGAACTGCAGTCCTTCCGTGTTCTCCATGGTCCTTCAGGTTTCTTCTTTCTGTGCATTCACCTCACCTCTTTGCTCCAATTCACTGATTATTCTCTATGATCGTCCCTGTTTTCTTGATCTCCTCCTTGACCCCCCCTGATCTCTGTCATCTTTTAATTTCCACCATGTTGCCCAATTACCACACCACTCCTCTCCTACTCTGACAATCTTCTCAGCACTCACACAATTTTCTCTCCTGTCCATTGTCAACCTCTGCCCATCTACCTTCACTTAATTTTAGACAATAGACAATAGGTGCAGGAGGAGGCCATTCAACCCAGCACCGCCATTCAATGTGATCATGGCTGATCATCCACAATCAGTACCCCGTCCCTGCCTTCCCCCCCATATCCCCTGACTCCACTATCTTCAAGAGCCTTATCCACCTCTCTCTTGAAAGTATCCAGAGAACCGGCCTCCTCCGGTCTCTGAGGCAGAGATTTCCACCGACTCACAACTCTCTGTGTGAAAAAGTGTTTCCTCATCTCTGTCCTAAATGGCTTACCCGTTATTCTTAAACTGTGGTCCCTGGTTCTGGACTCCCCCAACATCAGGAACATGTTTCCTGCCTCTAGCATGTCCAAACCCTTAATAATCTTATATAAGATGTTTCAATAAGATCCCCTCACATCCTTCTAAATTCCAGAGTGTACAAGCCCATCCACTCCATTCTCTCAGCATCTGACAGTCCCGCCATCCCTGGAATTAACCTTGTAAACCCCACGCTGCACTTCCTCAATAGCAAGAATTTGTTTTTGATCAACTCTCACATTTATGTCTTCAGTGATCATGACTTCCAGACATCTCAAGCCAGTTTCTCTGCAATGTCCTCTTAACCACTCTTCTCAGTCACCGCATAAAGTCCGGGGAGGCAAAGCCAATGTTCATTGGTTAATGCAAGAATATGCATGCAAAGCCCAGATATAATGTTTTGGTGCACAATAGAATATTGGACCCTTTCATCGAAACATAAAAATGTTTGAAAATTTCCAGGCCATTAACTCTGCACATTAGACCTGAGAGCAGAGTAAAGGGCCTGTCCCACCAGCACGCAACTATATGCGATGAACGCGATCAAACCGGCAGCGGGGGCCGCGCGGAGGTCGGGTGATCCCCTGTACAGGGCCGGTCCCACCAGCATGCGCCTGCATGCGGCAAGCGCAACTAAACCGGCAGTAGGGGCTGCGCGGAGGTTGGGTGAGTGGCGCAACGCGGCGCAAAGCGAGGCGAACTTGAAGCAAGTCCAAGGTAAGTTCGCCAGGACTTAGAGGGGCACACAGAGAGGGGCACCGAGACACACACACATACAGGGCCACGGAGCCACACACATAGAGGGTCACGGAGGCACTTACAAATAGTTTCACGGAGGCATGATGTCCGGGCGGTGTGTAAATGTTGCGGCGACTGCGAGCCGACAAACCGTTGCCGCGCGGGATTTTTGGACATTGTCGGTTTTTCGGAGCCCCGCGCGGCGTCGGGACGAACTCCGCACGGCTCCGGCGATCGAAGTGGGACCGGCCCCGCGACGCTGGACGGCTCAAGCGACCACGTTAGGTCGCGCTAATCGCATCGAGTTGCATGCTGGTGGGACAGGCCCTTAAAGGGCCTGTCCCACCAGCATGCAACTCTATGCGATGAACGCGATCAAACTAGAAGTGGGGGCCGCGCGGAGGTCGGGTGATCCCCTGTACAGGGCCGTTCCCACCAGCATGCGCAACCAAACCGGCAGTAGGGGCCGCGCGGAGGTCGGGTGAGTGGCGCAACGCGGGGCAAAGTGAGGCGAACTTGGAGGTAAGTTCGCCAGGACAGAGAGGGGCACCGAGGCACACACACACACGGAGCCACACACATAGAGGGCCAAGGAGGCACTTACAAATAGGTTCACGGAGGCCGATGTCGGGGCGGTATGTAAATGTCGAGGCGACTGCGAGCCGACAAGCCGTTGCCGCACGGAATTTTTGGACATAGTCAGTTTTTCGGAGCCCCGCGCGGTGTCGGGACGAACTCCGCACGGCTCCGGCGATCGAAGTGGGACCGGCCCCGCGACGCTGGATGGCTCAAGCGACCACATTAGGTCGCGCTCATCGCATAGAGTTGCATGCTGGTGGGACAGGCCCTTAAAACTCTAATAATCTACTACACCTGGGACTTTGACAATGTGTAGGAAGGAACTGCTGATGCTGGTTTAAGCTGAAAATAGACATTAAAAGCTGGAGTATCTCAGCGGGACGGGCAGCATCTCTGGAGAGAAGGAATGGGTGACATTTTCGGTCAAGACCCTTCTTCAGACTTTGCCAGTAACATGATTTTGTTAAATGGACGTGCTAAACAAGGCTTGGGATTGAATATGTGGTTTGCTTAAGGGCCTGTCCCACCAGCATGCAACTCCATGTGATGAGCGCGACCTAACGTGGTCGCTTGAGCCGTCCGATCGGCGGAGCCATATGTAGTTCGATCGGCGGAGCCATATGTAGTTGCGCGGAGTTGGTCCCGACATCGCGCGTGGCTCCGAAAAACTGACCGTGTTCAAAATTTCCGTGCGGCAACTGCCTGTCGGCCCATGGCCGCCGCAACGCATTTACGCACCGCTTCGACGTCGTGTCGCCGTGACCCTCTCTATATGTGCTTCCGTGACCCTCTCTGTATTCCTCCGTGACCCTCTCTGTGTCCCTCCGTGTCTCTCTCTCTCTGTGACCCTCTCTGTCCTTGCGAACTTACCGTGGACATCGCTCCAACTTCGCGCCACGTCGCGCCACTCACCCAACCTCCGTGCGGCCCCTGCTGCTGGTTTGGTCGCGCTCACTGCATGGAATCACATGCTGGTGGGACAGGCCCTTTAGTTTTGAGCTACTTTAAATGGTAACATGGCAGCTGGTTGTAAGCAAACATCCCAGTCATGTTGTGGGGAGTAAACGCAGGTATGTTACACTGTGAATCAATATTTGGCATGAATGTCAGTGAAGCACAATTTATTTAGTTTAGAGATAGAGCATGGAAACAGTCCCTTCAGCACACCAAGTCCACACTGACCAACGATCACCCATTCACACTAGTTCTATGTTGTCCCATTTCCGCATCCAGTCGCTGCACATTAGGGAGAATTTACAAAACTCCACACAACTTTTGGATGTGGGAGGAAACCCGAGCACCCGGAGGAAGCCCACTCGGTCACAGCCAGGGAGAACATTTAATTGTTCAATTGTTCCTCTGGCCGAGAATAAAATATGGGGGAAGTGGGAAAGATTTTTCAGGAAATCTTGATATCAACATATTTTAGGAGCATTTGCAAAATTGAAACGAAAGGTGCGAAACATTCTATTTACCATAAACATTTTTTTTTTTTAATCAAATAATTAAATTGATCAAAATGCTACCTCCTAAAATACTTCAGATGCTGAAGGAAATCTGAAATAAAAACCGATAATCGAAAAAATGTTCAGGTAGCATCTATGAGTGGTGAAGCAGATTTGATGTTTTGATTTGATGACTTCCATCAGAACAAGTAAATGTGGAATTAAGACCTAAAGTTTTCCAGGAAGGGTCAGGAAACAGGGTGGTAGGGGTGGGGGGGGGGGGGGGGAGGGGGAGGGGGATGGGGGGGGGGGGGTATTAGGGGGAGGAAGATGGGGTGAGGCGGAAATTCCAAAAGGAAAGTCTATAACATGTTGGAGAGATTGTGTGACTCAATTGATGGTGGAGCTGCCTGCAAAAGGGTGGCAAAAGCCAACAAATAACCGTATGTGCGTATGGGGAAGATGTAAATAGACAACAGCTGGAAACTGGCATGACATAAAAAGAGATAGAGAAAAAAGCTGAATGCAAGGATGTGAGATTCCATTGCTGGAATGGTTGGTCATCTGAACCCATTCAATTCTGCTTCTCATAAGAACATAGTGAGCCATGCTGAAAGATAAGGTGCTCAACATCCAATTTAAGTTGAGCTTTGTGTACGAAAAGGAACTGCAGTTGCTGGATTAAACGGAAGATGGTCACAACAAGCTGGAGTAACTCAGTGGGTCAGATAGCATCTCCGGAGAAAAGGAATAGGTGACGTTTCGGGTCGAGACCTTTCTTCAGACTGAGAGTCAGGGGAAAGGGAAACAAGAAATATGCATAAACGTACTTGGAGAGAAGGAGAAATCACAGATGGGGGGCAGTGAGAGAGGATGTTACAGAACTCTCGTTGGAGAAAGAAGGAGAACCTCTTCAAAGTAGACCCACCTTGAAGAGATTTTGCTGTGGAACAGATAAAATGGATAGGAAGGAATTGCAGATTCTGGTTTAAGCCGAAGATAGACACAAAAAGCTAGAGTAACTCAGCGGGTCTGACAGCATCTCTGGAGAGAAGGAGTAGGTGATGTTTCCGGTCGAGACCCTTCTTCAGACTGAGAGTCAGCTTTGTTTGAGTACCAGTAGGGATAAGAACCAGAGACAGGCAGTGAAAGCTGAAGAAAACACATGCATGTGCTGGAAATCTGAAATCAGAGAATAATGAAACGGTCAGCAGGTCAGGCATTATCGTTTGAAAGCAAAACAGAGGTCAGAGAGCTCAGAGTGTTGCCAGCATTTTCTGTTTTTAATAACTGAAAGGCTACAATAACCTGCCATCTAATCTGCATTTAGTTTTGCAGTAGTCATGACTCCATATGATCAAATAGCGCAGTATTTTAAATTGGATGCAAATTGCTGTTTTTGTTTTCTCCTGTCAGCATGCAAATCAAGAGGTATAAGGAGTGTTGACAAAGTGCATGAGGAGAAAATGTTTCTCCTTAAGGGAGAATTTAGAATTAGAGGTCGTTATTTAAATTCAAGAGAGAGAAAAGGTGAATTATTTCTCTCAGATGGTCATAAATGTGTGGAATTTGCTTCCACAAAACATAGCGGCAGCATTGTTTGAATATTTTTAAAGTAGAGGTAAATATATTCTTGATAAGCAAGGGAATAAAACATGACCAGAGGCAGACAGGAATGCAGAGCCGAGGTTACGAGAGGTCAACCATGATCTTGTTAAATGGCAGAGCTTGCTAGAGGCACCAAGTGCCCTACTCCTGCTGCTAATCCAAATATTTGTAAGTTCATATCTCAGCAAAATAGAAACTTACCGGTATGTGCATGGCCTGACTAGCATGTACCTTTTGCTATTATTTGAAGCTAGTTCCTGCAGTTAAAGCAGAGCCTTTTGTGCCACAAATGGACATACATGGGATCCTGATTACTACTTTTAATCAGACAGACTTTAAATAATCTGACCTGTTGGCCTCTTCAAATTAACATTGTACGACATCACATTACTTCCTTCATAAACCCACATTTTCGAGCTTTGAAATCAATGGGCTGCTGTTTGGAGACCGGCGTATTCTTCTCAACCATGTCTGTTCTTGTGCTGTTGATTGGTGCTGCCAGCTGGACACTTTAAATGATTGCTCTATAGTCTATAGCGTTTGTGTTGGAAGGAACTGCAGATGCTGGCTTTCACCGAATATAGACACAAAGTGCTGGAGTAACTCAGCGGGCCAGGCAGCATCTCTGGAGAGAAGGAATGGGTGACGTTTCGGGTCGAGTCAGAAGAAGGGTCTCAACCCAAAACATCACCCATTCCTTCTCTCCAGAGATGCTACCTGTTCCTGCTGAGTTACATAGAGAGTATTTTGACCAGCTGTATCTCTGTCTGGTTTGGGGACTGTAAAGCCTCTGACTGGAAGTCCGTGCAGAGAGTGGTGAGGACAGCGGAAAAAATCATCGGGACCTCTCTCCCCTCAATCGGGGATATTGCGACCAAACGTTGCGTGTCTAAGGCCAGCAGTATTATAAAAGCCCACACATCTCCATCACGGACTGTTCACTGCTGCCCTCGGGCAAATGATATCGTAGCATAAGGAGAAGAACATCAAGGTTCTGCAACAGCTTCTTCCCACGAGCCATCAGACTCCTGAATGCCATGTAATGGGCTGCCACCATTGTCTATTTATCCTTTTATCCTTTTTATCCATTTTATCCATGTTTATCCTTCTGTTTATTATCATGTTGCACAGGGAGCCAAATGCAACGGAATTTCGTTTGGAAATGCATATATCGATGTATTTCTAAATGACAATAAAGTTTGTTTGACTTGACTTGACTACTCCAGCATTTTGTGTCTATCTTCGGCTCCGCTCTGATTGAGGGGGTTTGCCTCTCCCATCAAAGACGAGGCCCTCACTCGTGTCTCCTCAGTACCCCGCAACTCCGCCCTTGCTCCCCTTCCTCCCAGTCGCAACAGAGACAGAGTCCCCCCTAGTCCTTACCTTCCACCCCATCAGCCGTCGCATACAACACATAATCCTCCAAAATGTCCGCCACCTCCAACGGGATCCCACCACTAGCCACATTTTCCCATCTCCACCCTTTTCCACCTTCCGCAGAGACCGTTCCCTCTGCTAATCACTGGTTAACTCCCCCCTTCCCACCCAAACCAACCCCTCTCCAGGTACCTTCCCCTGCAACCGCAGATGATGCAACACTTGTTGCTGTACCTCCTCCCTCGACTCTGTCCAGGGACCCTAACAGTCTTTTCAGGTTAAGCAGAGGTTCACTTGCACCTTCCCCAACCTCATCTGCTGTATCCGTTGTTCAAGATGTGGACTCTTATACACCGGCGAGACCAAATGCAGACTGGACGATCGTTTCGCGGAACACCTTCGCTCAGCCCACGTGAACCAACCTGATCTTCCGGTTGGTGGACACTTTAATTCTCCTTCCCATTCCTACACAGACCTCTCTGTCCTCGGTCACCTCCATTGTCAGAGTGAGGCTAAATGCAAATTGGAGAAACAGCATCTCATATTTCGCTTGGGCAGCTTACAGCCCAGTGGTATGAATATTGATTTCTCTCACTTCAGGAATCCCCGGCATTCCTTCTCTCTCTATCCCAACCCCACCCAAGTCGCACTAGCTTCTCAATTTCACCCAATAGCTTAGAAAGGCCCGTTTCCTTTATCATCGCTACTTTTTTGCATATATTTCATTCATTGTTCTTTGTCTCTCCACATCACCATCTATATCTCCTGTTTCCCTTATCCCTAACAAGGGTCTCGACCCGAAACGTCACCCGTTCTTTCTCTCCAGAGATGCTGCCTGTCCCGCTGAGTTACTCCAGCTTTTTGTGTCTATCTTCAGTTTAAACCAGCACTTGAAGTTCGTTCCTGCACTGAGAACCATCCATGTGGTCCGAGCGCCAAACATTTTGCTTAGGGGCACCTGAAGGTTTCTCCTTAACATCATTTTATTTTTTAATTGTATGCATGCTGTGCATATTTGTGTTGCCTCAAGAACCATGTTAGGACAGAATAATAGCTGTTAACCCCTAAGGTAGACAAAAATGCTGGAGAAACTCAGCGGGTGAGGCAGCATCTATGAAGCGAAGGAAATAGGCAACGTTTCGGGTCGAGACCCTTCTTCAGATTGATGTGAGGGTTGGGGGGGGGGGGGTGGGGAGGCGGGTAGAAGAAAGCTTTTTCTGGGTTAAGATGTGGTCGTAGAGTCAGAGGGAAGGGGGAATCACAGAGGGGGGGCAGTGAGAGACGAGGTTGTTAAACTGCCTTAGGAGGGAGGAGGAGAACTTCTTCAAAGTAGGCATACCTTGAGAAGATTTCGCAGTGGAGTAGGCAAAAGGTTTAAGAAGGAACTGCAGATGCTGGAAAATCGAAGGTAGACAAAAATACTTTGGAAACATCAGCAGGTGAGCCAGCATCTATGGAGCGAAGGAAATAGTCAATGTTTTGGTTCGAGACCCTTCTTCAGACTGATGTGAAGGCGGGAAGAAGAAGAACCCCTAACCTCCCTTTGGTTTACATTAAGATTGAGCTGGTGTACAGGCTTCCCAGGGAATGATCAAATCGTGAAAACACAAGGAACTGCAGATTCTGGAACCTTGAGTAAAACACATTATCTCTTATGTAAAACATATTATCTCAATGGGGTTAGGTTAGGTAAGGGGGAGGTGCAGCGAGACCTGGGTGTCCTTGTACACCGGTCACTGAAAGTTGGCGTGCAGGTACAGCAGGCAGTGAAGAAAGCTAATGGAATGTTGGCCTTCATAACAAGAGGATTTCAGTACAGGAGGAAAGAGGTTCTTCTGCAGGTGTATAGGGCTCTGGTGAGACCACATCTGGAGTATGGTGTACTGTTTTGGTCTCCTAATTTGAGGAAGGACATCCTTGTGATTGAGGCAGTGCAGCGTAGGTTCACGAGATTGATCCCTGGGATGGAGGGATTGTCATGTGAGGAAAGATTGAAAAGACTAGGCTTGCATTCACTGGAGTTTAGAAGGATGAGGGGGGATCTTATAGAAACATATAAAATTCTAACAGGACAGGACAAGCTTGATGCAGAATTTGTTTTCCCAATGTTCGGCGAGTCCAGAACCAGGGGCCACAGTCTTAGAATAAAGGGGAGGCCATTTAAAACTGAGGTGAGAAGAAACTTTTTCACCCAGAGAGTTGTGAATTTATGGAATTCCCTGCCACAGAGGGCAGTGGAGGCCAAGTCCCTGGATGGATTTAAGAGAGAGTTAGATAGAGTTCTAGGGGCTAGTGGAATCAAGGGATATGGGGAGAAGGCAGGCACGGGTTATTATTAGGGGACGATCAGCCATGATCACAATGAATGGCGGTGCTGGCTCGAAGGGCCTCCACCTTCACCTATTTTCTATGTTTCTATGCTTCTACAACGTCTTGGAGAACCTCAGTGGGTCGGGGAGCATTTGTGCAGGGTGTGAACAGGTGGTGTTTTGAGTTGGGACCCTTCCTAGAGGGTTCCGACCCTAATCATTGCATATCCATTCCTTCCATAGATGCTGCCTGACCCTCTGAGCTACTCCAGCTCTTTGTATTTTACTCAATTAACAAATTATGATTGCCGCCAGGAGAAAACGCATTGTTCTGGATGAGGCATTAATTTCATAGCCGCATGAAACGGATTGGATTTCCTGTTGGTTCAGACCAAGTTCACATGAGACATGTATAAAACAATATGTCTACAATTAATAACACCATGCCCTAAAGGATGGTTGCAATTAGGTCACTAGGTGGTAGGAGCAAAATTAGGCCATTCGGCTCATCAAGTCTACTCCTCCATTCAATCATGACAGATCTATCTCTCCCTCGTAAACCCATTCCCCTGCCTTCTCCCCATAACCCCTGACACCCGTACTAATCAAGAATCTATCTCTGCCTTAAAAACATCCATTGACTTGGGCTCCACTGCCTTCTGTGCCAAAGAATTCCACAGATTCACCACCCACTGACTACAGAAATTCCTCCTCAACCTCCTTCCTAAAGGAACGTCCTTTAATTCTGAGGCTATGACCTCTGGCCCTGCAAATCCTCGAGCTTGCTTGACTTGGTTGTCTGCATCAACGTCGGTAAGAGTTGGTCCTTACCCTCAACAACTTTTCTTTTGACTTCTCCCATTTCCTCCAAACACAAGGCGTAGCTATGGGCACACGCATGGGCCCTAGCTACGCCTGCCTCTTTGTCGGGCACGTCGAACAATCTTTGTTCTCGGCGTACCAGGGCCCCACCCCCGACCTTTACCTCCGTTACATTGACGACTGCTTTGGTGTCACCTCCTGCACCCACGCAGAACTGACTGACTTCATCCATTTCACCACCAACTTCCATCCGGCACTCAAATATACTTGGACCATTTCCGACATTTCCCTACCATTCCTTGACCTCACCATCTCTAGTCCAGGCCCCCATCCTCTCATCTTCACCATGGACGTCCAGTCACTATACACCTGCATCCCCCACCAGGATGGTCTCAAAGCCCTCCGGTACTTCCTCGACCAGAGGAGCAACCCATACCCATCCACTGACACCCTCCTCCGCCTAGCAGAGTTGGTCCTTACCCTCAACAACTTTTCTTTTGACTCCTCCCATTTCCTCCAAACACAAGGCGTAGCTATGGGCACACGCATGGGCCCTAGCTACGCCTGCCTCTTTGTCGGGCTCGTCGAACAATCTTTGTTCTCGGCGTACCAAGGCCCCACCCCCGACCTTTACCTCTGTTACATTGACGACTGCTTTGGTGTCACCTCCTGCACCCACGCAGAACTGACTGACTTCATCCATTTCACCACCAACTTCCATCCGGCACTCAAATATACTTGGACCATTTCCGACATTTCCCTACCATTCCTTGACCTCACCATCTCTATTGCAGGTGATACACTCCTGACTGACATCCACTACAAACCAACTGACTCCCACAGCTACCTGGACTACTCTTCCTCCCATCCTGCTTCCTGTAAGGACTCCATCCCCTATTCCCAATTCCTCCGTCTACGCCGCATCTGCTCCCAGGATGACGTGTTCCATACCAGGTCATCGCAAATGTCCTCGTTCTTCAGAGAACGGGGTTTCCCCTCCCCCACTATAGATGAGGCTCGCACCAGGGTCTCCTCCATACCCCGCAACACTGCCCTCTCTCCCCATTCCCCCACTCACAACAAGGGCCGAGTCCCCCTGGTCCTCACCTTTCACCCCACCAGCCAGCGCATACAACAGATAGTCCTCCGCCAGTTTCGTCACCTCCAACGTGACCCCTCCACTCGCCACATCTTCCCATCTCCCCCCCTGTCTGCCTTCCGCAAAGACCGCTCCCTCCGCAACTCCCTCGTCAATTCTTCCCTTCCCTCCCGCTCCACTCCTTCCCCGGGCACTTTCCCTTGCAACCGCAAGAGATGCTACACTTGTCCCTTCACCTCCCCCATCCACTCCTTTCAGGGACCCAAGCAGTCATTCCAAGTCCGACAGAGGTTCACCTGCACCTCCTCCAACCTCATCTACTGCATCCGTTGCTCCAGATGCCAGCTGATCTACATCGGTGAGACCAAGCGGAGGCTGGGCGATCGTTTCGCCGAACACCTCCGCTCGGTCCGCAATAACCAACCCGACCTCCCGGTGGCTCAGCACTTCAACTCCCCCTCCCACTGCGTATCCGACCTCTCGGTCCTGGGCCTCCTCCACGGCCAGAGTGATCAACACCGCAAGTTGGAGGAACAGCACCTCATATTCCGCTTGGGGAGTCTGCATCCTCTGGGCTTAAACATTGAATGTTCTCAATTCTGTTAACCCAGACTGCCTCCCCCCCACCTCTCCCTCAGCCCTCTGGCCCTGACATTCCTTCTCCATCTCCCCCCCCCCCCCTCCCCAGTCGCACTAGCTTCTCATTTTCACACCACAAACAGCTTACAATGGCCTGCTTCCTTTCTCACCAATACTTTTTTGCATATCTTTCACTCATTGTTCCTTATCTCTCCACATCACTGTTTATATCTCTCGTTTCCCTGATCCCTGACCAGTCTGAAGAAGGGTCTCGACCCGAAACGTCGCCTATCTCCTTCGCTCTTTAGATGCTGCTGCACCCGCTGAGTTTCTCCAGCTTTTTGTATAACCGTCGGTAAGATAAAGATGTTCCTCCGTTCATACAGAGTGTCAGTGTGGTTTTCTTCATGCACGATGATTTTTGCTTTTGTAGCGATGTTAGTAGGACCAGAGGGTACACAAAAAGCTGGAGAAACTCAGCGGGTGCAGCAGCATCTAAGGAGCAAAGGAGATAGGCGACGTTTTGGGTCGAGACCCTTCTTCAGACTGGTCAGGGATCAGGGAAACGAGAGATATAAACAGTGATGTGCAGAGATAAAGAACAATGAATGAAAAATATGCAAAAAAAGTATCGATAATAAAGGAAACAGGCCATTGTAAGCTGTTTGTAGTGTGAAAATGAGAAGCTAGTGCGACTTGGGTGGGGGAGAGATAGAGAGAGAAGGAATGCCAGGGCCCGAGGGCTGAGGGAGAGGTGGGAAGGGGAGGAGACAGCAAGGGTTAACAGAATTGAGAAAATTCAATGTTTAAGCCCAGAGGATGCAGACTCCCCAAGCGGAATATGAGGTGCTGTTCCTCCAACTTGCGGTGTTGCTCACTCTGGCCGTGGAGGAGGCCCAGGACAGAGAGGTCGGATATGGAATGGGAGGGGGAGTTGAAGTGCTGAGCCACCGGGAGGTCGGGTTGGTTATTGCGGACCGAGCGGAGGTGTTCGGCGAAACGATCGCCAAGCCTCCGCTTGGTCTCACCGATATAGCTGGCATCTGGAGCAGCGGATGCAGTAGATGAGGTTGGAGGAGGTGCAGGTGAACCTCTGTCGGACCTGGAAGAACTGCTTGGGTCCCTGAAAGGAGTGGATGGGGGAGGTGAAGGGACAAGTATAGCATCGCTTGCGGTTGCAAGGGAAAGTGCCCGGGGAAGGGGTGGAGCGGGAGGGAAGGGAAGAATTGACAAGGGAGTTGCGGAGGGAGCGGTCTTTGCGGAAGGCAGGGGTGGAGATGGGAAGATGTGGCGAGTGGAGGGGTCATTGTTGGAGGTGGCGAAACTGGCGGAGGACTATCTGTTGTTAGTGCCGGCTGGTGGGGTGAAAGGTGAGGACCAGGGGGACTCTGCCCTTGTTGTGAGTGGGGGAATGGGGAGAGAGGCAGTGTTGCGGGGTATGGAGGAGACCCTCGTGCGAGCCTCATCCATAGTGGGAGAGGGGAATCCCTGTTCTCTGAAGAATGAGGACATTTGTGATGACCTGGTGTGGAACACCTCATCCTGGGAGCAGATGCGGCGTAGACGGAGGAATTGGGAATAGGGGACGGAGTCCTTACAGGAAGCAGGGTGGGAGGAAGAGTAGTCCAGGTAGCTGTGGGAGTCAGTTGGTTTGTAGTGGATGTCGGTCAGGAGTGTATCACCTGCAATAGAGATGGTGAGGTCAAGGAATGATAGGGAAATGGCAGAAATGGTCCAAGTGTATTTGAGTGCCGGATGGAAGTTGGTGGTGAAATGGATGAAGTCAGTCAGTTGTGCGTGGATGCAGGAGGTGACACCAAAGCAGTCGTCGATGTAACGGAGGTAGAGGTCGGGGATGGGGCCCTGGTACGCCGAGAACAAGGATTGTTCGACGTACCCGACAAAGAGGCAGGCGTAGCTGGGGTCCATGCGTGTGCCCATAGCTATGCCTTGTGTTTGGAGGAAATGGGAGGTGTCAAAAGAGAAGTTATTGAGGGTAAGGACCAACTCCGCTAGGCGGAGGAGGGTGTCAGTGGACGGGTATGGGTTGCTCCTCTGGTCGAGGAAGTACCGGAGGGCTTTGAGACCATCCTGGTGGGGGATGGAGGTGTAGAGTCATTGTTCTTTATCTCTCCACATCACCGTCTATATCTCTCGTTTCCCTGATCCCTAACCAGTCTGAAGACGGATCTTGACCCGAAACGTCGCCTACCTCCTTCGCTCCTTAGATGCTGCTGCACCCGCTGAGTTTCTCCAGCTTTTTGTGTAACCGTTGATTCTCCTGCATCTGCATTTCTTTCTTTAACACTTAGTAGGACCAGATACTGGAATATAAAGCCAGGCAGACATTCTACTTGGCCTCAATTCAATCTTTCATCTGAATGTTGACACCTCCACCAGCACATCACACCCTGAATACTGCAGTGACATGTCAGTCTAGGTTATGCGCTCATATTAGAAAGAGTTTCCAAGGATTAAAATAATACTAGACCAAGTGGGACCCGTTGGGTCCCGTCCCCTCAACGCATAGTTGTGGGGGAGGGGGAGGGCGGCCTGCGGCGTCACACACACACACTACCCACCCCCCCCCACACACAGGGGGTGGGAGAGGGGAAGGGAGGGGGGAGTGGGGAGTGGGGGGAGAGAGGCGGAAAGGGAGGGGGAGGGGGAGGGAGGTGGAGGGGGAGGGGAGAGGGGGAGGGGAGAGGGGGGCTGAGGGGAGAGGGAAGGGGGGAGGAGGGAGGGGGTGGAGAGAGAGGAGTGTACACTTTGATTGCATTTATCACTTTTGTAACTTGTCTGATAAAAACAAGCTACCTCGTGAAGGCTGGAAACCTTGGTTTCACTTCTAAATTATATACAGAATGGTGAAGTATTGGGTTAAGACCATTTCCACAAATTTTGTACGAATCACTCTTGTTTAAAAATAACATTACTTCAAAGCGCAGGATATTTTTCAGAGAAAGTTAGGTGGCAGCTCATTTGCTCTCTGGATGAAATAGATTACATTGGGATATAATGGATGAGAACCCAATTTTCATGCAGAATTAATCAGGTTTTTAACTTAATACGGCCACTATGTAAATCCATATGTCATTTTCACACAGTAAGCAAAGCCATTAATGCACGTATAACCTAAAGTATGGAGTTCCTGAAATGTAATAAGGCCTGCAAATTCAAGCCTATTGCTTTATCACCAAAGTAATTAAAATTCAATGGGACAACTGAGAAAGCTGCTCCAAGTTCCATCAAACGTATTAAGGAGAAAGGTCAAGAAAGACACATCAAGTTTCTGATTGCATGACGTGTCTGGAGACAGAATCACAGCACTAATACAATATGAATAATCCAAAGAACCACTTTACAGCTTAGAATGATAGTGTAGGCCAGATAAGGAGGAACACAACAGAATGGCAAAGTCAATGAAAGGTTGAAGCTTTTGCAAGTACATTGTTATTGCTCCTTTTAAGTTGCACATTCAATTTTAAGATCTCCAATGGTCCAGAACTGGTGATGCCAAATAGAAACCATGCTTTCCTGATGGAAGTCAATTTCTTTAGAACTGGTACTTTAAATGTAAATAAACAAAATTGTTAGCCGTGTAATGTGCCGGCCGTGAGCACACTAAATACGGTACTATCTTCAGTAATGTGGCAGGTTGTTGGTTCAGTATCACGACTGGTGCACGTTTGTGTCACGTAACCAATTTTAAAAGTTTCTGCATCATTCTGCAGTAGCGATTCCATGTGTGATTCTGCAGTACAGATAAGATAGTAGTGTTTTAGAGGCTTTTAAAAAGGCACATGGGAGTGCAGGAATAGAAGGATTTGGATCATGAACAGGTAGATGAGATCAGGCATAATGTTCGGCAAAAACATTGTATGTGACCTGTGTATTTACCTAGTGTTTCTTTGAGTGCTTCTGCCAAATCCACCTTTCGTTTTTGATTGGCTCTGAAATAAAGTAATCCTCCAATTTTTTTAACTATGTCAATCAATGCAATATCTTTGACTGTTTGTTAGGCTACCAGATTTTTAAGTGTGCAGCATTCCTCTCCATGGAATAACTTGCCTTTAATTTGTGTGGCAATGTTCTATATTAATGTATTGTCAATGTGAAGCTCTTCTCAAATATGATTTGCACTAAGAAGACTTCCATTTCAAATCAGATGATACAATACAATTTCTTCTGCAGTTGTATAGGGCTCTGGTAAGACCACATCTGGAGTATTGCTTACAGTTTTGGTCTCCTAATTTGAGGAAGGACATTCTTTCAGATTAGGAAAAGGGGAGAAGCAACGGGTCCTGGGTGTCATGGTACACCAGTCATTGAAAGTAGGCATGCAGGTGCAGCAGGCAGTGAAGAAAGCAAATGGTATGTTAGCATTCATAGCAAAAGGATTTGAGTATAGGAGCAGGGAGGTTCTACTGCAGTTGTACAGGGTTTTGGTGAGACCACGCCTGGAGTATTGCGTACAGTTTTGGTCTCCAAATCTGAGAAAAGACATTCTTGCCATAGAGGGGGTTCAGAGAAGGTTCACCAGACTGATTCCTGGGATGTCGGGACTTTCATATGAAGAAAGACTGGATAGACTCGGCTTGTACTCACTGGAATTTAGAAGATTGAGGGGGGATCTTATAGAAACTTACAAAATTCTTAAGGGGTTGGACAAGCTAGATGCTGGAAGATTGTTCCCGATGTTGGGGGAGTCCAGAACAAGGGGTCACAGTCTAAGGATAAGGGGGAATTCCTTTAGGACCGAGATGAGGAAAACATTCTTTACACAGAGAGTGGTGAGTCTCTGGAATTCTCTGCCACAGAAGGTAGTTGAGGCCAGTTCATTGGCTATATTTAAGAGGGAGTTAGATGTGGCCCTTGTGGCTAAAGGGATCAGGGGGTATGGAGAGAAGACAGGTACGGGATACTGAGTTGGATGATCAGCCATGATCATATTGAATGGCGGTGCAGGCTCGAAGGGCCGAATGGCCTACTCCTGTTTCTATGTCTCTATCCTTGTGATTGAAGCAGTGCAACGGGGTGGAAGATTGCAACCTTCACGTGGTCCGCCCTGTTTCGACTAATGCAATCAACTCGACGTGCACAAACGGAAGATCAAATAGAACAAGTTGTCCAACAATTTTAGGCTGTGCACGCCACACGAAAGAAGAAGTGTAGCGTAGCTTCACGAGATTGATCCCTGGGATGGCGGGACTGTCATATGAGAAAAGATTGAAAAGACTAGGCTTGTATTCACTGGAGTTTAGAAGGATGAGGGGGATCTTATAGAAACATATAAAATTATAAAAGGACTGGACAAGCTTGATGCAGGAAAAATGTTCCCAATGTTGGGCGAGTCCAGAAACAGGGGCCACAGTCTTAGAATAAAGGGGAGGCCATTTAAGACTGAGGTGAAAAAAAATTTTTCACCCAGAGAGTTGGAATTTGTGGAATTCCAAACCACAGAGGGCAGTGGAGGCCAAATCACTGGATGGATTTAAGGGAGAGTTAGATAGAGCTCCAGGTGCTAGTGGAATCAAGGGATATGGGGAGAAGGCAGGCACGGGTTATTGATTGGGGATGATCAGCCACGATCGCAATGAATGGTGGTGCTGGCTCGAAGGGCCGAATGGCCTCCTCATGCACCTATTTTCTATGTTAAGATATAAATACAATCAAACCAAACTCAAGTACAATAAGTAGAATGAAGGGAAAGATACAGAGTGCAGAATAAAGTTGTCAACATTACAGCACGATAGTTGCAGAGACTGAACTGCAGGGACAGACACGCTGTTGTTATCCAACACTTTTTGACATAGTAGACACAAAAACTTGGAGTAACACAGCGGGACAGGCAGAATCTCCGTAGAGAAGGTATGAATGACGTTTCGGGTCGTGACCCTTCGTCAGACTGATGAAGTCTGAAGAAGGGTCACAACCCGAAAGGTCACCCATTCCTTCTCTCCAGAGATGCTGCCTGTCCCGCCGAGTTAATCCAGTATTTTGTGTCTATCTTCGATATAAAACCAGCATCAGCAGTTCTTTCCTTCACTTTTTGACATGATGTTGAATTCTCCAGCATTTCATTTCCCGGGGTTTTTTTCTGGTTATCAACAGCTCTCCATCCCTCACAATACCATTGGAAATTGCTGCCCTTTTAATTGCTGCTGTCTGAGTGTTTTATTTGGCTCTCTTGACACATCATTTCAAGATTCCTGATGTGGAGGTCATCAAGCCTTGAGTGGCTCTTCAAAGAATGTTTATTTTTCCCTTGAATGTCTAATGTTACAATCTTTGCTGGCAGTTCTGTGAATTGGGAATTGTCCTGTGCGTACCCATCGTGAACCACTGATAATTTTATCTCAAACACTTACGAGGATGTTGCCAGGACTAGATGGTCGGAGCTATAGGCAGAGGTTAAGTAGACTGGGACTATTCCTTGGAGCGCAGGAGGATGAGGGGTGATCTTTTGGGGGCGTATAATGTGCAAAGTACTTATGATACAGAGTCATTATGTATCATTACAAGTACTTTAATTTAGATACACACAGAAACCATAAAAATGTGCACTGCAGGTTCCAAATCATATGTTGAACTACCCAGCATGGCTCCCCGCATGCCACCAGGTGGCGGTGTTGTGGTGTGGAAAACCTGACATGCATCAAATCAACAATCTGCGCCTGCAAAGGGACTGTCAATGGGGCTGGTACCGATGATGAAGACCCCAGTGAAGCCTGTTGGCAAATCCCCTGCAAAACCTGTGCTGGTTGAGTCGTCGCCTGCTAAGAAACTCCCGATGGAGGCCGTGCCTGAGGCGACATCTCCTGTGAGGAGACAGAGCATGCTCGCACGGGCCAATGCCGGCGTGTCATGAGAAGTTGCAGCAATGAACAAATCATACTGTCGCTCAAAGGTACACCACCGCTATCCCATTCTGCTGTCGAAAACGAGTGGGTCAGGCTTTCTGAAAGCTTCAGCCATATCTGAGACAACGAAAACACTTGTAAATAACAGCCAAAGTCAAACCAAAATCCCACTTCTGACACCATGTGCAAAGTATATGATTCGTAGCCTGCAGTACGCATTTCGATGGTTTCTGTATGTATCTAAATTAAAGTACTTGTTATGATATATAATGACTCCGTATCATAAGTTGAACTAGCCAGCCTGGCTGGCCGCATGCCACCAGGTGGTAGTGTGGAAAACCTGACATGGATCAAATCAGCAACACTGTTTGATCTACACAAAAGATCATGAGAGGAATAGATCAGGTAGATGTGCAGTCTCTTGCCCAGCGTAGGTGAATCGAGGACTAGAGGACATAGGTTTAAGGTGAAGGGGAAAGGATTTAATAGGAATCTGAAATAACCAAAACCATTTGTATTTTCGAATAATTTGCATTGCTTGCAGAGCCTGGTATAACATCAGAGGGGCCAGAGCCACGGGTAGAGATAAATATTATGAATAAAACAAAGATCTTTTTGCCACCATCTCAGAATTTCCATGATAGAAAGTCTGCTTTTCCAGAACCAGATTGGAAAGAGCCATTTTAGAAAGCACCCAAAATCACTTTTGGCCAAGAAAGCAGTAATGAGGCAGAACTGAGTGGCCTTAGTCTAGGTCGATTGCACGGTAGGTCAAAAGGTCAATGTGTGTTTCCCCCAGGTTCTCTCAAGCGTACTGGAGGACAAGCAAGCCTCCGGCATACACTCGTCACACACGCAACACATACTACCCCTATAGAACATTTCATTAAAATATCGGAAAAATGGTCAGTTTTTGTGCTGTTAAAAATGTGCATGGAATTGAGTTCTGGAAGTGGGAAAATATCACACGATTTCTCCGTTTCAGGCACTACATAAGGGTCGATACCAATCACAGAAACTTTTTGAACATATCGTGCGTCAGTTGAAGGTTAGGAAGCATGTTGCGACGATTCAACGGCTGCTGGGGCTGAAGACGGTCCCGCTGTACTGGCAGCCGTAGTAATCAACACACTCATGCTGACCTCCAGTACACTGCTTGTCCTCCAGAAGGCGTTGCGTGCCAACATAACGGGTCAAGTGTCGTGACTCGCCAGCCGTGCAATCGCCCTATATAGTATCTGCAAAATCTATTTGATGATGTTCCTGTGTAGATGAGAAATGAAGGCGACAAAGATCGATTGACAAAAGATCGATCTTCTGCAGCCACTAGAATTATTGTCACAGAGGCACAAAAAGAAGCCGTTGCAAGCGAACCTCTGGATAGAAGAGAAAGAAAGCAAATGAATGCACACTCACCAGCCTTCCAATAGTGGACAGATGGCTGAAATATGTAGACATTGTAGGCAGTGGTGTCAAAAGGGCTGATGTGATACAGACTGGGAAGAGGCCAGAATTTGCCTTTAGCCAGTGTGTTATATTATTGTGTTTGTCATGTATTGAACTAGTTATTGTGTTATTCATATAGAAAACTGTAATGACTTTAAGGGGACAACTAATCAATATAACTCTTCATAAATCTAGTACAAGCTCTTATCAGTTCATGAATTTTTTCATTAATCATGTATCTTCATACCACAAGATTATTCTCATCCCATTTTAATCTGGTTCATAACTGCCTTAACTGTGATAATTAGGTAGGTAAGAAAAATATAGGTGTCACTTGAACCGTTTCATCCTGTCAATGGAAGAGGCTGAAATGTGTATTTCCAAATGCCATTTCTTGTAGTACATACCATTGTTTCCTTTTTGATTTGCATTCTCTGCATTTTACTCAAGGTAATGGTTACTATCTTGATGCCGTAATGAAATCCGGCATCTCATCGTCCTTCAGAGCAAAGGGGCACACTGGAATAATTCTGCCTTTGTCAAGGGCAAACTTTAAAAAAAAATTAGAGATTCTGCAGGTGCCGTGTATAAGACAGTCGCAAACCCGCTGCTTCAAAACCCGCTGGTAAAGGATTGTCAATTGTCGTGGCGAATCGAAATTTATACTGAAGTGTTCAGATTTTTAGAAAATTTGGAAGCAAGAAATGTTCAACTTTTTATAGATTCGACTCGAGGGATTGAGCCCAATATTTTCAAGTAGATTGACTCTGGAGAAAACGTAATTAAAGAAAAATAACATAATCTGTTGCATTCTACGTAAAAACATTGAAATAACTAATCACAGTTTTTTTTTATCCTCCACAGCGCCATTCTACTTGGTGCAGACATTTAAATGTAATATCATCTAGAATTCCTGCATTTATTAAAAATAACATGAAAAGAAAATGACCATTGGTTAGACATTTTTCGTGCCCATTTAACCCTTTCTAATCAACAAGTGTTCTCCCCACTGCTTTTTACTACACAACATAAGATTGCCTGATGCTTTCCTTAACCTTGTTTGTTTTTCCTAGCTCTTAGATTTTCGGCAATATACAGTGAAACTATTAATTCTATTTGTTAATGCTATTCATAAACTTCTGTTATGTGCCACACTGACCAAGTACAAATCTAGTGTATTGAATAATTAAAATGCTTCATCGGCATCTGTTACAAGGCACCCTCGTTTCAAAGAGTGCAACTGCAAAATACTGCATAGGTGAAACAACAAGCATGTCTGCTCGGGGGCTAATACAATATAAAGGATGCGAAGGAAATAGATAAACAAATGTCGCATAACTAATTACTCAGCAATTGTCTCCTATCATTAAGGGCCCGTCCTACAAGCATGCAACTCCATGCGATGAGCGCGACGTAACATGGTCGCTTCAGCCGTCCGGTGTCGCGGGGCCGGTCCCACTTCGATCGCCGGAGCCGTGCGGAATTGTGCGGAGTTTGTCCCGACATCGCGCGGGGCTCCGAACAACTGACTATGTTAAAAAAATTCCGCGCGGCAACGGCTTGTCAGCTCGCAGTCGCCTCGACGCATCACACACCGCCTCGACATCGTGCTTCCGTGAACCTATCTGTAGGTGCCTCCATGACCCTCTATGTGTGTGGCTCCGTGGCCCTCTGTGTGTGTGCCTCTGTGCCCCTCTCTGTCCTGGCGAACTTACCTTAAGACTTTGCTCCAAATTCGCCTCACTTTGCGCCGCGTTGCGCCACTCACCCGACCTCCGCGCGGCCCTCGCTGCCGGTTTGGTCGCGCTTGCCGCATGCAGGCGCATGCTGGTGGGAACGGCCCTGTACAGGGATCACCCGACCTCCGCGCGGCCCCTGCTTCTAGTTTGATCGCGCTCATCGCATGGAGTCGGATGCTGGTAGGACAGGCCCTTTAGTCGTTGGCATTTGGATAGACCTTTTGTTCAAAATCTTTTTTTTTTTTAAGTTTCTTGACCAAATCCAGGCGATGTTTAATTTAAAGTTGGAGAATTTCAATTTTGTGCCTTCAATTGTCCAACAAAAAATATCCATGCTGAGGATTGCCAGAAACATCAAGTATAAAAAACTGCTTAAATCTCCGCAATTTTTATACAGGCTTTTGTTGGGAGTTTGGCTTCAATTGCTGCCCAACATCTTCATTTGGTGTTTGCTTCATTGGTTTATTCTCTCTTTGTATATCCATGTTCGGAGATGTATCTTTCACCACTGTATCTTTTGGTAACCTCACTGCTGATCCATTCCATTTAAAGGATACAACAATATATTTTACTCTTGTGAGGCAATTAACTTCACTTAATATTGCTGCTTGGGAAAAAAGCAAGTTTCTGAAATGTGTTTCGTTTGGATTCAGAGCGATCAAAGTATGGTACAAATAAACAAAAACTAGAAAATCATGCTACCGAGCTGACCTGAAGCAATTTGTGTCTCATCGATTACTTAAGTTAACAGTAATTTGATTTTGGATCTTTGAAAGCACACTTCATCTCAGCAGCAGAATAATACATTTAGCAGCAGAGATTGTGATCAAAGTGGATGATCTGAATTAGTTTATGCAACCCTACAAGAAGCCGTCTACTCCATTAATGTCTAAAAATTATATTGCATATCCCTGGTTTACTTCAGAACCATGTGATCAATTCCTTCTAAATCCCCTCTGTCATAATAGACACGGCCCTAGATCACAGTTTATCAATTTCACTCAACTCTGCCCTGGTCTATTCTCCTCCTGGGCTGAATAGGAAGAGTGTTTCCCTTGTCTCTACCTTTCACCCCACCAGACTCTGCATTCAATTGAGCATCCTCTCCTGTCCTTTGCTATTTTTGCCTGCTTCAACAAGATGTGACCGTCAGAAACATATTCCTTTCCTCTCCTCTTTCAGCACTCTTCCATCCCTGCCTACCACTCCTTGTACGGAGCTTTCCCATGCAACCTGAAGGAGGTGCAACACCAGTCCTTTCATCATGAAAACACACACCTCCAAATTCAGGGACAGTTTCTGTTATCAGGCAACTGAATCATCCAACCACAACCAGAGAGCTGGTTGAACTACTATCTACCTCTTTGGTGACCCTCAGACGATCCTTGATTGGACTTTGCTGGCTTCACCTTGCACTAAACATTATTCCCTCACCATGTATCTATACATTGTAAATGGCTTGAGTGTGTGATGAAGGGTCTCCACCTGAAACGTCACCCATTCCTTCCCTCCATAGGTATTGCCTGTCCCGCTGATTTAATCCAGCATTTTGTGTCCATCTTCGGTTTAAACCAGCATCTGCAGTTCCTTCCTACACAGCTTGATTGTAATCATGTATTGCCTTTCTGCTGACTAGATAGCATGCAACAATAAACTGTACATGTGACAATAAACTAAACTCAAGTATTCTATCTTGCACCAACCAATGCCACCCATTTCTTCCTTACTACTTGGCCCTCAATGCCAGTGAGATGAAAGAGCTAGTTACCAACTTCAGGAAGTGTGATGGAGCACAGCTGCCAATCAGCAGCATTGCTGCTGAAGTGGAAATGGTAGATAGCTTCAAGTTCCATGGCATTAATATTACCAACGTTCGATTATGGAGCAAACACATTGAATTGATACCCAAGGAGGCACACCAAAGCCTCTACTTCCTTCTGAGACTGAGGAAAGTTGGCATGTCGCCAATGACTCTTCCAAACTTCTGCAGATGCACCATGGAAAGCAAACTGTCGGGTTGCATCTCAGCTTGGTTTGGGATCAGCTCTGCTCAAGACTGCAAGAAATTGCAGAGTTGTGGATATGGCATAGTCCGACATACAGACCAGACACCCCACCAGTGACTCCATCTACACTTCACACTGCCTTGGAAACGCAGCCAATATAATCAAAAGCTTGACCCAAACCAGCCATTACTTCTTTACCCCACTCTTGTGAGGCAGAAGATACACAAGCTTGAAAGCACGCATACTCAGGAACAGCTTCTTCCCCTCTGTTATCAAGTTTCTGAACAGTCCTTTCATGAGCTATAGTACTGTCCAATTCACCTTTACCCCATTGCGGACATTGGACTTTGTCTGTGGAACTGATGCGCTACAATGCTGAGAACTATATGCTGCACTCTGTATCTTCCTCTTTACTCTACTTATTGTACGAGTTTGACTTGATTGTATTTATATATAGTATCTGATCTGATTGGTTAGCGTGCAAAATCACATGGTTTTCGCTGTACCTCAGTATATGTGACAATAATAAACCTAACCCCAAATCTTCTGTCTGTGGCTCCTGCGCTGTTACCATGCAGCTTAACGCGAGCTTGAGGAACAACACCTCATCTTCTACTTTGGCCTGCTGCTGCCTCTGAACCCACTATCGAATTCACCAACTATTGCTAACTCCAGGGGCCCATACAATGGTGAAGCAGTGATTCACTTGAATTTCTTCCACTCTGGTGCTCTGCATTTGTTGTTCATAATATAGTTTTCTATACTTGGGAAAGCCAAGCACAATCTGCAGGGGTGAACTTGAGCTTCCCGTTACGTAATGCCATAAGCTCATGTGACAGGAGTAGAATTAGGCCATTCGGTCCACCAAGTCTACTTTGCCATTCAATCATGGCTGATCTATCTCTGCTTCCTAACCCCAACCCCTGCCTTCTCCCCATAACCTCTGACACCAGTACTAATCATGAATCTATCTATCTCTGCCGTAAATATATCCACTGACAGTCTCCACAGCCTTCTGTGGCAAATAATTCCACAGATTCACCACCACTTCAAGGGAGACTTAAGACATTTCCCCTCATCTCCTTCCGAAACAAAGTCTAATTCTGCCACTTTTACCTGCCGCTTGTTTGTAGCAGTGCAGGAGCCAAGGACAAAAAGGATCACATAAACTTTTTTTTTCCTTTTCCTGTTCTGGCCTACTGGGCAAGTCCCAAAGCCTCATCATTGGTAACACATTACCCAGGCAAAGGAACTTTACATGATCTTAAACAGCTACTTTACTGATACATTAAATCATCTGATGTATTTTCCTTTGTTCTACCAATCCCTCTCCTACCATCTATGCCATCTAAAATGAGTCCAGGATTGCTTGGAGTTGGTAGACTGGGCAATGTTGAAGGACTCGGCAATGAATCTGAACAAATATGCATTGGCTGTGACCGGATTCATAAGGAATTGCATGGAGGAGTGTGCTCCCACGAAAGCTTTCCGAGTTTTCCCCAACCAGAACCCCATGATCAATCCAGAGGTCTTCAATCTTCTGAGCACCAGATCTTACACATTCACGTCTGGCAACTCAGATTTATATAAGAAGTCCAGGTATGGCCTTGATAATGCCATCAAAAAGGCAAAAAAGGGACTTCACTCTAAACTGGAGGGTGAATTAGACTTTTGGCAACTGGCAGGGCATGCAGGCCATCACTTCCTACAAGGTGAAACCAAGTGGTTGCGAGGCATCACATTTGGGCCAGCTCAATGCATTCTTCACTCAGTTCCATAATGCATTCTACGCATGGTTCCTCAATGCATTCTACGCATGGTTCCTCAATGCATTCTACGCATGGTTCCTCAATGCATTCTACGCATGGTTCCTCAATGCATTCTACGCATGGTTCCTCAATGCATTCTACGCATGGTTCCTCAATGCATTCTACGCATGGTTCCTCAATGCATTCTACGCATGGTTCCTCAATGCATTCTACACATGGTTCCCCAATGCATTCTACGCATGGTTCCCCAATGCATTCTACGCATGGTTCCCCAATGCATTCTACGCATGGTTCCTCAATGCATTCTACGCATGGTTCCTCAATGCATTCTACGCATGGTTCCTCAATGCATTCTACGCATGGTTCCTCAATGCATTCTACGCATGGTTCCTCAATGCATTCTACGCATGGTTCCTCAATGCATTCCACGCTCGATTCCTCAATGCATTCTACGCTCGATTCCTCAATGCATTCTACGCACGGCTCCTTAGGGAGAACACTGATGTGCCTTCTCAGGCCCCCATAGCCCCCAATGGCATTGCCATCTCAGTCACATCGGCCAATGTCAGTTCATCCTGTGGGAGGATGAATCCTTGGATAGGTCCGGACGTGATGCCATACCTGGTCGTATTCTCAAAGCTGCATGGCCCAATTATTTGGGGTTTCACAGACACCTTCATTCTCTCATTACTGTGGTTCCCATCTACCTGTAAAAGAGTATCAATAATACCAATGCCCAAGAGGAATTAGGTGACATGCTTCAATGACCACTGACCGGTGGCACTAACGTCCCAGGTGATGAAGTGCTTTGAGAGGTTTGTTATGCTGCATATCTATTGCTACCTTAACAAGAACCTGGACTCACTAAGATTTGCCTACCGCCATAATAGATCAATGGGGTATGCAATCTCGCTGACTCTCCACACTGCACTGTACCAGCTGATCAATAAAAACACATACATCAAGTTATTGTTCATAGACTACCGTTCAACGCCATCATCTCCTCCAAACTCGTTACCAAGCTGAGGGAAGTGGGACTCTACGCATCCCTTTAAAATGGAAGCTTGACTTCCTCATCCAGAGAGCACAATTGGTGTGAATTGGCAACAACACTTCATCCTCGATAACCATCTGTATAGGGGCACCTCAAGGCTGTGTGTTCAGTGCCCTGCTCTGTTCACTCTATACCAATGACTCTCTCGGCAGATGCAGATCCAACTCCAGCTTTAAATTCACCAACAATGTGATGAGTCAGGGTATAGGAGGGAGATCGATTATCTGCCAGAACAACCACCTTCCTCTCAGTGTCAGTAACACCAAAGAGCTAGTTGTTGACTTTAGATGAAGAAGGCCAAGGATCCACAAACCTGTCTTCGTCGATGGTGGAGAGACTCAACAACATCAGGTTTCTGAACTACCATGCCTCTGAAGATCTGATCTGGAAGAAGCACATTGATGAAATCATAAAGAATACTTATGAATGCCTCAACTTCTTTGGAAGATTGAGGAGGTTTGGTGTGTTGATGAAATTGAACTCCTACAGATGTATTGCAGAGAACACGTTTACTGGATGCATCACGGCCTGGTTTGGCAACTTGAACACCCAAGAACAAAGGAGATTACAAGAAGTGGTGAACACTGCCTGTTCCATCACAGGTACCTACCTCCCCATTCCAAAATGGCAGCCAGCATCATCAAGGACTCATATCACCCTGGCCACGCTCTCAGCTCACTCCTGCCATCAGGAAGAAGTTGTGGGAGTCTGAAAACTGTGGCTTCCAGGTTTAGGAACCTGGATGGTTTCCAACAACCATCAGGATATTGAACAGTGAATTCCAGCTGAACCCTGAACTATCCTGGTTGCACTATGGACTTAGTGCTTTGTCTTGTTTTGCACTATATTGAGTGTTTTAATTTGTTGAACTTTATCTTTGTTCATTTATTATTCTATTGTGTACCGTGTTCACAAACCTGTTGTGCTGCTTCAAGTTATGGGCCTGTCTCACTTAGGCGATTCTTTGGGCAACTACAGGCAACTGGTTTGTCGCCACATGTTCGCCGATGGTCGCCGGGAGTATCTCCTCAGTCACGCAAAAAGTCGTAGCGTCTTTCTGGTCGCCGCTAAATTTTCAACATGTTGACGTTTTTTTGGCGACAGTGGGCTTGACGCCAATGAGCGTAGCTTGACTTTTCCTGACATAGGTGCTGTCGTAGGTTGGCGACCGGTTACGACTATAACAGTCGCCGGCAGTTGCCTAAAAAATCGCCAAGTGGGACAGGCCCATAAGAATTTCATTTTCTGTTTTCAGTACATATGACAATTAAACACTCTTAAGTCCTGAATTAACTCAACCGTTCTCTCTTCACAGATGATGCCCGACCGACTGATTATTTCCATATTTTTCCATTTTTATTTCTGGCCTACAAAATGATTTTTATTTGATAGCTGATATGTGACCTGTAAGCCATTGTGCTCTCTATTCAGGTACCATTTAAAAGACCTCTGCAGCAAATAAGACACTAATTTCTGAACCTCACAGAAATTACTTCCATACCTACAAAGTATTCAGTGTTAATAAAACCACTGATTTTTTTTTTGATTGATAATCTTGTCATTAACTAATTTAAAGAGCAAAAATCAAACTGCTGGATAAATTGATTAGGTTGAGCAGCATTTGTGGAGGAAAAGGAAATGTTGACATTTTGGGTCAAGTCACTTCATCAGTCCATGAAATATTTTCAAGTCAAATGTGTTTAATTGTCATATTTACTGACAAAGAAACAATGAAATTCTTCCTTCCAGCAGTGTAACAAGCCTGTAAACACAGCACTTATAGATAACATAATGAACAAAATTAAATCCAATAAATTTTAAAAAAAAGCAATATTAGTGCAACCAAAACAGTTCATGGTTTATAGTTTAGTTAGTGTTTTGTAGTGTACAAGAGCCTGATGGTTGTGGGTGAAACAAATTCTTGAACCTGGAGGCCAATTTTCCTGCAGGCAGGAGTGAAATAAGAGCGTGCCAAGGGCGGTGTGGGTTATGGATGAAGCTGGCTGCCATTTTGAGGCAGCATCTCCAATACATATATTTGATGGGGAAAAAGCAGGAACCGGGTACTGATTTCGGATGTGTATGGGTCTGAAGACGAGTCTCGACCCGAAACGCCGCCCATTCCTTCTCTCCAGAGATGCTGCCTGTCCCGCTGAGTTACTCCATATTGAATGGCGGTGCTGGCTCGAAGGGCCGAATGGCCTACTCCTGCGGAGTCGGCCATTCAGACCTTCGGCCCAGCATAGATGATAGAAGAGGGAATGGTAGAACAAAGGAAAAGACATCAGATGATTTAATCTATCTTTAAAGTAGCAGTTTAACATCATGTAAAGTTCCTTTGGCTGGGTAATGTGTACCAGTGATGAGGCTTTGGAACTTGTCCAATAGGCCGGACATGACAGGGAAATAAAATAAATGGTTTATGTTTCTATGCTCCAGATGCCAACATCTGCATCCTTCTGTTAATTTAATGGTTTAGCACCAGCAACCCTTTTTTGATTGATAGCTTTAGATTAGACATTTTGGACAACAATGATCAGATATGTAAATAGTTTCCACAAATTGATACGTGACATTTTGATGGCATTAAAACATCATGACAGCTCACCTTAATGTTGTTTGAAATATTCCCATAAGGTTTGCGATCCTCAGTTTCAGGGGTCACAGAAGAGAGTGGTTGGGTTTCCATGTGCAACCCTGTGATGTCTCAATTTCCATGTGGTACACTTTATTGATTTTTTATTTTTTTATTTTTTAGTTTAGTTTGGAGATACAATACGGAAATAGGCCCTTTCGGCCCACTGGGTCCGCACTGATCGGCGATCCCCGCATATTAACACTATCCCCGCATATTAACACTAGGGACAATTGTTACATTTACCAAGCCAATTAACCTACAAACCTGTACGTCTTTGGAGTTTGGGAGGAAACCGAAGGCCTCGGAGAAAACCCATGCAAGTCATGGGGAGAACGTACAAACTCCGTACAGACAGAACCCGTAGTCGGGATCGAACCCGGGTCTCCGGCGCTGCATTCGCTGTAAGGCAGCAACACTATCGCTGCGCCACCGTGGCAAATTACAAATGACAAATTCTCTCGGTTGCTGACTGCTTGCAGCTGTGATGTTCATACGTAGTCCTTAAAGAAGCATAACATAATGCAAACAAAACTCATCTACTAGAAGGCAGTGCTGCTGCTGCTGCTGCTTAATGAATAAATACTAAAATGATCAGGGTTGGGGCAAGAATACCCAGGAACTCAGAGACTGGTGAAGAACATTCGCTGGAAGAAGTATGTTCACTGTGCAAGAGAAAGAGTTCGTTTAGTTTAGTTTAGTTTAGTTTAAAGATACAGCGGGGAAATAGGCCCTATGGCCCACCGAGTCTGCGCCGACCAGCGATTAACCATAAGTTAGTTCTTTCCGACACACTAGGGACAATTTAACTACAAGCCTGCACGTCTTCAGAGTTTGTGAGGAAATCAGAGCACCCGGAGAAAGCCCGCGCGGCCACAGGTGCAAACTCCGTACAGACAGCTCCCATGGTCAGGATCGAACCTGGGTCTCTGGCGCTGTAAGGCAGCAACTCTACCACTGTGCCACCAAGCCGCCCATGGGCATCCTTCTTTTCTCCAACCAGTTTAATTATCTCTGAAATCACTAGGCCCCTCATGAAAGGTTAATCCAGAAGATTAAGATGTACAGGATTCACAATGACTTGGCTGCGTGGATTCAGAAACGGATTATTCATAGAAGGTAGAGGGTTGTGGTGGGAGGTAGATATTCTGGCTGGAGGTCAGTGACCAGTGAAGTTCCACAGGGTCCTGTGCTGTGACCTCTGCTGGTTGTGATATATATATTATATAAATATAAATAACCTAGACGTTAGTGTAGATGAGGCGGTGAGTAAGTTTGCTGATGACGCCAACATTGGAGGAGATGCAGACAGTGAGGAAGGCTGTCAGACTATACAGCAAAATATAGATCAGCAAATGGGAGCTGATGCCCTTTGAGAGGTTGAATGTACGGGGAGAGTATACAGTTAATGGCAAGACCGTGAATAGCATTGATGTGCAGAAGAATCTTGGAGCCCAGGTTCTTAGCTCACAGAAGGTGGCAGCACATGCATAGTAAAGAAGGGTATGAATGAATTAATGAATGAATGAATAAGTTTGTTGGCCAAGTATTCACATACAAGGAATTTGCCTTGGTGCTCCGCCCGCAAATAACAACATGGCATACAGGGACAGTTAAGAATGATACATAAAACATTAAACATTAATAATAAAACATTATTGATGTGAATTAAATAAAATACCAGAGCCTTGGTATCCTTGTCTTCACTGCTAGGGGCATTGTATATAAGATACACATTATATGCAGTTCTAGTTGTCCAATTACAGAATAGATGTGGATGCTTTGGAGAAGGTGCAGAGGTGGTTTACCAGACCTCTGCCTGGATTACAGGGTTTCTGCTGCAGGGACAGATTGGACAGACTTGGATTTTATTTTGGAATGTCAGATATTGAGGGGAGACGATAGAAGTATATAAAATTATGAGAGACATAGATAGGGTAGACAGTCAGAACCTTATTCCCAGGGTGGAAATGGCCAACACTAGTGAGCATAGCTATAAGGTGAGAGGGGGAACGTTTAATGAAGATGTGTAGGGCAAGTTTTTTACACAGAGAATAGTAGGTGCCTGGAATGCATTGCCAGGGGTGGTGGTGGAGGCAGATATGATAGTGGCGTGTAAGAGGCTTTTAGATAGGCACGTGGAAGTGCAGGGTATAGAGGAATATGGATGACATACAGACAGATGAGATAAGTTTAACATTGTGGGCCGAAGGGCCCTTTGTTCCGCTGTGCTGTTCTATGTTCTGAGTCTTTCCTCATCTGTTGAGATATGGACTTAAAGGCAACCTAACGGATGGAAATGTAATGAGAAATGTCACTACTTTAGATTATACAATTAATCTTTTAAATTTGAATGCACAATTTGACATTAGAAAATAATGTGATATCTGTATGGAAATAAATAGTGTAGCTTAGTAAATCTTGTTATGATGAGACTTGCCTTTGCAAGACAATGATATTCCTCCTTGAAGCAACTTTTCATTTTTGTCTAAGGTTCTGCTCGTGTCAAGATCATGGCGATGATGTAAATTTAATCTGTTTGTGCTTCCAAACACAGCTCAATTTTCATGAGATATTTTCTACTTTGGACTACCCTTTAACAAAATGCCTTAATCACAAAGGCTGATAAATTATTTCCTCAATAAAACATTTTCTGTTTCCTGTTTCCTACTGACCCCTCATATTTAGTATCTGATAACCAAGCACAACAACACAGTTTGCCCATAACCAGGCTGTTGATGGAGACTCTTCAGATGTCCATGTTGGATGTCCTGAAGAAGCTCTCATGCTTGGTGGACATTTGCTAATTAGAAACATAGACATCGAAACATAGAAAATAGGTGCAGGAGTAGGCCATTCGGCCCTTCGAGCCAGTACCGCCAATATGATCATGGCAGATCATCCAAAATCAGTGCCCCATTCCTGTTTTCTCCCTATATCCTTTGATTCTGTTAGCCCTCAGAGTTATATCAAACGGGTCTGACCCACTTGGGCGATTTTTCAGCGGACTGCCGGCGACTGTCAAGTTGCCAGCAGCCGCCTGAAAGACCGGGAAGTGGAACGGCAGCTGTCAGAGTGGAGCACACACAAACACATCGCAAAGGCGGGGGCCAGGGCAAGCGGGGGGGGCGCTGTCTAAAAAATTCCCACGGTACAAAGCCAAGGTGATACAGACACACACCGCGATTAACAGGAAGGTTGGCGCTGTAATTAAGACGGCTAGCACAGTGTACGGCAAATCCTTTAAAAGAGGGGGGCAGAGGGGGGAGACGGGGGGAGAAGTGGGTAGAAGGAGCGGAGAAGGAGTGGAGACAACTTTTAAGAAGCCAGACATATTTTAACAAGCCAGAGAAACACAGCTGTGAAGTTTGGTGGGCATTTAACATTACCAGTCGGTTATCCTTGGTTCTGAAAACTCCTGCTTACGTTTTTTTTTCCCCAATGCGCCAATGAAAATGACCGGTCAGCTAAGGCGATTAACTAAAACTACCTACAACTACCTCGACTACCCACAACTACATGGCAACCCCACTACAACTGCACCTACCACTACAGGATTATCGATTATCTCCATGGCAACCAATTTTTGGGATCTCCTGTGGAAAGGCTGGCCTCCAGCAGATCAGTGGGGCTCTTTCAGAAACCAAACGTTAAGTAACCCTGCCTCTCAGATCACTGCCACCACTCCTCAGAGGGTAGCAGTCATACAGCACAGATACAAGCCCTTCAGCCCAACACGTCCATGCAAACTTAGATGCCCCATCTAAGCTATTCCCCTTTGCTTGCATTTGCCCATATCGCCCTAAACCTTTCCTATCCATATACCCGTCTAAGTGTATTTTTAAATGCTGTTATAAACGGCTTACTGCTCCTTCTCAGAATATTTTTCCCAACATAATTTGCTGTCACAAAGCTGCTGCTTTATAGTGCTACACACCTGGGTTTGATACTGGCCTCTGATGCCCTCCGTGCGGAGTGTGTAGGCTGAGTAATTATCAAGGAACTGCAGTGCTCTGATGCTGACATTCATTACAAAACAAAAGCAGAAGATCGACACCAAATGCTGGACTAACCCAGCAGGACAGGCAGAATCTCTGGATAGAATGAATGGGTGACGTTAACCATTCCTTCTCTCCAGAGATGCTGCCTGTCCCGTTGAGTTACTCCAGCACTTTGTGTCTATCTTCAGTGTAGACCAGCATCTGCAGTTCCTTCATCCACTAAACATAAGCCCGCAAGCTCATTGGGGCACCTGGCAATAAACGCAAGATATTTAGTCTAAAATGTAATGCAACAATACCAAATCTTTCTCAAATTTGACAAAACAACTTAAATATCTTTTGCACAGGGATTCGGTTTACTGCAGTTGCAATCAACTGCAAAAAACGTGTTTGAAATTGTTGGAATTTATATAGCGGGGAAGTGTCTGGCACCAATACTTGTGAGGACAGTTTTGTGTTTCATTGCAAGTCAGTAACTGCCATTTAGCAGTAAAAGTGGACTACTTATTATGGCTCTGCCTAGATCTGCAATGGGCAGGGGCTGTTTGATTCCTACTGGGATACCAAACGCTACGGAGATCTATGTGTGCAATGAAGGATCTGCTGGATTGGCAGGAGGACCACCAGAAGACATTTAAATAGTACAACAGTTCCACAGTTTTCTGCTTCTCTGATTTTATAAAAATCCCTCCTGTGCCGAGAAGTAACTGCTGGTAGGTTATTGTACAATGTGGTGTGTTCTGTGGTCCATCAACACTGTGACCTCAAAAGAGAGCTGGTAGATGATGGTACCCAGATCTGGTGCAATCCAGAGTGCATTGCCAAACTTTTGACTGCTGGACATGTCACTAGGCTGATCACATCACTAGGAGGATGACTGGTCACTGGGTGAATGACATCACTAGGAAGATGACTTGTCACTAAGTGGATGACATCACTAGGTGGATGACACGTCAATAGGATGGCTCATCACTAGGTGGGTGATATGTCACTAGGTGGATGACACATCACTAGGTGGATGACTCATCACTAGGTAGATGACACATCACTAGGTGGATGACACATCACTAGGTGGATGACACATCACTAGGTGGATGACACATCACTAGGTGGGTGATATGTCACTAGGTGGATGACTCATCACTAGGTGGATGACACATCCCAACATATGGATATTATGGGTCCTGTGTTCTTCAATCTCTTCCACAGAGTCTGTTCTCAGCTCAGTTTGAGAAAAAATCTGCTCATGATCCAGATTTGTGTGGAAGTTGGGAGTGTTTCTATGCTCCTGTGAGCTGAAGAAACATTAGATTGCATTGACTCAATTATGGAGCGTCTCCTTTTTCGCCTGATCCTTTTCTCCAGAGACCCTATCTAACCCGTTGAGTTACTCCAGATTTTTGTGTCTATCGCCAGTTTAAGCCAGCATCTGCAGTTCCTTTATACACAGTCTATGAGAAAAATGTTGGCAAGATTTACAAGCTCGTGTGTTTGTTGAGGAAGGGGCATGGTGATGAAGCAGAGGATGTGACGTATGTGTGTGAATATGGTGAGAGTAACATCTGGCAGAGGTATGTGACGTTTAGCATTGTATTTTTAATAATGTAAATCTTATCCTTTCACATATCTGGTGCAATGGTGAGAGTAACATCTGGCAGAGGTATGTGACGTTTAGCATTGTATTTTTAATAATGTAAATCTTATCCTTTCACATATCTGGTGCAATGGTATTTATTCTTGCATTGATTTGTTATCAGTGCCTGGAGCGCAAGAAATCAGCCTTCACCCACCAATCTCTATCACTGCCTTAAAGCGTTTTAGAAGAAATCATTGCTATTGAGAATCTTTCTGACCAATATTTATATGGCCTCCACATTCTCTGCAGGTGCCCTCTACTCCATTGCAGGCAATATACATCTTGCTGCTGCCTAGCTACTAAGAGTGGAGTCTCTTTAAGAACGTTACTTGCTGTATCTCAAACCACCAACAACCCATGAAGTTCCGTGCATTCTTCAGGATATTTGGCATCGGATATTATGGTTGGGAATGTTGGAAAACAGCTCGAAGATCTTTTCAATGGAATTGGATTCAGCATGGGTGCTCTGTGCAATAATGTTTAGGCACTGCATGAATGGAGCAGACTAATTTTGAAGCCTTGGCATTGTGAGATGTGTGCCGTCAGCATACATAAAGACTCATCACACCCTTGTAATGGACTCCTCCCTTCCGACAGACAAGGTCTTCTACGCCTGCACTACCAGACTCAGGAACAGCTTCATTCCCAGAGCTATAGCGGCTCTGAACCGGCCCTGCTGAGTAGCCCCCCCCCCCCCCCCCACCCCCATGGACTGTCTCCCCCGGCCTCGCACTTTAGTCTGTGTTGATGTTACTGGTCAAATGTTCGTTTTCACAAACCTTGTTCTGGAGGGTTGCAAACCGAAATCTCGAAGTTGCAAACCAAATCTCGTTGCACTTATGTGTAATGACAATAAAAGATATTATTATTATTATTATTATTAAGGGCCTGTCCCACTTGGGTGTCATTTCCGTGTAATTTACGCGACATCATTTACGCGACATGACGTGCACGTGATGTGCATTACACGCGCATGGTGCGTGGTGACGTAGGCAGTGACACGCAGTCGCTCGCGGCCCCGAGGACTTTGGGATGTACAAAATCTTCACTCGCCATCTGCGAGCCGCGCAAATGACGCCCAAGTGAGACAAGCCCTTTAGGGTACAATAGTCCAATGTTCATTACGTTAAAGCAGTGAAAGAGAAATTCAAGGTAGGAAATTATGTGTTTATATACCAGCTACAGAAGAATAATCTTGAAAGCTGCAATAACCTCTGTGAAAACCTGACAGATTTATCAATACTCCTCAGAGAGACAGAGAGAGAGTTGTCATTGCAGAACTCCCTTAGGTACTCGATGGGCATTAAATGCTGTCCTGCCAGGATTGGCAACATCTTAGAAACAAATATAAATCAATAAAGTCATCATAGGATGGCTTATCATGGAAAAATGCACAAGGTGACAATGTGATGGACATTTTTATTGCTAAGCCTGTTATGCTGTATGATAGCTTTTTATTAATGTGTAGGAAAGAACTGCAGTTGCTGGTTTAAATCGAAGATAGACAAAAAAATGCTTACTGAACTATTACTATCAGTGAACACTTTTGGGATTATTAAATAAACATATTTTGTATAAACAATTCATAGCTGCATTGGAAAATTCTTATTAATATTCTACATTTTGAATTGTACAATACTTACTGAAGCTTCAAATATAGTTCTTAACAGACATTTTAAAACAATTCTCAATAGCAATGAAAGGCATTTAATTTTTACAATAATTGTATTTGCTATTTATAAAGAAATTGCTCACAGAGCTTGTAGTGTCTACCTGAACAGCGCACAACAGATTGTGCTGTTCACTGATAAATGACCGACTAGTCTGAAAGTAATCCCACAAGAACTCAATCAATACTTTGTTCAAAAGTCCTCCAGGCAAAAAAGAATAGTCTAAAATTCTCTTTTGATGTGAAATCTTAGAAATGCTAAGTTTAAAAAATTGTAGACCTGGAGTCTGAATCCTATAAACATTTTAAATATGTACTGATCCTATAATAAATAAACAATAAATAGATTGATCCTGTACAATATTAATGCAGCAGAAAATAGATTTTGCAACCCACAAATACAATACACACCGTAGCACCACAATATACCACGTATTTCATGGCAGAATGTTTCAGACTTTCACCATGTCAGACCTGATTTGGTCGTTAAAAACGAGTTACTGACCTGAATGCTAAAATGTATGTATCTTTTTTTCATCCATTATTATTCACAGTACAAGTTTCATCACAGTCACACCAAACAAATCATGCCAATAGCCTAGAATGAAAAATATTCTTTTGAAGAAATAAGATCATTGCTGTCTTCATGAAGCATTATGTAGGGTAGCTTGAAAGTGAATACATTTAAAAGAAAACTTTCTAGCTCTAATTAGACTCAGTAGTTACAGAACAAAAACTGAATTCAGACTTCATAATTTCTCCAAGGATGCATCTTGACATATTATACGTTTACACTCTATCACAAAATTTCAATTCTTGAATATCTTGCAGAGAATGCTTTTACTGTCAATTAATGCCAAATAATCTCCTCATTCATCCAGATTAAGCATACTTCAAAATACATATTCATTGCAGTAGTTCTACAATCTATTTATTCAAATCAGTTTGTGTTAACAGATGTTACTGTTTAGAATAATTTTGTTCTCAGAGCGCATGTTTGATCAATTTGACTTGGAATCCTCCCGATTTTTGAATTCATCAAGTCTTATTATATATGTAATTGTCATCAGCTGTTGATAAACACACCTATACATTTACAGCCTCACACCTGTGAATATGGATTTTAAAGTTAGGAACCACTGGACAACATCATTTTATATTCTCTAACTTCACTAACTTCAAGTAACCCTTGCATTCCCTCTCTCTCCATCCCTCCCCCACCCATGTTGTACCAGCATCAAAGTCGTCTTGATGAGTCTCATTGTCTGCACTCATTCTCACCCAAGTCACAGCAAACAATGGCCTGTTTCCTTTATCATCGTTGCTTTTATGCATATATTTCATTCATTTGTTCAATATCTCTCTACATCATTGTCCATATTCCTTCCCCTGACTCTCACAGTCTGAAGAAGGGTCTCGACCTGAAACGTCACCTATTCCTTCTCTCCAGAGATACTGTCTGACCTGCTGAGTTACCCCAGCTTTTTGTGTCTATCAACTAAAGTAAATTCTTTAAATTCTATGTCATTGTAATTTTTTAAAAATAAGGTCCACTGCATGATTTGCTATTTACTCACAATAGTAATGTAAAAAATAGATATTACTACCGAATGGTTTGAATGGCATAAAGTTCAATTTTTGTGGTTATTGTCATTCACTAAGCCGTTCAAACTATTCTGTAGTAAACCCATCTTTTACATTACTATTGTGAGTGGAATAGCAAAGTATGCAGATCATTGATATGGCCACATCTTGGTCAAATGCCCAAGTCTGAGGTCCTAGTCACACTATATTGCCTGCATTGAGTATTTGCAACAGCGGATTCCTGAAAAATACAGGGTGCTGTCACGGGAAGACATAACCTGGTTGACAGTCGATGGGCTCAAAGTCTCCCTGGAGAAATGCATTATCCTCACTAACATCTGGTATCTTGCTGGCTCATGATTGCTCAACATGGACACAAAGTACTTGCAATGATATTGTGAACCTTAAATCCATGTGCTGGTGTCATTCATGTGCACCTCACAAGCTACCAATTTCCTCGTCCCGTCAGACACCACCTGCCCCTTCAGCGGAAATGTCTGCGGTCCTCACTCCGACCTCCTCACGCACCCCAGAACCCACAAAACTGGAGTAAAAGTAAATCATCTTCAAGCCTGAGGGATTGCCCAAGAAAAGAAGATTTTGACAAAGGATGTAAAAGATACCCAGCCAATTTGGAAATCCATTGGTCCACCAAAATTCAACAGAGAAAATCAAGCTTTTGCAGCATTTCAGTGAGGTCCCATAAAACTGATCAGAAAGTTACCTTGTAAGTAATTGAAAGTAATTAAAATATGAGGGAATTGGAGTGGAATAATCTTGTTTCAGTGCTATTTCTCTATAGGTGGGTACCACGCCTTTGCCTTGACATAGCTTCTTGCCACTATCCATGCCTGCATGTAGTGGCTCAGTTGAAATTGTTACGTCAACAATTTTTCAATGTTGAGGAAGCCTGACTTGACTCCAGTTCTTACTGTTGAAAGCCTGACTTATTTTGGTGCCTTTCAACTCTGGGCATTTACTTTTTAAACGAATAATGAGAGCACTAATTAAAGGTCTTATGACAAAATAGTCCCAACCCATTCCGAAATTTTACAGAGGACATTATACGTCAATGTCCAGTTCCACAGTTTATGGAATAACTCAACACATGACAGTGTAGACAAGCATGGGTACCCAACCACCATTTGTAATGTGTAGGAAGGAACTGCTTATGCCGGTTTACACCGAAGATAGACACAAAATGCTGGAGTAACTCAGCTGGCCAGGCAGCATCTCTGGAGAAAAGGAATAGGTGACGGTGCGAGTTGAGACCCTTCTTCAGACCAGGACTCTGAAGAAGGGTTTCAAACCAAAACATCACCTATTCCTTTTCTCCAGAGATGCTGCCTGACCCATTAAGTTACTCCAGCATTTTGTGTTGATCAAAGCTTATAATACTTATCTCTAACACAGGTCACCACTTACTTCCTGATTTCCATTGCACTGAAATGATTTATGTAGGATGACTGAACAAAGAGTGGATTGAGTGTAAGGATTGGAAGGATAAAACATCTATTGTCTGTTTCAGCTGGTCATCAGGCAATGTTGCCCAAATTAAATTGCTGAATAACTACAAGCATAGTTGGAAGAATGGCTATACTTTTCTGCTCAACTTATTGAGTGTACGTGCAAACAAAGTAATTTTTAAGTTCATGTTCACAAGTGATAGGAGCAGAAATAGGCCATTCGGCCCATCAAGTCTACTCCGCCATTCAATCATGGCTGATCTAACTTTCTCTCTCAACCCCAATTCTCCTGCATTCTCCCAATATCCTCTGACACCCGTACTAATCAAGAATCTATCTATCTCTGCCTTAAATATATCCACTGATGGCCTCCACAGCCTTTTGTGGCAATGAATTCCACAGATTCACTACTCTCTGACTAAAGAAATTCCTCCTCATCTCCATCCTGTGCCCCCTGGTCCTCGACTCTTCCACTAGTGGAAACATCCTTTCCACATCCACTGTATCCAGGCCTTTCACTGTACGGTAAGTTTCAATGAGGTCCCCCCTCATCCTTCTAAACTCCAGCAAGTAGACACCCAGTCAAACACTCATCATATGTTAACCCACTCATTCCCGGCATCATTCTCGTAAACCTCCTCTGGACCCTCTTCAGAGCCAGCACATCCTTCCTCAGATATTATAAGTACATTAGGGAATCTCATAATGCAGTCAACCCAAGTGTCACAAAAACTGGGGAAGGATTATGGGAAATGAGGCCATTTTAATAAAGGTAACTTAAAGCTCATCTTAGAAGAGGCATTAATAAGCTCAGCTAATTATTTAGCTGAGCTTATTATTGCAAGCCATAGTTAGATCAAGCAAACATTTTTTTTAAATGGATGCTAGTATTGTAGACTTAAGTGCAGGAGGTTTGGTCAGAAGTTAAGAGGAATCACTACGGAAGGACATTACAAAACATTACAGTAATTGACAGCAGCCATTGGCCCCATAGCAGAAGCGTCCATGTTGTGGGACTGGAAACTGGAAGTATCCTGAGCTAATTCTGCTACCACCATCATCTATTGCGACAAGCGATGGCGATACTGATTGTCGCCGGAAGCATGCGTCCTTTTCAGGACGGACGATGACAGCGATGACAACATTTGTAACATGGAAGATGGATACAAAAGAAGAAGAAGAAGCAACCATTAACAGGGAGAATGAGAATTGCTATCAGGCAAGAAAGACAAAAATTCTGCGCTAAACTGAAATTTTCTTCATAATATTTGTATTTTCAGAAATCTTCTGTTTTCAGAAAAAACAAATACAGGCATTCGTTTAAGAAGGAACTGCAGATGCTGGAAAATCAAAGGTAGACAAAAATGCTGGAGAAACTCAGTGGGTGAGGCAGCATCTATGGAGCGAAGGAAATAGGCAACGTTTCGGGTCCAAATCCTTCTTCTGACTGATGTGAGGGTGGGGGGGGGGGGGGCGGGGGCGGGAGGAGGAAAGGAAGAGGTGGAGCTAGAGGGCAGAGGGAGAGCTGAGAAGGGGAGGAGAAAGTAAGGACTACCTGAAATTGGAGGCCAATGTTCATACCGCTGGGGTGCAGACTGCCCAAGTGAAATATGAGGTGCTGCTCCTCCAATTTATGGTGGTCCTCACTCTGGCCATGGAGGAGGCCCTGGACAGAAAGGTCAGATTCGGAATGGGAGATGGAGTTGAAGTGCTGAGCCACCGGGAGATCAGGTTGGTTATTGCGAACCGAGCGGAGGTGTTCAGCGAAGCGATCGCCAAGCCTACACTTGGTCTCACCGATGTAGAGCAGCTGATATCTAGAGCAGCAGATGCAATAGATGAGGTTGGAGGAGGTGCAGGTGAACCTCTGCTGCACTTGGAACGACTGCTTGGGTCCTTGAATGGAGTCAAGGGGAGGTAAAGCGACAAGTGTAGTATTTCTTGCGGTTGCAAGGGAAAGTGCCCGGAGAGGGTGGGAAGGGACAAATGGACCAGGGCGTTACGGAGGGAGCGGTCTCTGCGGAAAAGCAGACTTTGGGGGGGGGGGGGGGGGGGAATGGGAAGATGTGGCAAGTGGTGGGATCACGTTGGAGGTGGCGACAATGACGGAGGATTATTTGTTGTACGTGACGGCTGGTCGGGTGGAAGATGAGGACAAGGAGGACTCTGCTCTTGTTACGAGTGGGGGGATGGGGAGTGAGAGCAAAGTCACAGGGTATAGAAGAGACCCTGGTGAGAGCCTCATCTATAGTAGAAGAGGGGAACCCCCGTTCCCTGAAGAATGAGAACATCTTCGATGCCCTGGTGTGGAACACCTCATCCTGGGAGCAGATGCGGCGTAGACAGAGGAATTGGGAGTAGGGGATGGAGTCCTTACAGGAAGTAGGGTGGGAAGAAGTGTAGTCCAGATAGCCATGGGGGTCACCAAAAATATAGGCATTTCGCATTTTACGTGCTTGAAAAGCAAAGCGTAATTCAAAAATGCATAAATGAAACATATACATGACAATGGTGCCAGGTATAAATTTGAGCGCGTTATTACAAAAATACAAGCAGGTAAATATGTTTTTATGTTAAATGAAAAAGTGCGTCATTTCACAAACGCATAAATCAATTGCGTAAAACTGAAGGTGCCTGCAATATGAGGAAATTTGCTTAAAAGTTCCCCTTTCCATATAATTTGAAGTGCACATGAATAACTTAACCATGGGTTTCAAGAGCATTGTAAATGTGAAAGCAAGTAAGAAGGTTGTAAGTCCAGAAGGTGAAATATAGTCTGACCCAACGACACATTAGGAGGCAATGATGCAGTGATTCATTGCCAGCAGGTCCTTATTTCCGAAGAGATGCTAAATCAAGATTTCATCTATCCTCTACTGGAATTCTCAATTGAGTCCAACCTAATAAATATCCCACAACCAGCATTAGCTACTAAACCAGTGACATTTATGAGACAGAAGATATACACAAAATGCTGGAGTAACTCAGCAGGACAGGCGGCATCTCTGGAGAGAAGGAATGGGTGACATTTCGGGCCGGGACCCTTCTTCAGACTGCTTATGAGATGTATATGAGACATTTTGTTTGAAAATACATTGAAGCACAATTACACTTTAAAAGTGGTAAATTGGCTAGTTGTTGCCTTGAGGCATCTACAGATTTGAAATAAACTACAAGGTGTTGATTTTTTTTTTTCATCGTTAAATTACTAAAGCTCTCTGCTTGAATGATTAATGTTTTTCCTCATAAACACTAACTGAGCTACTGTGAATTTTCAGCATCTCATTCGTAGCTTTTATAAAGTCTCTTCATATGATAAAACCAATTTTGATGGAATAATTTTGATCATCAATCACCGGTGATTACTTATACAAATTACATAGACAAGAATCTGAAACAGTCCAGGTTGAAACTACACTGGAAAGTTGTAAATAAGGAATTATATTCTGTCGCTAACAACTCAAAGACCGAATCCAAATGCTGCATTTTAATCTTAAACCCAAGGCTTTTCCAGTGAAATTAGGAGGAGAAGCAGTCTGCAGAAGCAGTGTGAAAATGTCTTGAGTGGTGATCCTAATTATTTACCTTTCAGGTCTAATCTGTACCTTACCACCAGCTTGCTGGAAGCAAATGGCAACATGAACAAAGAAGATATGGGCAGCTGAAACCACCTCTACAGCGTTTGACAGCACTGGGCCTGTGCTCGCTGGAGTTTAGAAGGTTGAGAGGGGACTTCATTGAGACTTACAGAATAATGAATGGCATAGAGTGGATACTGAAAGGATGTTTCCACTGGTGGGAGAGTCTGGGACCAGAGGTCACAGCCTCAGAATTAAAGGGCGCTCTTTTAATAAAGGTGTGGAGGAACTTCTTTAGTCGGAGGGTAGCTAATCTGTGGAACTCGTTGCCACAGAGGGCTATGAAGGCCAAGTCAGTGGATATTTTTAAGGCAGAGATAGACAAATTCTTGATTAAAAAGGGAGTCAAGCGCAAGTTATGACTTCAGGACCCGTACCGTATAACCTCCAGCCCTGTGGCGATGGGCAAGTGGCGATGCAGCAGGTGTGGATACACTGGAAGCCGTAGTCATGAACTTGCACACAGGCGGCCCAGGGCACAGGGTCGCTCTCCGCTGACTGAAGTGGCGTTCGGCAGCCCCTGGGTGTCTGAGCAGCGCTCTTTAGGAATCGCTCTGCTCACCTCCAAGGAGGAAGGAGCTAGAAAAGGAGCCCTAAACAAAGCCCGCTTCACCTCACCCTGGTCAGCTTGCCGCGGCTGGCAGGGATCCAACTCAGCGGTCGAACTTCAAACATGAAATAAGCAAAGGTACGAACCCTGCTGGATAACACCAAGGCAGACAGAGCAGAAAGAAGAACTGCACTGGTCACCAAGGAACTAGCTCGCTACAATGTGGACATAGCAGCACTCAGCGAAACGCACCTAGCAGACAAGGGCCAGCTTGCAGAATGCGGTGGTGGTGGATACACCATCTTCTGGAGTGGTCGCAGCAGCACTGAACGGCGAGAGGCAGGCGTGGAATTCGCCATCAAATCCAGTGAATCAAATCGCTCGTTTCCCTTTCCCCTGACTCTCAATCTGAAGTAGGGTCTTGGTCCGTAACGCCACATATTCCTTCTCTCCAGAAATGCTGTCTGACCTGCTGAGTTACTCCAGGTTATTGTGTCCCTCTCCTTTCCATTATTTTACCTCCTTCTCCTATCTGTCTGAAGAAGAGTCCCAAGCCAAAAAAATCTCTGTCTATTTCCTCCAGAGATGCTTCCTGATCCACTGAGTTCCCCCAACACATTGTTTTTGCCATTGGAAAAGTCCACACCATATTCCCACAATTGGAAATAAGCAATAAATAAGCAATACATGTAAAAATGATCTCTTAGGAAATTAAATTAATATTGCATGTATTCTTTGAAAAACCTGGATCCATTTCTCAAACTGTTAAGAGAACTCACAATCCTGAGTTCTCTAATTCATCCAGGAATCTGGTTTACTAATCCTATAACATGGCATGGGTTTCTCGTAATATATCTCTTCAGAATGGTCAATGGTTTTTGTAAACTGTGCTGTAATCAGAACTGAAGGCAGACAAGTTTATTCACATCTAAAACTATAATCCATATTTTATTAACTGGAATCTTCTATCCCTGAATAAAGTTGGGGTGACTGCCTTTCATCATTATTCTATGCTATATTTTCTTTTGGAAATGAAGCTGAAAGCTCTGCAGGTCCAACCAGTCCAATCAGTTTTATTGGGATACTTAAATATTGTATTTAAACAAGCATTCAAATATTGTTATTGTTCGTTCCTTCGTAGTCGAAAAAGACCATGACTTCAGTGTTTTTGTTTGTGTGTCTGGAGGTGGTTGGAGAGACCGATCCGGGCCTCGAAGGCTCGCCTGCATATGGGACACAGTTGGGTGGGTGCTGCAGTAGAAGTTGAAGTGGCTCGAGCCTAGCGCGTTTCCTCTGAGCTTGTGCGGTGGGCTTCTCCCCCCGGAGAAACGCTGATCATGCATCGGCAGAAGTGAGAGATTCTGCGAGGAGCGGCGGCCACCAGCAGCGCCTGCAGTTTCAAGAGCACTGGCTGCCTGGCCCGTTGGTGGCTGCCCGGCTCTAGCGGCTGGGGCAACAAACAGCAGGGGCTGGCAACAGGAGCAGCAACGTCGGAAGTGGGAGAATTAGCAGAGGGTACAGAGGCTGCAGCACCCCAGGGTGCACAAGTAACCACACCAGCAGCACTCCAGGGTTCACATGTAACCACACCAGCAACACCCCAGGGTGCACAAGTAACCACACCAGCAGCACTCTAGGGAGAAACAGCAGCCTCGCCAGCAACACCCCAGGGTGCACAAGTAACTACACCAGCAGCACCCAAGGGTGCACAAGTAACCACTCCAGCAGCACCCCAGGAAGCACCAGTTGCCACGCCAGCAGCACTCCAGGGAGAAACAGCAGCCTCGCCAGCAACATCCCAGGGAGCACAAGTAACCACGCCAGCAGTGCCACGAGAGGCAGCAGCAGGTCGCCCCAAGGAGCCGCTCAAGCGGCAGGTTGGTGAAGGCGGATTATGGCGCTCGCACTCCTACCTCAGCTGCTGCTTCTATCGAGCCTTCTATCGAGCACTGAGGACACGAGCCTGAGGTGATTGAGAACCCGGCCAGGGAGAAGTTTGCCGCCGACGCCGCCTTCGAAAGTCCTGCCCTCACGTTTCGCAGCGTGAAAGGCCTGTCCCACTTGGGGGACATTTTTGCCAACAGCCTGAAAAAAGGTTGTCGAGTCGTGGTCGGGTCGTGACGCGGCCTGATGCGTGGTGACGCATGTGGTGACTCCCTGTCACCTCTGGATTTTGGAATGTTCAAAATCCAGGAGCGACATCTGGGTGTCTCATCATTTCATGTGCCCTGTCACAGGCTGACGTATGCTGTCCTGCGGGTGACGACCGGTTAGGGACCACAGATGGGCTGTAGGACTCTCACTTAACTTTTTTTCCCTGGTGCCAGCCGGGCAACCTAGGCAGCTTTTTAGGTTGTCAAATGACAGTTTAGGTGGTCATTTAACACGGCTTGTATGACGCGTGCAATAATGTGCTCGGACGAAGTCGGAAATTATGCTCAATGAAGCATTCACATATTATTTCTGCTTCAAATAGTCACAAACTAAGCATAATCACCAATCAAGACATGACATATACCACAATGACATGCAGCAAAATTATAATACAGTATCTCAACTCTTTTTACACGTTGCAATGAATGCAATTTATATTATTTCTTCCCACTTCCAAACAAAAATGTGGTTGGATTAATCAGCATATGATCAACCTGTGTCAATAAATCCTGGACCATGATAATATATATGCTTAACCATGCACACTATAGATTGATGCAGGGATGTTTTCTGTGAAGGACCGAAAATTATCATGACATGGCCATAGCATGGGTCGTTATTGCTATTGGTACAGAAACACTCTCGCTTTCCACATAATTTATCCACAACAAAATATACCGGTTGCAAGGACATTTCTAAAGGCATTTTATGATAATAGCTGTTAAAACCGACTATACCCATCCGACAGGTTAAACATTACACTAACTGACAAGAGATGGCCAAAGGGCATCAAATGTTCTTTTGCCAATATGTTTAAAGTTGTCAAAACGCCACATTACCAGACATTCAGATTGGATGAATGTGTTGTGAACAGCAATGAAGATACCCAGTTTGTACGCACCAGATATATTTTTTAATTATTGGTAAATGCTCTTTCCATCATTCCCACTTCTTGGTTTCTTGGTCCTCCAAAATATTCCAAATGGAATTTAAACTGGAGAATTAACGTTAACATTACAGTTCAAATATCTCCTAACCAAATTTTTGATGTATATGTCCGACTGTAAAAGTAAAACCTGGATAAATCCAACGTATAATTGTGAATGTTGCTCAATAAATAGCTACAGTATTGATACTCCATATTAAGAGCATTGATTTGCCCGTCATTCACTCCGACCCTCCGTCACCCAATGCAGTAGGGTCGGGGGTGGGAGGGGGGGGTTGAGAAGGCAATCGCTGCGGAATGGATTGATTCAGGCAGGGGAATTAGTGTGTGTTGGTTGGAGTAGGTAAAATTGTGAGGGAACAACGCGGGAACAATGTCAGTGGGGAAATACGGGATGGATGGCGGGGAATCAGTACAGGATGGATGGGGGGATCAGTATATGGGTAAGGGCGAGAGCCTGCGGCGTGTGGTGGGAAAGGCGAAGGTGGGTTGCGAGAGAGGCAAGAGAGGGTGGGGGCGAGGGACCGGCGGGAGGGGGGTGGTGATGTGACCCCACCCGAGCAGGGCCTGGTGTCGGGTCACAGCCGCTGCCAGGACTGGGTGAAGATACAGTCCTTCCCGCTTCCCGCCTGGCGACGGGAGAACGGTCTCCCCGCTGGCGAGACTCCGACGCCGCGGGTGCAGCCGATGGATCGGGCGGGGAAACACCGCACCCCTCCCCCACCCCCTCCCCCCGGAGAAACGGGAACTCATTTTTTTTTTCCAAACCATCCCGTTTTTTAATACCCCCAATATAAAACAAACAGATTCCCCCTCCCCGCAACGCAATGTTTCACGGTCCCACTCACCCAAACTAGGCCCGGAGCATCGAGGCGATGCATTGAAAATGGCGGTGATCTGATCCCGCCCACTTCGCACGCGTGGAAGACGGCGCCATTTTGCGTCGCTTCTGCGTCTTAGGTCATCAGCTTCCCCCCACCGTGCAGGCACGGATGTTCGCCAATATTTTAAATAAAAATTTCCCCAGGAATTTTTTTTCCTCTGAAAAAAAGGGGGGTGCAGTCGCACGCAATGCACCCCCCCTTCGGACGGCCATGTTCTGGCAATGGAGGAGGTCCAGGTCAGAAGGGAATGGGAAAGGAAGGGAAATTAAACTGGCTAGAAACTGGCTTGACCGACTGAACGGAAGTGTTCTATAAAACGATTGCCTAGTCTCATGCGCTTTTCCCACGTATTTGTCGAACAGAATAGGAGATTAGGCTATGCTATAATGCAAATAAAAAACAGGGGCTTGTGTGATGAAGTCTTATGTAAGGATAGCAGGTCCCATATTGTAAAGGGCATGTGACAGTCCAATAACCTCATTGGCACCATTGTATTAAATTTTAATAACCTAATTGCCATGGAGTTGGCATTTTATATAAGGAGACTTTACAATGCAAGAAAATGTCTTGTGGAAATTTCAACTCCTTCGAATACGTCGCTGCTCAGCTGAGTTCTCCCCAGCGAACAATACTTTTAACTATTTACAGGCCACCAAAATATGATGCACAGTTTTTGATGAGATTGCCAAATTACTGTACATTATATGCATTGATTTCGATTGTGTTGTTTTAGAGGGTGATTTCAATATTCACATAGATAATGCTGAGGATGGAGGTGCAAAAGGACTCCTGAACATTCTGGACAATTTTGGACTTAATCAGCACGTAACAGAGCCAACTCACAATAGGGGGCATATATTGGATCTGATTATTTCAAAGGGTCTCGACATTTCTGATGTTATGGTGACTGATGTTACTCTTTCTGATCACCACTGTGTATTTTTTTAAATGACCACCTCTGCTATCAGTATCAGAAAAGAACCAGATGTGATCAAAAGGCGTTGTATCAATGAAAACACCGGCGCATTGTTCACTCAGGCCTTTACACCATCACCAACTTTGCCCTCGGCCTCTGTCGATCACCTTGTGGATGGTTTCAGCTCCAATGTTACGACTCTTATTGATGCTATAGCACCACTAAAGACCAAGGTTTTATCTGGAAGGAAAAAGTCACCATGGAGAAATGCCACGGCAGTGAGATCCAAAAGATCAAAGTGTAGACAGGCTGAACGTAGGTGGCGAAAAACCAAACTACAAGTCCACTACGACATCTACAAAGACAGTCTCCGTATCTATAATCAGGAATTGAAAGGGGCAAGGCAGTCCTTTTTCTCAGAGGTTATCAACAAATATAATAATTCCTGCACATTATTTGCCGTTGTCGATAGACTGACAAACCCCTCGTCATCACTCCCTCCTGAGCTCCTGTCCAGCAAGTCGTGTAACGACTTTGCAGATTTCTTCACTGATAAAATTCTGGAGATAAGACAAACAATGTGTAGCTCCACCCCAGGGAACATGGCTTTGTCACTTATGCCTCCAGATTCACTAATGAATCTACAACATTTTGAAATTTTAGATTGTGCATCCCTGACTGAAACTGTTCAACAGCTAAAGTCCACTACCTGCTGTCTTGATCTGCTGCCCACAAGTTTCTTTAAAAATATTTTTAACAGTGTTGCACCAGAATGCTGAAAATAGTAATCTCTTCCCTTCGATTGGGGCATTTTCCCTAAGCCTTAAAAACTGCAGTGATCAAGCCCCTATTGAAGAAGCCTAATCTGGATGCCTCAGCTATGAGCAGCTACAGGCCCATATCTAATTTAGCATTTCTGGCAAAGATCATTGAAAGGGTAGTTTATAAACAAATTTACAGCTTTATGATCCAAAACAATATTTTTAATGTTTTCGAGTCGGGATTTCGGCCACATCACAGCACTGAGACTGCACTTACCAAGGTCCTAAATGACATACATCTAAACAGTGATTCATCAAAAGCTTCAGTTTTGGTACTTCTAGATCTCAGTGCTGCTTTTGATACGGTGGACCATAACATACTGCTTGACAGACTGGAGAAGTGGGTAGGACTCTCTGGTTCTGTGCTGGACTAGTTCAAATCCTATTTGAAAGATCGGGATTATTTTGTTTCCCTTGGTAATTATGAATCAGAACATACAAAACTCACATGCGGGGTTCCTCAGGGCTCCATTCTTGAACCCATCTTGTTCAATATTTATATGCTCCCCCTAGCTCAGATCATAGAGCATATTAACATATCCCTCCATACTTATGTCGATGACACATAACTTTATATCACAGTGTCACCACATGACCATAGTCCCCTACACTCACTGAGTCAGTGTATCAAACAAATCAATGAGTGGATGAACCAGAATTTCCTCCAGCTCAATGCAAATAAGACAGAAATTATTGTCTTTGGTCCCAAAAATACAAGGCTGGAAATAAGTGCTCAACTTGACTCAATCGCACTGAAAACCACAGACAAAGCCAGAAACCTTGGTGTAGTTATGGACTCGGATTTGAATTTTAACAGCCATATAAAGACCATTACCAAATCTGCCTACTACCATCTAAAAAACATTGCAAGAATCAAGGGATTTCTGTCCAAAGAAGACACTGAAAAACTTGTTCATGCATATATCTTCAGTAGGTTAGATTATTGTAATGGCATCTTTACAGGTCTCAGTAAAAAATCAATTAAACAACTGCAGCTTATCCAGAATGCCGCTGCCAGAGTCTTGACCAACACCAAGAAAATGGACCACATTACACCTGTCCTTAAATCTTTGCACTGGCTCCCTGTGTATAAAAGGATAGATTTTAAAATTCTGTTACTGGCCTACAAGGCACTGAATGGTCTGGGTCCAAAATACATCTCTGACCTTCTTGTTGTATATGAGGCACCTACACTCCTCAGGTCTTCAGAGACAGGTTTACTCTGTGTTCCCAGGGTCAGAACTAAAAAGGCTGAAGCAGCGTTCAGTTTTTATGCTCCACACCTGTGGAACAAGCTCCCTGAACACCTGAGGTGTGCACAGACTGTAACCTAATTTAAATCAGGCCTAAAAACACTGTTGTTTACTGTAGTTTTTCCATAACCCAACATGCAGGTAATCTTAACCTTCTAATCTTAACCCTTTCATGTGCTTTTAAAATCGTTTTAATGTTTTAGCGATTTTGTTTTACTATTCATGCAGTTGTCTTACTGCTTGTTATGTAATTTTTGATTATTGGCTATTTTGTTGTCCTGTGTTGTATTGTGGTTCGACAATGTTTTTAAATTATGTTATTCTTTTGTTTCTTTTGTAAAGCACTATGAATTGCAGCTTGTACGAATGGTGCTATATAAATAAATTTGCCTTGCCTTGCCTAATTAAATTCTCCAACTGTGACACCCCAGCTTGAGTTGTCCAAGTGTATTAAGCAATTAATTTACAAATGCAGTAACATACCCATGTGTATATTGAAATGTACACGTTAGAATGGTTAAAATGACCACAGTAAAAGCTTAGGTAGAATTTAAACATTAGTATCATATGTGCTTGGATGTACATGCATTACATTTTGCTTTAATTTGAACTACTAATAATAAATTACAATTAAAACACAAAGTACAGGTGCTATAACACCAGGATATGTGCTCAACAAAGAAAACCAAGCCTAAAGCCAAAGTACTATCTAAACTGTAGGAAGGAACTGCAGATGCTGGTTTACACCGAAGATAGACACAAAAAGCTGGAGTAACTCAGTGGGTCAGGAAGCATCTCTGAATAGAAGGAATGGGTGACATTTCGGGTCAAGACCCTTCTTCAGACTGACTAAACTGATTATACAAACTTATGCTAAGGACAATAACTAACTCTATATGCAATAATAAGCTATCTACATGTTAACAAGCACATATAAGAAACTAAGCATACAAAATGATTCGCAGATTCCCACAGTCTGGAACTTCGTTACGAAAGGTTAGATTTCACACCAGCAGCCCAGAATACAATCTCAAGTTTGCAACAATGTTTTGTTACCACTATTGCGTTGGAGGCATCCAAATTGTTTGAGATGCCTGTCATTAAATGGGACATTAAATCAATACCTTCCATCAGATTTTTCAGCAAGTAAGATAAAGATCACGTAGAACTTTTCAAAGATAAACCCAGTGTCCTGATTAACATTCCTGCAACATTCCTGCCTCTAACAGCACATCATTAGAAAATACAAATAGCTGTTTGGGTCCCACTGGCTATTAGTTCTTTCATGATGTTGCTTATCCAAAAATACCTTGTACATTACCTATTTTTAGTATGAACCGCTTCACTTCAAGGAGGTGTATCGTTCTCAGAATTAACACTAAATTATTTAACATTATTTAACAATACTGCTCTAAAAATATAGACGTGCAAGTGCATGGATATTTCTATGATTACTATAGTTAATTGAACTTCAGCTGCTAATATTGGCTTCTGAATCGGAAGGATGTGGAGTTATGGTGCTACTCATGAAACATTAAATCAAATAAATTGGCTGATATTCCAGTTCATGCTCCCTTAAGGGCCTGTCCCACGGGCGTCATTTGTGCATAATTTATGCGACAACTTTTAAGTGTCATGACGCATGATGCGCACATCGTGTCGCGCACGCGATGCACGAATGGTGTCCATTATGCGCGCATGGGGCATGGTGACATAGACAATGATGTGTGGTCGCGCGCAGCGCCCCAGGATTTTGGGATGTTCAAAATCTTCGCGCACCATTTGCGTGACGCGCAAATGACACCCAAGTGGGACAGGCCCTTAACTCTCTCAACTGCACATTTTCAAAGAAGAACAGGGACTGTGTACTGTGTGTCTTTCAACATTTCACTATCCTACAATACCTCACAATAGATTAAATGATCATTATCACATTCCTGTTTATGGGAAGGTAGCTGTCACAAATGAGTTCCAAGGTCTCCAATCTTATAAACGTGACGACAATTCAAAAACCCTTTGTTGGATGGAAAAGGCCCTGGGATTTGAAAAATGCTAAAAAAAAAAGCACTAATTGCTAATTCAGCGACCCAAGCCATTGCAGATATACAAGTGGGAATTAGCTGGGCTTCAAATATTTCTATTATAGTCTGTAAAAAATGACTATATTTAGCTAACTAATGTGTTGTGCTTGCATCATGTCTCATTACTGGCTAAACAATTCATTCATTAATAGTAAGACTGAACGCGAACTTACCTGTTCAAAGTTTGATCTTTATTTTATGATGAATTACAATGAGGGATTACGTGAAGAAGCCCCGCCAGGCGCATGCTCGGCATACTTCAAAGCAGCGGCATGAAAAACACAGAACCACAAGTAACATAGAAACATAGAAATTAGGTGCAGGAGTAGGCCATGCGGCCCTTCGAGCCTGCACTGCCATTCAATATGATCATGGCTGATCATCCAACTCAGTATCCCGTACCTGCCTTCGCTCCATACCCTCTGATCCCACAAGGGCCACATCTAACTCCCTCTTAAATATAGCCAATGGACTGGCCTCTGTGGCAGAGAGTTCCAGAGACCCACCACTCTCTGTGTGAAAAAATTCCTTCTCATCTCGGTCCTAAAGGATTTCCCCCTTATCCTTAAGCTGTGACCCCTTGTCCTGGACCTCCCCAACATCGGGAACAATCTTCCTGCATCTAGCCTGTCCAACCCCTTAAGAATTTTGTAAGTTTCTATAAGATCCCCTCTCAATCTCCTAAATTCTAGAGAGTATAAACCAAGTCTATGCAGCCTTTGTTCATAAGACAGTCCTGACATCCCAGGAATCAGTCTGGTGAACCTTCTCTGCACTCCCTCTATGGCAATATTGTCCTTCCTCAGATTTGGAGACCATAATGTCCTTCCTCAGATTTGTAAGATAGTAAGACTCACACAAGACTAGGACTACCAGATGATCGTTTAGATTATGAGGGACTGGAGCGAAGAGCACGTAATCCCTCATCATAACTCCTCATAAAATAAAGATCAAACTTCGAACAGGTAAGTTCTCGTTTAATCTTACTATTTTACTTCAGAGTCTCATGAGTGACTACGTGAAGATTTTGAAGCTCTGTGATTTTCATGCCGTAGATTCATTCCATAAGACACACTGCTTCAGTTGACACAGTAGTGACTAAATAATATATATTGAACATTGCTTGAATTATGCAATAAGTATTTTAATAATAATAATTAAAAAAAGAAAAGAAAAGTAATAACCCCTCTATCCCAGGGGGAGATTAAAACCATTACATAAAACAAAGCAAACAATCAAACAGAACCCAACACTGCATGTCCAAACCCTGGCACCGTGATAATAGGTTTATTGTAAAACTTGGAAAAAGTTTCTTCTTTACACCATCCTGCGGCCTCTAAAATTTGGTCGAGCGGCACGTCCGGTGCCATCGCCGCTGATGTGGATGCCGCCCAGGTGGAGTGAGATTTAAACACATCAGTGTCTACTCCAGCTAAATCCAAAACCTGTTTTAACCATCTAGATATAGTTTGTACTGACACTTTTTAATGTTTTTTATGGGTAATAAGCATTGCTGTCTCACAACCCCAGAGACAGTTACTTCAATATATCGAGTCAGATGCTTAACCACACACAATGTTTGGTCGACAGGGTATGCTTTAAAGAACTGGTGTGGAGCATAAAAACTTTGGTTCCAGACTTCCCCGGTCTGCTTTGTTTGATTAGATCATAAACATAAAAAGTAATGTTATCTGCAGACAAGTGCATACAATCTAAACGTAACATTTGCAATGTTTGTACTCTTTGTGCTGACACTAATGCCATGAGCATCACCACTGTAAATGTTAACTTCTGAAAAGACAGTGACATAATTGGAGCCCATTGCTGAAGCAATGTAAGAACTATACTGACATCCCAAATTTCTGTATATCTGGGTTTGGGAGGATTTTTATTGCAAACATCAGGTTGTGCAACGTTCTCAATCCACCACTGTAATTCAGCTAAAGCTTCCGTTGGCAACTGCATGAACCTATCAAAATGACCTGCATGTTCTTTTAGTGCTTGTGCTCTTGCCCTTTGAAGATTTTGATAATGCAGAGGACCAAACTCAACAGCAGGGAATGCTGCTGCTATCTTACCAATAACCCTAGCTACTTCTCGGATGGAGGGATAAGGTTTGTCAGCAAGGTAACTACACGCATTTGTAATATCCACAACTTTATCTGTTGGCAAAGTTACTGACATAGCAACTGAATTAATGACAAATCCCAAATAATCAATTGTTTGGGATGGCTGTAGCTTTGATTTTGTTGGATGGATCAGAAACCCTAGCCTTTCAAACAGGCTTATAGTTGCTGAAATTGATTCTTCAGCTGATTCCTGAGTGGCATTAACAATTAAAATATCATCAAGATAAGCCATGACAATGTGATTTTGAGCCCTTAATAATGCAAGAGCTGGTTTCAATAATTTTGTGAACAGCCTGGGAGTTGAACTTTACCCATTAGGTAATGCTTTATATTGCCACAGCTGACCCATCCAATTAAACTGCAAGTACCTGTGATAATGGTGATGAATTGTCACTGAATAATATGCATCTTTGAAGTCTAAAGTAGCCATGTAAGAGTCTATGGACAACAACTGCTTTGCAGTGTTAAAGGTGTCCATTTTTAAATGTCTATACTGGACATATAAATTCAATTTTCTGAGATCCAGAATGACTCTACAACCCCCATCTTTCTTTGGCCTGGGGAAAATATGTGACACAAATTGTTGCGGATCATTCACCGTACTTTCAATTACTCCTTTTTCAAATATATTTTTTACTTCTTCTTTTATCTGAGAATTTTCAGGTGCAGAAAACACCAAAACCCGATTAGGTTTATTCTATACAGGTGGGTCAACTCCTTCCATAAATTCTATTATAGAACCTGACACAGTATCTAATATAAACCGATCAGATGTTATACAGCACCATTCATCATAAAACAATTGTAATCTACCACGAACTGGAGGTTCCCCAAAAGTTTTCTCTGTGATGGAATAAAGTTTTTGTACCTCAGCAAATGACCGTGACGGTCTCCTCCTTCCAACATATGGGTGGACATTGGGCTGTGATGGGTAATAATACCTTCTCACCATACCCCTGCCTCTGCTTGTTCCCGCTCCTGAATCAAACCCCCTTCTCATCCAGCCAGTTTGTTTCCTTTGGCCAAATATAAAAGGTTTCATGAGGCTGATAGTTTTTGCCTCGTCATCGATTTCTTTAATTTGTTTAGGCAGGTTTTCTCCGAATAAATAATCTGGAGCTTGAACATTGCTTGATTTACACAGACCTGCAAATCCTGTAGTGGTGCAGTATGGGCCGAATGGCGATTTTCCTCATACAATTAATCTCAAAATAAGAGTTACAAAACAATGCTTTTGTATCCAACATGTCTTTTTGGATTTTGGACATTGCATGCCCTTCCACCTGCCTTCCAAAAGCAGTGATGCCAGCTGCAATGAGCTTGAGGACCCTCTGGAACCGTATTTCCTGTCCTTGCATTGTTGAAGTCATGGGTGTCCAAATTGCCGGATTCACCGTCGGCACCCTCAGTGACGCACAATTTACAGGTGTTTTATAGAGGTCTGCTGTCTCAACCATGACAGTCTCCTGAAGCTGGTGAGAAACCAAATAATTAATGTTGGCCGCCAGGTTTTCTTCCATGGCCTCACCATTAAGAATATTTGGCCCTTGATATTTATAACTCACTGAAATTGATTTTACTTCGGAGTCACATGAGTGACTACGTGAAGAAGCCCCGCCAGGCGCACCCTCGGCATTACATCGACGCATGTCGGTAGGAACAGGCTGCAGATCGCAGCTCCACCAGCGGTGAGTAACAGGCCCGCTGGTAAGTGGTTTTAAAAAACTACTTCCTGGGTATTTAAGCTCCATGACGCTGGCTGGCTAGCCAGGAGGAGTTTGGGGAAAAAAAAATGGAGAGTAGTGGAAAAAAGTCGGCGTGGGTTAAGCGCGCGTCCCGGGTGGAAGCAGCTCAATTAAGTTCGGGACTGCAGATATGTACGGAGCCGGTTCCGATACAGGTAGCCATAGACCCAGCTGTAAATCAGCCCTTAGCCGCTCCACAGCCACAGGCCACTGAGGGCACTCCAGTGGATAGGAAAAGCAAAAGGAAGTCTGTTAGGCCCGTAATATCAGACGAGTCTGATGAAGACGATCCTCCAGACAGACGAGCCATGTGGCTCAGGATGGACCAAATGGAGAAAATGCTCCAAACCATTATCAACCAAGGGTCCAAAGACCCAGAGTATTCCCAGGCAGCCCCTGAGGGGGTTCCATATCAAGAATATGGTGCCTTTACAACGTGGGAATGTGAACCTCCAGAGCCTTGTTTAGGTCTGGAAGAAGTCTCCTTTGAGCAAGTCTCAGGATTACCAGGGCGGCAGGAGACTGACCCTGAAGGTGGTGTTTCTGGTCATGAATACCCACCACAGCACAAGAGTAAAACTCCAGGTGTACCGGATGTAGCACAATCCTTTGCTATACCAGAGGGAATTTCATTTCAGTAAAGATATTCAGAGTCAGGAATTAGTAGTGATGCCCCAATACCTGATCTGAGATTTGAGTTTCCTCTTTGCCAAACACATTGGTCCTCACCTATTGTTTAAAATCTACCTTCTTGTGTGAGCAATATATTCATTGATTAAAAAAAATAATTGGCAATGCTTTCATTAATTAGATTGAAAATGTCAGAAGAAAGTTGCAAGAAAAAGATGACCCCAACTGTGATCCAAAGCCAGTAAGTGCTACTGAATGTTGTTATTTGTGCAAAGATCTTTGACGGGGCTTATCTCATGTTCCCCTCTCGCATGGTGTATATGTGTAGAAACAAGAAAGAAGAAACATTTTATAAAGTGATTTGCCATGCAGTAGGATCATTAAGCTCATCATTAAGCCCCTTGAATTGACTCCCGTCAGGTATTCCGAGCAGTACTTCATTTAGGATGCATATGATCACAGATTTCAATTAATCAGCAAATAGGTCACATTTCAAAAGTCCATCGATTCCATTGCACACTATATAAACATTGCTACATATCTGCATCAGTTGTCTAAAGGCATAGCACTCACTGTAGCCTCAATGTACAAGGACGACAAAATTAGATGCTATTAGTAAAAAAATTATGCAATTTAATCCATAAATTATTTAGTTGAGAAATTAAAGCATAATAGCATAAATTATTAAGAATTAAATTATGATGTTTCAGAAACACCACACTGATTTGGTGTATGTAAATGGCCATGCCATTGTTAAATTTGGAGAGTTACAGAGTACAAACTTAACTAATTATCCTTTTCATGGTATCCTATTCCATTAGAAATTTGAAACGGAATAGTTCAAAGTGAAATATAAGTGTATGTACGACAAGAGGCACAAGAATAAGAGCAGTGCTTAAAACCTGGTGTAAATAGACTGTTACTCGACTAACCTAAGGGTCTACGGAACGGTAAAAAAGAAGCTGGAATTCTTAGTTGGATACCATCTTATACCCGGCAGTCTAGCAAGAAAATACTACAGAGCATTCTTCACTAACAGAAGCAAGATGTGCACAGAGAAAGTAAAAATTTCATTACATGAAAGTGAGTCATTTATTAAATATGCTGCGAGATATCGAGTCGTCTTGATATCTGTTTCAATTAACAGTTTTTCAATAAGTGACATTATCTACATGTATCGTTAATATGGTAAAACTTACAAGCAATTTTAATTTTTATGTCACAATTAATAATGTGGGCGTTAAACCGCATGTCTACTCAGATCGCAGAAAAAATGTTCTCATTAGTGTGATTTGTTGCATGCGTTTCTACTGAATATATTTATCCATCATTTAAGTGCGACTTTTGAGATTTGTTTTCGCAATACGCATTGGGCAGGAAGGAATTACATTTGGCCCTCATTTTTACCTTGCAACATACCTATTATGTGATTATAAATATACTGTGGATTAAGGAGCAAGAAGCAACCAAGAATGGAAGAGACCAAATAAAAAGAGAAAAGAGGGTAAAAAGAGGTGAGATGGCAAGAACGAGGAAAAGAAAGTGAAGAAAGAGGGGGAAAGTTGTTTGTATGCCATGTTGCTGTATATCTTAGTGCTTTAGAGGCATTAACACTTTTCTGGGGATAATATTTTACAAATGTAAGAAATATGTCAACCAATTTGGAAGTTTTCACAGTTGGTGGTATTTAGCCGAGCAGATGTGATCTCTGCAGACTGTTCTTAAAGCGGGAAATGATAATAGAAGTAACAAATGATAATAGACGTGGTGCTATGGAAGGAATAGATGCTGCAACGAAGGGAGGAAGGAATGGTAGATTCAGAGATTTAACGGTGCAGAGAAATGCAAGAAACACAGCGAAGTCCAGTGTTTGAGGGAGACATGGTCTGTGTACATGCATGGAGGCCGCAGAGTTCTCTCGGGGTACAACCAGCCAGAGCAAAATGTTGGTAGTGTCAATGCCAGGTAATGGAGTTTTATGATGGATGATGGAAATTAAGACAAATTAAGATTCTTCCAATCAATTAGGAATCTAATTTCTTGATGGGCAATAAGACACCCAAAAATATCCCCTAAAACTGTCCAGTCTCCATTAAGTCCATTTTCATACACAATTTATTTGAGATGTATTAATTTCTGACTGGATCTTTCACATCCAGCAGATTTTAATATTTAATTCCTTAGCTTTCTAATGTCAACTCAAAGATGGCACCTTAGTGTAATGGCCCCTCAGAACAGTACTGTAGGATCAAACAAGTGTTTACACTAACATTTTATAGAAAATCTTAAAACACACATGTAAACAAAGATGATAGGAAGAATACTAACTAAGAAATTAAATATAGAGAACCACGAGAATAAATATGGACATTTGCACATGACTAAACAAATATCACGAGCTGCCATTAATTTAATCATTTTAACCTGCATAATAAATAAAGAATGCAATTTAAAAAATAGCAAAACTGCACTTCCAAAATTTCAGAATTTGAATTTTGCATTATTCTCAGCAAAGGATAGGGTTCAACATTATAACGTTTTTCAATGAATAAAAACAAATAGACAGAAAAGTGAATAACCAGAAGAGGCAGACTTAAACTAATTGGAAGAATAAAGAATCGGTGACAGGCACAAAATGCTGGAGTAACTCAGTGGGACATTCAGCATCTCTGGAGAGAAGGAGTGGGTGATGTTTCAGGTCCAGACCCTTCTTCAAACTGAGAGTCAGGGGTGAGGGATACTAGCGATATGGAAAGGTAAGGTGTGAAAACAACAGATCAAAGCAGACTGTTGTTTAAGAAGGAACTGCACATGCTGGAAAATCAAAGGTAGACAAAAATGCTGGAGAAACTCAGCGGGTGAGGCAGCATCTATCGAGAGAAGGAAATAGGCAACGTTTCGGGCCGAAACCCTTCTTCAGACTGAGGACCAAGGAAATGTAGAATGGTTCATTGTTAGCTGAGGGGAAGGTGACAATGATGCATACAATCAGTAAGTTTGATCAGGAAGACAGTGAAACTAGTCGGAGGACTAGGGTGGGTGAGGGACACAGTGAGAGGGAAAGCAAGGGGTATTTGAAGTTAGAGAAATCAATATTTATACTATTGGGTTGTAAGCTACACAATAAATCGTGTGAAAACTCTTTGAATGGAATTATTTTGAAGACTTTTTTCCAAGACACAATATGGCATGTTGGGCGGAATAGCCTGACACGTTAGATTCTATAGTTTTGTGGGCCACAGCAAAAAAAAACAATAAGAATAGCCTGTCGAGATGTATATTTTCTTGAACGGTCTTAACATTGAACACTATTTTGAGTTAATCTTCCCAAATAGTGACCTTTGGGAAGCCCAGGAGCCATTGGTGAGGGAGGAGCGACATCCGAGCTGTAAGCTTAAAACCCGATCGCGGGGCTTTGTTTTTACAGAGGCCCAGGAGCCGTTGGTGAGGGAGGAGCGATGTCCGAGCTGTAAGCTTAAAACCCGATCGCGGGGCTTTGTTTTTACAGAGGCCCAGGAGCCGTTGGTGAGGGCGGAACCCAAATCTGTAATGTTTCATTCGCAGTTCACAGTTCAAAACAAGTGGGCTTGAGGAGGCCGCTGATTGGTGGAAGCAGACTAGAGGGAGCAGCTGATTGGCAGTCAGATCCCTGCTGATTTCTTCCGGCACTTTGTACTGTATTGTATTGTACTTTGTATTGTATCCAGGGTGAGGGGGAGTATGAGTGCCGTTTACAGCAGTTTACTGTTCTGGATGTCAGATGTGGGAGGTCATGGAGTCGGGTAGCCCTCCAGACGTCCACATCTGCGCCAGGTGTGTCGAGATGGGGCTCCTAAGGCACCGTATTAGGAACCTGAAGCAGCAGCTCGATGACCTCTGTCTGGTCAGGGAGAGCGAGGAGGTCATAGAGAGGAGTTACAGAGAGGTGGTCACTCCAAAATCACAGGAGGCAGACACGTGGGTCACGGTTAGGAGGGGAAAGGGCAGAGGCAGGGACTAGAGAGTACCCCGGTGGCTGTCCACCTTGACAATAAGTACTCCTGTTTGAGTACTGTTGGGGGAGGACAGCCTACCTGGGGGTAGCAACAGCGACCGGGCCTCCGGTACAGAAACCGGCCCTGTTGCTCAGAAGGGTAAGGAAAATAAGAGGAGGGCAATAGTAATAGGGGACTCTATAGTTAGGGGGTCAGATAGGCGATTCTGTGGATCCAGTCCAGAGACCCGGATGGTAGTTTGCCTCCCTGGTGCGAGGGTCTGGGATGTGACTGAACGTGTCCAAGATATCCTGAAATGGGAGGGAGAGGAGCCCGAGGTTGTGGTACATATAGGTACCAATGACATAGGTAGAAAAAGAGAAGAGGTCCTGAAAGGAGAATTTAGGGAGTTAGGAAGAGAGTTAAGGAGAAGGACCGCAAAGGTAATAATCTCAGGATTACTGCCTGTGCCACACAACAGTGAGAGTAGGAATGGAGCGAGGTGGAGGATAAATGCGTGGCTGAAGGACTGGTGCAGAGGGCAGGGATTCAGGGTTCTGGATCATTGGGACCTCTTTTGGGGAAGGAGTGACCTGTATAAAAAGGACGGGCTGCACTTGAACCCGAGGGGGACCAGTATCCTGGCGGGAAAATTTGCAAAAGGCTACTGGGGAGACTTTAAACTAGATCGGTTGGGGGAGGGACTCAAATAGAGAAAGCAAGTAGACAGTGTCTGAGGCAGGAGGCAGAGAAGGGAAGCACTCAGATGCAACATGTAGGAGGGAAAGAAGAAAAAATTAAATAAGCAGAGAATAAGAGGTGGTGGGTTTCTTAAATGTGTGAGCAGAGAGATAGAGGGGTATAAAATGAGGATAGAAGCAATACGTAGCAAGGTGAAAGGTAAAAGTGGCAGGCAGACAAATCCAGGCCAAACATCAAAAAGGGCCACTTTTCAACATAGCTGTATAAGGAGTAAGAGCATTCTAAAAACAAGCCTGAAGGCTTTGTGTCTCAATGCAAGGAGCATTCGTAATAAGTTGGATGAGTTGAATGGGCAGATAGCTATTAATGATTTACTTCGGAGTCATGTGAGTGACTACGTAAAGACCCCGCCAGCACACATGCACGACATATAGCCGAACGCATTGCGAAGCGACAGTCAGGAGGAGCGTCGCTCCTCCAGCGTAAGTTTATAAACGGCCCGCAGGTAAGTACTTACCATTCCTGAGGTCGTTGTCGGCTCTGTTTGGTTTTGTCTTACAGAGCACACCAACAAGGACGCATCAAAGACGAAGTCCAAACGAGCTGCTGCCAAAATTGCTGCTGAGGACGAAAGGAGCAGCCAGCATCGGTCGACTTCTCCAGAGCTGCTGATTCAAACTGCAGCCCCCGACTTCACGCCGCAACAGCCCGCAGGTGCTCCTCGGATTGGCGGCAAAACCACTCGGAAGTCGGGCAGGTCCGCTGACTGGGCTGAGTCCGGACCGGAGGACACCCTGCTCACGGGAAGCGACGGCAGTCGACTATCCCGCATGGAGCGAATGGTGGAGCAGTTGCTCCAACGTGACCTGCTGCAGCAGGGGTATGGTCACAGTGGGTCTCCTCGCAGACCCACGGCAGCATCCTTTTCAGGATTGCCAAATGTCTCACCCTCCTTACAGGGGAGCATTAGGAGTCAGAACTGGGCTGACTCTGAAGAGGGGAGCATGGCTGAAGATACATCTATGCTAGGGGTACCAGAAGAGGAGCTATTGGGAATGGTCACGAAATTTGTGATGCCTAGCCAAAAAGGGCTGCCGTTACATCCTAAATTGGCAGCCAGTATCAATTATATGGCAACTAACCAACTGCAAGAGCAAGCCATTAATGACACGGCAGCCAAGTACTTAGCTCCGGAGAATTGTATCTCCCTCAACGTGTCTGCTGTTAACAACCCCATTTGGGGTAACATGAGCCCTGGCATCAGGAGCCAGGAAGTCAAACTCCAGATGATCCTCAAACTCCTGGCTGCTGGAATTACGGCCGTTGCCAGGTCAGTGGACGGAGTTGAAATGTCGGAGGAGCTGCAGGACGCTCTAGCTCTCCTATGTAACACTCAATATGAGATAAACAGTTACAGGAAGAGTGTCATCCGGCCTGCACTCAACCGCAAGTTCGCGGGGTTGTGCAGACCCAGCAGTGCACAGTCGCCAACATTGCTATTCGGGGACAACCTGCCTAAACAGGTCAAAGACCTCGATGAAGAGGCAAAGGCAATAGGCATGATTAAGGTGCCGGCTGCCACCAAGTCCTCATACCCGCGGCGGCAGCACCCCTATGCATCCACCAGCAGACCACGCTACCACAGCGACACCTGCTGGTGAAAGCTCGAAGGCCGTCCAACCTGCTCAACGGTGCTCAACGGTCTTTTTTAGACCATGGCCCAGCACGGCCTTCTTCGAAGATGCACCACCCCCACACCACAGCGCCTCCACATCCCAAGAAACAAGATCAACTGGTATGCTAGTTCTCTTACCTTACTATGTTAGTCAACTCTGGTATCTGTGATTTCACACCACTGCTTTGGAGAATGTCGTGCATGCGTGCTTGCGGGGTCTTCACGTAATCACTCATCGTAAATCCTCATTAAATAAAGATCAAACTTCAAACTGGTAAGTTCCCATTTAATCTTACTATTATGATATAGTTGGGATCACGGAGACATGGCTCCAGGGTGACCAAGGCTGGTATCTGAACATCCAGGGATATTCAATATTCAGGAGGGATAGACAGAAAGGAAAAGGAGGTGGAGTAGTGTTGCTGGTTAGAGAGGAGATTAACACAATAGAAAGGAAGGACATTAGCTTGGAGGATGTGGAATCGATATGGGTAGAGCTGCGAAACACTAAGGGGCAGAAAACGCTAGTGGGTGTTGTGTACAGGCCACCTAACAGTAGTAGTGGAGTTGGGGATGGCTACAAACAGGAAATTAGAAATGCGTGCAACAAAGGTAAAACAGTTATAATGGGTGACTTCAATCAACATATAGATTGGGTGAATCAAATTGTCAGGGGTGCTGAGGAAGAGGATTTCTTGGAATGTATGCGGGATAGTTTTCAAAACCAACATGTAGAAAAACCAAAGAGAGAGCAGGCTATTCTAGACTGGGTATTGAGTAATGAGGAAGGGTTAGTTAGCAGCCTTGATGTGCATGGCCCCTTGGGCAAGAGTGACCATAATATGGTTGAGTTCTTCATTAGGATGGAGAGTGACATTGTTAATTCAGAAATACGGGTCCTGAACTTAAAGAAAGGTAACTTTGAGGGTATGAGACATGAATTGGCCAAGATAGACTGGCAATTGATTCTTGAAGGGTTGACGGTGGATATGCAATGGAAGGCATTTAAAGGCTGCATGGATGAACTACAACAATTGTTCATCCCAGTATGGCAAAAGAATAAATCAGGGAAGGTAGTGCATTCGTGGAAAACAAGGGAAATCAGGGACAGTATCAAAACAAAAGATGAAGCGTACAAATTAGCCAGAGAAAGCAGCCGACCAGAGGACTGGGAGAAATTCAGAGTCCAACAGAGGAAGACAAAGGGCTCAATTAGGAAAGGGAAAATGGATTATGAAAGAAAACTGGCAGGGAACATAAAAACTGACTGCAAAAGTTTTTATCGATATGTGAAGAGAAAAAGATTAGTTAAAACAAATGTAGGTCCCTTGCAGTCAGAAGCAGGTGAATTGATCATGGGGAACAAGGACATGGCAGACCAATTGAATAACTACTTTGGTTCTGTCTTCACTAAGGAAGACATAAATAATCTGCCGGAAATAGCAGGGCATGGAGGAACTGAGTCAAAGGAGATGGAGGAACTGAGTGAAATGTTCAAAGGAGATGGAGGAATTGAGTGAAATCCAGGTTAGCTGGGAAGTGGCGTTGGGTAAATTGAATGGATTAAAGGGCGATAAATCCCCTGGGCCAGATAGGCTGCATCCCAGGGTACTTAAGGAAGTAGCCCCAGAAATAGTGGATGCCTTAGTGATAATTTTTCAAAACTCTTTAGATTCTGGAGTAGTTCCTGAGGATTGGAGGGTAGCTAATGTAACCCCACTTTTTAAAAAGGGAGGGAGAGAGAAAATGGGAGAGAGAAAATGGGGAATCGGTAGTGGGGAAACTGCTAGAGCCAGTTATTAAAGATGGGATAGCAGCACATTTGGAAAGTGATGAACTCATTGGACAAAGTCAGCATGGATTTACGAAAGGTAAATCATGTCTGACGCACCTTATTAAATTTTGTGAGGATGTAACTAGTAGAGTGGATAAGGGAGAAGCAGTGGATGTGTTATATCTGGACTTTCAGAAGGCTTTCGACAAGGTCCCACACAAGAGATTAGTATATAAACTTAAAGCATATGGCATTGGGGGTTCAGTATTGATGTGGATAGAGAACTGGCTGGCAGACAGGAAGCAAAGAGTAGGAGTGAACGGGTCCTTTTCAGGATGGCAGGCAGTGACTAGTGGGGTGCCGCAAGGCTCAGTGCTGGGACCCCAGGTATTTACAATATATATTAATGATTTGGACGAGGGAATTCAATGCAACATCTCCAAGTTTGCAGATGACACAAAGCTGGGGGGCAGTGTTAGCTGTGAGGAGGATGCTAGGAGGCTGCAAGGTGACTTGGATAGGTTGGGTAAGTGGGCAAATGCATGGCAGATGCAGTATAATGTGGGTAAATGTGAGGTTATCCACTTTGGTGGCAAAAACAGGAAAGTAGACTATTATTTTAATGGTGGCCGATTAGGAAAAGGGGAGATGCAGCGAGACATGGGTGTCATGGTACACCAGTCATTGAAAGTAGGCATGCAAGTGCAGCAGGCAGGGAAGAAAGCGAATGGTATGTTAGCATTCATAGCAAAAGGATTTAAGTATAGGAGCATGGAGGTTCTACTGGAGTTTTACAGGGTCTTGTACAAGACCACACCTGGAGTATTGCGATCAATTTTGGTCTCCTAATCTGAGGAAATACATTCTTGCCATAGAGGGAGTACAGAGAAGGTTCACCAGACTGATTCCTGGGATGTCAGGACTTTCATATGAAGAAAGACTGGATAGACTTGGCTTGTACTCGCTAGAATTTAGAAGATTGAGGGGTGATCTTGTAGAAACTTACAAAATTCTTAAGGGGTTGGACAGGCTAGATGCAGGAAGATTGTTCCTGAAGTTGGGGAAGTCCAAGACAAGAGGTCACAGTTTAAGGATAAGGGGGAAATCTTTTAGGACCGAGAGAGCTTTCACACAGAGAGTGGTGAATCTCTGGAATTCTCTGCCACAGAAGGTAGTTGAGGCCAGTTCATTGGCTATATTTAAGAGGGAGTTAGATGTGGCCCTTGTGGCTAAAGGGATCAGGGGGTATGGAGAGAAGGCAGGTAAGGGATACCGAGTTGGATGATCAGCCATGATCATATTGAATGGCGGTGCAGGCTCGAAGGGCCGAATGGCCTACTCCTGCACTTATTTTCTATGTTTCAATGTTTCTACTGAAGTGAGAGATATACTGTATTGTTCAAGGTTCACCTTCATGAGGAGGGATGAATATAAAATCTTCACTACTCTTTGAGGAAAGAGCGAAGAAATGTTTGAAAAAAGTTATAGAAGTAAGAAAGCAAAGAATATCAAAAGGATGCAAGTTACAGGTTGAAACTTTCTAGTCAGGCACACTTGAGACTTGATCAGTGCCTGAAAATGTGGCAGTACCGCAGACAATTTAGTACCCCAATATTTAGAGTATTGTAGGTATGTTACAAAACTTACCTGTAGCGGCCCAAATGTTTAGATCCAGTAATTGAATTTTGTAATTGGCTCCAATTGGGTAACTAACTAATTATATGCTTTAATTTCAGGTCATCCAAGTAAGATTGTTTCATATTTGTTTCAGAATACTTCAATCTATAATAACTGAAAATTTATTTCAGTTCTCTTAAATTTTAAGGAAGTTATGGGCTTTTGACTGTCCTCGATCACAACTTTTGTGTTAAGTCAATAGAAAAGCAATAGGAAGCAAGTTCCTAATTTCCGAGTATGAAAATGGCCCTAACTTTTTTAATACTGAAGATATGAAAGTGAATTGGGTGTCAAATTAAACTTAATTTTATGCTTTATCTGATGGGATAAATTGCAGACTTGATTTTTAAAATCTCAAAATCTCAAAAGTATTGCGTTCGGTTCGGGGCACCGTGTTATAGGTTCAAGTTCAAGTTCAAGTGAGTTTATTGTCATGTGTCCCTGATAGGACAATGAAATTCTTGCTTTGCTTCAGCACAACAGAACATAGTAGGCATTGACTACAAAACAGATCAATGTGCCCATATAGAAGAGATGTTGTCAAGCTGGAAAGGGTACAGAGAAGATTTCCGAGGATGTTGCTAGGTCTAGAGGGTCTGAGCTATAGGGAAAGGTTGACTAGGCTGGAATTCTATTCCTTGGAATGCAGAAGGATGAGGGGTGATCTCATAGAGACGTACTAAATCATGAGAGGAACAGAGTCTCGTGTCCAGATTTGATGAGTCAAGGACTAGAGGACATAGGTTTAAGGTGAAGGGGGAAAGATTTAATAGGAATCTGAGGGGTAGCTTTTTCACACAAAGAGTGGTGGGTGTATGAGACAAGTTGCCAGAAGAGATAGTTGAGGCAGGGACTATCCCAACATTTAAGGAACAGTTAGACAGGTACATGGATAGCACAAGATGTGGACCAAATGCATGATGGTGGGACTAGTGTAGCTGGGACATGTTGGCCGGTGTGGGCAAGTTGGGCTGTTTCCACACTGTATCACTCTATGACTCTAAAATGCCAGACCACAGAACATTGTCCCTGATCATGTCCGTCTAAGAAGGAGAAATGATCTTTTGTATTGGCAATGTCTGAGTTAAGTAAGGGATCTGAGAACTGTGCACAATGTGACATTTTCATCTGTCTGCTGAGATTGCAAAAACTGTGCTTGCAGGTTAGCTACCAATTAATACAGATCTTAGTAACTTTTAGATTTTAGTTGTCTTTGTTACAGGGCTCAGGGAAACTTTTTTTCCCTGTTGCCAGCCGGGCAACTTAGACAGCTTTTTTAGGTTGCCAAATGACAGTTTAGGTGGTCAATTTAAGACGGCTTGCATAACATGTGCGATAATGTGCTCGAACGTAGTTACCCGTCGGAATTATGCTCAACGAAGCATTCACATATTATTTCTGCTTCAAATAATGTCACAAACTAAACATATTCACTAATCAAGACATGATATATACCACGATGACATGCAGCAAAATTATAATACAGTATCTCAACTCTTTTTACACATTGCAATTAATGTAATTTCTATTATTTCTTTCCACTTCCCAACAAAACTGTGGTTGGATTATTCAGCGTATGATCAACCTGTGCCAATAAATCCTGGACCATGGTAACATATATGCTTAACCATGCATGTTGCATTGATGCAAGCATGTTTTCTGTGAAGGACCGAAAATCATCATGACATGGCCATAGCATGGGCCGTTGCCATTGCTATTGGTACAGAAACACTCTTGCGTCCCACATAATTTATCCACAACAAAATATACAGGTTGCAAGGAAATTTCTAAAGGCATTTTATGATAATAGCTGTTAAAACCGACTATACCCATCTGACAGGTGATACATTACACTAACTGACATGAGGTGGCCAAAGGACAAAACTGCAGCACGTGTTCTTTTGGCAATATGTTTAAAGGTGTCAAAACGCCACATTACTGGACATTCAGATTAGATGTATGTGCTGTGAACAGCAATGAAGATACCCAGTTTGTACGCACCAGATTAAAAAAAAATATTGATAAACACTGTGTCCATCATTCCCACTTCAGAATGAATGTTAAAATTTCAACTGAAATACCTCCTGACCAAATTTGTGATGTATATGGCCGACTGTAGAAGTAAAACCTGGATAAATCCAACGCATAGTTGTGAATGTTGTTCAATAAATAGCTACAGTACTGATACTCCATATTAGGAGCATTGATTTGCCGTTAAAATGAATCCTGTAATAACGTTTCAATGGTAGCAGTGACAATCGAACACTGAGGTTTTAATATTTCACGTGTTCACAATTAAATTAATCAATCTTTATTGATTAAAACAAATAATAACTTTGGGTCCCATTCTCACACAGGAGGCCTGGTCCCCCAATGCAATATTTCACCTCTGCACCAATTCCAATATTCCATCACTCACGCATAGCCCCCTACTGCGCAGGCGCGGCTGACAGGTTGCCATTGTGACGCCCCTGATCCTCACTCCTCCCCTCGCCCCCCCCCCCACCCACTCACTCCATCCCCCCCATCCACTCTTAGAGGTTCTCTGGCCATTCCCTCCCATTGGGTTCCCATTGTGATGTAGAACACGCAGGTATTACTGCGCAGGTACAGCTGACGGGCAAGGCAAGTGGAAAAGGGATTTATTAAAGCTTAAAATGTGAATAACTTAAAATTTAACACCAATTTAAACAATTTAAGAGGAGATTTATTCAGTCCATCCTTTCTTGTTGCGTCTCTGTTGCATTCTTCAGCTGGGAGAGGGGGACGGCTTCAGGCGGGGGCTGGTGGGGGAGGGGGGAGCGTCCTGCAGCTGGCGGATGGGGATGGCTTTAGGCAGAGGCCTGATGGTGTGGCTTTCTGGAGGGCTAGAATGAGATTTGTGGGCTGAAGGGGCTTGTTTCCAGAGGGCTAGTATGGACATTGTGGGCTAAATGGATTCTTGGGCTAGTCCTGCAACTGGGGATGGGAAGGCTTCAGGTGGGGGCCGGCGGGAGAGTTCTGTAGCCGGGGGAGGGGGACGGCTTCAGGCAGGGGCCGGTGGGGGAGGGGGGAAGAGCGCTGCCATGGCCTACCGCTGCCGTGGCCTGCCGCTGGGGGGAGTGGGGGTGTGCATGGATAGGGCGATGGGGGTGGACTCACAATTCACTCAGTCACGATGTGCACTCATGGTTCACTCACTCATGGCTTGTGGACTCACAGTTCACTCACTCTCGACGTAGACTCACAGTTCACTCACTCACAGCTTGTAGACTCACAGTTATGGACTCAACTATCACTCGTGGCTTCCGGGCTGACTGACTCACGCCCTGCCTCCGGGGTTTTATTCTCCTCGCCCCCAAAAGGGGCATTAGCTTCATGGTAACTGACAGGCGAGAAGACCAATCTGCTGATCTCATGGTTTTTTTAAACATTCATAACTTTTCCATTATTCCACCAATCGGAACAAAACTTGGTGCGCTTGGAGCACAGGAGAATGGTGAGTAGGCTGGCGAAAACACCTAGTGATACAGGTACCGTTTTTTACACAAATTGAAAAACAATGCAGACCAGAAGTGGTCAAGATGAGAGTCTTAGTAATAGTATAGATTATGAAGCTCGTGGTTCATATATTCCATCCTCCAGCATATCTCCAAAAGCACTAGTGTCTCCAACAACACCAGTAGAGATGTTGATGCCCCCCTAGCACAGCATCTCTAACAGCACCTGCCTTCACACAGCACAAGTATTTTCAATAGCATCAGTAGCTCCAAGAGCCCGAACATCTCCATCTACATCAGAGCTTGCATTTCCAGTCCTCCCAATGACATCTGTACCTCCTCCCGAGTATTTTCAACAACGTGAGTGCACCCAATGGTTTTTATTTCCCCAAAGGCTTAGTAGCTCTATTAGCATCAACACCTCTTGCAGTATCATTTTCTTCAAAGGTGCCGGTACCTCAAAATGTAGGAGAATGTACCAGGTACCTCCAACATTTCGCAGGATCTCCAAGATCAGCAGTAGTTCTAATGGCACCAAAATCCCCAAATGCATCAGCAGCTTCAAGTGGTCCTGTTCCAACAGCTGCCTCAGTACCTTGAACAACACTGGTGCTTAAATGACACCAGGATCTCCAGCAGACCTGTACATCTGCCAAAACCACAGATACCTCCAATTATGCTGATTTCTTCAAAACACCACTCTCTCCAGCAGGGACTGTTAGCTCCAAAGTGCATCAGTGCCATCAAACTGCATCAGTGCCAGCAAACTACATCAATGCCAGCAAACTGCATCTGTGCCAGCAAACTGCATCAGTGCCAGCAAACTGCATCAGTGCCAGCAAACTGCATCAGTGCCAGCAAACTGCATCAGTGCCAGCAAACTGCATCAGTGACTTCACCAGAACCTGTTGCTCACACATCCTGTTTTTTATCAGCAAAAGCTCCTCTCATATTCTTGATCGCTTTTTTCCATCAGCACAGGTCCTACAAACATCAGTAGTTCGAACAGCAATAGTGCTTCAATATTGCTACACCCTCCAACAGCTATAATATCTCTATCAACACAGTTACAGCAATGGTACTTCAGACTGTGTAACCGTGTCCAACAAATGCAGCAGCTTGGGATCTCCAACAGCACTAATAGCTCCCTTAGTGATAACTTCAAGTGTATTATAATTTCCATTAATACTGATACTGCCAATTGTAGCAGTACCTATTGTACTGTATTTCCAACAGAACCATGATGTCATCAAAGCACCAATACAGGCATCTTTAACAATAGCAATACTTCCAATAGTTTGATTAGTCTTCTAGCACTAATATCTGAAACAAAAGTTTTAAAGGAAAGGCATTTGACATTAAGAAATAGTTTTTCTGCACCACACTGCTAAGAGTGTGAGACCATTTTATTCTCTGAGCACAGTTATATTGATTGCTGAGCAAGTGCTTTGACAAAGTAACGCAAAGGGCTGACGTTGACATGCAGCCTTGTGGAATAGATTCACACAGAGGAAATCATGGATATGCTATCAAAATTGATGCCTCGAATTGAAATCTAGAAAACAATAACAGCATGAAGTAGTTAAGAGACAGAAATGTGGAGAATAACGGTGAACAACTTTTTTCACACAAGCAGGAGGTATACAGTGGTATCCCTCCCAGTTTGGCGTGGAGCTGACAACTTATTTTCCTGTTATAAATTTATGGTTTAGTCCTGGATTTAAAAGACAGAATTTGACAATTTGTAGGTGGCAACATTTAGAAATGAACACTCTTGAAGATAACAGTGGAGTCCAGTACGAGATACAATAGTGAAGTGTAAATATATATGGGAGAAGAAAACTAACTATTAAGAATATGTGAAGTACTACATATTGGGGAGTGAGATAAACACAAGATAATTTTAAAGGAGTGCAAGAAAAGATCTGGAGATTCAAGTACACAAGTTTCCAACATGGAAGACAAGATAAATAAGATGAGTTAAAACATATAAGTTAATTTCTCACCCATTCCAGAAGGGTGATTAGATTGGCATGCAATATATGGGAACTTGTGAGACCAAAGGAATGTGATTATTTAACGTAACAGACATGCCAAAACTAATGATGGGTTTTGTTATAGTAATAAAACAGAAATTCGTTGCAAAAGCAATAAGATTCATAACCAGAAAAAAAATAAGATTCAAAATAAATAGCAAAAAGCATATGTGCCAAACACAAGAAAATAGGACTCGCTTAATTAGGCATTTTGGTTGTCATGGATGAGTTAAGGGCCTGTCCCACTTCCATGACCTAATTCACGACCTTTTTTACTCATGGACATTTTTCATCAGGCTAGAAAAAACGCCCCGATCTACTTGATGCCACGAGTACCTACGACTAGCATCACGGCCTGCTACGACCACCTACGACCTCGTGACGACCATGCTGCGAGTATGAGTCAAGGGCAAACTGGGCAGAGATCGTGAATTAGGTTGTGAAAGTGGGACAGGTCCTTTAGGCTGAAGGGCATGTTTCTGTGCTCTACACACCAATGAGTAGATTTCTTTCAACACTGAATCATGGTCGAACACACTGGCAGAAAGGCAAGTGCAGGAAGTAGATAGAAAGTACATTTTAAGAGGATAGGAAGTGGATTTTATGAGGATAGGAAGTCGATTTTAAGAGGAATGGAGTATACACTTAAAACCAACAAAAAAACTATGCAGCTTTACAATGAAAGATCATGGCCATTTCTTTGATATCTACGATTTAATTAAAAATGTATAAATTGTCTTCTATTCGGCAATATACCTCAATGGAGAATATAGTTCCCAGTGAATCTCTTATGTATCTTAAGTCACAAAGAGAGATTAGTTGTCTATATAACAGACAACTATAGACAATAGTTTATAGTGTCTATCGTCACTATAATAGACAATATCGTGACAATATTGTCTATTATATTGTCACTATAATGACAAGGTAATGACAATTATATCAATATATAATATGTTTAAGAAAGAACTGCAGATGGTGGAAAAATCAAAGGTGACAAAACTGCTGGAGAAACTCAACGGGTGAGGCTGCATCTATGGAACGAAGGAATAGTTGAGGTTTCAGGTCGAGACCCTTGAGGCTCGATAGATGCTGCCTCACCCGCTGAGTTTCTCCAGCATTTTTGTCCACCTTCAATATATAATATAATAATAGAATTATTATTTGTGGCAATTTAACAGTTCTGAGTGCAATTTTAACAGTGTATTTCACAATCCACCTGATCCTTTTCTTTATTTATGTCGCCATAGATGATAATAATCATTTTGAGTAACAATATTTGCCTCAGTTTGCTCCAATTTTAATGAGAAAACATTTCAATCTCAGGTCAAAACACTTGCATGAGTATATGTTGATCCACCCCTTTCAATGAATGAATGAAAAGAGAGGAGGAAGATGTTTCGGATTGAGGAAGGTTTCTCTGTAAAACCATTCTCATCCTGTTTTCAATATGCAGGCACATTCTTTGATCAATTGAAAGACAGGCTCAGAAGATAAAGACCTCAACCTTGACACAAAATGAATGATCTACCCGCCAGCTGTGAAACCTGCCCTCCTTTATGCTTCTGAATCTTGATCTATAGCAGGCATTTCAAAATACTTAATATTGAAAAATAACACCAACATTATGTCCACAAAATCTTCAAAAATCACTGGAAGAAACCAAAGTTCACATCCTCAGCCAGACCAACATCACCAGCATCCAAGCCCGAGTCACAATCAGTTGGTGACATTGGGCAAGCCACGTCCAGCACAAGTCCAATATCAGACTTTCCAAACACACACCATTCTGAGCTCTGTCATGTTCGCAAGGTAGACAGAGAAAAATATTTAAGAATGCGCTCACATTTTTCTTGAAGAAGTGCAACATGCCCACCAACCCCATGGAACATCTGGCCTATGACCATTCAAGTTCAGGAAGGAGCATTGAGATGCTGTTGTGACATTGAACCCCAGCATCAGGAGCACAAAGAAATGATGTTTAAGGGGCAGAGGGCGTGCATCTATCTAACTGACTACACATCCACTTGCCCCTTCAACAACTCCTGCTCCACCTGAGATAGATGCTGTAGTTCCAATATTGGCCTTGCTCGCCACTTTAGAACCCATAAAACTGGAATGGAGCAAGTCATCCTTAATCCCGAGACTGATTAAGGAGAAGTGTACATGTTTATGAAATGCCTTTGGATACATCAGAATCATACCATCCCAGAACCTACCATCTAGACCAAGACAAGATGTGTAGGTGCAGGACCATTTGTTGATGGAATGCAAGGCCGGTCAGAAAATGGACAGAGCTTATTAATTCTTGCTTAGTGGACTTCCTCCCTTCCGTTTTATTGAATGGGTCACCAATGGCGTTAATAGGTCATGACAAATTCAAGGTTTTTCAAAGCTTTATGTTCTACTTTCATAGCTCGGGATGCTTGTAAGAAAATGGTGAACTTTTGGATAATTGAAAGAACATGATCACTTCAGTGGACATTCTACCATCCTGATAGTTGCATGATACATTGAAAATGGAGTCGGTGACCAATACCATCTTTCCCTAACTGAATGGATTTCATGAGAGCTTCTTTATTTAGAAGAACTTGAGTCATTTCTACACACCAATTTCTTTGCACTGTAATTCTTTTTAAACATTTTGTCAACGTTAAATTCAAGGGCTTCATGTTAGCTCCAGCCTGCAAATAAGTAATCAGCCGTGTTCTTCACCCTCCCTGCACTCCCACACAATTAAAAATATGACCACACGCAACTCAAGTTTTCTCCGGACCTCAGGATTTGGGGAATTCTTACCTTTGATGATTTTTTCTTTTGCTTACAATCTTCCAGCTTTTTAATGTTTGATGTCAATCTGTTCTATCTCATTTTCTCTTTAAATCTTTTCGACTTTGGTGATTCGCCGTACTACAAGGCCTTGATCCATCACTTGGCTTCTCAATAAAAGAAAGTGCACATCATTTTCAATCATAATAACGGAGCAATGATTAACTTAAGAATGTATAACCAGAAATAACTAAAAGTGCATGCATTTCCAACCATGAATACCTGTTTACATCACTGCTTTGCATGTTATTTGCACCACGCTTGCAGTCTTTACTATGATTGGTAGGGTGCACCAACACACAACCTACATCTGAGAAGGGTCTTGACCCGAAGCGTCACCCATTCCTCCTATCCAGAGATGCTGGCTCTCCCACTGAGTGACTCCGGCTTTCTCTGACCATCTTCGGTGTAGACCAGCATCTGCAGTTCAATCCTCCATTGCCAGAGTGAGGCTAAGCACAAAGTGGAGGAACAGCATCTCATATTGGACAGCTTACACCTCAGTGTATGAATATTGATTTCTCTAACGTCAAGTAACCCCGGAATTCCCTCTCTCTCCATCCCTCCCCCGAAGTCGCACCAGCTTCTTGCTTTTACCCAACAAACAGCTAACAATGGTCTGTTTCCTTTATCATCGTTACTTTTTTTGCATATCTTTCATTCATTGTTCTTTATCTCTCTACATCGTCATCTATATCTCTCATTTCCCTTTATCCCTGACTAGTCTGATGAAGGGTCTCGACCCGAAACCTCACCGATTCCTTCTCTCCAGTGATGCTGCCTGTCCCACTCCCACAACTATTACTCCAGCTTTTTGTATCTATCTTTGGTTTAAACCATCTGTAGTTCCTTCCTACACTCGGCATCCTCTGCTTTTGCTCAAAGTTGCTTTCTATCTGCTTCATTGTTTTCATATGTTATTTCACTCCGTGACGTATAAATCAATCTATTCTTTCATGTTCAGCTGTTACCTAACCTATTCTTCAACATTCCTCCCACAAATTGTGAGCAGCAGTCTTTTCAGAAGGATGTTACATGAGCTACAACAGTTTGCTGATTGGGCTATGTGTCTGGTGGGCTGTAGGCTGAAAAACACTGATTTAAACAATGTCGTTCATGGTAGCTAGACACAAAATGCTTGAGGAACTCAACGGGTCAGGCAGCATCTCTGGACAAAAGGAATAGGTGACGTTTCGGGACAGAACCCTTCTTCAGACTGAGCGTCGAGGGGGGAAGGAAAACAAAAGGTATGAAAAGGTTCTGAACAAATCAGATCCAGCACCGATGACCAAGGAACGGTGGAGCCCACAATGGTCCATTGTTGGCTGTGGAAGAGGTGATAACAAACGGGTATATGGATGCGGACAGAGGGACTGGCAAGACATCTAGGGTGGGGGAGGGGTGAGAGAGAGAGAATGCAGGGGTCACTTGGAAATAGAGAAATCAACATTCATTGTGGTTGATGAAGCTGGGTTGTAAGCTGCCTAAGCAAAATATGATGTGTTATTCCTCCAATCTGCGTGTGGCCTCACTCTGACAGTGAAGGAGGCCCAGGACGGAAAGGTCGGTGTTGGAATTGGAGGGGGAGTTTAAATGTTTGGCAACCGGGAAATCGCATAGGCCAAAGCGGACCGAGCCAGGGAGTTCAGCGAAACGATCGCCGAGCCTGTGCTCGGTCTCGCCGAAATATGGGAGTCCACACCGTGAACAGCGGATACAGTAGATGAAGTTAGGGGAGGTGCAAGGCAACCTCTGCCTCACCTGAAAGGAATGTCGGTGTTCCTGCATGGAGTCGAGGGGGGAGGTAAAGGGACAAGTGTTGCATCTCCTGCGGTTGCAGGGGAAAGTACCTGGGAAAGGGGGTTTGGGTGGGAAGGGATGAGTTGACCAGGGAGTTGCGGAGGGAACGGTCTCTGTAGAAAGCAGAAAGGGGCGGAGATGGGAAGATGTGATGAGCGGCGGGATCCCGTTGGAGGTGATGAAAATGTCGAAAGATTATGGGCTCAAAGGTACCATTCTTGTGTATTGTGTCAGAAATTGATGGTAAACAGTTTGCACTATAATGTCTGCATTATAAACTGTCTCTGGCACAGTGGGGCTTTGGTAGAGTTGCTGCCTTTCAGTGCCAAAGACCTGGGTTTGACCCTGACTGCAGTTGCTGTCTGATGGAGTGCACGTTCTCCCCCATCACCTCATGCGTTTTCACCAGGTGCTTTGGTTTCCAACCGCAGAGCAAAGACGTATGGGTTTGTAGGTTAATTGACTTCTATAAATCGTCCCTAGTGTGTAGGCTAGAACTAGTGGACAGTGTGATCGCTGGTCACTGTGGACTCGGTGGGCTGAAGGGCCTATTTCCATGCTGTATCTCTAAAGTCTATATTGTACCTGCATCGTAAATTTGGTTTCATTAAAAGGCAATAGAACTGAACTTTTAACCATATATAACCATATAACAATTACAGCACGGAAACAGGCCTTCTCGGCCCTTCCAGTCCGTGCCGAACATTTATTTTCCCCTAGTCCCATCTACCTGCACTCAGACCATACTCCTCCATTCCCTTCCCGTCCATATACCTATCCACTTTACTTTTCAATGTTAAAATCGATCCTGCCTCCACCACTTCTGCTGGAAGATCATTCCACACAGCCACCACTCTCTGAGTAAAGAAGTTCCCCCTCATGTTACCCCTAAACTTCTGTCCCTTAATTCTCATGTCATTCCCTCTTGTTTGAATCTTCCCTACCCTCAATGGGAAAAGCTTATCCACGTCAACTCTGTCTATCCCTTTCATCATTTTAAAGACCTCAATCAAGTCCCCCCTTAACCTTCTGCGCTCCAAAGAATAAAGACCTAACTTGTTCAACCTTTCACTGTAACTTAGTTGCTGGAACCCAGGCAACATTCTAGTAAATCTCCTCTGTACTCTCTCTATTTTGTTGACTTTTGGAAGCAGATTACATGAGTTGGGGCAATTAGTGAAAGTGGCCAAAGATTAATTTCTACCCCTACTTTACACGTACATTTCCCCCCACAAAATGTCATCACTTAGACACCACTCCCTGTAAGTTTCATGAAACCACCTATAACACTCAAGCAGCCACAAACCTCCGAAGTTTCATTTAAGCAATGTAACTTTGCAACAGCTGGGTTGCAATTTAGAATAAAATTAAAACTGTGAATTTCCATTGGGGACTCTTTACAGTGGCAGGCATTGTGCATGAAACTGTACGCCAAGAAGGCCTTGTGTGGGCAAATTTACCAATTTTATTTGGATCTGCAGAAAGCAGTTTTTAAAAGCACATAACCTGTAAGACATTATTTTGTTAAATTACTCCGGAGTGATACCAATCTAATTTTGCACTGTTGAACACATTAACTGCATGTGATGGTCGGGTGGTGAATCTGTGGAATTCCTGTGGAGGCCAAGTCAGTGGATAGATAGAGACAGATAGATTCTTGATCAGTACGGGTGTCAGAGGTTATGGGGAGAAGGCAGCAGAATAGGGTTGAGAGGGGAAGATAGATCAGCCATAATTGAATAGCAGAGTAGACCTACTCCTATCACTTATGACCTTATGAAATGTATAGAGAGCATTAACACTGGACAATGTCCTGATATGGAAGGAGCTCTGAAGGCTAAGTTCACTACAGGAACCATTGTTCAATGTAGAGGGGAAGCTACAGGTGACCTAATGTCAAGATTGCTGGGTTAACCATATAATAACCATATAACAATGACAGCACGGAAACAGGCCTTCTCGGCCCTTCCAGTCTGTGCTGACCATTTATTTTCCCCTAGTCCCATCTACCTGCACTCAGACCATACCCCTCCATTCCCTTCCCGTCCACTGATTGATAACCATTGCTCTCATGCTGTATTGGCATCGTGCGTTGGCACAAGTAAATATCCAAAGAGAGAATCACAGCATCACGGAAGTCACCTCCCAACTCTGCCTCTGCCACCTTCCTTCACCGTACCATCCTCAACGAAGTAGAGGTCTCACCTTCAAGATGCTGAGAGATGTAGTCCATTGACGCATTAGAGATGAGTCCATCGCCCTCCTCTCTGGAGAACTTCCTTGAATGATGCAGGCAAGATCTATCCCTTTAGGACTTGAGCACCTTTTGTTTCTTTCCATTCGGGCTTGTTTCTCTGGTGGAGGCTCACAAACTGAACATTCACAATCTCATGTTATCGCAGCTACTTCCACTAATATTTGGTATCACTGCTGTGTGTCCAATTACTTCAAGACTAGACTGTGTCACATGCACAGAAATATGCCATTCAAAGACACATTGCCACTCATTAAGTCAGGTCAGATCGGGGGGGAGTTCCCCCTGCCACGGGTACCATGTAATCCCGTGCTACCTGCTCCATGGTCGGATAGTCGGCGACTAAACCGTCTCCCCCACCTGGTTTGCCAGGTGAGGAGGGGGCTGTGATTCCCCAGCAGGACCAAAATCAAGACCTGTCAAAGAGCGGATGGGCTTCTAGTGAGCCAACGGCCATCCACACTTCAGTAGAAGTTGCGACCACTGTCATACGTAGCAGTGTAAGGAATGATGATAAAGCACACACACACACCAAAATCCTGTACTTCCAGCGGCAGAAGTCCGCAGGAACTGGAGGACAGAGATGTGCGGTGCGTCCGTCACCGTTCCCGTTTGAAACCAGCACCACAGCGTTGCTAATGTTTTCAACGATGATGAATGAGTGGCATTCATCAAATATATTTTGTGATCCACTTTACATCCCAAGAACACTTACAGTTTCAAGAATACTGATGAAAGTGTAAAAAATGCAGCCGGTCAGGGGGCTTTCAGCAGTGAATGCGAGTGTACGAGTGAGGTAAAGGGAGCATGGAACAACGGGTTGGGACAGTGCACAGAGCAGAATATGAAGAGTCAATGGGGGTGTAAAGTGGGGTGAATGTGACTGTGAGGAGATCTGTAAGTAAAGTCACCAATTTGAACGGGAAACTAATGGTGAGGGCGGTCACGGTGGCGCAGCGGTACAGTTGCTGCCTTACAGCGCTTGCAGCAACGGACACCCGCGTTCCATCCCGACTGTCTGTAGGGAGTTTGTACCCCCTTGACCATGTGGGTTTTCACTGAGATCTTCGGTTTCTTCCCACACTCCAAAGACATACAGGTATAATTGCAAATTGTCCCTACTGTGTGTAGGATAATGTTAATGCGTGGGGATCGCTGGCTGGCACGGTCTTGGTGGGCCGAAGGGCCCGTTTCCGTGCTGTATCCCTAAAACTAAAAACAAAAGGGGCTGTCCCACTTGGGCAACCTAATTGGCGAGTTTAGAAGAGTTTAGGAGAGTTTGAAAAAATGTCATGTTGAAGACCTCCTTCAACTATGTTGAAGACCTCCTTCGACTATGTTGAAGACAAGCTTCGACTAGCTACGACTAACTTCGAGAAAATTGGACACCGAATAGTGGAGAGTGAAGACAACCTCCTTCGATCTCCTTCAACCTCCCTTCGACTATGATGAAGACTATCTACGACTACCTTCGACTACCCTTGATTACCTACGACTAACATGCCGGCCTACTATAACTAAACCTAAAGTAAAAAAAATATCGATTTTTTTCCCATGGCAACCTTTTTTTTTACTCGCGTACATTTTTCAACATGTTGAAAAATATGCCGCGACCTAGCTGAGGCCTTGAGCACACAGGGACTACTCTTGAGCATGAACGAGAGTTACAAAGACCTCCTATGACCTCGTGTCGACCATGCTGCGAGTATGAGTCGAGGGCAAACTCGCCAGAACTCGCGGATTAGGTCGCCGCAGTGGGACAGGCCTTTAATAGACAGGTTCCCCAAGTGCAACAGAATCGTTAAAAAATCAAAATACAATTAAATGTCAAAATCTTGGTTGGCAATGTGAATTTGGAACTTAAACCAAGCAATTACGAATGCTTCCATATATTTTTTAGAACTCCCTGGTTTGAGTGCTCTCCATTGATTTCAACTCATTGCCAGGATTTAACAACAAAAGTAGTTTATAGTTAAATGGATAAATATGAACTTTTTGAACAAATATGGTCTCCATTCACTGACTATATGAAGGGGTAGCTGGGCTCAGCATTGTAACTCAATAAGTACCCGGTGGTAGGATCAGATGAAAAGATCTAATCTGAGACTTGTATACTCGTCTCTATATATATTGTTATTTGAAATTGTTCCATTCATTGTTAAGATGTATACTTCAATTATTTTTTTTCAGTATAATAATTGTTTACCAGTATTATTTATTTATTTATTTATTTATTTATTTTCTCTCACATATAATAAAAATCATAATCAATATTATTTAATCACACTCTTTTGATTAAAACATCTATTATTTCTTTATTCTTTACTCTTTTCACTCTTTAAAAAAAATAGAGGCTTATATATATTGCTTTGTAATACTTATATAATTTTGGAAATATGTAAAATGTATATCTGAAAAAACTGTTATATTATTAGTAATATGTATGGCTTCTAATAAAAATATTACTTTAAAAAAAGTCGTTTAATGTAAACCATATGAAGTCAACCTTAATTGCTCTCACATTGTACCTTGATATTGCTGTTCAACGGCATTAAAACAGCCACTTAAAGGTTAAACGGAAAAGATGATTTGCAGATTGATGGCTAAGGAAATTTAAATCTAATGTCAGCTTGAACCCTTACATCACTATTGATAACATTGATATGCCATACTGCTAATTTTAACAGGTGTATTCAAATTCTTAAAACTGAATTTTGCAAATATTTTATGTGCTGAAAACTCATATTCACATTATAAAGCATTCAGCTTCATGGGAAAATGCTTGATACAGTAAATATCTTCTCAAACATCCAGTAAAATTGTGTATCACATCAGTGGTACCAATTGGGCTAATGCTTTTGTTTATTACCAAGGGAGCACTGCATTATTGAAGGTGGCATCCTTCTCTTGACAATATTAAATGCTACCCCCTCATATTAAATATCAAATTACAAATATGGGTTGCACTTACTAGCTGCATCCAGAATTACAAAACTAAAAAGAGATACTTGAACATTTTCTTTTTTTTCTTAAATAACTCCATAATTTCCTTTCAAATAGACAATAAACAATAGACAATAGGTGCAGGAGGAGGCCATTTGGCCCCTCGAGCCAGCACCGCATTCAATGTGATCATGGCTGATCATCCCCAATCAGTACCCCGTTCCTGCCTTCGCCCCATATCCCCGGACTCCGCTATTTTTAAGAGCCCTATCCAGCTCTCTCTTGAAAGCATCCAGAGAACCTGCCTCCACCACCCCCTGAGGCAGAGAATTCCACAAACTAGAAATAATTGGGCTCAGTGAGTTTTGGAGCAGGGAAAGAAGATAGTAAATAGAGAAAGCATGACAAGACAGTTCAGGGACTGTGGGTTATCTGGATATTCCCTTAGAACAATAAGGTTCTATCACATCCCTTATAAGGTCAGTGGTGTGAAGAAGATAAAGCAGAAAGCTAGCAGTTAGTACTCTTTGCTCTGCACGGCAAGCAAATCCTCTGCTGTTTGAGTTTCCAGATAGCTAATACAAAAACTCCTTGCAACGTCAAGGCAACTAACATTGACCAGAGTTTCTCCTATTGTTATTTTTTGAACAAAAACTGCAACAGTTTTACTGGGGTTTTGAAGAAAGGTGAATGAACTGAGAGTGCAGAGGCACCTAGTGGTGGTTTGGGGAGGTCAGAACCCTCGTCATTGGTATGCTCGTTCATCAGTGCTCCTCCGAGCAGCAGGAGCGGCTTTGTGTTAGCTAGTCAGGCACGCCTATTGCACGAGGTTTTGTTTTGTTTTTATTTGTTAATAAATATCACTTCACTCAACCTGCCCGGTCTCGCTATAGTGGTGACCCCGTCACTCCGAACGTTTTTCGGACTTTCGCTATGAAAGCCGCTGAGAATCCCGACACCCAGCCCGCCCAGCAGAATGCAGTTGCTCTTAAACTGCCCGTTTTCTGGACGGTTCAGCCTCAGGGTGTGGTTCGCGTACATCGAGGATGCTACCCGATATTCCTACGTGGGTGGGTGCAGACTGGCACCTGGTTGCTGCCTTACCTTCAGAATCCGCCCACTTTCATCAAGTATGAAGAAGAGATGTATTTTGTTTCTCTCTCCGCAGAGCCTGTCTCACCTGCTCTTCATCCCTAACCCCTCCTACACATTTACTTTGGATTTCCAATATCCACAGTATTTTGGTTATGCTTTGCAACTTTTCCCCTTCGACCCGACGTTAAGAGCAAATAAAAAATTAAGCCATTTGTTGTTTGCCCCTGGAATACATTCTATTTGAAGCCTTAAGGGGCTGTCCCACTTGGGCGACCTAATCCGCGAGTTAAGAAGAGAGTCTTTGACCTTCAAGCTTGAGGACACTCGCCTGGAAAGCCTCGAGCTGGATTGACCGTCTGCACACACACACAAACACATCGCAAAGGCCGGGGCCAGGGAAAGCGGGGGAGTGCTGTCTGAAATTCACACCCGTGATGAAGAGGAAGACAAAACGGCTGTACATTTATGGTAAGTCCGTTAGAGAGCACGGGGAGGGGGGGGCGTGAGAGAAGGGGAGAGTGGGGGAGAGAAGGGGAGAGAAGGGGAGAGAAGGGGAGAGAAGGGGAAAGGGGGAAGGGGGAAGGGGGAAGGGGGAAGGGGGGGGAGAAGGAGTGGAGACACTTTTAAGAAGCATAATAAAGTTTAGCGGGCATTTTACCTATTTTTCAGGACCTCGGTCCTGAAAACCCCAATGAGCCAATCAAAATGCCCGGTCAGCGAAGGAGATTGCCAACGGCTGCCCTCGACTGCCTGTAATTAAATAGCGACCTCACTCCGCTGCACTACAAGTCCAAAAGAACCCTGCCGACCACATTTTCCTCGGGGAAAATATTTCAACATGCTGAAAATTTTTCCGGTGCCTGGCTGAGGCCACGAGTATGCAGGAACTTCCCTCGAGCATGAAGGAGAGTTCCAGCAACCACATAGGACCTGCTAGGATCACGTGTCGACCATGCTGTGAGTTTGAAGGTCGAAGACACTCTTCTAAACTCGCAGATTAGGTCGCCCAAGTGGGACAGCCCCTTTAGGTATCATTAGCCTCCACACAGTTTGCATGGAAAGCATCACTGAGATATATAAATGATCACTTCATCATGCAATTGGCTGTCAGACTTACAACAAAACACAAAAATGCTTAAGTGGCATTATGCCACTCACTGAAAGATGCCCAGCAATACGGAAAAGAACAAAAAGTGCACGTTCTCCTCAAAACTGCATACTTTTGCAAGAATTGGCTGTTCCATAGCTGTTTAAATTATTCCAACTATGAAGGAAGAAATTAGATTAAGGGTCCATTATTAATTTGCTATCTTGCTGCAAAAGACATGATTGATCTTGGCATCCCTGTTCAAGAAATGTCCCTCCCTAGTAGCAATGTTACAAAATTTTGAGATTTAAAAAACCAAGTCTGCAATTTATCCCATCAGATAAAGCATAAAAAGAAGTTTAACTTTACACCTAATTTACTTTCATATCTTCAGTATTAAGAAAGTTATGGCCATTTTCATACTCGGAAATTAGCATCTTGCTCCCCATTGCCTTTCAATTGACTTAACTCAGAAGCTGTGATCTGGAAAAGTTAAAAGCCCATAACTTTCTTAAAAATTAAGAGAACTCAATGAAATTTTCAGTTATTATAGATTGAAGCATTCTGAAACAAATATTAAACAATCTTACTTGGATTACCTGAAATTAAAGCATATAATTAGTTAGTTATCTAATTGTAGCTAATGACAAAATTCAATGAGTAGATCTAAACATCTATCCATTTTTTAAAAAAATATTTTTTTTTTAATTGCCTAAGTGTCCAAATAACAATCACACAATAATCCACAATATAACATAATTTTTAAATCACATTTTCATGAATTTCTGGGCCAAATGGAAGGAATTTAGTGTTTGATTCCTGTAAATTAATGGCCATTTAAATCAACTAGCGAGTGGGTTTTAGTGGAATGCGGTGGATTGGAACGTTGCGGTTAGCGTTGAAGTCGGGAGGAAAAATACTGTTTGTTCATACATTTTTTGGGACCCCATTTCGCAACATAAAAATATTATTAAAGCCTCCCGAAAAACCAACTTTTAATATAAAAATAAACTATTTACCTTTTTTTCTCCCCTACGGAAAATCCTTCCGGTTGTCGGCGCTCACGGCTTTTGAAGGTGATTTTTAAATTACTCTAGTTAACAAATAATTTAGAGTAATTTAAAAATACTTTCATTGATGAAATGTCGGAGCAATTTTTCTTCCGCAACGAAATCGCCCGACATTCATCGATTTTCCAGGTCTGTTGAAAAACGGCACTTTAAGCCCACCCCCCTCTGACAGGCGCCAAAGTCGCGCACACGGGGAGCGGCAGAACTGCAGCGCTGCTCAAGGTAAGTTTTGCAACATACCTATCCCTAGATTCAATCTTTTCATTGGATCCCGTGCCATTTGTGATGAAGATTAGGGCCGCTGAAGACAAAGACATACAGGTTTGTAGGTTAAATGGCTTGGAAGATGTGTAAATTGTCCTGAGTGTGTGGGATAGTGTTAGTGTGCGGGGATCGCTGGTCGGTGCGGGCTCGGTGGGCCGAAGGGCCCGTTTCCGCGCTGTATCTCTAAACTGAACTCTGGCCGAAGAGTGGATGCGATGTACAATTTTCATTTGTAAATTGCTGGCATTATGCCTGCTGATTGGCAGAGTCAATGACAGATCAACTGAAGTGGCCCCAGTGATAGACTGAATCTGAGGTGCCGCTCCAGGGTCAGCGGCTCAGTAATTGCGGGAATGTCACTCGGTAATGGGATCTGTTTTATTTTCCCCACAATCTAATACTAATCCAATAGCCTAAATTAAATGTGAATGTTAAATTACATACATGCCACAGTCAGCATTTTAAGTTGACAGTCAATGATTCAATGCATGTGTCAGCTTGTTAGTGGACCATGAAAACAATCAGCTTTTATTGCACTTAAATGGGAACTTATCGGCCTCAGCTATTCCGAACAGCTGGAAAGTCAGCTTGGAAACTGTCAGAGGCAGTCAGATCAGTTGCATCATGCCGCTGGAAGCTGTCAGATCCAATCCATTTGGGTGGGGCACCAGGCTGCACCCTGCCAAGTGGACCAGGGATGACGTCTGCCCCGCTGAGTTACTCCAGCCTTTTTTTTTGTCTGTCTTCGGTTTAAGCCAGCATCTGCAGGCTCCTCCCTACAACGTTTGCTTAGAGGTTGGACGGAACCCGTCCAAACTAATCGCATCAGTCAGGATTGGGAGCATTGGCTGTCAAACCAATAATGGATTAGTTACTCCTAACATTGGCTACGCATGAACCCAAAAGCAGATCAGTTTCCAAGAATCACACAGTTGTCAGAACCATAAGATCAGTTGTAGGAGGGGATGGAAACAAAGAACAGAATGCAAAATTATTTTCTCAAAAGCTTGTCTCATCGGGAAGTTATAATAGAAGAGTATTAGGAAGAACAGATGGTTCTAAGTAGCAAGGTGCACATATATATGTATACATGCTCTGTTCCTGGAGATATCAATTATGGGTTCTGAATTGCTTTTCCGTAATGTTCCTTATAGGTTCACAGGTGATAGGAGCACAATTAGGTCATTTGGCCCATCGTCTACTCCGCCATTCAATCATGACTAATCCATCTTTCCCTCTCAACCCCATTCTCCTGTCTTCTCCCCACAACCCCTGACACCCGTACAAATCAATAATCTATCTAAAAATCCTTTCAGGGGATATGCATCCCTGATGTGTGAAATATTTATACTTTTTTTCTTCAGTATTTTTTTCAGCTCCTTCTTAAGGTGATGGGGAACAAGAAACCATAACAAGGTATTGGCTGTTTTAAATTGGTTTGATTTTCTTGCTTCTCGGCTGCTGCTGTGGAAGAGCCTATATCACCTATATCAAAGCATTCAGGTGAGCATCGATAGTAAAACAGACTATTATCAAAATGGTGGCCGATTAGGAAAAGGGGAGATGCAGCGCGACCTGGGTGTCATGGTACACCAGTCATTGAAAGTAGGCATGCAGCTGCAGCAGGCAGTGAAGAAAGCGAATGGTATGTTAGCATTCATAGCAAAAGGATTTGAGTATAGGAGCAGGGTTGTTCTACTTCAGTTGTATACGGTCTTGGTGAGACCACACCTGGAGTATTGCGTACAGTTCTGGTCTCCAAATCTGCGGAATGACATTATTGCCATAGAGGGAGTGCAGAGAAGGTTCACCAGACTGATTCCTGGGATGTCAGGACTGTCTTATGAACAAAGACTGCATAGACTCGGTTTATATTCTCTAGAATTTAGGACATTGAGAGGGGATCTTATAGACACTTACAAAATTCTTAAGTGGTTGGACAGGCTAGATGCAGGACGATTGTTCCCGATGTTGGGGAGGTCCAGGACAAGGGGTCACAGCTTAAGGATAAGGGGGGAAATCCTTTAGGACCGAGATGAGAAGGACTTTTTTCACACAGAGAGTGGTGGGTCTCTGGAACTCTCTGCCACAGAGGGTAGTTGAGGCCAGTTCATTGGCTATATTTACGAGGGAGTTAGATGTGGCCCTTGTGGCTAAGGGGATCAGAGGGTATGGAGAGAAGGCAGGTACGGGATACTGAGTTGGATGATCAGCCATGATCATATTGAATGGCGGTGCAGGCTTGAAGGGCCAAATGGCCTACTCCTGCACCTAATTTCTATGTTTCTATGTATCTAAAAAGTGGTTAAATATAACAGATGGTGAAGCTCAAATCTGACACAGCTGATATCCCAATTATAGCATATATTGATTTTTTAATTACAGAATTAACAAAGCCTAAAAAGCAATACAGACTGATGAATGTATCAATAAAAGTTTAATATTATCCTGACATTTTTCTGAAAATCAAAAATAAAGCTGCAGGTTCATTCATTCTCCCCTGCTCCAGTCTCTTCCTATCACATTCATCAAACATTTGATGCCTTCACCATATTAGCAGTTCCCAATTCCCTGGACCGAACTAGTTCATCTTCAGCATGTATGTACAATCCCTCTATATCTCCACATCAGGAGGGTCAGAGGACTTTCCATTTTTTCCTTGAACAGAGGCCCAATCAGTTTCCTTCCACCAACACACTCGTTCATATGGCTGATCTTGTCTTCAGTTTAGTTTAGAAATACAGCGCCGAAACACTCCACTGCGGCGAGCCTCAACGACGTCCGCCCAGTTGCACTTACTCCCATCTTCACCAAGTGCTTCGAGAGGCTGGTCCTGGCACACCTCAAAGGCTGCCTCCCTCCCACACTGGACCCTTATCAGTTTGCCTACCGCAAGAACAGGAGTACGGAGGATGCCATCTCAACGGCACTCCACTCCATCCTCTCCCACCTCGGCAATAGAGACACCTACGTGAGAATGCTGTTCATCGACTATAGCTCAGCATTTAACACCATTACCCCCTCAAAACTGATCACCAAACTCAGCAACCTGGGCATCAACCCTTCCCTCTGCAATTGGATACTGGACTTTCTAACTAACAGACCCCAGTCTGTTAGGTTTGACAACCACACCTCTTCAACCCTCACCCTGAACACACGCGTTCCACAGAGCTGTGTACTGAGCCCCCTGCTCATCTACGACTGCACACCAGTACATGGTTCTAATACCATCATCCAGTATGCAGATGATACAACGGTGATTGGCCTCATCAGCGACAACGGCCTATAGGGAGGAGGTCCAGCTCCTAGCAGCATGGTGCGCTGACAACAACCTGGCCCTTAACTCCAAGAATACCAAGAAGCTCATTGTGGACTACACAAGGTCTAGGGGCTGCACGCACACCCCCATCCATATTAACGGGACGGAGGTGGAACTTGTTTCCAGCTTCAGGTTTCTGGGGGTCAACATCTCTGATGACCTCTCTTGGACCCACAATACCTCAACACCGGTCAAGAAGGCTCACCAGCGTCTCTTCTTCCTGAGGGGACTAAAGAAGGTCCATCTGTCTCCTCAGATTCTGGTGAACTTCTACCGCTGCACCATCGAGAGCATCCTTACCAACTGTATCACAGTATGGTATGGCAACTGCTCTGTCTCCGACCGGAAAGCACTGCAGAGGGTGGTGAAAACCACCCAACGCATCACCGGTTCCTCACTCCCCTCCATTGAGTCTGTCCATAGCAAGCGATGTCTGCGAAGGGCTCGCAGCATCGTCAAGGACTGCTCTCACCCCAGTAAAATTGCACTACTAATACTGTTGTACATATATATATTTTGAGTAATATTTTTTTATTTGAGGTAAACCGTTTACAATGTAAAACTTACTTTATAAACTAACACCTTAATTCAATATTACTACAAATAACATATCAATACTTAATATCTTCTATTTTTTGGAAATAAAGAAAAAGATATATAAAAGAGAAAAGAAAAAAGAGTAAATAAAAAAAAAAAATAATTAAAAAAAAAAAAAAAAAATTATTCTTCCCACATACTTCAATCGTAAATAAAAAGAAAATAAAAAGGGAAAATTTGAAAAACAAAAATATTACATATATATAAACAAAAACTAAAGTCATTATACGAAATACTATTTCATTCAGAAATATCTCTAATAAATGCACAATAATATCAATTATAAGTAAGTTATTCGCATCGGATCCATAGGGTGTCCGTCGAGCCGTGATCCCAAGAATAGCTACTTTTCTAAATACTGTATATATGGAGACCATATCGATTCAAAAGAATTATACCTGTCCAAAAGGACAAATCTAATTCTTTCCAAATTCAACGTCTCCAACATCTCTGCTTTCCACATTTTAATTGTTGGAGATAATGTTCCCTTCCAAAATTTAAGTATCATTTTTTTCCCTATTATTAAACAGTAATCAAAAAAATTTCTTTGATTAACCGTGAGTACCAAATTTGGCTCCGGGATTCCGAATATTATTAATTTTGGGTCTGGGTCGAGTTCAACCTTAAGAACTTCCGAAATAACTTTAAAAATTTCAATCCAATAATAATTCAACCGTGGACACGTTACCAAACTATGCATTAAATTTGCTTCAAGATTCTTACATTTATCACAAATAGAGGAGAGATTAGGAAAAATACTTTTTAATTTGGTTTTCGAGTAGTGTAATCTATATATAACTTTAAATTGTATCAGTGTATGTCTGGCATTCAAAGAACACCAATGTATTCTTTGTAAGCATTCTTCCCAAGTTTCTTTTGTTATAGGTAATCCGATTTCATTTTCCCATGCTTGACGATATGTTTCAGTTGTTGGGTTCTCTTTATCTAAAATAGTATTGTATATATAAGCTATAAGCTTATCCGTATTTGGATGTAAATTAAACAGCTCATCTAATAAGCCTGGTTCTTTTTTTTTATAGTCTTGTGTGTTACATTTAATAAAATCTCTAATTTGTAAATACCTAAAATGATGTTGTGAAGGTAATCCAAAAATATCTTGTAACTCTTCAAATAATAAAAAATTTCCATTTCTATAAAGGTGTCCTATCCTTTTAATTCCTAAATCCTCCCACAGTCTAAACCCCGCATCTAAGATTGAGGGTTTAAACAGTGGGTTATTCCTAATTGGTAACCTAAAAGAAAGATTATCCAGATATAGGGTCTTAACTATCTGTTTCCAAATACGCCTATTATTATGAATTATAGGGTTGTCCCTATAAGTCTTTTTTTGTACTTCCTTAGGTGCGAAAATAATCGACTCTATATTGAAAGGTGAACAGTCTTCCTTTTCCATTTTTAACCACATTGGTTCAACATCTATATTTACCCACCAAAAATTCATATTCTTAATCTGGACTGCCCAAAAGTAATATAGAAAATTTGGAAGTGCCAGCCCTCCATTTATCTTAGACTTACATAAGTGTTTTTTACTTATTCTATGACTTTTGTAATCCCAGACAAAATTATTAACTATAGTATCAATTTTTTTAAAAAAACTTTTTGGGAGAAAAAAAGGAATTGCTTGAAATAAATATAACAATTGTGGTAAAAAAATCATCTTTATAGCATTAATCCTACCGATCATAGATATAGGGAGTGTTTTCCAATATAAAATGTTTTTTTTAAGTTTCTCTAATAATTGATAATAATTAGCTTTAATTAATAATTTATAGGATTTAGACACATTGACTCCTAAATATTTAAATTTATCTGTAACTATTTTTAATGGGTATTTTTGTAATATATTTACATTTATACCAATTATAGGCATAATGTCACTTTTATTCCAATGTACATATATATATTTTACTGTTCATTATTCTATGTTCGCTCTTCTGGGTGAGATGCGAACTGCATTTTGTTGTCTCTGTACTGTACACTGCACAATGACAATTAAAGATTGAATTGAAAAAACCCCCAAAAAAACAGACCCTTTGGCCCACCGAGTCCACTCCGACTTGCGATTCCAGCACACTAACACTACTCCTACACACATTAGGGACAATTTACATCTATACCAAGGAAATTAACCTACAAACCTGTGGGTGGAGTGTGGGTGGAAACCGAAGATCTCGGAGATCACAGGGTGAACGTATAAACTCCTTACAGACAGCACCGGTAGTCAGGATCGAACCCGGGTCTCTGACGCTGTAAAACAGTAGCTCTACCGATACGCTACCATGCCGCCTGCTTTGAAGTTGACTTCAGGGCATTAATAACTGCTTCCTGCACTCAGACAAAACATAAGTATGTCATCAGTTTTACAGTCATTTTCTACACAGCTCTCATCTGCACATGGATCATATCTGACTTGACTTTCTGAAATTTACCATTTGCATTGGATATCCACCATGTGGGCTTTCTCCGAGAGCTCCGGTTTTCCTCCCACATTCCAAACACGTGTAGGGTTGTAGGTTAATTGGCTTCTGTAAATTGCCCCTAGTGCGTAGGATAATATAGAACGAGTGTACTGGTGATCATTGCTCGGTACGAACTCAAGGGGCCAAAGGACCTGTTTCCTTACTGTAAGAACCCATGCAGAAAACAAGATTCTAGCATCTGGTGTCCCTAACATCTCTAGAAAATACTATATTGATATCCTACTCTTTGCAATAAAAGAGACCAAATAGTAATTAAAAATGCTCTAATTATCATTTTCACGCAATTAAACTACTTTCAAGTGTAATTGCTATTAAATTGTGGAAAATGAGTGGGTCTCTTTATGAAAAGCAAGATCCTTCATGCTATGAATAAAGTGTAGGGAACAACAGTTAAATATTAGAAGGATATGAACAATATCTTGCTCAGTTCATTAATGAGAAGGCACAGATGATAGTTCAAGCAAAATGGTGAGCTAATGTACTTCAGGGATTGAATTTAGCAGAAGAAGAATATTCGGAGTGACAAAATTTATGTAATTGGAAATACGGTTCCAGCAGATGTGGTACTGAATTTAGTTTAGTTTAGTTTAGAAATACAGCGCAGAAACAAGCCCTTCGGCCCACCGAGTCCATGCTGACCAGCGATCCCTATACACCATACTATCCTACACACTAGGGAAAATGCACAGTTTTTATTAACCAAAGCCGAATTAACCCACAAACCTGTGCAGCTTTGGAGTGTTGGAGGAAACCGGAGCACCCGGAGAAAACCCACGCAGGTCATGGGGAGAACGTACAAATTCTGTGTAGACAGCACCTGTAGTCAAGATCAAACCCGGGTCTCTCGCACTGTAAGGCAGCAACTCTACCACTGTGCCGCCCGTTCTAAACTCTAAATTTCTGCATTTCAAAGGAGAAGCCTGATACACAAGTGTTGACAAAGCTATGCTATAATTGTGAACAGTTTTCATTATCGCAGTCAAATAATTTCAATTAGCTAAAATTCTGCAGTACCCATTGCAGAACAGCTCTTATTCATTAACCATCTATATTAAACAGAAAATTGAAGTCAAACTGATTTTTTTTTGGGGGGGTGGAGGGGGAGTGTAAAGCTACCCAAAACATTCCCCATGTACATTTCTCCAATTCTCTCTGGGCCCTGCCCCATACCTCAGGGTGAATAGCTTATTGCATCGGTATTTTTTAATATTACATTCACAATGACCCACCTCATTCCCTCATAAAGAATGTGTCCTGATTTTTTACCTCGCCGAGATCGCCAGTGTCGGAGCTCCGACCAGCGCGGCCCGTAGACTTCGGGAGCCGCGGTCTCTGGCAGCAAGCGGCCGTTGCAGACGTTCCAAGCTGCTGAAGAGTGTTCTCCCGACGCCAAAGCCTCATTATCCAGCGAGAGGGCCTGTACGTCGGGCCGCCATTGCGGCGACTGCAGAGGCCTCAATAGGCCCGACCATGTGAACAAGGGGAAGAGGACTGGATTATGTGCCTTCCCTCACAGTGGGAACCATTGTGGGGGGATGTTTTTATGTTTTATGTTCAATTCTATTTAAATTTGGTGTCTTACTTTTATCGGTGTGCTTTTATCAAATGGCAACGCAAATTTCACTACACCAGACATGGTGTATGTGACAATAAATGTCCTTTGTCCTTTTGTCTCACTATCTACGTACCACTTAAATGCTGCAAGAGAACATTTCTTAGTGAAGGCTGAGGAATAAATGTTGACGATGTTTTCAGAGAAATCTCACTGTGCTTCTTTAAAAGCACTGCAGGATATTGTGCAGCTACCTGAAGGGGTCCAATTTACTTGTCATTGTAAAGATGGTGAAAGCATTTCCATCTGGGATTCTTGGTATTTCCACTGAACTTATGTAAAGCTGCTGAAGTTAAACAAAGGATTGAGGAATTTCAAGTAAAAATTACATCCAGCGCAAATAAAATGTTGCAATCCTTTGTGACAGTTCAAAAGTGAACGGAATCATCAATGCACCATTTTGCTAAGCACCACACAGTGGCGGAATGGTAGAGTTGCTGCCTTACAGCGCTTGCAGCACCGGAGACCCGGGTTCGATCCTGACTACGGGTGCTGTCTGTGTGGAGTTTGTACGTTCTCCCCGTGACCTGCGTGGGTTTTCTCAGAGATCTTCGGTTTCCTCCCACATTCCAAAGGTGTACTGGTTTGTAGGTTCATTGACTTGGTATAAGTGTAATTGTCCCTAGTGTGTGTAGGATAGTGTTAATGTGTGGGTATCACAGGCCGGTTCGGATTCAGTGGGCCGAAAAGGCATGTTTCCGCGCAGTATTTCTAAACTAAACCATACCAAGTTGCACATTTCTGAGGGGTTCCTTAAAATGAAGGCAATGACAGATTCATGTAAAAACCTGCTGGGATTAATATCATATTTACAAAGAAACTGACTACAGTACACCAATGAAATAAGGAAATAAGCTGTAGGACTTTTCTTACATCATTTTCAGTTGCTTAAAGTCATGTCATCCAAAGAATATGATCTTGTTTATAATAAATGATTATTTACTGCGATAAAACCTATTCATAAAACAACACCATTCCTGAATATAATCACAATAATTTTTTTCAGAAATGTTTATTTTAAATTACATTCCTAATTTCTGCCTGATTGCATAGGTTCATGTTGAACTTTGTTCATACTGGATTTTCATCCAATGGAATTTGAACAAAAATATGACCCATATAATATTACAAAAGGTAAATCAGGAGGATCTCCTTCCTGGACTTCATGTTGGACTTATGTTGCTCTCATGAAACCAGGAAGTGAACATCATGAAAATAGACAATAGACAATAGGTGCAGGAGTAGGCCATTTGGCCCTTTGAGCCAGCACCGCCATTCAATGTGATCATGGCTGATCATCCCAAATCAGTACCCTATTCCTGCCTTCCCCCCCATATCCCCTGACTCCACTATTTTTAAGAGCCCTATCTAGCTCTCTCTTGAAAGCATCCAGAGAACCTGCCTCCACCGCCCTCTGAGGCAGAGAATTCCACAGACTCACCGCTCTCTGTGAGAAAAAGTGTTTCCTCGTCTCCGTTCTAAATGTCTTACTCCTTATTCTTAAAATGTGGCCCCTGGGTCTGGACTCCCCTAACATCGGGAACATGTTTCCTGCCTCTAGCGTGTCCAAATGCCTTAACAATCTTATATGTTTCAATGAGATCCCCTCTCATCCTTCTAAAGGATGTGCTCTTGAGGCTCATGAAACAAATCATGAAGCTCTTAAAGATAGTGAAGTCAAGGGATTTGGGGCAGGAACGGGGTACTGATTGTGGATGATCCGCCATGAATACAGTGAATGGCGGTGCTGGCTCAAAGGGCCGATTGGCCTACTCCTGCACATATTGTCTATTGAAATCAGGAATTCTCTGCCACAGATGGCAGTGGAGGCCAATGCATTGGATATTTCCAAAAGAGAGCTAGCTCTTAGGGCTAATGGTATCAAGGGATATTTGGAGAAAGCAGGAACAGGGGGGAGATATTGGATGATCAGCCATGACCATATTGAATAGAGGTGCTGCCTCGAAGGGCCGAATGGGCTAATTCTGCACCTACTTCCTATGTTTCTGTGCTAATGCTGGTGCTGGCTTAAGCCATTGATGGCTTCCTCTACTTGGCCTTATTGCTGGTTGTCATGGTGCAGCATCAGTGGACTCCAGAGGGTGTCTGATGGAGCAGCAGAGATACCCACAGATTATCCAGTTCGCAGGTTGGGATACAAACCAGTTAACCCATACATCTTCCCCACCCAAATCAATGGAGGAAACACCTAGCAAGACAGTAGGCAGACTATTTATTTAATTTGATTTGGTGCAGAAAGATTAAATGTACTCAATTGTTTTAAGTGTATGGAAGAAGATTTACTGTGATCATTTATAAAATGGTTTTAAATATTTTTATTTTATGTTGCTTTCATTTATTTTACATTTCCCCGTGCTTTTGAGTACGGATGGATGCCACACATGTTCAGTCTCAGTGAGAGTTTTGACAGTCGGTGAGCCCGGAGGAGGAGCTCGAACTGTTGTCAGGGCATTTCCGTCCCCTTCACAGTCACAGCTGTGCCAGTCAGTTTCCCACTCACATAATGCCACATTCAGCACTACTTCAGGGCCTTCCACAGTCGTTCTATCTGTGCTTTCAATGTCAAGGGCAGAGGTGGGAGTTTACTTGCTTGAACTCTGATTTTACATGATAATTCCCAGAGGGAAAATACGCCCCCTTAAGGACCAACATGGTCTTCTCATCAGGAAGGCTGGCTCCGTCCTGGGGACGGAGTAGGATTCATTGGAGGTAGTCTTGGAAGGGAGGATGCTCCTCAAACTGCGGAGCATCCTGGACAATACAGCTCACCCCCTCCATGTAGCAATGTTACAACATTTTGAAATTTAAAATCTGCAAATCTGCAAATTAAACATTTTGAAATTTAAATCAAGTCTGCAATTTATCCCATCAGATAAAGCATAAAAAGAAGTTTAATTTGACACCTAATTCACTTTCATATCTTCAGTATAAAAACAGTTATGGCCATTTTCATACTCGGAAATTAGCATCGTGTTCCCCATTGCTTTTCCATTGACTTAACACAAAAGCTGTGACAGTCAAAAGCCCATAACTTTCTTAAAAATTAAGAGAACTCAATGACATTTTCAGTTATTATAGATTGAAGCATTCTGAAACAAATATGAAACAATCTTACTTGGATGACCTTAAATTAAAGCATATAATTAGTTAGTCACCTAATTGTAGCTAATTACAAAATTCAATTACTAGATCTAAACGTCTATCCATTTCTTAAGAAAAGATAAACATTTTTAAATTGCCTAAGTGTCCAAATAACATTCACACAATAATTCACAATATAACATGAACAATATAGCATGAATTAATAGGCCAAATTAAAGGAATTTAGTGTTTCATTCCCGTAAATTAATGGCCATTTATATCACCTTACGAGTGTGTTTTTGTGAAACGCGGTAGATTGGAACGCGGTAGATAGGTTTGCGGTGAATTTAACCCACAGTCGGCAGGAAAAAAAAAAAATTTGTTCCCTTTTCGCAACATGAAATTTTGATTAAAGGCTTCCTAAGAACCACGTTTTTATGTAAAAATAAACTGTGTACCTTCTTTTGTCCCCTACGTAAGGTCCGTCCCGTTGTCGGCGTTCACGGCTTTAGAATACGATTTTTAATTCACTCTTGCAAATAAATGATCCAGCGTAGTTTAAAAATAGCTTCATAAAACAAATGTCGGAGCGATTTCTCTTTAGCAACTAAATCCCCTGAGATTGATCGATTTGAATTGCCTAGAGAAAAACGGCATTTTAAACGCGCGCCCCCCCCTCAAAGGCGCCAAAGTCGCGCACACGGGCAGTGGCAGAACTACAGTGCCGCTGAAGGTACGTATTGTAACATACCTCCTCCTTGACCCACTGGTCAAACTGAGGAGTACCTTCAGCAACAGACTGGTTCCACCAAGATGCAGTAAAAAACGCCACAGGACATCCTTTTTCCCTGAGGCTATCGAACTGTACCACTCCTCCCCCCTTCTGTCATGGGGTAGACTGACTCCCCTTCACAATCTTTGCACATCCCCAATCCTTTCCACTCGTCACTTTAATTTCATGTTTCATGTGTTTTGTGTTTTAGAGTCAAAGTGTCACAGAGTAATACAGTGTGGAAACAGGTCCTTCAGCCCAACCCTTCAATTGTCTGGGTCTCTGCCGACCACTGACTCAATCCTACATTCTGCACAACCCCTATCAAATGTGGCAATTCACTGGCTCAGCAGGCTAATTCATGCTGGTCAATTAACTGAGCAACCTGCATTTCCTTGGGATTTAGGAGGGAACAGTTACCATCTTTTCCCAGGGTTGGGGAGCATATAACTGAGGGGCATAGGTCTAAGTTAGGAGGAGAAAGATTTAAAGAGGGCATGAGGGGCAACTTTTTCAGACAGAGATTGGTGGGAATGTGGAACAAGCTAACGGAGTAAGTGATAGAGAGGGATGCAGTTCCAACATTGAGTTACAGAGTGGAAACAGGCCGTTTGGCCCAACTTGCCCACACTGGCCAACATGTCCCAGCTACACTAGTCCCACCTGCCTGTGCTAGGTCCATATCCCTCCAAACCTGTCCTATCCATGTACCTGTCTAACTGCTTCATAAATTTTGCCTCAACTATCTCCTCTGGCAGCTTGTTCCATACATCCACCCTGTGTGAAAAAGTTGCCCCTCAGATTCCTATCAAATCTTTTCTCCTTCACCTTGAACCTAAGTCCTCTGGTCCTCGATCCCCCTACTCTGGGTAAAAGACTCTGTGCATCTACCCGAACTATTCCTCTCATGATTTTTTGACTCTTAGCAGATCCATTTCCCTCCTGGGATAAATAAAGTTCTATCGTATGGTATCATTCTATGTGTGGAGTCATAGCAGATGAACGATCTGTTAAATGAGTTTTTCTCATCTGCATTTACCGTCGTGAAGATCCATAGGGTATTCAGGGACAGAACAATGATATCCTGAAAAACATCCACATTACAAAAGAGGAGGTGCTGGTAGTCTTAAAGTGCATACAATTGGATAAATACTGGGGCCAGACCAAAGTGTATCACAGGAAATGATGAGAAACAGGGACAAAAATGACAGAGATATTTGTGACACGGTCAGCCACGTGTGAAGAACTGGAAGACTGCTAATACTGTGCCTTTTAACACTGACTGCAAAGAAAAGCAAAGGAACTACATGCCAGTGAGCCTGAATTTACCAGCATTTGGGAAGGTAAGGACTGATAAGGAAAGATCACATGGCTTTGTGTATGAAAAACCGTGTCTCATGCATTTGATGTAACGTTTTCAAGTGGTGACCGAGAGGATTGACAAGCTCAGGGTGGTAGATGTTGTCTACATTTACTTCAGCAAGGTCTTTGATAAGGTCCTGCATGATAAGCTGGTCTGGAAGGTTAGATCTCACTGGATCCAGGCCGTGATGGCCAACTAGAGACACATTGGCTTGGTGGTAGGGAGGCAATGAAGAGTTATTTTGCTGATTAAAGCCCTGTGATCAATTGGATGTTCCAATGATTCATGCTGACCAATGCTGTTTGCCACCTATGTCGATGATTTGGTTGTGAATGTGGACACAAGAGACAGCAAATGCTGGAATCTGGAGCGCAAACAAAATGCTGGAGGAACTCAGCAGGACAAGGAGCATCTTCAGAAGAAAATGGACAGTTGACAATTCAGGTCGTGACCCTTCATGAGAACTTTACATCTGGATAGGGTCCAGATGAAATGTCTGAACCTGAAACTTGGACTGTACATTTCCCTCCACAGATGCTGCCTGACTTGCTGAGGTTTTCCTGCAGATTTTCATTTCCGTCGATCACTTATTCATACCTCACCCCTCCCTCTCATCGTTCTACTGGCTTTCTCCCCTCTACACTCTCAACCACGATGCAGGGTCTTGGCTCAAAACGCTGACTATTCTTTTGCGTCCACAGATGACTTTAACCCGCTGATGGTTATTTAAACCATTTACAGTAATCAAATAGCCTTCGCACAAACATGCCTTTGGGATGTGAGAGGAAACCAGAGAACCCAGTTGAAGCCCACGTGGTCGTCTACAAACTCCAGACAACACCAACGTGATTGCACTGCAACACAAATCATCCCAAAAACTGGCCAAGAAATGGCAGCTAATAGAAAAGTACCATCTTTACCGATATATGTCCTGGAAAGATACCACCATTAACCATGACGGAGGTCGAACAGGATTACCTTATAAACAATATGAAAATATCAGTAATGGACAGTTCTCTTTATTATCTGGGGAAACAATGCAAAAGTTAAAAACTGCAATTGTTCCGAGTTAATCTTCTGAAGGTGAGGAAAGTACAACCTTGGGATTTGAATTATCCCGAAACAAGATTACGCAGTTAAAGCAATGCTAAGACGTTCTTTTAAGTGCAATTATGTTTTAGTAACTTGTGCATTTCCCCTAAGGTGTAGGAAGTTCATCAGCTTGCTGCATTTAGTAATATTCAAAGTAATATTCTTCATCTGCAGTGATACTCTACAGAATGTAGTTATGAAAAGATTCAATTCCACAATTAATAATCTCAGCTGTCAAGAGGCAGCGCATTGAATCACTAATTGCTTGAATTTGACTGCAGCAATTAGCCTTTTTGATGCCTAGCTGAGGATTTGGCAGCCTCTTTACTTAGTTCATAATAAGCAAGGCACGAATGAACAGAATAAATTAAGTTTTCTTGGTAATTTTTTTTTACATCTGGTTTTCCTGCCAGTTAGGCCAATAAATGATTCTGTAAAGCCCCAGGTCAAATGATGTGGCTTCCAGTTTATTCTTTCATTTGATTACTTTCCAATGTGCCTTAAATTTTAACATCTGAGAAACTATTTACAGACAGATCGGTCAGATCTGTCTGACAGATAAGTCATTTACTTTTGGATTTACAATTTGGAAATAGGCAAGCAATGTTCTGGGAATAATTGAAATTGTATTCACAAAAGCAAACCATGATAGATTGGAACAAATTATTATTTGGAGTAAAACGACACCTGAGACACCAGCATCTGCAGTCACTTCTGTGTCCTCAAATTATCATTGGTACTTTCTCGATGTGACTGTGGGTTTCCTCTAAGAGTTGATGTTTCATCCTGCATCACCAAGTTATCCCTGTAAGTTAAATGGCTACTTAAGGGCCTGTCCCACCAGCATGCGACTCCATGCGGTGAGCGCGACAAAACTGGAAGCGGGGGGCCACACAGAGGTCGAGTGATCCCCGTACAGGGCCAGTCCCACCAGCATGCGGCGAGCGCGACCAAACCGGCAGCTGGGGCCGCGCAGAGATCGGGTGAGTGGCGCAAAGTGGTGCGAAGTTGGAGCGAAGTCCGCGGTAAGCTCGCAAGGACAGAGAGGGACACACAGAGAGGGACACGGAGGCACACACAGAGAGGGACACGGAGGCACACACAGAGAGGGACACGGAGGCACACACAGAGAGGGACACGGAGGCACACACAGAGAGGGACACGGAGGCACATAGAGAGAGGGTCACGGAGGCGCACAGAGAGGGTCATGGAGGCACACAGAGAGGTTCACGGAGGCCCAGAGAGAGGGTCACGGAGGCACATACAGAGAGGGTCATGGAGGCACGACATTGAAGCGGTACGTAATGCGTCGAGGCGGCTGCGAGCCGACAGGCCATTGCCCGCGGAATTTATGAATAGAGTCAGTTTTTCGGAGCCCCGCGCGATGTCAGGACCAGCTCCGCACAACTCCATATGGCTCCGGCGTTTGAAGTGGGACCGGCCCCGCGAGGCCAGATGGCTCAAGCGACCACGTTAGGTCGCGCTCACCGCATGGAGTCGCATGCTGGTGGAACAGGCCCTTTACATCCTTATGTAAGTGAGTAACAGGGGAATCATAGGAAATGAATGGGCGTGTGAGAGCATATGTTACAGATAAATATTTGGTGGATGAGATTGCTCTGAGAGCCGGCACGGAGCAGATAGGCTGAGTGGTCACCTTCCACATTGTAAATACAACAAACTGAAGTTGGCACGATGACGCAGCGGTAGAGTTGCTGCCTTACAGCGCCAGAGACCCGGGTTCGATCCTGACGACGGGTGCTGTCTGTACGGAGTTTGTACGTTCTCCCCGTGACTTGCGTGCGTTTTCTCCGAGATCTTCGGTTTCCTCGCTTGATCATTCAGTGAGCAGTTCCCCATGTCCATCTGCCTTTGGCCACCTATGGCATCCCCACCTTTTCTCCCAGTGTCTGGTCTTATTTGGGAGCCCTGAGCGATTGCCGCGACAGCATACTTCTTCACAAATGCAAATGTCTTCACTTAAGTAATGAACATAAACCATTTTAAAATCCTGCAAGTCTGACCAAGCCCAACAACCTTTTGTTCAAGTGGCGCTCTCTACCAAACAGATACATGATTTGGAATTTCTTTCAATAGCTCAGGTTGAGAGTTCATCCTGCCACGCACACCTGATATTCTGTGAGTGATCCTTGCTGAGATTGAGCGGCAGTAATGTGACAGGAACCCACCGGGAGTGCAACAAAGATTGATATCACTCTGCACACTCTGCCAACTTAAGACATGCACTTTGCAGCTGCCTGCTTCAATGTTACAGGTAAAATGAAGATACTGTGTTGTTGTGCAATGTCATTGAAATTGTATATACATGTCAACCCTTAGCCCAGTGCCAACTCCTTTGTCATAAATAACACCATGATCATGTGTTAAAAAATCAGCCATAGTGACCTTATCAACCTACATCCTGTAAAACATGTGTAATAATGTTTATAGCCAAGCTGTGGTCATCGATTCTAGGTGAGTTGTCCAATTTTATTAATGGGTTCCATATACCTATAATGCTGCGTAAACCTTGCTCATATCCCAAAAGCCCTTTCACCAGCAGGCCTTCATGCTTATTTGTATCACAAAGATAAAGAAACGATATCCCTTACGCACATTTGTCATCGTGTGCAAACATTTGGAAAATGTACAAGCTTTGGCTAAGCCAGCGCAATAATAGATGGTCATGAATTATTTAATGTTCGGCTGGGGACTTGTAAGGATATTTTTCACTTGGATTGAACAGATAAAACAAAACAATTTCTGAGTGATGGTCCTGGTTTTCATATCATTCCAATCATAGTGCTGCGTTATAAAATGGAAGAGATTGGCATATTGGGTCATGATATTCAGCAGCATAAATTCCAGTAGATTATTACAGGCATGCTAGCTGCAATCGTTCAAAAAAAAAAATCATAGGCAGCTTTGGGAAGAGGAAGACTATTCTGAAATAAGCAAATAATAAGACATTTGTCAGGATTACAAAAATGCATTGTCACATATCATTGTTGATCAACAAAAACCCAGCAACTTAAGTTTTGCAAAATCCAGCATTGTTGCATATTCTCCAGAAATTGCTGGATGATGTGTGACAAGTGCCAAGTTAATTTTTAATAAAAGACTGTTCTCAATTGGAAGCTCACCCTTGATCTTAACGTTGATCGTTAAATTGATGAATTTGTGACATTCTTACAAATTCATCCTCATTTTGGAAGTTACCGTCACAGGTGATTCTTTTAAAGATGTGATCCCTCACAAAACTCAGCTTTGGTAGGAACAGTGTGAATGGTGATCATTCAGGAGGTTCTTCGGCCTTGCCCAGATCCTCAGATGCTCTTTATTTTGCAAACCTTTCAATTTACATTCCCGTTGGTGTCAAGAAAGCAAATGTATTAAGGTTGAAACAACATTCAATTATACTCATGCTTCAAAGAAAGTGGTGCAATATTTAATCTAACCAACTGGGTTAGGATTCACCATCCTATACAGCGGTATGAACATTGACTTCTCTAATTTCAGGTAGTTCCTGCTTTCTCCTCCCCTTCTCAGCACTCCCTCAGCCCACTGTCTCCGCCTCTTCCTCTCTTCTTCCCCCCCACCCTCACATCAGTCAAGAACGGTCTCGACCCAAAACGTTGCCTATTTCCTTCGCTCCATTGATGCTGCCTACTTGCTAAGTTTCTCCAGCAGTTTTGTCTACCTTGATCGGACTTTGCTAGCTTTACCTTGCACTAAACGTTATTCCCTTAAAATGTCTCTGTACATTGTAAATGGTTCGTTTGTAATCGGGTCTTGCTGCTGACTGGATAGCATGCACCAAAAGCTTTTCACTGTACCTCGGTACAAGTGACAATAAACTAAACTAATCTGATCTGCTCATTGCCGCCTATTAATAGTTACTTCAGCACTAGCGACATCTCCAACTCCAGTTCTCACACATGACAATCCACCCGGTACTGCTATGAAGTACGAGCAGCAGAAAGCAGTCACTTAAGCCCCTGTCCCACTTACGTGTCCTTGGCACGCTAAGTACGTGACCTCGTGGTCGCGTTGAGGCACGACGGTCCCGCGAAAGTCGCTCGCGACCGTGCATCCGCACAGCCATCTGGAGCGCGTGACGTCATTTGGAGATGGACACAAAATGCAGGAATTGCCTGCTTCTGCTGCTGATGGAGGTGAGACGTTGCATCGCCCCTGGGTCTTGGGCCTGTCCCACGTTGGCTGTCAGTTACGCGACAGGCCGTTGGCGCGCAAAGATTTAGTTCTCTACAACATTTCGGAGCGCCGCGCGATAACGCGCACAACTTCATACCCCTCCGCGCTTCTCAGTGGGACCGGCCCCGCGCACCAACATGATGCCCGTGTGTCTCAACGCGACGACGAGGTCGCGTAATTTGCATGCCAAGGACACGTAAGTGGGATAGGGCCTTTAAACACTGGGCCCCTTCCAGATGGTGGACAGTAAAACACTTACTGACTGGCACATAAAGGCTTCGGATTCAAAATGTGAATGTCAAGTGACTGGGCAGAAGCTTTCAGGCTGTGCAAAGTTTGTAGAGACAAGGAGTCTACCTCACCCAGTGAGTTTCTCCAGCGTTTTTGTCTATCTTTGATTTTCCACCATCTGCAGTTCCCTGTAAACATCCTATACATCACCGTTTCTTCTTCTTCAACTTGTCTGAATCCTGTAACACGTTCCCCAACAGCCTAATGTGAATACCTTTCACAGAAGGATTACAGTTCAAGAAGCAGTTCATCTTCTCAATGCAATTAGGAAAAGGCAACAAAAGCTGGCCTTTTTGCTGAACCAACATCGGAAATGTGACCATAAGCTTTGCAATCAATCATAGATGTTCATTACCTAATATACCTACCCAGCCACTCAGTTATTGACTTCCAGAACCACCACTTTCCCTACAGCGCGGAAACAGACCCAATGAGTATGCGCTGGGCAGCAACCCCCAAACACTAGCACTATCCTACACACTAGGGACAATCTTTACCAAAGCCAATTAACCTAAAAATCCTGTACATCTTTGGAGTGTGGAAGGAAACTAGAGCACTCGGGGAAAACCCACATGGTCACGGCGAAAATGTACAAACTGCATACAGATAGTCATGTTAAATTCTACAGTGTGTTGTGTCTTTTCTTTTTTATCTTGTATGGATGTATGGAAACCCAAATTCTTCAATGTACAGCACTTTAGTTTCAATGCAAGTTGATTTAAATGTGCTATATAAATAAAAATTACTTACTTACTTTTCCTGAAGTACATAAGGAGACAAATCCTTATGCTTAGTTTACCATGAACCCAGCGTAATTCCTCAGATGCTACTTCCCACAAACCCCAGAGAGCAACTTTCTTGGCTTAATTCAGCAAAAGGTGTTTTAATTGGTGCACCTAAATCACCATGAATGATTTAAGCTCGATGTGCCACTGAAATCTTTCATCTTTTGCTGGAATGAGCTGTCAACATCAAGACAGCTGACAGCACTTTGTAATACGTGAAATCCAGATTGTCCTGTAATACATACCAACATTTTACTAAATGTATTTCCACATTCAACACAATGTGTGGATTGCATTTTTACATTTGATCAGTAGAAAATTGAAAAGTCGGTGAAGCATAGTGGCTCAGATTGTCGAAAGGACTGTTGTGTCAAACCTGTCCACAGGCAATGTAAAGGGGCTGTCCCACATGGGCGACCTAATTGGCAGGGTTAGAAGAGTTTGAAAAACATGACATGTTGAAGACCTCCTTCGACTATGTAGAAGACCTCCTTCAACTATGTTGAAGACCAGCTTCGACTAGCTACGACTAATTTCGCAAAAATTGGACACTAAATTGTGGAGAGTGAAGATGACCTCCTTCGACCTCCCTTCGACTATGATGAAGATTATCTACGACTACCTTTGACTACCTTCAACTACCCTCGATTAGCTACGACTAACATGCCGACCTACCACAACTAAACCTACGAGTAAATAAAGTATCAATTTTTTCCATGGTGACCGTTTTTTACTTGCGGGCATTTTTTAACGTTGAAAAAATGCCGAAACCTAGCTGAGGCCTCGAGTACACGGACACCAGTCTTGAGCATGAAGGAGAGTTATGAAAACCTCCTACGACCTCAGTGTTGACCATGCTGCGAGTATGAGTCGAGGGCAAACTCGCCAGAACTCGCGGATTAGGTCGCCCAAGTGGGACAGGCCCTTAAGTCATAGCAGCTTGCAGCAAATGGGATTTTAAATTCATCGTGGATGGCTGGAATTGGTGTGCGTAGACACAAAGAGCTGAAGTAACTCAGTGGGTCGGGCAGCATCTCTGGAGAAAAGAAATAGGTGATGTTTGGGGTCGAGAACCCTTCTTCAGACTGAGAATCAGGGGAGAGGGAAACGAGATATATGAAAAGGTACACCGAAAAAAATGAATGAAAGGTATGCAAACGAATAAATGAAAGCCAGCAATGATGATCCAGGAAACGTTGAGCCCACAACGGTCCATTGTTGGCTGTGGAAAAGGAGATACCGAGTAATACAAATAGTAAAACACAGCAGGACGACAGTGAAACTGGCGCAACGATTAGGGTGGGGGAGGGACAGAGTGGGTAACCAAGGGTTACTTGAAGTTAGAAAAATCAATATTCATAACACTTGGTTGGAAGCTGCCCATGCAAAATATGAGGTGCTATTCCTCCAATTTGTGTTGAGTCTCAAGGGGCTGTCCCACTTGGGCAACCTAATTCACAAGTTCTGGCGAGTTTGCCCTCAACTCATACTCGCAGCATGGTCGACACGAGGTCATAGGAGGGCTTCGTAACTCTCCTTCGTGCTCAAGAGTAGTCCCCATGTACTCGAGGCCCCACTGGGTCACAGCGTATTTTTTAACGTTGAAAAATGCCCGGGAGTAAAAAAAAAGGTCGCCACGGAAAAAAAAATCAATACTTTTTTTATTCGTAGGTTTAGTCGTAGTAGGTCGTAGGTCGGCATGTTAGTTGTAGGTAATCGAGGGTAGTCAAAGGTAATCGTAGATAGTCTTCAACATAGTCGACGGTAGTGACGGAAATCGCTATAAAAATATGGAGGGGACCGGGGGACACAATTTCTTGGCAGCCGCGCACGCATGCGCACACTCACACACACGCGAGGCTTCAGCCGTGGAACCCGTGAATGGTAATTACAGCTCAATCCAGCGCTAAATGCACCTCAACTCTGCTTGGCTCGCCAGGTTAACCAACAGCCCTGCCTGACTGACGGAATACCAGTCCGGAGCCGTGGAGCTAGTGCTGCTTCTCCGCACTGGCTGTAAACCTGGGCCATATTTCCTGTAAGTCCAGGCAGGGCTGCAGGTTAACCTGGCGGGACAGGCAGAGTTGAGCTAGGTTTAGCGCTGCTTCTCTGCGTTGGCTGTAGGCCTGGGGGCACCGCGCCCATCTGACTCCCGACGTCTCTGGCCACCCCCGGGCATGGGGGAGGGGCCATTCAGGTGGGGACAGGGATGGTCCAGTGGCAGTTCGGCAGCGATTGCAGCGCCGGAGTGCCGCCCGGGATCGATCCTGGCTGCGGATGAGGATCAGGTCTGTGTCCAGGGCAGCCGTTGTGACCCTACGACCTGGGTATGTCGCCCTCCTCCAACCACCACGCTCTATCCTCAGTCCCACCCCCCTACCTCCGCGTCTGACCGGCACCTCCCTCCTCCAATCATTGCACTCAATCATCATGTTCCGCCCCCATTGCCTGCTGACCGACGTCTCTCTTGTCCAATCGGTACCCTCGATCATCAGTCCCACCCCCAGTCTCGCGGAAAGCGGAGATTTCACCTGGTTTTAAAATCCGGATTACCAAAAATTTGGAGGGGGTGGGGGGGATCGCCCCCCACCTCTCAAAACAGAGGGGGCGTGTGTCTCCTGGCCCCCCCCCCCCCCCCCCCGGGATTTTGCCACTGGTCGAAGGGAGGTCGTCTTCACTCTCCACTATTCGGTGTCCAATTTTCCCAAAGTTAGTGGTAGCTAGTCGAAGTTGGTCTTCAACATAGTCGAAGGAGGTCTTCAACATGAAGTTTTTTCAAACTCACCTAAACGCTTCTAAACTCACCAATTAGATCGCCCAAGTGGGACAGCCCCTTTACACTGACAGTGGAGGAGACCCAGGACAGAAAGGTCAGTGTGGGAATGGGAAGGGGAGTTAAAGTGTGTAGCAACCGGGAGATCGTGTAGGCTTAGGTGGATTGAACAAAGGTGTTCAGTAAAATGATCGGCCAATCTGCGTTTGTTTCGCCAATATATAGGAGTCCATACCAAAAATAGCGGATACAGTAGATGTGGTTGGAGGAGGTGCAAGTGAACCTCTGCCTCACCTGGAAGGACTGTTGGCGTCCCTGGCCAGAGTCAAGGGAGGAAGCGTAGTATCACTCGTTATCGCCATCCCCACAACCAACAATGGACCTTTGTGAGGTCCCCTTTCCTTGATCATCATTATTGGCTTTAATTTTGTTTGTTTACATATCCATTCCCTTGTTTTATGTACCTTTTCATATCTCTTGTTTCCCCGTCCCCTGACACTCAGTCTGACGAAGGATCTCAACCCGAAATGTCACCCATTCCTTCTCTCCAGAGAAGTGTCATTTTGTGTCAGGCATTTAATTCACTGTGGTTCACTTTCTCTGGCAACCCCTCAAATAGAGTTGTGCATTGTGTGAACAATCAGAGGGGCATCATGCTGGGTGGGGAGTCCCCGGTAGAATTTCCAGAGCCAAAAGGTTTTCCTTTCAGATGTGAACATGTCTATTTGCAATTGCATAATACTCAAATAAATACAGCTATGTGATTGAATTTCTAGGCCTCTCCATTTTAATTGTCAATCTTGCCTCTGTGAATTTTAATCACACTCCAGGCTCTTCTGCATTTAATCCAGGATGTTTACTACCCAATTACAACATAATTACTGCCTCAAGATTGCTACATTGTTGAAGGAGCTGTATCCATCTTTAAACCTATGTTATGGATCCTGTTACAGTGCTGTGGGTTGTCTCAGACCACAGGCCAACCCTTAAGGGCCTGTCCTACCAGCATCCGACTCCATGCGGCAGACCAAACCGGCAGCGAGGGCCGCGCCAAGGTCGGGTGAGTGGCGCAACGCGGCGCAAAGTGAGGCAAACTTGGAGCGAAGTCTTAAAGGTAAGTTCGCCAGGACAGAGAGGGGCACACAGAGCGGGGCACAGAGGCACACACACAGAGAGGGCCATGGAGCCACACACATAGAGGGTCACGGAGGCACCTATAGAGAGGGTCAAGGAGGCACGACGTCGAGGCGACTGCGAGCCGACAAGCCGTTGCCGCGCGGAATTTTTGAACAGTCAGTTTTTCGGAGCCCCGCGCGATGTCGGGACGAACTCCGCACAATTCCGCACGGCTACGGCGATCGAAGTGGGACCGGCCCCGCGACGCCGGACGGCTCAAGCGAACACGTTAGGTCGCGCTCATCGCATAGCGTTGCATGCTGGTGGGACAGGCCCTTTAAAATGTGGATAGACACAAGATGCTGGAGTAACTCAACGGGTCAGGCAGCATCTTTTGGTTTTGGTCGAGACCCTTTTTCAGACTGAGAGTCAAAGGAGAGGAAAGCTCCCGGTTATGGTAGCGCAGCGGGAGTTGCTGCCAGAGACCCGGGTTCGATCCCGACTACGGATGCTGTCTGTACGGAGTTTGTACATTCTCCCCGTGACCTGTGTGGGTTTTCACCGAGATCTTCGGTTTCCTCCCACACTCCAAAGACATACAGGTTTGTAGGTCAATTGGCTTGGGAAATGTAAAAATTGTCCCTAGTGTATGTAAGATAGTATTAATATGCGGGGATCGCTGGCCGGTGCGGACCCGGGACTGAAGGGCCTGTTTCCGTGCTGTATCTCTAAACTAATCTAAACTAGACATATGGACGTGTACAAAGAACATGTAAGGTGTGAAAAGGACAGATGTAAGCAGACGATATGCAAGGAAATATACAATGGTTCATTGTTGGATGAGGGGAAGGTGACAACGAGGTATATAACCAATAAAATTACTAGTCGTGAAGCTAGTAGGAGATCTATGGTGGGGGACGGCAGAGAGAGGGGATGCAAGGGTTACTTGAAGTTAGAGAAATCAAAAGTCATACTGCTGGGTTGTAAGCTGCCCAAGCGAAATACAAGGTGCTGTCTCCAATTTGCATTTGGCCTCACTCTGACAGTTGAGGAGCCCAGGACAGAAAGGTCAGTATGGGAATGGGAGGGGGAATTCAAATGTTTAGCAACCAGGAGATCACAGTCACCCAGTTTGCACTCCCACAGCTGGGCAGATGCAGTATAATGTGGATAAATGTGAGGTTATCGACTTTGGTGGCAAGAACAAGATTATTATCTGAATGGTGTCGGATTAGGAAAAGGGGAGGTGCAACGAGAGCTGGGTGTCCTTGTACATCAGTCACTGAAAGTAAGCATGCAGGCAATGAAGAAAGCAAATGGCATGTTGGCCTTCATAGCAAGATAATTTGAGTATAGGAGCAAGGAGGTCCTGCTGCAGTTGTTCAGGGTCCTGGTGAGACCACACCTGGAGCATTGTGTGCAGTTTTGGTCTACTAATTTGAGGAGACATTCTTGCTTTTGAGGGAGTGCAGTGTAGGTTCACCAGGTTAATTCCTGGGATGGTGGGACTGACATATGATGAAAGAATGGGTTGACTGGGCTTATATTCACTGGAATTTAGGATGAGAGGGGATCTTATAGAAACATAAAATTCTTAAGGATTGGACAGGCTAGATGTAGGAAACCTGTTCCCCATGTTGGGGGAGTCCAGAACCAGGGGTCACAGTGTAAGAATAAGGCATAGGCCATTTAGGACTGAGATGAGGACAAACCTTTTCACCCAGAGAGTTGTGAATCTGTAGAATTCTTTGCCACAGAAGGCATTGGAGGTCAATTCACTGGATGTTTTCAAGTGAGAGTTAAATTTCTTAAGGTTAATGGAATCACAGGATATGGGGAGAAAGCAGGAACGGGGTACTGATTATGGATGATCAGATTGAATGGCGGTGCTGACTCGAAGGGCCGAATGGCCTACTCCTGCATCTATTTTCTATGCTCCATACCGGAGCATCTGCAGAAAACCCACACAGTCACAGGGAAAACATACAAACATTATACAGACCTCACCAGTAGTTAGGATCGAACACGGGTCTCTGCCGCAGTAAGGCTACCACTGCGCCACCATGCTGCTATCTCTTCCGTGAAAATTCGCACAGGCTACAATTTTATGGAAATGAAAAATTTCAAAATCTACCAGGACTTGCCCCCTACCAATATTAAATGTTTCAATAAGGTCACTCTTTATTCTTCTAAACTCCAAAGAATTGAGGTCTGATATTTCTATTAGCCGCTCATGATTGGATAATTTTCTCATATATCTAATGTAAAGATGCATGCATATATTTTAGTAGCTGTATATACAATATAATTGAATAGCTCTGTTATTGGAGTATAATGTTCTCCTTAACCTCACATATTGAGATAAACCCTTGAACAAGGCATAGGTAAGACCAATTCTGGAGTATGGTGTACAATTTTGGTCGCCTAATTATAGGAAGGATGTCGACAAAATAGAGAGAGTACAGAGGAGATTTACTAGAATGTTGCCTGGGTTCCAGCAACTAAGTTACAGAGAAAGGTTGAACAAGTTAGGTCTTTATTCTTTGGAGCGCAGAAGGTTAAGGGGGGACTTGATTGAGGTCTTTAAAATGATGAAAGGGATAGACAGAGTTGACGTGGATAAGCTTTTCCCATTGAGGGTAGGAAAGATTCAAACAAGAGGGCATGACATGAGAATTAAGGGACAGAAGTTTAGGGGTAACATGAGGGGGAACTTCTTTACTCAGAGAGTGGTGGCTGTGTGGAATGAGCTTCCAGCAGAAGTGGTGGAGGCAGGATCGATTTTAACATTTAAAAGTAAAGTGGATAGGTATATGGACGGGAAGGGAGGGGTATGGTCTGAGTGCAGGTAGATGGGACTAGGGGAAAATAAATGGTCGGCACGGACAGGAAGGGCCGGGAAGGCCTGTTTCCGTGCTGTAATTGTTATATGGTTATATTTATATATGGAAACCATTGACTAACTCAAGGAATGGTGATTTTGACTAGTGCCTGAAAAGGTAAATATTTTTTTAAACTTACATATGTTTATGTGCTGTATGACTCCATAACGTTATGCTTCCTGTGTGGCCCCAAGCCAACCATCTTTTCCTCACAGTATTATAGACTGGGACATTGCGATCCTAGTATTCCTCTTATCTTGCAATCATTGTTCCCCTCTACATCCACCTTCTCCCAACTATTTGCAGTCATAACTACCTTACATACCATTAATTCCACCACTTGTCTGGATTGCTACAAGCTCTTACCACCTATTGCCATCGACTTGATTTGAACTTATCGCTTGAAACATATGATTAACTCAAGGAATGGAATTTCTGACTGGTCCCCGACAGATAATTTTTTTTTAAATTTACATATTTTGTACATATTTTTGTAATTATTAACAGTTCAGTCAGTTGTAATTATCATGCTTTTGAAGTTCAGAAACATTAATTTAAATTCTCTTGACAAATCCTATTAAAAATTCTCACAATTGCGGAAGAATTAATGGATGCACAACAGTGATTGTAATAAAACTCGCAGCAATAATTTCAATCAAAGTAGAATAGTCCAATTGTGTGGTCCTGAGCCAGAGGCCATGGATTTAAGGCAATCCAAACGGCGAGGGCAAGTTAAAAAAGTTTGGTAATCTATAATGTAACAATGATCAAGAGGAAAAACCTTTTCACCCAGAGAGTTGAGAATCGGTGGAATTCTCTGCCACAGAAGGCAGTGGAGGCTGATACACTGGATGTTTTCAAGAGAGAGTTAGATATAGCACAGGGTTAACGGAATCAAGCGATATGGGGAAAAAGCAGGAACAGGGCTAACTAGAAGGGCCAAATGGCCTACTCCTGCACCTATTTTCCATGTTTCTATGTTTAACAGTCAAGAATGTTTATTGTCATATGTCCCAAATAGAACAATGAAATCCTTACTTGCAGCAGCACAACAGAATATGTAAACGTAGTACAAAGTTCAGAAAAAAGTTCAGTTATATATATATATATATGTATGAAGGGTTTCGGGCCGAAACCTTGCCTATTTCCTTCGCTCCATAGATGCTGCTGCACCCGCTGAGTTTCTCCAGCACTTTTGTCTACTATATATATATATATATATATATATATATATATATATATATATATATATATATATATATATATATATATATATATATATATATATATATATATATATAGTATATACAATATATATATATATATATATATATAGTATATACACAAATATATACACATATACATATATATATACACATATACATATATATATATACACATATACATATATATATATATATACACATATACTCATATATATATAAATACACACACACATACATATATATACACACATACATATATATACACACATACATATACACACACACACACATATACATATACACACACACACACACACATATATATATATATAGACACACACACATATACATATCTCCAAACCTGTGCAGGAAGGAATAGCAGATGCTGGTTTAAACCATTGATAGGCATATAATGCTGGTGTCATTCAGCGGGCCAGGCAGCATCTCTGGAGAGAAATAATGGGTGACATTTTGGGTCGAGACCCTTCTTCATACCGATCAATATTTTGCTGTTTCTTCTCCCTTCACCCTTTCCTTCTCTCCAGAAATGCTGCCTGTCCCGCTGGGTTACTCCAGCATTTTGTGTCTATTTTCATCTCCAAACTGCTGGAACAAGATCTGAGCACAAGCCTCTGCAACTGGATCCTCACCTTCCTGACTCACAGACCCAAATCAGCAAAGATAGGTCACAACATGTCCCCCGTGATATTTTCCAACATTGGTACTCTGCTGGGCTCTGTTGTCTCTAATCCAGGCACACTATAGACTCACAACTGTGCATCCAATTTTGGCTGCAACATTTACAAGTTTACAGATGATGCCACTAGCGTGCCAGATCCCAAACAATGACAACATGGACTTTGGGAACAATATGGAGTGCTTAGTAGCACGCTGTCAGGAAAAAAACAACCTCTGCCTCAAATCAGAAAAACAAAGGTGGTGGTGAATGACTTCAGGGTGTGGGGTAGAGTACATGCACCTGTCGGTAGATATGGAAGTGCAGGTTCAATGAAAAGTACGTACCAATGTATTCAAGAAAAGCTTCTTGCCCGCTCTTATTAAGCTCATGAACGGACCTCTCATCTGCTGATTTCCTGATCTCCTAAACTACCTCATTACACCACTTGCACTTTTAGTTGCATTTTCTCTGTAGCTATAATATTTTTTGCATACGGTATAGTTTTTCTCTTGAATTAACTATCTTGATGTACTTGGATATGGAATGATTTGCTTGGACAATACACAAAGTTTGCCACGTGGCAATAACAAGTTAATAGTTAACAATCAATGCACTAGGGGCAGCACAATGACCTGGGCTTGATGCTGATCTCGGGTGCTGTCTGTGTGAAGTTTGCACGGTTCTCCCTGTGACTGTGTGGGTTTCCGCTGGGTGCTCTCGTTTCCTCCGACATCTCAAAGATGTGCTGGTTTATAGATTAATTTGCCCTTTGTAAATTGCAACTCGTGTGCAGGAAGCTGGTGCAAACGTGGGGTAACAAAGAACTAGTGTGAGCATGTGGTCAGTGTGGACTCGGTGAACCTGTATCTTTCAATCAATCAATTACTCTATTAAAGATACAAAAACTGTAATAAATGGTATTAGTATAAACCTTTGCAACTGAATTTGATTTTAAAAGCTCCATCACCAGTAGTCGAATCAGACCAATTTTCATGACTGACAACATAATAAAATGTTTTTGTCATGAATAGACATGTCATGCAAAAAGAATTACAGTATGTCTGCTTCAGAGCAAACACTGGGACAACGCAGGAGTCAAGATAAAACTGTTATGAATAAAGGAATGAGAACAAATTAGAAAACGTCAAGCAGAGTACAGATACAGAGAAGATCAGGAAGGAAAGGAGCTGCTTTAAATGTTTATCTTCTCATCTGGCAGCTGGTTGTTCTTATCTAAGCGGTGATACACAGTGTTTCACAAATAGGAAAAACACTTCAACTGATTAATTATTCTTCTCCCTGTTGCCCTGTGAGTCCAGATACAAGCCCTTGTTCCCAGGAACATGAAATCCATGAGCTTGTATTCGCCTGGAATATAAAGTTGAAGGCAATGAAAAGTCATAGCTCAGACTAAAAGGCATGGACTTTTGATAGAAAGGCTAACCAACACTGTTAAAAATTTATCAACGTTAAATAATTAATTTATGTTTGGATTGAATGAATGTAACTTCAACCCTTTTGGAATTGAGAAGATTTGAGAATGAGCTGATCAAATTGCAGGAAGGAACTACAGATGCTGGTTTACACTGAAGATAGACACATAATGCTGCAGTAACAGTGGGACAGGCAGCATCCATTCTTTCAAGAGATGCTTTCAAAAGAGAGCTAGATAAGGCTCTTAAAGATAATGGAGTCAGGGGATATGGGGAGAAGGCGGGAACGGAGTACTGATTGGGGATGATCAGCCATGATCACATTGAATGGGGGTGCTGGCTCGAAGGGCCAAATGGCCTACTCCTGCACCTATTGTCATTCCTTCTATACATAGATGCTGCCTGTCCCACCGAATTACTCCACCATTTTGTTTCTGTCTTCTCAGAAGGTTTAATGATTTGATGGGGGAGAAAATAGCTTCTCTGAAGGGAAAAAAAAAATCAGAATCCTAAAATGCAGAAACACTTTTGAAGAATGAAATTAGGAAGTGCTTCTCCCACGTAAATAGTGCACGCAATGTGATGGTGATTAGTTGGTGTAGCAGCAGATTTTTATATCGATCAAGCGATTACTCCCTCTAACCGCTAAGTGGACTGCACGGTTAAGGGGAATGTCGTTATACGCATGCAAGTTCTCTGTCGTGGACGTTCAGATCTTCTTCACAGATAAATCTTCAAAACAGTCCTTTGATTAATAAATTCTTTATTGTTGATGAAAAACAATAAGGTATATCCAAACTTCTTCCGACTCGTACACTATAATCTTCATCGAACTCCAGCTCATCTCTTTAAAGGCTAGAAAACTCCTCGTGTCTCCGTTACACTTCGCATGGTCAAAGGGTAAACCTTCTCCATGCTGGTCCAAAACAATACTAAAAACTTAGCTTCAGCGCAAGAAACCTAGCTCCAAACTCGCCCTAGAATACGTCATCAATCCCACCCACAATATAACGGGCAGTCTAAAATTTAAAGACACATGCCATAGTTAATGACACACAAAACGAGCCAAATGGCCAGTACAGTTGGAGCTTTTGCTAAGAGTTTGGGTGAGGAAATCACAGGGAACAAAATGGAGATGAGATACAGATCAGCCTAACAATAAAGAACAACAGGTCGGAATTCCTGTGTCCATTTCTTACTCTGCCTGTGGTCTGAGTTTCGTTTTCATGTCAAACCCTTTTGGTTAAAGTGCAAGCTAAAATATCTGCAGGTGAAGTTTGTGTGTGAAGGTACTGGTACTTCTATTGTGGGATTCAAATTATCTTTGACATGATAGGTACAAACTGCTGGAGTAAAGGGCCTGTCCCACCAGCAAGCAACTCTATGCGATGAACGCGATCAAACCGGCAGCGGGGGCCGCGCGGAGGTCGGGTGATCCCCTGTACAGAGCCGTTCCCACCAGCATACGCCTGCATGCGGCAAGCGCAACTAAACCGGCAGCGAGGGCCGCGCGGAGGTTGGGTGAGTGGCGCAACGCGGCGCAAAGCGAGGCGAACTTGAAGCAAGTCCAAGGTAAGTTCGCCAGGACTTAGAGGGGCACACAGAGAGGGGCACCGAGACACACACACATACAGGGCCACGGAGCCACACACATAGAGGGTCACGGAGGCACTTACAAATAGGTTCACGGAGGCACGATGTCCGGGCGGTGGGTAAATGTCGAGGCGACTGCGAGCCGACAAGCCGTTGCTGCGCGGGATTTTTGGACATAGTCGGTTTATCCGAACTCCGCGCGGCTCCGGCGATCGAAGTGGGACCGGCCCCGCGACGCCGGACGGCTCAAGCGACCACGTTAGGTCGTGCTAATCGCATAGAGTTGCATGCTGGTGGGACAGGCCCTTAACTCAGCGGGTCAGGCAGCATCTCGGGAGAGAAGGAATGGGTGGCATTTCGGGTAGGTTTCCTTCATCAGACTGGGAGTCAGGGGGAAGGAAAACAATAATAATAATATCTTTTATTGTCATTACACATAAGTGCAACGAGATTTGGTTTGCAACTTCCATCCGATGTCATAACTTAAACGACTAATAAAATGTAGGTTTAGATACCCCGAGAACAAGGTTTGTGAAAAGAACATTAGAACACAAAACAGACTAAAGTGCAGATGTGTCTGTGCGACGTGACCATCCGAGGGAGACAGTCCATGGGGGTGGATTTCTTTAAGGTTAGATTTTTGTAAGAATGCTTCCATTCCTGTCGAGTGATCTATCGTTTTAGCTGAGTAGAGGTTTTGATAATATTGCAGAAATCTCTCATTGATATCCTTAGACTGTACTAGTGGTTCTCCCATTTCTGATCGAATTGTGTGAATTGTTTTTTCACACGTCCAGTTTTCGAAGTTGGCAAGCTAATTGTTTTTGTGGTTTGTCGCCGAATTCAAAATGTAATTGTTTAGTATACTGATAAAGTTTTATAACTTGGTCGGAATATATTTTATTTAATTTATATTTCAATAGTGCTATTTTATTATGTTTTATCATAGTTGGTGCAGCCGCATTTTCTATATCTAATTATCTTATTACCCTTTCCAGTGCCTGTTGTTTAACCCGATTCTCTTTATTGTGAAATACTTGGGAGGAGATCATTACTCCTCGGGCAAATGCTTTAAAAGTTTCCCAGAGAAGGGAGGCAGACGTTCCAGGGTGGTCATTGGGCTCAAAGAACATATTAATCTGTTTAGTAAGACATTCCAGACATACTTTTTCCTTTAAGATTTGTGGGTTAAGTCTCCATTGTGACTCTGTCCTTCCATTTAGATTAATCATAAATGTTAAGGGTGCATGATCCGAGATTATAATGTTATGATATTTCGATTTGTAAGTAAATGGGATAAGCTTGGAATGTACTAGAAAATAATCTATTCTTAAATATGTTTTACGTACCGATGAGTAAAATGAATATTCTCGTCTGGTTGGGTTTCCAATTCTCCAGACATCCTTAATATTAGTAGTATCTATATATGCATTTAATAATTCACTTGACTGAGATTTTATTTTTTGTTGTCTTGATGATCTGTCTAAATAAGGGTCTAGTGTACAGTTTAAGTCTCCTCCAATTATTAAATTGTGTTGTGTAAGTTCTGGAATTGTGTTAAATATTTCCTTGAAAAACAAGGGACTATCAAAATTTGGTCCATGAACATTGATAAGAATCACCTTTTCTGCCTGTAACTCACCTAGTAATACAATATATCTACCATCATTGTCCGTTATAGTTGATATATGTTTAAAAGGTATCCCTTTAAAATTAGTATTGCAACACCTCTGGATTTATGCGAAAATGAGGAGTGATACGTTTTAGCAATCCATTTAGCTTTCAATCTATGCTGTGCTTACTTTTTAAGGTGAATTTCCTGAAGGAATATTATAACTGTTTTCAGTGATTTTAAATGTGCTAATACTTTACCTCTCTTGATTGGTTCGTTAATACCCTTAACATTCCAGCTACAAAATGTGATTCCTTCACCCCCAATCTTTATATTCAAATCTTGCATCTTTTGTTTCGGGTGTTTTATAAAAGAGCAGATGGCTCAGCGTAGCAAACCCGACATTATACCCGAACATCAGATAGATTAATTTTAAATCTTGTTCGTCTTTCTCCCGTACATATCTCCTTTGGTAAAACATAATTCCATTCAAACTTAAAATTATAATAGAGTATTATATAAAAAGAATGATAGGGTAGGCAGTTAGTAAAGTGCAAAAAGAAAGAAAAAACTACATCTATAATTAGTGCAGTTATTGATAGCCATACTAACATGGCTGGCCATCTACAGACTTCCATCGCCTTTGAAAAATAAAAAAACTTTACTAGCTCCATGCTCTCTTTAAGATGAAATTTCAATAACAACATTTTACCGGGGAGGAGGAAAACATTTTAAGTTCCAAAGTATTCATAATCCATTAGTAAAAAGTAAAAAATAAAAAGGCAACCATTCTCAAAATACAGTACGTCTCATATATATCTAAAAGAGAGAACAGAAAAAAAGTGAAATCAAGCTTTAAATCCAACCGTACTTATAGTTTCCATTTTAACTAATTCTAAGTAATCCAATTATAAGTAATTAGTACCAATTAGTAATAATTATTAGTAGTAACGAGCAGATATGATTAGTATTCGTCAGTTGTTAATGTTAATAGTAAATATGAGTGTGGTATGTCCATAGGGAAAACCTTGCTCAACAATCCTTGTCCAATTTCATTTGTCCTTAAGTATAACAGCTTAATTTCCATCAGATCTTTACAAAGTCACATTGTTCGGTGACGTCAGGTATTTTGTGAGTAATGTTCAGTCATCGGGCATATTCTTGATGATCTGGGCGATATCCAATGCATCCTTATGGTTAGTGAAGATGTGTTCATTCTGCCTGTAGGTGACTCTTAATGTTGCCGGGTGCATCAGGCTGTACCTCAGACCTAGCACATACTTGAGTATTCTTCTTGTCTCTTTAAACAGCGCTCTCTTCCTGGAGACCTCCACAGGATAATCTCGGTAAATGCTGATCTTATCTCCTTCATCATATCATCCAGTACATGGTCATATTGCACCTTCACTATCATTTGTCTTGGTGGGGCATCTGTCCGTGGACGGCGTCTCATCACTTTATGTGCACGACCTAGCAGAGGTTTTTGATACACATTTAAGACTTTTTGCAATAAGTCTGCAGCAAATTCGCGGGGGTCTCGGTTCCCCTCTCTTCCTTCTTGGATGCCGACGATTCTTAAGTTCTGACGCCTATGATGTCCTTCCAATTCAGTAAATTTTTCAGTTATTTTACTCAGTAAATCTGATCGACGTTGATTCTCTCTGATGTTGTTTCGTGGTTTCGGCACTAGTTGCAGCAATCTCCTCTAAATGAGTTATTACTATATTTTGTTGGTTCAATGACTTATCGATGGGATCCAACCTATCATTAAAGCTGGACTCCATCGAGTTGATTTTAACATCTATCTCCTCAATCTGTTGAGCCAGATTTTCTTCTGTTTCGTTCTTCCATGTATCCAATAGTTCAAGGACAGTGGAGTTGATTTCTTCTTTCATTTCCTCTTTAAATTCTTCTTTAAAAGTTTGAAATTCTTCTTTAAAATTCAGCTTCTCATTAAAATTCTTCAATTGTTCCTTTATATTTTTAATTTCTTGAGATAGAAAATTACGAAGTTCTTCCGTCTCAGATTTTTTAGTCTTTGGTTTCTTTGAAACATCTTCTTGGGACGACATTGTACCTGAGCCCGAGGCTTCAATCGGGCCTACTTCTTCCGGCACTTGTTTATGGTTAGCGGTCCGTTTCAGCTTGGGGGGGGGGGGGGGGTATGTTGCACCACCGGAGTCGCGCGCCTAATTACCTCACTCATGCATTGCAGGCAGCCGGTGCGGTAACAGCAGGCAAGTCCCGTTCTTTTCCCCATTTTCAGCGGATTTTGCGTGGAGCTAGCTGGCGCTGGTCTCTAGTCCTCCATAGCGCCACCGGAAGTCAGAAGGAATAATCATTTCTAATAATGTTTATGATACAAGAACTAAACCCACAAACCCACTAAACCCACTAAATATTTGAATCAAATTATCACAACTATTCTGGGTAATTGAAACCATGAGAGGCACACTCAATTTCCATATTCCAGGTCAGGAAATGGTGCATTTCAAGTCATTAGATGAAAATAAATCACTGGCAGAGAATGTGAAAAATCCCATTTGTTTGTTATCAGAAGTATTGACGCATAACATAACCCCTGCAGATTACATTAAAGGCACAAAAGTGTAATATAGCTCAGCAAGTTATTTTTGTTGGGAAATAATATTAAAATCTGTGGATCTAAATATATATAAATGGAGCAAAGAACTTGTCATGAAACAAGGAACTGCAGATGACAGTTTACAGAAAGAAAGAATGCTGACGTAACTCACCTTGTCAGGCAGTATCTATGCAGAACAGGGAAAGGTGACATTTGGGGTCAGACTGTTTGGGGGGAGGGGGGGGATGGGTTGCAAACTGGAGAGAGGAGGGGCAGGACAAAGCCTGGCAGGTAATGTTGATACAGGTGATGAGGGATTTTTGATAGGCAGATGGTTGGACATAGGCTAGAATTGGAAAGACAAAATATGTGAGGCAAAAGGATTGAAGAGATGTGAATTGTGAAGCTAGAGGAATGAATTTAGGTGGAAGGGGAGAAATAAGTGCAAGTCCAGGTGGGGCACAGGGGAAGGGAGAAGAATGGGGGGGGGGGTATGTGGGGGCACAAGGAAGAGGTAGAGGGAGGTGGAAGATTATGCAGTTACCTAAAATTGGAGAATCCATTGTTCATACTATTGGGTTGTTAGCTACCCAAGCAAAATATGGGGCGCTGTTTCTCCAGTTTGCACATGGCCTCACTATAGCAACCGAAGTAGCCCAGGACAGAAAGATCAGTATGGGAATAGAAAGAGGTGTTACAATAGTTAACAAGCGGGAGATCCAGCAGACTTTGGTGGACTGAGTGCATATCGGCGACTGAGTGCATATTCCGCAAAACGCCCGCTGAGTCAACGCCATTGTACGGGAGGCCACATCAGCAACAGCGGATTCAGTAGATGAGGTTAGAGGAGGTGCATGTGAACCTCTGCCTCACCTGAAAGGACTGCTAACGTCGCTGGATGGAGGTGAGGGAGGAGATATAGGGACATGTGTTACGTCTCAATTCGCACGGGAAAGTGCTTAGGGAGAGCACAGTTTGGGAAGGGAAGGATTGAGGGAACCAAAGGAGTTGTGGAGGGAGTCATCTCTGTGGAAGGCAGAAAAGGGAAGGGGTATTTAGAAGTGACTGATGGTGGGATCATTTTGAAGGTGACACCAATGTCAGAGAATGATGAGTGGGATGCGGAGGTTGGTGGGGTGAAAGAAGAGGACCAGGAAATCTCTATCCTCGTTCAATTTGTGTGGAGGGGGAGTGACAGCAGGAACATAAAGGAGAGGTGAGGAATCCATCTATGAAAGCAACAGGGCATGGGGGGAACCCACGTTTACTAAAGAAAGTGAACATCTCGGATGTCCAAGAGAGGAATGTCTCTTCTTGGGAGCAGGAGCCGACGAGATAGAGAAATTGAGAGAAGGGAAAAGCGTTGTTTGCAAGAGGCAGTGTGGGAGGAACTAGAGTCCAGGTAACTGGGAGGTGGTAGTTTGTAGTAGACGTCAGTCGATAATCTGACCCCTGTGATAGAGACAAAGAGATCAAGAAAGGGGGCGGGAGGTGTCAAAGATAATCCAAGTGAATTTTAAGGCAGGGTGGAATTTAGTGCTAACATTAATGAAATCCGCAAGTTCTGCATGATTGAAGGAGGCATCCTTGATACAGTCATCGGTGGATTGGGGAAAGAGTTGAGGGCTGGTCCTCAACTCCTTTGAAACAAGGACTGTTTGATGGGACGGAGAAAAGGGCAGGCATAGCTGGGGCCCATGTTCATGCCCACGACCACACCTTTAAGTGGGAGAAAGTGAGAGGAGTCAAAAGAAAAGTTGTTGAGGGCGAGAACAGGTTTCAAAAGGCAGAGAGCAGTGTTAGTGGAGGGAAATTGATTGGGTTTTTGTTCAAGGAAAGAACCATGGGGCCTTGAGAATTTACTGGTCCGGGCTGTAGGTGCAAATGGACTAGACGTCCATGGTGAAGATGAGACAATGGGGCCTCTAAACTGAAAGTTATAGAAGAGTTGATGGGCGTGCGAGGTGTCTTGGATGTAGGTCAGAGGGATCTGGACAAGGGGAGATGGAACTGGGTGAGGGAGGAATGGAATCAAGGTTGGGTTCTGAGGGGGCAAAAGCAGGCAGAAACAATGGATCTGCCAGGGCAGTCGTGTTTGGGGATTTTGGTTCGAAGTTAGGTCTTTATTCTTTGGAGCGCAGAAGGTTAAGGGGGGACTTGATTGAGGTCTTTAAAATGATGAAAGGGATAGACAGAGTTGACATGGATAAGCTTTTCCAATTGAGGGTAGGGAAGATTCAAACAAGAGGGCATGACATGAGAATTAAGGGACAGAAGTTTAGGGGTAACATGAGGGGGAACTTCTTTACTCAGAGAGTGGTGGCTGTGTGGAATGATCTTCCAGCAGAAGTGGTGGAGGCAGGATCGATTTTAACATTTAAAAGTAAAGTGGATATGTATATGGACGGGAAGGGAATGGAGGGGTATGGCCTGAGCGCAGGTAGATGGGACTAGGGGAAAATAAATGGTCGGCACGGACTGGAAGGGCCGAGAAGGCCTGTTTCCGTGCTGTAATTGTTATATGGTTATAGGATAGGAGCGGGCACTGAAGAGCTGGGGAATTATAAGGATGGAGGCTGTGGCCTGGGGTTTGAATATTGGCTCATGGTCAAGGGGTAGGTGTGAGATGTCATCTGAGAGTTGGTGCCTTCCCTCAGCATGGTAGAGGTCACCTTGCCAGACCTCCCTTGACACAGGCTTAGTAACAATGTTGGGGTTGTTGCTGTGTGAGTGGAGCTCTGCGTGTTCAGAGGGGGTGAGATTGGAGTGGGTAAGAGGAGTAGCTAAGTCAAGACAGTTGACGTAGTGGCAGCAGTTGGAAATAAAAAAAGTCCAGAGAGGGGTGGAAGGCCGGCAGGGGGAGACTATATGAAGGAGGAATATTGGGGACGGGAGAAGGGGATCATTACTCGGCAACGAGTAAAATGCCCGGAGGCGGATGCGATGGAAGAAGAGCTCAACATCATGGCAGGCTCAGAACTCATTGAGGTGTGGCCGTGAGGATGTAGGGTTACAAAGGTACAGCCTCTGCTAAGGACTGTCACCATGTCGTGGTGGAGAAGCTTGTGTGCTCCTGATATCCTGAGAGCGATGCCGTCTGGAGCTAGGCACCTGGTAGGGCCACCCATGGCGGTAAGGTCGAGGGGGAGGTCTCTGACAAAGAGCAATCCAACCAAGACCTCAATCGTGGAACAGGCGGAGGATGATGGCTGACTTTAGTGGAGCGCCACAATGGCTGGGAAGGCGGATGAAGGCTGCAGCAGAAAAGGGTCGCCGGTCGTCTTGGACTCCAAGCCACTGGATCCTGACCCAGATCCGTCAAGGACCGTGTGGTGGCTGTCTGTGCACCAGTCTCCTCACATTAAACAAAGTCACGCACAGGCGTCCTCCATGAGAGGACAGTCATACTCGTTTCGAGTGACCGCCAGTGAAGATGACACTGAGTTCATGGTGTTCTTGCTTTTCAACGTGATCTAATAGCATGTCACAGCAAGTTTGATGAGTTGACTGGCCTATCCCTGTCACAATGTTCTTGGAATCGGAAAAGGAACCAGAAACAGAGATATAAATATCAATGAAATGACTGATATTATTTCAATGGTGCTATTGGAAATATTAATCTGTAAAACATGTACCAGATCCTCAATCACATCACAGGCACACATAGCACAGAGGTGGAAAAATTAAACATAATGTGGACAGTGTGAAGATTGCTTTCAAGGAAGATAATTTATCATAGAACTGATACAGCACAAGAATAGGCCCCTTAGCCCAAAATATCTGTACCAAACATGATTCCAGGACCGATTCTTATCAGCCAGCACGTAATCCATATATCTGCATTCCTTGCATACCCTTATGCCTATCCAAAAGTCTCTTAAATGCCACTATTATATCTTCCTCAATCACAATCACTGACAGCACATTCTTGGCACTCACCACCCTCTGTGTAAAAAAGTGTTTGATTTTTACATCCTGGGAAAAAAGTTTTGACTGTCTACTCTATTTATGCCTTTTTATAATTTTAAATACTTCTATTGCGGTGCTGGCTCGAAGGGCCGAATGGCCTACTTCTGCACCTATTGTTTATTGTCTATAGGTCTCCACGTAAGCTCCAACTTTCCACAAGAAAACTATCCAAATTTGTCAAACCCCCTCCTAAAAGCCAGTAACCTCTAAACCTGGCAGCATTCTGGTAAACCTAATGCACCTTCTTCAAAACCTTTATATGCCTGCATTTGGCATACAGCCCTCTAAATAATTGTGCTGGTGAGTGAGTCTATTTCATAAGATCATAAGAGATAGCAGTAGAATTATGCCATTTGGCCCAGCAAGTCTACTCTGCCATTGAATCGTGTCTGATCTATTTCTCCCACCTAACCCCATTCCCCTGCCTTACTAAGCATGAATCTATCTATGTTTAAGAAGGAATTGCAGATGCTGGAAAATCGAAGGTAGACAGAAGTGCTGGAGAAACTCAGCGGGTGCGGCAGCATCTATGGAGCGAAGGAAATAGGCAACGTTTCAGGCCGAAACCCTTCTTCAGACTGATGTAGGGTGGGGGGGGGCGGGAAGAAGAAAGGAAGAGGAGGAGCCAGAGGGCTGAGGGAGAGCTGAGAAGGGGAGGAGACAATAAGGGCTACCGGAAATTGGAGAAGTCAATGTTCATACCACTGGGTATAAACTGCCCAAGCGAAATATGAGGTGCTGTTCCTCCAATTTCCGGTGGCGCTCACTCTGGCCATGGAGGAGGCCCAGGACAGAAGGTCGGATTCGGAATGGGAGTGGGAGTTGACGTGCTGAGCCACCAGCAGATCAGGTTGGTTATTACGAACCGAGCGGAGGTGTTCGGTGAAACGATCGCCAAGCCTACGCTTGGTCTCACCGATGAAGATCAGCTGACATCTAGAGCAGTGGATGCAAATAGATGAAGTTCGAGGAGGTGCAGGTGAATCTGTCACTCCTGGAACGACTGCTTGAGTCCTTGAATGGAGTCGAGGGGGGAGGTTAAGCGACAAGTGTAGCATCTATCTCTGCTTTAAATATATCCACCGACTTGGCCCCACAGCTTTCTGTGGCAAAGATTTCCTCAGATTCACAGATTTAGTCAAATATATTCCTCCTCATCTCCTTCCTAAAAGAACATCCTTTAATTCTGAGGCTATGATCTCTAGTCCTAGACTCTCCCATTAGTGGAAACATCCTCTCCACGTCCACTGTATCCAAGCCGCTCACCATCCTGTATGTTTCAATTAGGGGCCCCCCTCATTCTTCTAAACTCCAGCAATTTCAGGCCAAGTGCCGACAAACGCTCATCATATTTGCACGTCGGAGCAGCAGCGGGAGATTTCAAAAGGCAGTGTTGGATTGGTTGAATGAATGACCGCTAAATGAGACAATTGAGCAGCCAATAAAAGGAAGGCCATGTTTAGCAGAGTGTTCCTGTTTGGAGAGCTGTGTGGAGGTGAACCTCTGTGTGGAGGGCAAGTGTGAGGCTTTGGTTCAAGAGGCTTTGGTGAGGAGACTGGGCAAGGGCTGAGCAGAGGGAGGCAGGATGTAAAGGTATGGTCTGCTGTTTCTTGTTCGTGATTGTTGTGCATTTTGTTCCCCTCTTGGTTGCACTGCAGTAGACACGGTGAAATGTACCCTCCGCAGCATGGGGGACATCAAAGAAACTGCTGGAGTCACGGATGACGACCATTGTGGGACCGTGTCCTTGCAGTCATTGTTAAGGGACGAGAGCTGCAGTTGGCTAATGGGGCTGTCCCACTATACGAGCTCATTCAGGAGCTCTCCCGAGTTTTTAAAAAATCAAACTCGTGGAAGCACGTAGAATGTACGTAACGGGTACGTCGGAGCTCAGGACGTCTCTTAGCAGCTCGTAAGGCTAACGGCAGATACTCGGGAAACGCGGTAAGCTCATGAAGACTCGTGAAGATTTTTCAACAAGTTGAAAAATGTCCACGAGAGCCCCGAGTACCTACGAGCAGCTATTACCGTAAATCTCCAAGTTCGAATCAGGGCAAACTCGGGAGAACTCTTGAATGAACTCGTACAATGGGACAGGGCCATAACTGCAGGATCTTCCAGGAGAATGAAAGGTCAGGGTGGTTGGTCTATGGAACAAGCTGCTAGAGGAAGTAGTTGAGGCTGGGATTATCCCATTGTTTAAGAAACAGTTGGACAGGTACATGGATAGGACAAGTTTGGAGGGTTATGGATTAGGGTAGCTGGGACATTGTTGGACAGTGTGGGCGAGTTGGGCTGAAGGGCCTGTTTCCACACTGTATCACTAAGACTCTAAGATAGGAGTTATAGCAAGGTGGTTATACCCAGAGTACAGGAAGAAAGTAGATGGGTGACCATAAGGAAAGGGAATAGGCAGAGGTGGAGGTGACCACTGTAGCCAAACCCCTTTGAACCAGGCGTACCCTTTGGATACTGTCGAGGGCATGAGCTGCCAGAGGTGAGCAACAGTGACAGTCAGGCCTGTGGCACCGAGCCCTGCTCCGATGCACAGCGGGGAAGGGCAATGTCAGACAAAGTCATAGTTGCAGGAGTTACAGTAGACACAAAATACTGGAGTAACTCAGCGGGGCAGGCAGCATCTCCAGAGAGAAGGAAGAATGGGTGACGCTTCGGGTCGAGACTCTTCTTCAGACTCGTTAGTTATGGGGACAGGTAAGAGCTTAGGTGGCAGCAATTGAGACTCCAGGATGGTGTGTTGCCTCTCTAGTGCCAGGGTTCGGGATGTCTCGGAGCAGTTGCATGACTTTGTCAAGGGTGAGGGTTAGCAGAGAGAAGTCCTTTTGACAGAAGTCATTGTGTATTTTGAAACAAATCACATGGGTAGGAAAAGGGATGAGATCCTGCAAAATTAACACAGGGAGTTAGGCAAAAAGTTAAAAAGCAGGATCTCGAGGTGAGTGACCTCCAAGTTACTTTCAGTGCCATGTTCTAGTGTGGGTAAGAACAGGAAGGAGGACAGTTGAATGCTTACTGAGGAGATGATGCAGGGGCCAGGGTATCAAATTGTTCAACCATTGGGATCTTGTCTGGGACAAAGGTGGTCTGTAGAAGGGGACGGGTTGCACCAGAAATGGAGGGGAGCCAATATTTAGTCTAGTTTAGTGATACAGCGTGGAAACAGGCCCTTCGTCCCACCGGGTCCTTGCCACTAGCGATCCCCGCATATTAACACCATCCAACACACACACACACACACTAGGGACAAATGTTACATTTATACCAAGCCAATTTACCTACATACCTTTTCGACTTTGGAATGTGGGAGGAAACCGAAGATGTTGGTGAAAACCTCACGCAGGTCACGGGGATAATGTGCAAACTCCATACAGACATCACCCGTAGTCGGGATCGAACCCAGGTCTCTGGCACTGCAAGCGCTGTAAGGCAGAAACTCTACCACTGCGCCATCGTGCCGCCCAATGCCACCGTAGTCTTGCAGTTAAGTTTGTTGGCGCTACCTGGGTGAGTTTAAAGTAGATTGGCAGGGGTGGGGGTGTGGGTGGGCTCCAGTGTGGGATTGAGGAGGCAGGTGAGATGCTGGAAGACTATTTGGAAGGGAATGACAGAACGCCCAGTGGATCAGATAGGCAGGAGCATGGCAGGGAGCGAGGAAGGACTGTTAAAATTGAATTGCATTTGTGAGGTGGATGAACCCAGGATGTGGATGGATGTGGTGCATGCAACTGAGATATTGTAGACGATATGAAAACCTGGCTAGGAGAGGGGCTGGACTGGCAGTCGAGAGTACAAGTGCTACAGGTGAGATAGTCGTTCATTAGTTCACAAGTTAAAGGAGTAGAATTAGGCCAGTCGGCCCATCGAGTCCACTCCCACATTTAATCATTGGTGATCTCTCTCTGCCTCCCAACCCCATTTTCCTCCCTTCTCCCCCATAACCTTTGACACCCGTTCTAATCAAGAATTTTTTCTATCTCCGCCTTAGAAAATATCCACTGACTTGGCCTCCACGACCCTCTGTGGCAATGAGTTCCACAGATTAACTACCCTCTGACCAAAGAAGTTCCTCCTCCCATCCTTTATAAAATAGCGCCCTTTAATTCTGAGGCGATAACCTCTGGTCTGAGACTCTCCCACCAGTGGAAACATCCTTTCCACATCCACTCTATATGTGCCTTTGATTATTCTGTAAGTTTCAATGAGGTCCCCCCCACAACCGTCTAAACTCCAGCAAGGACAGGTCCAGTGCTGGCAACGGTGGGGGAAAAGGGATCTGCTTTATCGATTAATGAGAATGCCACGACAGTTGTCTGAGATGACATGACTGATGGTTTGTCCAGTGCGACTGTATGGGGGGAGCAGAGAAATAAAAAGCGGATGATCACCTTGTTGGGATATGCATGTGGCAGGTCGACCTTTGATACACATTCTGTCAGTTTTGCCCACATGCAGTGTCTGCTAACCTAATGTGTAAGAAGGAACTGCAGGTGCTGGTTTACACTGAAGATAGACACAAAATGCTGGGAATAACTCAGCAGGACAGGTAGACTAGGTGAAGAAGGGTCTCGATCAGAAACGTTACTCATTCCTTCTATCCAAAGATGTTGCCTGTGCCACTGAGTTACTCCAGCATTTTGCGTCTATCTTCTCTGCTTTTGTTTCCAATTCATCCAGACACTGTGATTTCCCACTGAGCTCACAATACTCAATGTAGCTCACCTTCACTTCAAGGGCATGGCAATCAGTGATAGTCTCTTGGTCAAATAATTTTTGCTTTACCATTCTTTTGTTGAGGGATGCCCCAATTCGCAAAAGGGTTGAAGTCAGGCAAAGCATTTGTACAGGAGAGCTGTTATAAAAATCAATAATCTGCAACCCAATTATGTATATTTTACCACCCGTGGGTCCTCCACCTTCGATCCACGGCAGGGCGAGCTGGGCCTACCGGGCGATTCTCGGTCCCCCGTCCGCTATGAGCGAATCTCACGTTCGTGCCGGGCGAAGCATCCCCACGTGCACGTCAAGCCAAACCAAACTAAACCAAACTACAATCTGCTGCACCGCAATGCACACAAAGGTTTATTTTTTATTTTTTTATAAATATATTTTTATTAGAGGCCATACGTATTACAAATAATATAATACTTTTTTCAGATATGCATATTACATATTTCCAAAATTATATGAGTATTACAAAGCAATATATATAAGCCTCAATTTTTTTAATAGTGAAGAGAAAAAAAAGTAAAGAAAGAATAGATGTTTAATTTAAAAAGTGTGATTATAATTTTGATTATATGTGAGAAGAGAAAAGAAAAATAAATAAAAACCATGTTACTAACAAACAATTATTATACTTAAAAATAGAAAAAAAAAGTATACATCTTAACAATGAATGGAACAATTTCTAAATATATATATATATATATATTAATTATAGAGAGAGACGAGTATATAAAACTCGGATTAAACCTTTTCATCTGATCTTACCACTGGGTACTTGTTGAGTTTCAATGCTGAGCCCAGCTACCCCTTCATATAATCAGTGAATGGAGACCATATTTGTTCAAAAAGTGTGTGTTTATCCATTAGGGTAAACCTAATTCTCTCCAATTGCAACGTCTCCAACATTTCCACTGTCCACATTTTGATTGTAGGGGATAATGGTCCCTTCCAAAATTTTAATATTAATTTTTTTCCAATCATTAAACAGTAATCACGAACATTTCTTTGATTTGCTGTTAATGTTTGATTTGAATCTAAAACACCAAATATTATTAGCTTTGGGTCAGGATTTAATGTAATCTTAAGAACTATAGAAATAATTTTAAAAATCTCAGTCCAATAACTATTAATCACACAAAGGGTTCTGACCGCCAGCTCACCAAACGCTTCTGCCCTATGCGAACTGAAGTGCATTCCGGCTTCTAACCAGACCGGAAACAGTGGCTTCCATCTCCTCCAGTCCCAACTCAGTGGCAGCCCCTTCAATGCCCCCTCCCATGACCTCAGTGATACCCCTAATGTTTCTCTCACTATTCTCAATGGCAGCACCAATCCCGCCCTTCACAACCCGAGTGATGGTCCTGACCTCTCCCCCTTCTCCAATGTCACAGCACGTATGACACACAATGTGTTGCCCGGAATACAATACGATAAAAACGTTATTCGGCCCCGGAGGGAAATTGTTCTGCCGATAGTCACAACACGCAAGGTACGCAAACACTTGGAATTAAAAGTGAAAACAAAACGAAAAAGACAAGCGACTGTCAATGGCTGCCATGTGCACAGGGCCTTCACCAGAACAAATGAACGAACAAACGAACACAAACCTATCTCCTGGCCAGAGGATTCTAAACTACAGTGCACCCCTCCCCAACACAAGGACCCCTTTGTTCTCCCACCGTCCCTCATGGCAGCCCCCCCACTCCAGGTCCCCACTGTTTTCCCCTCCTGCTGATCGCAGGTCGATCGTGAGGCCACACCTCCACCGGGGTTCCCGTTGCCGCCGAGGTCCCACCACCGCCAAGGCTCCTGTATCCCGTATCGTATTGTATGACACACACACACTGTGTTGCCCAGAATCCATGATGCTGATGGCTCAAGGAGAGGTTCAACTTTCTTGGTTCCAACAATCATAGGCCAGTGAGACCAACTTGTGAGTTTAACTTGGAGAACAAGTTCCAAGCACCAGAAATAAAGTCAGAAAAACATGCAATATTCAGTTTGCTGCAACCAAGGTCTGGAATTATGGTGGCAAATGTAATTTGATGTGGTGAGACAACGGTCAAGAGGACCACTGGAATAACACAATGCCAGGTGACGGGGACCTGGGCTGATTTCATTGTCAACGTAGCAGAAATTCAAAAGTTGCTGTCACCAATTGGCTGTTGCACCATAGGATGCGCTGTTCTGCTGCTTTCTCCATCATGGTCTTCAGAAATCAATTATATATTCAGAGCTGAGGAAAGGTCTCGACCCGAAACGTCACCCATTCCTTCTCTCCAGAGATGCTGCCTGTCCGGTTGAGTTCCTCCAGCATTTTGTGTCTACCAATAGAAGAGTACAGCACGGAAACATGCCCTTAGGCCCACAAAGCCCATGGCAGCCATGTTTTCAACATAAATTAATCCCATCTGGCGGCACATGACCCATCTCCCTCAATTCCCTGCATGTTCATGTGCTTGTAAACATGGTGATAATGTTACAAAATCCTTCACAAAGAGGGCAATGCCCTCCCTTCCATTAAAACCATTCACATTAGGCACTGCCTCAAGAAGGTGCCATCTATCATCAAGGTTTGCCACTCATTTCTCACAGCTGCTATCATGCAGAAGAGTGAAGTCCCAGGTCACCAGGTTCAGGAGTATCCATTCCTGCAACTATCAGGTACCTGATCCAACCTGCACAATCCTACCTCGACAACCGAACACTGGGGTCATGGAAAGAGCCTTCACGTCGCGGCCCTGTTTCCACCACCACGCACAAGAAACACAAGAAGTGCAAGACAGACACCATTGTGTGCAGATGCTGAGAAGTGTGTTCAACTCTGGCTGAACAACTTCTAATCTTGTGTGTGGACTCGAGAAGAAGAACAGAACACTGCTCTGCAGCACCAGCATTGCCATGCACTTGTTTTTTCTCTAATTATGTTTTTATGTGAATGTCTTGTTGTCTTTTCACACAGTCATCTTTCTTTCAGAAATCTTGTGCATAATCTATGTAAAATTTACATATGTTTTTGCGTGTATGCCAGACAGATACAAAGTGAAGGACGGATTAATGCATCCCTCTAAGGAATTGAAATTAAATGCATGAAGATACAACACTGACAGAAGGTTTGTCAAGTGTCTTAGGTGGAATACAGAGTTTTCATTCTTTTATTTTGTGGAAAACAAGGATTTTGACACTTAAAATTTCGGTGTGTGGAATTTAAATTGTAAGGAATACCACATTTATACATCCTCTTCCATGATTTGTGAATGAATGAAAGTGCTTTATGGTCCACGAACCACTTTAAATGCAATCAATGTTTCACTGTGAGGAAGCATATCAGTCAATTTACGCACTGCTAAGTCCAATGAATATTAATATCAGCCCAGGTCTTCTTTGAATGGTGAAAAAAAGACAAAGTGCTTGAGTAACTCAGCAGGTCTGGCAGCATTAATGACTTAATAAGGACTTCACTGAACACCTCCGCTCAGTCCGCCTAAACCTACCTGATCTCCTCGTTACTCACTTTAACTCCCCCTCCCACAATGACCTTTCTGTCCTGGGCCTCCTCCATTGTCAGAGTGAGGCCCAACGCAGATAGGAGGAACAGCACCTCATATTTCGCTTGGGTAGCTTACATCCCAGCGGTATGAACATTGACTCTCTAACTTCAAATAGCCCTTGCTTTCTCTCTCTCCTCTCCCCAGTTCTCTGACCAGTCGCACTGTCTCCGACTACATTTTATCTTAGTACCGCCCATTCCCCTGACATCAATCAGAAGAAGGGTCTCAACCGGAAATGTCAACCATTTCTTCTCCAGAGATGCTGCCTGTCCCGTTGAGTTACTCCAGCATTTTGTGTCTACCATAGAAGAGTACAGCACGGAAACATGCCCTTAGGCCCACATAGCCCATGGCAGCCATGTTGTCAACATAAACTAATCCCATCTGACGGCACCTGACCCATCTCCCTCCATTCCCTGCATGTTCATGTGCTTGTAAACATGGTGAAAATGTCACTAAAGCCATCACAATTAAAACCATTCACATTAGGCGTTGCCTCAAGAAGGTGAGATCAGCATTATGCTGCCTGACCCACTGGGCTCCAGCACTTTGTGTCTTTTTTTTTTTTAATTGGCATCTGCAGTTCCTTGCATCCATTACTTCGAATGGTATCCTGTTATACTGAATAACCAACTCAAAGAAGGGAAAGGTGAACCAAATATTAATCTTTTGTTTTAGATCCACCCCACATCTGACAGATCTGATTGCACCATCTTGGTTATGGGTCTTTTTTATTGACCTTTATTATGTGCTGCCCATGGTGGAATGGTGTTAGAGAGAATTGTCATTTTGTTTTGATGCCTATAACAGCATCTAATGTCTCTAAATGTCCTTGGAAGGACCATCATGCAGGGACATTTCGCAACCTAGAGTTTTTGAACTATATAACATAGAAACAGTTCCTTCCTATGTCCATGAATCTCTTCTGCACCATTTTCATCTTAATGACACCCTTCCCATGGCTGGGTGACCAGAACTACACATAACACTCCAAATGAGGTCTCCACAATGACTTGTAAAACTGTATCTTGTGGTGGCTCTGGAGAGGGTCCAGAGGAGGTTTACAAGAATGTCAGAGGTTATGGGGAGAATTGGGTTAGGAGGGAGAGATAGATCAGCCATGATTGAATGGCGGAGCAGACTTGATGGGCCGAATTTTTCCTTGACACCCTTTTACTCTTAATATACCTATCCATTCTCTTGGGATTTCCTTTACCTTGCCTGCCAGGTCCATTTCATGTCATCTTTTCGTCTTATTGACTGCTTTCTTAAATGTACTCCTGCGCTTCTTGTACTCAAGGAGGGATTATTTTAATCCCGACTGCCCAAATCTGATGCATGCCTCCTTTTGAAAGGAATCAACCGCTGGATTCCATATCAGGTTGCCTGTCTCAGGCAATAGATTCCTTTTATTAAGAAGATATGCATTTTATAAATGTATCCAAAATGTATTATTTGTTTGAGCCGATCAATGGGCATGCCAACCGAACAGAAATCAATTCCATGGGTGATTGAACAGAAGTCTAAACAGTGTTGAAAATATTCTTGCCTCCCTGGGATGTGAAGTCTTCATGATCCCACCTTTCCCCCAACAGCCCAGCTTGTTGAGATTACTCAAATGTGACCTTCATGTTCTAGTTTTAGTACTGTACAAACAGCCCATTCGATTTTAACAAGGTCGGGCTCAGGGCGGCCCAGTGACGCTGCAGTAGAGTTGCTGCCTTACAGCCCCAGAGACCCTGGTTCAAACCTGACTATGGGTGCTGTCTGCATGGAGTTTGCACCTCCTCCCCGTGACCACATGGGTTTTCTCCAGGTGCTCCAGTTTCTTCACATATTCCAAACACATACAGGTTTGTAGTACAATTGGCTTTGGTTAAAAAAAAAAGTATAAATTGTCCCTAGTGTGTAGGATATCGCGAGTTCACTGGATCACTGGTTGGCATGGACCCGGTGGGCCGAATGGCCTGTTTCTGCTCTGTATCTTTAAAGCCACAAACGTCTGGAATTTTGTTGGGCTTTTAAAAGCCATGAAAGGCTGAATGATACACCCAGTCAATCCTTAAACTGGGGGATTATCTGCATGGTACAGAATAGTACTCAGTCTTCTGAAGGAAATACCTAGTTAGGATGGCAGTGGGTAGGTATTTTGATAGGAACAAAGCAGCAACTTTGTGTAGATTTATTTTAAATGTGTATCTGCCAGCTGGAAAGACCTTAGCATTCCCTACAAAATATCTTCCTCTGAATTTTCACGGGGCTGGTGCATGTTGTTTTGTGTAACTGCAGGACCCTCTGAGAATATTGATGCACTCACCTACACAAGTCTTTCACTCAGATCCAATCTTTGAAGAGAATGTCAGGTTGAATATTTCACCTCTTGGTCAAGTAAGTAAGTTAGTTCATTGGCCAAGTATTCACGTACAAGGAATTTGCCTTGGTGCATCAACACGCGCTTTCTACAGATATAATACGCAGACAATAACATCTAACTTGCAGAACAACTTACTGTATAGCCTTCAGAAATAACAGATGTCTCTTCACAATGCAAGTTTTAAAACTGCCATTTTATTTAAAGATAACTTTTCAGTAGGAAAACACCTTGGTATTCAGGTGTTTGTATGTCGCACGTCAACAAAATTTTTTTACTTCAGATACAGCAGACATTGCTGCACTGAAAACAGCATCCAGTCCAAGAGGCGGGTACTGGGCCTGTCCCACTAAGGCGACATTTTAGGCGCCTGCAGGAGACTTCGCAGTCGCCACATGTTTGCGGGTGGTTGCCGGGGGGGTCGCCTTCATGGTCGTGAGGAGTTCCCACATTCTGGGAACTAGTCACGGCCTCATTATGGTCGCCGAGAATTGGTCAACAAGTTGAAAAATTAGCGGCGACTAGAATGAATCCGCCATGGAGAGTAGCGAGAATTCTCCAGCCGTAGGTGGGCCGCAAGGAGGACCTAGTGGGTTGCCTGGAGGTCAAAGGTTCTCATAGGTTGTAGCCGGTGCTGACCAGTGAATTTCATTTGCTCATTGGGGAAAAAAAACTTAAGCAGTCGTTTTCAGAATCAAGGCTAACCGACCGGTAATGTTAAATGTCTGCCAAACTTCACAGCCGTGTATCTCTGGCTTCTTAAATGTTGTCTGGCTTCTTAACAGTTGTCTCCACTCTTTCTCCCTCCCCCACTCCCCTCTTTTAAAGGACTTCCCATACACTGTGCTAGACGACAACTTAATTAGCGCCAACCTTCCTGTTCATTGCAGTGTGTGTCTGTATCACCTTGGCTTTGCACCGCGTGAATTCCAGACAGCTCTCCCCCCGCGCGCGTGTGTGTGTGTGCGCGCGCGCGTTCCACTCTGACAGTCGCCGTTCCTGTTGCCGTTTGAGGTCACCGCCAGCAACTTGACAGTCGCCTGCAGACGTCCAAAAAATCGCCCAAGTGGGATGGGCCCATAATAGTTCCACCTGAGAACCTAGATCATTTAAATGAGGGGCGATGTCAAATTGGATCAGATTTCTTCAGTGGAATTTCAACCACTAACTGACAAGTAAAATTCAATAATAAACTGGACTTGGGAAGGTACAATTTTTTAATGTTATAGCCACCTCAGACCTTGTTTCCCTCTATGCTCTATTCATCTCAGTTTCCTCAACGAAGGCTCCAGTTTATGTTAGGCAACAGATCCAACTCAATCACATTCCAAATCAAATGGCCGCAGCTTGGGAAAAACTCATAGCCAAATGCTAATCCATTTGTTTTCAACCTTCTGTCCGAACAAAACATTACTAATAAGCCACATCAAACACAATTTTGATGGCTTCAATGCAATAATTAAAAAAGAATCATTTGTAGTCAGTATCCTGCTGTGGTTACATTAGCGTGACAGATGAGGAAATGAGAAAATTAGATATGCAGCTTTAAATGCATCATACTATCACAATTAATAAGTACAGTTAAAATGAAAGTTTCTTCACATATGGTTATGTTGAAATCATTCTAGCTAGAAAATGGTTGGGAATTTATCAAAGGTATGGAACTTATGGTCGAAATAATGTCACAACCAAAAACAAGAGAAAAATATGAGATTCTCAAAGGAAAACAGTTAAGAACCAAATCAATAGGTTTCACAGAATAGGTTTATAGGTATATAGGTTTCACAGAACTTTGTACAAAATCCTCTTCCCTGATTGTACATGGGAAACTAGGTGTGAATAACAGGGATAAAACCGGCAAATCTCCTAGCAGTGCTAACACTAACAAGGCAATCCAATAAAGAATTCAGTCCTCAGAACGACACTATTCTTGTGAGACCATTCCACCATCTCTGATTGCTCAGAGTTCTTTTCTGCCTGAACTCAGAAAAGCATCAAGTCAAACCATTTTATATTTCCCACCAATTGCAAAACAGTGCATGTGTTGCATTCCACGTGCCTTTGCTGTGCTACCGGGCCAATGGTTTCTAATGCCCCTGTCCCACTTAGGAAACCTGAACGGAAACCTCTGGAGACTTTGCGCCCCATCCAAGGTTTCCGTGCGGTTCCCGAAGGTTTTCGTCAGTCTCCCTAATGGTCGAAAGTGGTTTCCGCTTCTTCTATGTTCCGGCGATTATTTCAAAAAATTCAAAACCGGCCACGACTAAAAATAGGTTGCTGTTTGAAAAATCGGTAATTTTTTCGTCGAAGCCGGTTGCGATGCTAGTTGAAGGTGGTTGCCGGAGGTTGCAGGTAGTGGAAGGACACATCACTGCAGACAAACTGTAGGAAACATAGAAACATAGAACCATAGAAAAATAGGTGCAGGAGTAGGCCATTCGGCCCTTCGAGCCTGCACCGCCATTCAATGTGATCATGGCTGATCATCCAACTCAGTATCCCGTACCTGCCTTCTCTCCATAACCCCTGATCCCCTTAGCCACAAGTGCCACATCTAACGCCCTCTTAAAAAAAGCCAACTAACTGGCCTCAACTACCTTCTGTGGCAGAGAATTCCAGAGACTCACCACTCTCTGTGTAAAGAATGTTTTCCTCATCTCGGTCCTAAAGGAATTCCCCCTTATCCTTAGACTGTGACCCCTTGTTCTGGACTCCCCCAACATCGGGAACAATCTTCCAGCATCTAGCTTGTCCAACCCCTTAAGAATTTTGTAAGTTTCTATAAAATCCCCCCTCAATCTTCTAAATTCCAGCGAGTACAAGCCGAGTCTATCCAATCTTTCCTCATATGAAAGTCCTGACATCCCAGGAATCAGTCTGGTGAATCTTCTCTGTACCCCCTCTATGGCAAGGATGTATTTCCTCAGATTTGGAGACCAAAACTGTACGCAATACTCCAGGTGTGGCCTCACCAAAACCCTGTACAACTGCAGTAGAACCTCCCTGCTCCTATACTCAAATCCTTTCGCTATGAATGCTAACATACCATTTGCTTTCTTCACTGCCTGCTGCACCTGCATGCCTACTTTCAATGACTGGTGTACCATGACACCCAGGTCTCGTTGCATCTCCCCTTTTCCTAATCTGCCACCATTCAGATAATAGTCTACCCTCATGTTTTTGCCACCAAAGTGGATAACCTCACATTTATCCACATTATACTGCATCTGCCCATTCACTCAGCCTATCCAAATCACCCTGCAGCCTCCAAGCATCCTCCTCACACCTAACTATACCCCCAGCTTGGTGTCATCTGCAAATTTGGAGATGTTGCATTGAATTCCCTCGTCCAAATCATTAATATATATTGTAAATAGCTGGGGTCCCAGCACTGAGCCTTGCGGCACCCCACTAGTCACTGCCTGCCATTCTGAAAAGGACCCGTTTACTCCTACCCTTTGCCTCCTGTCTGCTAGCCAGTTCTCTATCCACATCAATACTGAACCCCCAATACCGTGTGTTTTAAGTTTGTATGCTAATCTCTTATGCGGGACCTTGTCGAAAGCCTTCTGAAAGTCCAGATATAACAAATCCACTGGTTCTCCCTTATCCACTCTACTAGTTACATCCTCGAAAAAGTCTATCAGATTTGTCAGACATGATTTACCTTTCGTAAATCCATGCTGACTTTGTCCAATGATTTCACCACTTTCCAAATGCGCTGCTATCCCATCTTTAATAACTGACTAGCATTTTCCCCACTACCGATGTCAGACTAATTGGTCTGTAATTCCCCGCTTTCTCTCTCCCTCCTTTTTTAAAAAGTGGGATTACATTAGCTACCCTCCAATCCTCAGGAACTACTCCAGAATCTAAGGAATTTTGAAAAATTATCACTAATGATAAAGGAAGGAACTGCAGATGCTGGTTTACACTGAAGATAGACATAAAATGCTGGAGTAATTCAGCGGGACAGGCAGTATCTCTGGAGAGAATAAATGGGTGACGATTCGGGTCGAGACCTTTTCTTTATTTTGAAGAAGGGTCTCAACACGAAATCCTGCTGCTTGTCCCGCAGAGTTACTCCAGCATTTTGTGCCTAGCTGCAGACAAACGGGCAGATCTTCATTCACATGAGGATCGGGGAGGTTGCAGGTTGCTGTGAATGGTGGCTGTGATTATCCCTAGAACTACATGACCCAACAACAGACTGCAGCAACCAGTTGTAAACAACAATAGCTTGAATTAGCCGACTGACAGGCAATTGCAAAGTGTCATTGATATTGTTGTAGATAACAGAGCTACTGTCACTTTCCCACTGAAGTTTCAATTTGTTGGAGGACAGATCGCTAGAATGCCATTATATCCTTGAAGCATCTTCCAGCTGCAGAAGTAGGGGCTTTCAATGCACTACATACCTGTTGGAATAGAAGCAGTGACCTCTCTTATGACATCGGTCCCACAAGTGTTGACATGGATTGTCCACCCCTCTATATTGGAAAAGATAGGTTCAAGGCTTTGCACAAAGCTTCAAGTTCACATTTATTGTCACTTAACCAACTAAGGTGCAGTTCAAATCAGAACATTAATCACCATTAACTTAGATATGTTTTCCATGAATGCTGACATAAATGTTTCAGTTTTCCAGCGTCAACAATATTTTTCTTATTTGGATATTTTGAAATTTCAATGCAAAAAGACTGGCGTAAATTTTGATAAACTTACCAGCCTAAAAATAAATAATCACATTCTTCAGCCTTAGATTCGCCTTGTAATTGAATTGTAGAATAAAATATATTTAAGAAAGTAATTAGGACATAATGCTGCACATAACATGCACAAGGACTTTGATTCGGGTGCAGTACATAGGATGCTGGACATGCAACAGTTTAGTTTAGTTTATTATTCTCACATGTTCCAAGATACAGTGAAAATATTTTGTTTGCGTGCAATCAAAGAAAAGTCTGAAGAAGGGTCTCGACCCGAAACCTCTCTCCAGAGATGCTGCCTGTCCTGCTGAGTTACTCCAGCTTATTGTGTCTATCTTCAAAGAAAAACTATACATGATTTATAATCAACCCGTCCACAGTGCATAGATAAAGGATAAAGGGTACAACATTCAGTGTAGATCACATCATACAATAAACATTAGTTTTGGTTGCTTCTACACCACAATGGAGGGAAGTTGCAGGAGAATCATAAATTGTTAGACCCAAACAAATGGAAGCAGTCATACTCACGCAGATCTTAAAGATATACCTACCGCAAGTCCCTTACAGGAAACAACAAAGGAGTCAGGTGCAACAATAGAGCTGGTATCTGATCCAAGTTGTCTCTACTGAATTTTTCAAGTACGACCTTGAGCCCATAACTCAATATTATGCTTTCGATCTATGCCACGGCAATCTCCAAGCATGGGGGAAATGGCTGCCCATTCCTATGTCCACCCCCGCAGACATTGCAACAGTTAAACAAGTTTTCCAACATCCAGCAGTAGCATTTTCAATTGAGAACATTAAAAGCTAGTTATAATGGTGCATGAAGCAGGTCAATTCATGACTCATAGTTTCTGGTTGGCTTTCAGAATGATATAACGTTAAAATGCACATATGCAAAATTGAACTACAAATTATGTTGACATATGCACAATGCCTCGTGTGTATGTGAAAACAGTATGAGCATCTAGATCAAAATGGCGAGAACTCCCCACAGAGTTTTGACATTTTGACATGATTTTCAAGAAACTATAATGTCAATGGACTATTAGGAAACAGACAATCAGAATAAAACAACTCTATAGGCAAAACTAACTATGTGTAGTTTTGTGGAGGAAGGAACTGCAGATGCTGGTTTACACCAAAGATAGACACAAACTACTGAAGTAACTCAGCGGGACAGGCAGCATTTCTGGAGAGAAGAAATGGGTGACGTTTTGGGTTGAGACCCTTCTTCAGACTCTTTAGCCTGTGCAGGTTTGGTTGTTCCTTATATCGCTTTTGAAAAATACTTTGGGAATGTTTGTGTAATTCCAAAATGTTTCCACCTGAACTACAGGATAATGATGTATTGAAGTTAATAAGCAACTGCGTCCTATTCAACTATCTTTTTGAATGCCATTTGATATACAAACATAAGTAAATGAGAGGCTTGTAAAATACTGCTTATCCCATGTCCCGAGGGCTGAAATCTTACTGCTTAGCTCTTTCTCGCTCTCTTATCTGCCACTCTCTCTGCCTCCATCCACCTTCTATACAAGGCAGCCACACTCACGGCACCTCTTCTCACAGAACAAAAAGCAGAAAAAAGATCCCAGACAGATGAAGAAAATGCACTCTGGTAAAATCCCTCACCAATATCCTCTGGGGAGCAAACCAGCCCAGGAAATCATGGAAGGTGAATTCTCCATAAAGTAATTTCTTTCTTAAAGATGCATTTTGGGCCTCTTTGAAAACAGAATGTGCTACGACCTTGATTGCACAGTACTAGGTATTTACTTTGACAATGCCTCACAGGCTCACAGTCTTTATTGCCCAAAGATGAGCGAGAGCAGCAGGCACATGTAAGTAACATGTGAGGAAGTTCCAGAATATTCCAGAAGTTTTCAAGCCAGGCTGATGTGCAACTGGGAGGATAACATGCAGACGATGGTGTCCCCATACACCTACCGCCTTTGTTCATCTTCAATGTGTATGTCTTGGATGGGGAGGTGCTAGTGCAGAAGCCAGAGCAAGTAACTGCCGTTTATCTTGCAGATGGTGCACACTGTAGCCACAGTGTACCAGCAGTGGAGGCGTTGAATGTTACAGTGGTCCTAGATCTAAATATCACCAACAATTTGTCCTGGTCCAACCATGTTGACGCCAGACCCAAGAAAGCACATCAACTCCTCGATCTCCTCAAAGGCTAAGAAAATTCAGCATGTCTTTAAGAACCCTTCAACTACACAATTTCTACACAGCACCAGACTGAGATTGCAAGAAATTGCAGAGAGATGTGAATGTGGCCCAATATAACAAAAAAACTGCCTCCTTCCTGCTGTCTCAGGAAACCAGCCAAAGTAATCCAGGACTACTCACACCCCAGTCATTCTCACTTCGCCCCTCTTGAATCGGCAAGATACTAAAGCTTGAAAACACACACCACCAAATTCAAGAACAGCCTCTTCCCCACTATTAATCAGTATCAAATGGACTTCTCATATGCTGAAGGTAAAATCCCAATCTTCCAATCTATTTTGTTATGGCCCTTGCAATTGTTTCTCATCTGTGACTGTACACTATGTTTTGCACTCTGTTTATTCTCTACTTTGATATACTCCTACATGGTATGATCTGCATGGATAGCACGCAAAATATTTTTTTTCACTATCTTTTTACGCATGATTAATAACAAAATCAAACCAATCCGTATGAAACCGCATCTGATCCATTTGCACTGAATGGGATTTAAATCGTTTTAGATTATGTCCATATGACACCAATTCATCTGCGAATGTTATCTATGAAAATCTCTACACAGAGTAGGCACATAAAGCTGGAGTTACTCAGTTCACTGTTGGCCTGTAGATTTTCACTGTCTGTATAACTCATTATCACCTTGCTGAGTTAAAGCAGGCTTGGTTAGTTAAGGGCCTGTCCCACTTGGCCGTCATTTGCACGCCATTTACGCAACCTGGTAGCGTGTGGGTAGCGCGGGATGGGCGCATTGAGAGGTGTGGAGTGTGGAGTTGCGCGCAGTATCGCGCAGCGTGCCAGGATTTCGTCCTGTACGAAATCTTCGCACGAGTCCGGCCTGTCGCATAAATGACAGCCAAGTGGGACAGGGTGACGTTTCAGGTCGAATGGGTGACGTTCTGGGCAGAGACCCTTCGTCAGACTGAAACATCATCCATTCCTTCTCTCCAGAGATGCTGCCAGTCCCGCTGATTTACTCCTGCATTTTGTGTCCATCTTCAATTTAAACCAGTATCTGCAGTTCCTTGCCACAGATTAATTTGGTCTACAGCTCGCTACTTTTCATTCCACCTCTTATTTTGAATAGGGGCATTACATCTGCAGTTATTCCAATTGCTAGCACCATTCAAGAAACTGGAACATTTTAGAAAATCGCCATAATTATCATAAACTGGGTATTCAAATGACGTCACGCACTACAGACGGCTGTGCGGACGCATGATGAAGCACGCGACCGTCGCGCGTCAGTCACTACCGGCCTGTCGCGTAAACGATGGCCAAGTGGGACGGGCCCTTTATGAACCAGCTTGCCCATTTGAATTGTGGCCTCAACACGTCCTGGCAGTCACTGCGCAACTTAATTTCTAAATGTCATAATGGCACCACCGGTTGAAGAATGTCATCATGACATTACGTGGGAGCAAGAGGTCCTCTTATATCTTTTTATGCTGCATTGAGAGATGGGGAGGAGGAAAGATGTGCTCTCTCCCCTCTTTTGCTCCCAGTTACACGAGAATTATAATCTATCTAGACAAACGTTGTGAAAGTACAGCAGATGGTAGAACAAGAAGACAGGAATGATGAAGCAGATGAGATAATGACACTGCATATAGTTTAGAAAGCAGCTTGGGGGCAGGATCTGCACATGGTGAGATTCTGGTTGTAAGTTAAATGTGACCAGGACACAGTAGTCCAGGCACCAGCTCTTCACACAGTAAAATTGCAGGTATTGTCTGGTGCAGAGGACTAAGTTGAGGATTTGGATGGAGGAGCTGACAAAAGTAGACTGATGCATATATACAACCTAATGATTGTGCCTAGTCAAAACAAACTGAAAGCCCAAATTCAATGTAAACCAGATACATTGGCCAATACAATCCCAGACTTCCAAAGGGAGTTTTGACTATCTTGCTGCCCATCTTTTCCAAAGGGAGATGATAGACAATTTAATTAGCGTTAAGGTGACAGGCCAGAATTGATGTGCGGCGCAAGATTTTTTATACGAAGGGCAGTGAGTGTCTGGAACGCTCTCCTGGACATAGTTGCTGGTGCAGATACATTTAGTGGCATTTAAGAGACTTTAGGAGATGCACATGGATATGCAGGGAACGGGGATAAGAATTATGTGCAGGTAGATAAGTGATAGTCTTGGCATTGTGTTCGCCAAAGACATTGTGGGCTGAAGGGCCTGTCCTTGTGCTGTACTGTTCTATGGTCCATGTTCTAGAAAGAACTGCAGAAAGTCTGAGGAAGGGTCTCGACCCGAAACGTCACCTATTCCTTCACTCCATAGATGCTGCCTCACCCGCTGAGTTTCTCCACAATTTTTGTCTACCTATGGTCTATGTTCTATCATGCATCCAAGGAGTGCACTGGATTCAAAAATGACTTGCGACCACTCCATTTCTATGGTTCTGAGGTGAGTAATGAGGCCAATGTGAACCATTCAAAACTCACCACAGGTGGGTCAATAGGGTATTGGTGGGGAAATTGGTGGTTATGTTGAGAGATGGTGAACGTCTGCTGATTATATGCAGTTTTTGTATGCTCCCAAGTCATGGACTTGAGGTATTCAATATCATGAGGTTATGGATTTGTGAAGTTCCTCCTCATCAAACTTTAGAATTTCAAGTGGACCTGAGCATTACTAGACTGAGAAAGCCTTGCAATGAGCTACACATTCTCAACAGCTGTCTTGGCTGTTTTGAAATGTTGGCTATATCTCTCGTTTCCCTTATCCTTAACCAGTCTGAAGAAGGGTCTCGACCCCAAACGTCAACCATTCCTTCTCTCCAGAGATGCTGCCTGTGCCGCTGAGTTACTCCAGCTTTTTGTGTCTATCTTTAGAATTTCAGGAGCAATCCTGCCGGCACCCAAGGTCTTGTTGTTGGCTTTCTGTTGGCATATGAACTTTTGACTTCTTTTTGATTAGGGGTAGCTGGACGTTATAGGATGAAGTCTAAAGAGTCTGTCCCACTATACGAGTTTACCCAAGAGCTCTCCCGAGTTTAAAAAAAAAATCAAGTTTGTGATAAGTACGTAGAATGTACCTAGCGGGTACGTCAGAGCTCGGGACATCTCTTAGCGGCTCTTAACGCTAACGGCAGGTACTCGGGAAACGCAGTAAGCTCGTGAAGTTTTTTCAACACATTGCAAAATGTCCACGAGAGCCCCGAGTACCTAGGAGCGGCTATTACCGCAATTCTCCGAGTGCGAATCAGGGGGAACTCGGGAGAACTCTTGAATTACCTTGTACAGTGGGACAGGCCCTTAAGGCAACAATGTCAAAGACACAGTTACATTGTGAATCTAACAATCAGAAGTGTCTTGCCTTGATGTAAAGCAAGGGCAGACGAGCCAACAGGAATTTGGATAATAATGGCACCAAAAATGGCAGCGCCCACATGTGTAATGTATGCAAAAAGAATTTCACTGTGCAGTTGCATATGTGATAAATATACAGTAGCACTATGTAACTATTGGACTATTTGAAGGCAGGAAGCTAATGAAGAATCTCAGTCATTCACATTTAGCTTGTGCATTGACACATCTATATAAACTCACTCTGCTGCCATTATGGATAAGGGCACCAGTTTTCAAACGGGGTGTTTAAAACATTTAAAAACAGCCAAGATCAATTGCTGCTTCCTCCAGAGAAACTCAGTAGCCTTCTACCAGCCCTGATGCTAAATAGAAGTTGGGAAGTAAGAAAATGCACAGGAGTGATTACTTGTTAAAGAAAGAACTGCAGATGCTGGAAAATTCGAAGGCAGACAAAAGTGCTGGGGAAATTCAGCAGGTGAGGCAACATCGATGGAGCGAAGGAATAGGCGACATTTCGGGTCAAGACCCTTCTTCAAACTGAAGGGGGTGGGGGCGGGATTACTAGAGGTTTTAGTGCAAAGCTTCATTCCTTGAATTATAAGTTTGAATGAAGTGTTTTATTTTGTGTCAGCGTTTGTTTCTTCATCATGGCCATCTGTCGCAGGGTCTCGACCAGAAGTGTTGCCCATTCATGTCGTCCAGAGATGCTGCCTGATCACTGATTTTTATCGGGCACTTTGTGTTTTTTTTGCCCATCTGTGCGTTGTTTTTGCCAGTGACAGAGGGGAGGCAAGTAAATTACTGTTGGTGTACAGCAAATTGTTTTTATCTTTATTGGCTGTTCAATCAGTTAGGTTATTCACTGACCTCCTTATCCCTCCCCCTACCCGTCCCAAACCTTAGCCACTAAGCACATAGCATTTGTATAACATACATCAGACCACCATGAATAACCTGGCCTTCAGTAGAACTCCTAAAAAACTACAGGTGTCAGATGTTATGGGGAGAAGGCTGGAGAATGGGGTTAGGAGGGAGAGATAGACCAGCCATGATTGAATGGCAGAATAGACTTGATGGGCCGAATGGCCTAATTTCCTCCAATTACTTATGAACTACCAAAATAGAGAGTGGGACCCATCAGGCATCAACGCGGTAAACTCTGTGGAGACTCAGGAGATGGACAAGGTCCTCGAGTACTTTTCATTTTTTACCATGGAGAAAGGACTGAGGAACTTGGGGCAATCATTGGAAGTGTCCCGAGAGCAGTCAGCATCACGGTTGAGGGGTGCTGAAGGTCCTGACGCTTATAAAGGTAGACAAATCTCCTGGGCCCGATCAGATATATCAGAGGACACTGTGCGAAGCTGGAGAGGAAATTGCAGGAGTCCTCGCTGAGATTTATGAGTCATCGATAAATACAGGCAAGGCGCGGGAAAACTGGAGGTGGCAAATGTTGTGCTTCTATTCAAAAAGGGCTGGGAACTACAAACCAGTGAGCTTAACAACTGTGGTCAGAAAACTGCTAGAGAATATTCTGAGGGATAGGATACAGGCATTTAGCGCTGATTAGGGTTAGTCAGCTTGGTTTTGTACGTGGGAATTTGCTATCCATTCAACTATCTCTCCTAGGATCCCATGCGATCTAACCTTCCAGAGCAGCATACCATGTGGAACCTTGTCGAACGCCTTACTGAAGTCCTTGTACATAACATCTACGGCTCTGCCCTCATCTACCTTTTTGGTCACGTCTTCAAAGGAAAAAAAAAAATCAGGTGTTGCATTTTGAGAAGACTAACATGGGCAGGACCTACACAGTGAACAGTGGGGCTCTGGGGAGTGTTGCAGGGCAGAGAGATCTAGGCGTGCAGGTACATGGTTTGTGGAAAGTGGTAGCACAGTTAAATAGGGATATTAGAGAGGCTTTTAGCAGATTATCCTTCATCGGTCAGAGTACTGAGTATGGGAGGTCATGTTGTAGTTATACACGACATTGGTGAGGCCGCATTTAGAATATTGTGTTCACTTCTGCACACCATGTTATAGGAGAGATGTTGTCAAGCTGGAAAGGGTGCAGAGAAGATTCTTAAGGATTTTGCCAGGGTCTGCGCTATAGGGAGAGGTTGATCCGGCCAGGACTCTATCCCTTGGAGTGCAGAAGGATGAGAGGTGTGGAAGAAAAATTAATATCCTTCCTTACTTCATTTTGATTGGAATTGAATAAGGTAACGGGAGGATGTGACACTTGGCAGCTCTCGCTTGACCAGGTGCAGAAGAGGTTTGTGGGAATCGGGAACGATTGGACATATTACCTCATCTGGGAATGTATTGAAGAGAAGATGGTAAATGTAAACATGAAATAGTAGAGGAGATAACAAAGCTTGTTTTCTCTTCTGAGAAGTTACAGTAGATCACCCGCACCCCCTAACGCTAGTGGCATAGAAATGTTGCTGTAAACGGGGGTAAACAGAGATATAGCCAACATTTCAAAACAGCCAAACTTACGATTGGCTCGGAGAGCGGATGTTGGTGCGGGCCGTCTAAGAGGTGAGATAGAATAATGTCAAGATGCCCTTGTATTGTGTTTGACTTGTATTAACCATTTGTTGTGGAATAAGATTAACATAAGCGAAAAGTATGTTATGACTAATGAAATTATTGGTACCCATGTAGAGTAGTATCTAACAAATGTAAACAAAAGTTGTTTACTGCACAGTATAACTGTCGGCTAATTCTGCTGTGAAGTCAGACAACTCGTGAGCAGTTTCATTGCAGCCATCTCTCCATGATATCATGTAATAAAATCGCAAAGCAAATCTGCAAAGTCTCCGCTTTTTTATTTTCCATTAATTTCCCTCTAAATTAATTTCTTCCACAAGAGGTAATCTTATGGAGGTAAAGAAAATCACGAGAGAATAGATCGAGTAGAAGCACAGCGTCTCTTGCCCAGATTAGGAAAATCGAGAACCAGAGGACATAGGCGAGGTAGGAAAGATTTAATAATAACCTGAGGGGTAACGTTTTCAGACAAAGGGTGTTGAGTGTTCAGAAGAGGTAGTTGAGGAAGGTATTAAATAGAGAGGGTACAGAGGAGATTTACTAGAATGTTGCCTGGGTTTCAACAGCTAAGTTACAGAGATAGGTTGAATAAGTTGGGTCTTTATTCTCTGGAGCGCAGAAGGTTAAGGGGGGACTTGATAGAGGTCTTTAAAATGATGAGAGGGATAGACAGAGTTGATGTGGACAAGCTTTTCCCTTTGAGAATAGGGAAGATTCAAACAAGAGGACATGACTTTAGAATTAAGGGACAGAAGTTTAGGGGTAACATGAGGGGGAACTTCTTTACTCAGAGAGTGGTAGCGGTGTGGAATGAGCTTCCAGTGGAAGTGGTGGCGGCAGGTTCGTTGGTATCATTTAAAAATAAATTGGATAGGCATATGGATGAGAAGGGTATGGAGGGTTATGGTATGAGTGCAGGCAGGTGGGACTAAGGGAAAAAAGTTGTTCGGCACGGACTTGAAGGGCTGAGATGGCCTGTTTCCGTGCTGTAATTGTTATATGGTTATTATTGCAATGTTTAAGAAACAATTAGGCAGGTCCTCGTTCTTCAGAGAACGGGGTTTCCCCTCCCCCACTATAGATGAGGCTCGCACCAGGGTCTCCTCCATACCCCGCAACACTGCCCTCTCTCCCCATTCCCCCACTCACAACAAGGGCCGAGTGCCCCTAGTCCTCACCTTTCACCCCACCAGCCAGCGCATACAACATAGTCCTCCGCCAGTTTCGCCACCTCCAACGTGACCCCTCCACTCGCCACATCTTCCCATCTGCCCCCGTCTGCCTTCCGCAAAGACCGCTCCCTCCGCAACTCCCTTGTCAATTCTTCCCTTCCCTCCCGCTCCACTCCTTCCCCGGGCACTTTCCCTTGCAACCGCAAGAGATGCTACACTTGTCCCTTCACCTCCCCCATCCACTCCTTTCAGGGACCCAAGCAGTCATTCCAAGTCCGACAGAGGTTCACCTGCACCTCCTCCAACCTCATCTACTGCATCCGTTGCTCCAGATGCCAGCTGATCTACATCGGTGAGACCAAGCGGAGGCTGGGCGATCGTTTCGCCGAACACCTCCGCTCGGTCCGCAATAACCAACCCGACCTCCCGGTGGCTCAGCACTTCAACTCACCCTCCCATTCTGTAACCGACCTCTCGGTCCTGGGCCTCCTCCACGGCCAGAGTGAGCAACACCGCAAGTTGGAGGAACAGCACCTCATATTCCGCTTGGGGAGTCTGCATCCTCTGGGCTTAAACATTGAATTTTCTCAATTCTGTTAACCCAGACTGCCCCCTCCCCCTCCCCACCTCTCCCTCAGCCCTCGGGCCCTGACATTCCTTCTCTCTTTATCTCCCCCCCCCCCCCCCCCCCCACCCCCACACCCAAGTCGCACTAGCTTCTCATTTTCACACCACAAACAGCTTACAATGGCCTGTCTCCTTTATCATCAATACTTTTTTGCATATCTTTCATTCATTGTTCTTTATCTCTCCACATCACTGTTTATATCTCTTGTTTCCCTGATCCCTGACCAGTCTGAAGAAGGGTCTCGACCCGAAACGTCGCCTATCTCCTTCGCTCCTTAGATGCTGCTGCACCCGCTGAGTTTCTCCAGCTTTTTGTGTAACCCTAGGCAGGTACATGGATAGGACAGGTTGAGAGGGATACAATCCAAATGTAGACAGGAACAGGTGGGACTAGTGTAGATGGGACATGTTGGTCAGTGTGAGCAAGTTGGGCTAAAGAGTCTGTTTCCATGATGTATGACCTAACACACTAGTGACGATTCTACAGAAGCTAATTAGCTTACAAACCCACACTTCTTTTGAATGTGGGAGGAAACCGGAGCACTGGAATAAAATTCCCAGAGTCACAGAGTGAACGAATAAACTCCGTATAGACCGAACCCGGGTCTCTGGTGCTACAAGGCAGCAACTCTACCGCTGCACCGCTATGCCACCATAAATAGGGGAAATGCCTAATTTAATGTTATTGAGATGGTAAAGTTTAAGTCCAATGCAAAAATTGGAATCGACAGCAATATAATTCACTAAAGACACAGATGACATTGCTGGTCTTTTGTGAAAAGCTTTAAATCACCACTTTGTGACTTGTATGGGTATTTTGCTAGATGATTTATAAGTGTTGGGCCAATAAAAATGTTAATCAATTGCACATGTTCATTACATGCCCATAGGGTTATTGAATAAATGTCAACAAGATACATCCTCAGTAACAAAGAAACATTACATTAAACACAATCACACTGTTGTATCATTCCTTTAGAGTCTGACAATTAGCCACAGTGCAAGATACCATGAGGATGTATTTCATGTTTTCACATCACTGCATCAGGTATTGTGGCAGAGAACATTCTGTGAACTCACTGAGCAGGGATACACCTGGACGGCGATTTTAATTTTACTTCACCACAAAAAGCCCTTCCATTCCCGATGTCTTCAGCTGCCATTTACATCTAATTAAAGTGCCTTTGTACTTTAGGGTGTAATCCTATGTAGGTTATTTCAAACCAGGGCAAGTGAAAAAACAGGCTTAAGTTAAGGGCCTGTCCCACTTACGTGACCTTGGCTCACACATTACGCGACCTCGTGGTCACTTGAGGCGTACGGGCACCGTCTGGCCGCGCGGGGCCGGTCCCACTTAGAAGTGCGGAGTTGTGCGGGGCTGGTCCCGACATCGCGTGGGGCTCTGAAAATCTGACAGTGTCCGAAATCTTCGCGCGCCAACGGCCTGTTGACACGCAGGCGCATTGCGGTCGTATGCAGCGTCTTGGTTGTACGACGCCCAAATTCAGTCGGCCCGCCTCCTGCCCAGCTGATTGGTAAGTATGACGCAAATGACGTCACACGCGAACTTCCCTTCTGTTTGCAAGTGGGACAGGCCCTTTAGAATGAAAAAGGGGGAATAGAGAAGATTTGAGAATGAGCTGATCAAATTGCAAGAAGGAACTGCAGATGCTGGTTTACACTGAAGAGGGACACAAAATGCTGGATTAACTCAGCAGGACAGGCAGCATCCATACTTTCAAGAGATACATTCAAGACAGAGCTACTAGGCCTCTTAAAGATAGCGGAGTCAGGGGACATGGGGAGGAGGCAGGAATGGGGCACTGATTGGGGATGATCAGCCATGGTCACATTGAATGGGGGTGCTGGATTGAAGGGCCAAATGGCCTACACCTGCACCTATTGTCTATTGAGATAAGCAAAGGGACAAGAATCTAAATGAAGGTCGTTTCCATGCAATGTAGTTTTCTATACTTTGTTTGTCTTGTGTTGGCGTTTATTTTCAGGAGGTGGACTTACACTATCATAATTGTAAATGGGAGATGAAAGGTGAAGAACTACTGGTGAACTACCAGTGTTACATTGATAGGCGAGGTTGCGGGGGAACCGCTGTGAGGAGTGGGGGTGGGGGGGGTGGAAGAACAATGGAGGGCCTGACGTGGGGGGGGACGAACAAAGGTGGGGATACTTTTATCAGCACCATATGTGGTGACTGTGTCTGCTAACTTTGTCAGCACTGCATGTGGTGAATATTTGCATACCTTGGGTATACAAGCAAAGATTTTCACTGTGACTTGTCACTTGCAATAATAAAGTATTCCGTTCCATTATAGGTGTCAAAACTGGATAGCTTTTTTCACGGTCGGCTAAGTGGAAAGCTGTTATCTAGGTGAGCGCCAACAATTCTCCGCTTCCTCCTTGTCACCTGCCGTATATTAGTGGTGGCTAAGGATGTGAATGGTGGAGTTATGCAGCTTCCAGCATCCCCGTCACAAATCTTGGCACCTGCTCTACTTAACTCTGCATGATTCCTTTGGAGATGTCCGGAAAGACATCTCAATGTTTGAGCATGCCAATGGTTTCATTAATCCTGCAGGAATATGGCTTTTAATGCAAGAGCGGAACTCGCTATAAAAACATGGATGGGACGGGAGACACAAATTTTTGGCAGCCACATGCCCACACTCACGCACACACGTGCATGCGCACCAGGCACATGCCGTCAGGGTAGGCAAGGTAGGCACTGCCTACCTTGACTAAAATTATGAAATAGCAATTATTAAATATAAATAGTAAAGGCATGGGAGAATTATGCCTGTCTAAGAGATCGATCTCTTAGGTAGGCATAATTCGCCGTGCCTTTCATCCGCAACGCTTGCAACCCTTGAAGGTCTGTGCAGCCCACATGCCGTCAGCGGTGCCTGAAGCCGTCAGTTTCAAGGGGAGCTGAAGGCAGCAGAAATTCTTCATCTTCCTTCTGCGCATGCAGAGCGCGAGTTTCTTGGCGGGATTTTCAAATATGGATTGCCATTATTTTAATAGTATCTTAGCAAACAAAGAGTGAAGAATGGACTTAATGTACCAATAATGTGGTAAGTGCATTTCTTTGTGCTTTATGTTTTTAAATACTGTAGTTCCTGGGGTGGAGGGAGAGCTCCGTTCACAGTGTTTGGGCAGTCTGGCGTTGTGAAGGAGGGGATCGGGGTCAGTAACCCACTTGCCACTCTCCGGTCTGAGTGCAGGTGAGATGGGACTAGATGAGAGTAAGTGTTCGGCACGGACTAAAAGGGCCGATATGGTGCTGTATTGCCATATGATTTTATTGTGGCCAGGGAGTGGATTAGCTCGGGTGGCTGCCACAGCACTCCGGGCACGGACAGCAGAACTGGCCGCTTCTGAGAAAGTAAACAGCTCGGGTGACTGCGAGTGGCCGCCGGGACCCTGCCACTTCAGCCCCTTCTGCTGGTCCCCACTCACCTCTGGCAGTGCTCTCCCTCTGAACATCTCTCACCTGCCGCTCGCCGGCCGGCTTCCCGCAAATCTTTAAATTCCGACTGCGTTCACGGGTCCAGTTGAGGTTACTTAGCTGTGGGAATTTAAGGATTTGCGGGACGCAGTTGACATGAGCGAAGCCGGCGAACGGCAGGTGAGAGATGTTCAGACAAAGAGCACTGCCAGAGGTGATCAGAAGGCGCTAAGAGTAGCCGGTTCTGGTGTTGGGTCCCGGCGGCCGCTCACACCCGAGCTGCTTCTATCCCCGGAAGTGGCAGCCAGTTCCGCTGTCCATGCCCGGAGCGCTGCGGTAGCGGTGAGTTTGATATGATCTCTGACCCCCCCTTCTCAAAACTTCTGCCTTCTCGCATATTTAACCCCTGCCACAGGCTCCCCACAAGCTGTGAAAGGAACTCTCTCTCCAATTGGACCCTTGAATTAGTATCGTCATTCAATAAGATGACAACTGATTCAACGTCCCGGTGTGCTCCCGTTTTTCCCACCATCTCTCCACCTGCCTTCATCCTTCGTCCCCCACCCATTCAGTAATTAAAAAATGAAGGAGATTTAGAACCCTTGGGAAATTTGAATTGTTACTTATTTTTTACGAGGAGAACAATCTGCGTATGCGCGGTTTCAAGATTTTTTTGAAAGCCGGCTGACTGCCTACCCTGAGTAATTACTCACGGCACGTGCCTGATGCGCACACTCACCCACACACGCGCATGCGCTCACCCGCGCGCGCACTCACCCACATCATGACCCGCCCCCATTGCCTGCTGACCGACGTCTCTCTCGTCCAATCGGCGCCCTCGATCAGCAGTCCCACCTCCACTGTCTCGTGGAAAGTGGATATTTTAAAATCTGGATGACAAAAACTTGGGGGGGGGGGGGGGGGGGATGTTCCCCTACTGTTCAGTTTCCAGTTTATGTCCAATTTCTGTACTAGAAGTAGCAATGGTACAACATTTTGAGATTTTAAAAATCAAGTCTGCAATTTATCCCATCAGATAAAGCATAAAAAGTTTAATTTGACACCTAATTCACTTTCATATCTTCCGTATTAAGAAAGTTATGACCATTTTCATACTCGGAAATTAGCATCTTGTTCCCCATTGCCTTTCAATTGACTAAACTCAAAAGCTGTGATCCAGAACAGTTAAAAGCCTTAAACATTAAGAGAACTCAATGAAATTTTCAGTTATTATAGATTGAAGCATTCTGAAACAAATATGAAACAATCTTACTTGGATGACCTGAAATGAAAGCATATAATTAGTTAGTTATCTAATTGTAGCTAATTACAAAATTCAATGAGTAGATCTAAACATCTATCCATTTCTTAAGAAAAGATAAACTTTTTTTTAATTGCCCAAGTGTCCAAATAACATTCTCACAATAAAACATAATTTTTAAATCTAATTTCCATGAATTTATAGGCCAAATGGAAGGAATTTAGTGTTTAATGCCTGTAAATTAATGGCCATTTAAATCAACTAGCGAGTGGGTTTTAGTGGAATGCGGTGGATTAGACCATTGCGGTTTGCGGTGAAGTCGGTATGAAAAATACTGGCGGTTCATGCATTTTTTTTGTCCCCTTTTCGCAACATGAAAATGTGATTAAATGCTTCCTAAAAACCACGTTTTATGTAAAAATAAACTGTGTAGCTTCTTTTATCGCCTACATTAGGTCCGTTCTGCTGTCACCGTTCAGAGCTTTAGAAGATGATTTTTAAACTACTCTAGTTAATAAATAATCTAGCGTAGTTTAAAAATACCTTTATGAATGAAATGTTGGAGCGATTTCTCTTTAGCGATGAAATCGCCCGACATGGATCGACTTGGACTGCCTAGAAAAAAAATCGGTATTTTAAACCCGCCCCCCACTGAAAGGCGCCAAAGTCGCACGCACGGGGAGCGGCAGAACAGCAGCGCTGCTCGAGGTAGGTATTGTAACATACCTACTAGAAGGGAGTCAGAGACGCACGTTTATTAGCCATCCTCTTAGCTGCCAAGTTGTACGGATTTTCTGTATTTCGTACGGAAATGCAATACGAATATGGAAATACGAATTTGCATTGTTAAATACGGATTTTCTTTTTTTAAGCCATTCGTGTTGGTAAATAGATTTTTTGTTTTAAACGACCATGGATAATCATTGGAACGAGTCACCGGCCATGAGACAAAAATGATTTGTTAACTATCACTGTTAGCACTTGTTAACAGCCAGTAGTTAACATGTAGTTATAGAATGTGTCATCAATACATCGATCCACATTCCTCAGTAAATATAATTGTGTTTTGACCAAGTACTACTGACACCGCGTTCCTTTGAATAAAATTCACGGGCGAATTTATTAAAACTCACTGTCATTGAGGGCTCTGGACCACGAGCACGGGCTTCTTCCTGGTGTGCAGGTAGAGTCATTCACCCACATTATTTTAAAGGAGGAACTGCTCCCCATCTCGTCTCTCTCTCTCCCACCCTCCCACCTTGGCATTCCCATTCCAATTTCAGAGTTAAATAAAAAACAGAGTGCTGGAGGAACTCAGCGGGCTAGGCGGCATCTGTGGAGGGAATGGATCAGGAGTTGTTTCGGACCAGGGTTCTTCTTCAATAGGAAGGAACTGCAGATCAAAGATACTAGAACGGATACTCGTATCTTTGCTGCAGATCAGGCGTGACATTCTTCCGATTTAAATTGGAATTCCGTTTTTATTGTTTTCCTATTTGTCAATTTTTTGTACCGTTGTAATTGTAATTTAAATTATTTGGCGGCCATTCAGCCATTGTCTCCAAGGGGGTTACGTCCAATCACTGACCAGCTTCTCTTAAAATTCCCGTCCAATCAACAAATCGGTCATCTCCCGTTCAATCAGCCGCTGTCTCCAAGGGCATTGTGTCCAATCACATAATGCACTGGTCACTCGATCAGACACAGTCTTCGAGAGGCGTTGTGACCAATCACCGACCGATATTTGTCATACCTATCTATATTTGACCGAGTTACTGATACTATGTGTGTGTAATCATCATACCCAGTGCATATAGGCTCAAAATGGCCCTGAAATTTACCATATTGCAAAAACATTTTGTAATACCACCCCACCCCCTTCCTTCCCAACCTCAGCCTCATGGACCTCAGCGTACCCCTAGTTCCTAAAACCCATTTCCATCACTGCAGGTAACATATCAGTGAAGACTTCCTGAAACCAACATGTCATTTCTCATTGTCGTTCATTTACACAACCGCCCTGAACTGAACTGACTTTCCACAGGAACACATTTTGACAATTCACTTCCAGATTTTTCCAGTCGCTGTGTGTCATCTGTTTGTTCTCCTGGCCGTGCTGTATTCCAAGAGAGACACAAAATACTGGAGTAACTCAGCGGGACAGGCAGCATCTCCGGAGAGAAGGAATGGGTGACGTTTCGGGTCGAGATCCTTCCACAGACCGAAGGATCTTGACTCAAAACATCACCCATTCCTTCTCTCCAGAGAGGAGTTACTCAGGCATTTTGTGCCTAGCTGCAGACAAACTAACAGGTCTTCATTCACATGGGGATCGGGGAGGTTACAGGTTGCTGCGAATGGTGGCTGCGATTATCCCCAAAGATCCTATAGCGGAGCAAGATAGGCCACTCCTTCTAAATGCAATGGGCTGACGTGTAGTACGCAACGGAACGGAATGTGGGCCTTTTTTTCATCCATTTCAGTAACCCGACCCGACTCGCAGTGTAATCAACGTTGCGGGGGAACAGTTTGTGCTAATAAATTAAAATTCTGAAAACAAGGAGAAGATTTTTACCAAATAACTTTTATTTTTACGAGGATGTTTCCGTAACCAGCTTCTGTCTCCACACTAGTATCCTATGGGATCTTTGGTGCGGAGACGGAAGCCGGTTATGTAAATGTGGCCGAAAATTACCCATGAATGTACTACATCTTTTTCGTCGAGTGATCTATCTTGCTTGCTGTAGGATCTTTGATTATCCCTAGAGCTACATGACCCGACAACAGACTGCAGCAAACCAGTTGTAAGCAACAATAGCTTGAATTAGCCGACTGACAGGCAATTGCAAAGTGTCATTGATATTGTTGTAGATAACAGAGCTGCTGTCACTTTCCCACTGAAGTTTCAATTTGTTGGAGGACAGATCGCTAGAATGCCATTATATCCTTGAAGCATCTTCCAGCTGCAGATGTAGGGGCTTTCAACTGTACACATTCCTACTGTATTCTAAGACTCAGGCTTACTGATTTAATCAAGGCTACACCCGCAACTGGTTGGTTTGACAAAGCCAAAACAGTCATAGAAACATAGGAATTAGGTGCAGGAGTAGGCCATTCGGCCCTTCGAGCCTGCACCGCCATTCAATATGATCATGGCTGATCATCCAACTCAGTATCCCGTACCTGCCTTCTCTCCATACCCTCTGATCCCCTTAGCCACAAGGGCCACATCTAACTCCCTCTTAAATATAGCCAATGAATTGGCCTCAACTACCCTCTGTGGCAGAGAGTTCCAGAGACCCACCACTCTGTGTGTGAAAAAAGTCCTTCTCATCTCGGTCCTAAAGGATGTCCCCCTTATCCTTAAGCTGTGACCCCTTGTCCTGGACCTCCCCAACATCGGGAACAATCTTCCTTCATCTAGCCTGTCGAACCCCTTAAGAATTTTGTAAGTTTCTATAAGATCCCCTCTCAATCTCCTAAATTCTAGAGAGTATAAACCGAGTCTATGCAGTCTTTGTTCATAAGACAGTCCTGACATCCCAGGAACCAGTCTGGTGAACCTTCTCTGCACTCCCTCTATGGCAATAATGTCATTCCGCAGATTTGGAGACCAGAACTGTACGCAATATTCCAGGTGTGGTCTCACCAAGACCCTATACAACTGAAGTAGAACCTCCCTGCTCCTATACTGAAATCCTTTTGCTATGAAAGCTAACATACCATTCGCTTTCTTCACTGCCTGCTGCACCTGCATGCCTACTTTCAATGACTGGTGTACCATGACACCCAGGTCGCGCTGCATCTCCCCTTTTCCTAATCGGCCACCATTTAGATAATAGTCCTTCGATATCTGCTACACCACGCATTCTTTATACTGGAAGGCACTAAACACTTTATAATCAGAACTGATAAAGGAAATTCTGGAAACCATAAGACAATCAAGTTAGTTTGCGACATGTTTAATCAAAGACCTTAAATACCGGAGAAACATGATGGTTAAAAATGCCTACAGAATGAAGGTCACTAAAAGGTTAAGTTAGGAGAGGTAGTACATAGATTTAGGAAGTGTTTAGTTTACAAGGCAATAGCTAGCTGGAGTTAAGATAAAAATAGGATGTGGTAAATCAGGCTTAGGGCAATAAAACTGACATTGAGATACTATACTTTATAAGGAGAATGTTTGTGTTGTTTTTTTAAACACCAGGGAACAGAAGGTTAGCAAAAACAAGGATGGAAGATGAGGAAGAAACATTGATCACTGATGGATGTAACCATGGGATTGCAGACCATAAAAGCCTGTAAGTGCTGTGAGTCAGTGAAACACGGAGGGTCCTCTCAGAGTGCTTCCCACTATATAATTGCATGGACCAAACCGCTCAGCAAACGCACCACTTCCTCTGCAAGATTTATTTTGTGTACTGTCCTAATCCGAGCCATAATTAAGAGGGTGACTGGGCTCTTTGTGAACGCCAGATTCAGGGCATAGGTCAAACACAGTTTCTCCAACAGTAACCATCCAAAAATTACTTAAGGGCCTGTCCTACAAGCATGCAACTCTATGCAATTAGCGCAACCTAACGTGGTCGCTTGAGCCGTCCAGCGTCACGGGGCCAGTCCCACTTCGATCGCCGGAGCCGTGCGGCATTGTGCGGAGTTCGGCCCGACATCGCGCGGGGCTCCGAAAAACTGACTATGTTAAAATATTCCGCGCGGCAACAGTTTGTCGGCTCGCAGTCGCCTCGACGCATGACACACCGCCCCGACATCGTGCCTCCGTGAACCTATCTCTAGGTGCCTCCGTGACCCTCTATGTGTGTGGCTCCGTGTCCCTCTGTGTGTGTGTGTGCGCGCGCCTCTGTGCCCCTCTCTGTGTGTCCCTCTCTGTCCTGGCGAACTTACCTTAGACTTCGCTCCAAGTTCGCCTCACTTTGCGCCGCGTTGCGCCACTCACCCGACCTCCATGCGGCCCCTGCTGCCGGTTTGGTCGCGCTTGCCGCATGCTGGTGGGAACGGCCCTGTACAGGGGATCACCCGACCTCCGCGCGGCCCCCGCTTCTAGTTTGATCGCGTTCATCGCATAGAGTTGCACGCTTGTAGGACTTTAATGATCCAGTTCAATGCCGTCATTGGCCCTTCTTCCTAATGCTGAGTGTGTGCTTATCTGTGTGTGGTTAAGAGAAGATGGTAGCTAGAGTGTAGGAAGGAACTGCAGATGCTGGCTTCAACCGAAGATAGACACACAATGCTGGAGTAACTCAGTGGGACAGGCAGCATCGCTGGAGAAGGAATGGGTGACCTTTTGGGTCGAGACCCTTCTTCAGCTAGAGCACCGAGATGTAGGTAAGCCGACTGGCATAAAACTAGCATTACACACTAGTTGGCATCACAATCTGACTACTCTGTACATCTCTGGTGAGTTTTAAATGTATACTGTAATAGCAGTTCAATTAGATTCTCGCCTCAAATGTGTGCAGATGTGCCAAAAGTCAATTTATGACTAATTTAACAGATGTAGTACCCATTATGATATTCTCAATGAAATTGGAATTTGTTCCCATCATCCCGAACACACTAAGTATCTAATGCAATTCAGTATCATTGATTTAAATTATTAAACCATAAGGTGCATTATTTTGTATAAACTTACAGGTTTCAAAATTGCATGCAACTTTCAGAATTTAATTTCAAACATTTATGTCAATAAAACAAAGTGTCAATGGAATCAAATTCCTGAACAAATTTGGCTACTTAAGCCCCTGTCCCACTTGCGTGTCCTTGACACGCTAATTACGGGACCGTGTCGTCGCGTTGAGGTGTAACGTTCCCGTCTGGAGCGCGTGACGTAATTTGAAGATGGACACATAATGCAGGAGCAACTAAGCGGGACCGGCAACATCTCTGGAGAGAAGGAATGGGTGACGTTTCGGGTCGAGACCCTTCTTCAGTCTGAAAGAAGGGTCTGGACCCAAAAAGTCATCCTTTCCTTCTCTCCAGAGATACTGCCGGTCCCGCTAAGTTACTCCTGCATTTTGTGTCTATCTTCAATTGTCTTGGCCCCGCTCTTGGAGTAAAAGTGGGGGCGGATCCGGATCCGCAACGGCCATGAGCTCCAGGCTGAGTTTGACGATAGTTTGCCTGCTTCTGCTGCTGTTTTTTTGGGGGTTTTTTTTAATCAAAAGATTTATTCAATTATGAAAAAATAATATTTACACTGCAATAAAACAAGCCAGAACCCACCGCCATAATACAATACAAACATATATCCAAAATAAACTACAATACAACTATGTTACAATGCTTATTGAGGATACATTCAACACCCTGCGGAGCCCAGCGGTCGCGGAACTCCCTCAGGGTGGCCGTGGACTGGGCATATTCCCTTTCTAACCTCACCCGAGCATGGACGTAACCCCGGAAAAGAGGGCTTCTGCTGCTGTTGGAGGCGAGACATTGCGTCGCGCCAGCGTCTTGGGTCTGTCCCACTTTGGCCGTCAGTTACGCGACAGGCCGGTGGCGCGCAAAGATTTTGTTCAGTGGCGCGCGATACGGCGCACAACTCCATACCCCTCTGCGCTTCTCAGTGGGACCGGCCCCGCGCGGCCGCACGATGCCCGTGTGCCTCATCGCGACAACGAGGTTGAGTAATTTGCGTGCCAAGGACACGCAAGTAGGACAGGGCCTTTCTGTGATTTACACGGTGTTGTAGAGGACAAAGTTTACTTTGCTGAATTTTCTTGGCTCTAATCTGGGCCTGCATGTTCACCAAGAGAGCTAATATTATCCTAATCGATGTAATCAATGGAATGTACCAATGGACAGCTTCTCAAATAGGTGGTTAATGTCACACAATTTATCTTTCATTAAGGAGATAGGTTGCAATTAGATAATTATTTCCCTCAATGAGCAAGTTAATTTTCTCAAATGCCTTACAAAACCTTTTTAACTATGATTTTACAAACATGATAATAAGAAATCACATGTTTTCCTCGAGACAGAATGAATTAGATAAAGGGCTAACACAATGGTGTGGGTGACTGACCCTGCATGCAGATTGCAAGGCACCTTTAGTGGCCAACAGATTCAAGATTCAAGAGAGTTTATTGTCATGTGTCCCTGACAGGACAATGAAATTCTTGCTTTGCTTTAGCACACCAGAACATAGTAGGCACGAATACAGAACGGATCAGTGTGTCCCTATATCATTATATAAATATATTCACACATGAATAAATAAACTGATAAAGTGCAAATAAACAGATAATGGGCTATTAATGTTCAGAGTTTTGTCCGAGCCGAGTTTAATAGCCTGATGGCTGTGGGGAAGTAGCTATTCCTGAACCTGGTCATTGCAGTCTTCAGGCTCCTGTACCTTCTACCTGAAGGTAGCGGGGAGATGAGTGTATGGCCAGGATCGTGTGGGTCCTTGATGATGCTGCCAGCCTTTTTGAGGCAGCGACTGTGATAGATCCCCTCGATGGGAGGGAGGTCAGAGCCGATGATGGACTGGGCAGTGTTTACTACTTTTTGTATTCTTTTCCGCTCCAGGGCGCTCAAGTTTCCGAACCAAGCCACGATGCAACCGGTCAGCATGCTCTCTGCTCTGCACCTGTAGAAGTTAGAGCGAGTCCTCCTTGACATACCAACTCTCCATAATCTTCCCAGGAAGTAGAGGTGCTGATGTGCTTTCTTTATAATTGCATCAGTGTTCTCGGACCAGGAAAGCCCTTCAGAGAGGAAGAGCACCTCAACCATTGAGAATTACCAGTCACTTAACATTATGGAACTCTTCATTCAACCCATAATAACAACCATGTTTAAGGATCATAATACTTGCTCAGTTTATAGAGACAAGCAGAATAAATCTCTAATCAACAGTGTTACCACATTTTTGCTAACGGTTCGTGCTTTAAAGAGCAGATGGTTCATCATATATTTTTTGAACAGCTTTTCACCAAAGCTGCTTTCCTTAGAAAAGTTCAATTGCTATAAAACTCCCACACAGTTATGAGAATGATTTCCATTGGTTTATATCCCCTGTAATCACACACAATATTCCATCTGCTGCAGCTGCTATTTAACTGCTCTTTGCTGGGCTGAAAATGAACGGACAGGAGAGAAATAAACTCATTTGAGGTACGATTACAAGACATGCCATCCTGATGACCAAAGAATTAAAAAAGAAAAAAAATGTAGTGGTTATTAGTCCATTTTTTCCTATTGGATATAGGAAATGGAACAGAAAAGGAAATACTTTCAAGAGAGAGCTTGATAGAGCTCTTAAAGATAGCAGTGTCAGGGGATATGGGAAGAAGGCAGGAACAGGATACTGATTGTGGATGATCAGCCATGATCACATTGAATGGCGGCTCTGGCTCGAAGGGCCGAATGGCCACTTACACTGAGCACTACCAATTAAGCTTTCATTGACTGTGCCTTGCTGTAGGAGTCTTGGGCAAGAGGATGCCTGCTAGCCTTCAGCAGTTGGTATTTATGAATATTTTTGAAATCCTGACAGAAAGAATATAGAAAGAGAGATACAAGTAGAATCATCGAGGGTGCATTTCTACAACTCAAGCATAATTTCCTGGCACTCTCCTGAGGAAAGTTATAATGGACCTTTTTTCCTGAACAAACTCAGTGGAAACAGAAACAGCCCATCGAGACCCTCGAGCCTTCTCTGCCTTTTAATAAGATCATGGTTGATTTGACTCCACTTTGCCGCATCAGGTTTATCATCCTTGATTCGCTGGTAATTGGAAATTTCAAGTGTCTCAGCCTTGAGTTTATTTGATCTCGGAGAATCCACAGCCTCAAGGCAGTAAATTCTGAAAAGTCAGAAAAATTCTGAAGTTCGTCCTTACATTTCTCTGCCTAAAGGGCCTGTCCCACTTTCACGAGGTAATTCACGAATTCTCCCGAGTTTTCCCCTGGATTCAAACTCGCAGAATGTTCGTAACGAGTCCGTAGGAGTTTGTAGATATATCGTAGCGATGTTTTTTCCAGCCTGATTAAAAAAAGTCCACACGTAAAAAAATGGTCGGGATGAAAGAAATTGCCACTTTTTACTCGAAAGGAGGGCATCAAAATAGTCGTGGGAATTCGTAGACATACTCGTAGGAGCTCGTAGGAGTTTGTGAACATAGTCGTGGAAGGTTGTAGGAGTTGGTAGATTACCACGATCTTGATTTATTTTTAGGTCCTTTAAACTCTGGCAGAGGTTTTGAATTAAGTCGTGAAAGTGGGACAGGCTCTAAGGATGTCTATTGTATCTAAGGATTGTAGCCTCACTTCCAGATACCCCCCCCCCCATTAAGTGAAATACCCCCACAGTATCTACCCTCTCTCAATCCCTCAGAATTTTATATACTTCTATCTTCTCAGCACAAGAGATCATTGATCCAACCTCCTCATCCTATTCCCATTGGATAATCTAGTCACACGTGGAATCAATCTAGTATACATTCTCAGCATTGTTTCCAAGGCAGAGTAATATTTCCTTCTTTAAATAAGGAGACTAAAATTCGTAAAATTCCTCCATTGTTATTTTGTCAAAATCACTGCGGCAAGACGTCACAATATTTCCTTTCCATCCAGTTTGCAATATTCTAATTGTCCTCCTACCTACCTGTTGTACAAGTACACTGTGTACTTATGTGCTTGTTGTACAAGGACAGCCAAACATCTCAACACGAGCTTTCATTAAAAATGTTTTCCTACTCTTCCACTGAAAATCATAACCTCATATTTTCTCAAATACTCAATTTGTCATCTTTTTTGTTCATTCACTTCATTGTCTCTGTCCTTTGGTGGATCTTTTTTATTCCCACACTTTGCCTTCTGAATGAATTTCATCTCTTCAGGAAACTTTGATAAAATACCTCCCGTCTCTTCATGCAAGTTATCAATATAAATTATACACAGTGGAGGCCACAGCAACATACTACATAGCACACCAAAATTGTAATCTTGCCAATCTGAACATGATAATGTTGGAACTAATCAGGGTTTTGCTGCATAATATACAGTTTCCACCATTAGTCTAAGCCATTGGCGCTTTGCCCATTCTGCACTGTCCTGCACTATTACAAAAAGACAACATCCAGGATGGAAAATCTGCTAATTAAGTTTAATTAAACCTATCATAACCATGCAATCTCAACTTGTAGGGGAGATATCAGCTCTTGAGAGAGGGGCAAGTAGTTCCAATTTTATTATTTTCCACGAACATTAAATAATTGTTTAATATATCTCTTGCCCATGTGCGTGGGATTCTGCTGCAAGCAAGATTTTTCATCGCAACTATCTCACTGGACTTGTGCATATGACAATAAACTTGAAGTACTTTGATGGAGGAAAGAACTGCCAGTGATGACAGAAAAAGGAATGGGTTCTTAAAGGTCCATGTATAGGAACAACCTCTCTCTACTTCAAACAAAAAGCTGCTGGTGCTGGAAAATCTGACACAAAAGCAGAAAATACTGAACATTTTCAAGAATGGGGTGAGAAAGAGTCAACACTTCAGGTCAAAGAAGGGTATCTTGCTGATTATGTCCAATATTTTCTGTATTATTCTCCCTAATTCCGTCTAAACCAGTTGTGGTTGTGTACACAATCTTGCATTGACCTTTGCCGCAAGAATCGCAACCTTAGATCATCCAGTTTAATTTTGCAGTTGAAAGACCTCATCGCTGAAACTATTTTAGTAAGTTTCTTTTTCACCTTCCATGACTCTTCCTAAAGTGTTCCCGAATTTAGCAGAATATCCCTAATTGTTGTCCACATTGTGGTTTAACATTACCCCACCCTTCATTTTGTGCTCCAAGATTCTATCGATGAAGACCAGGATCTTAACTGCTTTACTAACCACATCCAAAAAGTGTTCCATCTCTTTCAGAAATGTATGCAAAGGCTCACCGACATGCCTTGTTCCTGCACATTCTTTAGAATAGTATGATTTGGCCGCTACTGCCTCTCCTCATTCTTTCTATGACAATGTGTCACTATACTTTATGTTAAATTTCATCTGCCGCTTAATTGACAATCTGCGAACTCATCTATGTTTCTTCTGAATTTATTTCTATCCTGCTCACTTTTTAAAACAGAACTCCAGATTTTGAAATGTCACCCCACATTTCCATATCTCACTTTATTAAAATGGAGCAAACAAAAAAAGAGTGCCAGAATTGACAACCAAGGACACCCCTCTCTTATTGATCTCCGGCCTGAAACAACTCTCTGCTTTCAGTTCGTGAACTAATTTTCTATCGATGCTGCCAGTGGCATATTTATAATAATAATAATACACTTGATTGTCATTGTAAATACATACAACAAAATCTCAGGCGCACTACCCGAGCGGAGCTCCAACGTATCAGATAAATAAATAACGAATAACAAAAACAGCAAGAAAATGTGCAATATTCCACAGTATAGTGTTTCAGCAGTACAAAATATTGGCTCTGGGGGTTGCGTATTCAGTGCAGAGTTCAGAGCTGTGATGGCCTTGGGATAGAAACTGTTTGTTCATCTTGTGGTGTGTGATTTGATGGACCTGTAACGCTTTCTTGAGGGCAGAAGGGCAAACGAGTGATGTGCATTAACGTGGGTGTTAATTTTGCTAATTGGCAAAGTGCCGCATAATACGTAGGAATTTAAAGTCCAGGTGATTAGCGGAACGGTCACAATCTGGTTTGAAACGTGGCTGAGACACAGATAATAGTAAGTAGTGTGAACAATGGCTTATCAGACTGGTGAGATCCATGTTGTGGGTAATCTCCATTGCTTGGTATTGGATCAAATGTTGTGAGAAAAAGAGGCTATATGAACAAAATGATAATGTTTCAATTACGGTGCAGAAGCACAGAAAACATGGATGTACATGTACACCAATGAAACCTTTAATGATTAAGAATACTTTAAGAAGGCCATTAAAAATGCATGCACAATAGAAACACGGCATCATGAAGTCCTACAGCAGGGAAACAGGCCCCTTTGCTCAGACATAGAAAATAGGTGCAGGAGTTGGCCATTCGGCCCTTCGAGCCTGCACCGCCTTTCAATATGATCATGGCTGATCATCCAACTCAGTATCACGTACCTGCCCTCTCTCCATACCCCCTGATCCCTTTAGCCACAAGGGCCACACCTAACTCCCTCTTAAATATAGCCAATGAACTGGCCTCAACTACCTTCTGTGGCAGAGAATTCCACAGATTCACCACTCTTTGTGTGAAAAATGATCTTCTCATCTCGGTCCTAAAAGACTTCCCCCTTATCCTTAAACTGTGACCCCTTGTTCTGGACTTCCCCAACATCGGGAACAATCTTCCTGCATCTAGCCTGTCCAACCCCTTAAGAATACTGTAAGTCTCTATAAGATCCCCCCTCAATCTTCCAAACTCCAGCGAGTGCAAGCCGAGTCTATCCAGTCTTTCTTCATATGGAAGTCCTGCCATCCCAGGAATCAGTCTGGTGAACCTTCTCTGTACTCCCTCTATGGCAAGAATGTTTTTCCTCAGATTAGGGACCAAAACTGTACGCAATACTCCAGGTGTGGCCTCACCAAGACCCTGTACAATCATCTGTGGCAGGAAAGAACTGCAGGTGCTGCTTTAAATCGAAGGTAGTCACAAAATGCTGGAGTAACTCAGCAGGATAGGCAGCCTGTCCACTTTCCCCATCTCATCCATGTTACCCAAAATACCTCATCCAAGCTAGTCCTATTTAAGGGTGTTTGACCCATATCCCTCAAAACCTTTCCTGTCCATATATGTACCCAAATATATTTCAAATGCTGTTATTGTACCTGGCTCAACTACTTTTTCCAGTAGGTCATTCCATGTGTGTGCCATTCCCTTTATGATCCACATTAAATCCTTCCTCTCCCACCTTAAACCCATGGCTTCTAGTTCCCGATTGTACAACCCTGGGAAAATTCACCTTATCTATGCCCTCATGATATTGTATACCTGTATAAGATCATGTCTCAGTGTTCAATGCTTTGAGGAATAAAGTCCTAGCCTGCCCAACCTCTCCTGATAAATAAATCCCCAGAGTCATAGAAAATCCCCAAATGTTTTCTGCCCTCTTTCTACTTAATGGCATCTTTCCTGTAACAGGGTTAAAGAAAACTGAACAGAAGACTCCAGGTAGGACCTAACCAACATCTTATACAACTGGAACATAACACCCCAACAAGTCTGAAGAAGGGTCTCGACACGAAACGTCACCCATTCCTTCTAACCAGAGATGCTGCCTGTCCCACTGAATTACTCCAGCTTTGTGTCTATCCCAACTTTGATACTTGATGCAATGACTGATGAAGGACAGCATGCCAAAAACCTTCTTTATGATCCAGTCTACCTTTGATGCCACTTTAAGGGTACAACGTGATGGTGCTCTGTACCGTTTCTCTGTTCTACAACACACCAAATGCCCTACCATTGTAAAAGCCGTACCTTAATTTGACTTCTCACGTCACACTTATCTGTATCAAAGCCGATTTGCCATTTCTCAGTCCACTTACCCAATGGAGCGAGATCCCATTGTAATTCTTGTTAACTATCTTCACTTTATCTGATACTACGTATTTTGGTGTCATCTGCAAACTTACTGCTCATGCCTTGTACAAATCATGGACAAAGGTGATATACAACAATGGGCCCAGCACTGATCCCCAGGCATGCCAGAGGCACAGAGCTCCAGACCAAAACACAGCTTTCCACCATCACCCTCTGCTTACCACTATCAAGCCAATTATATATCCAGTTAACTAGCTCTCCCTGGATCCCAGGCTCACTAACCTTCCAGAGCAGCCTACTATGCAGATCCTTATCAAAGGACATGTGGTCCATATTTATTCACCACCTTGTTCTCATCAACTTTTTTGGTTACTTCTTTAGGGAAAACTCCATCAAATTCACATGGTGTGATGGGGTGGAAGATTCAACTAATGCAATCAACTCGACGTGCACAAACGGAAGATCAAATAGAACAAGTTGTCCTACAACTTTAGGCTGTGCACGCCACACGAAATAAGAAGAAACGGCGTGATATTCCCCATGCTGACTATCAACCTGTCTTTCCAAATGCATACATCCTTCATCCCACATTACCCTAGGTTTACAATTTTAGTAACTTACCTACCATATATATGTCAGGCTTACTGGACTATAATTTCAAGGCTTTTCCTTGCAGCTCTTCTTATATAAAGGCACAGCATTAGCCACTCTCCGGTCTTCTATCACCAGCATCTGCACCCTTCCCTCTCCCCCACCCGACTCATCAGCCAGATAATCCCTCACCCACATCTACCTTTCGCCTGCCTGTTTCTTGACCCACCCATTCCTCTTACTTCTCTCCATCAGGTTTCTCCCCACTACTCCATCCAGTCTATTGAATGGTCCCAACCTCCAATAATGTCTGTCCATTTTCCTCCTAGATACTACTTGGCCCTCTGATTACCTTCAGAAGTGATATTTTTCCATATACATATAGCAGATAAGTGAAGTGAAATAAGTTCCTTATCCCCTTGTCTTTATCCCCCATTAGTTTGCCAGAGGAGCAGGAGGCTGTGGTTGCCTGGGTTACACATGAAATGGTAGTTAATATTGAAGCATCCAAATATTTCATAGACCATATTTACCTTGACATGATGTGTAGGAAGGAACTGCAGATGCTGGTTGAAACCGAAGATAGACACAAAATGCTCGAGTAACTCAGCAGGACAGGCTGAAAAGGAGTGGGTGACGTTTCGGGTAGAGACCCTTCTACAGACCGCCTGCCCCGCTGAGTTACTCCAGCATTTTGTGTCTACCTTGACAGGATCTCATGTTGGAAATGATAAACACAATGAGAATAAAACTGGTATTTTTAAAAATGAATAAATCATCAGATCTAAATTAAAAGAGAAAATAGTTTAGGGACAGAGTATCACTTTCCAACTCCTTGTGGTATTAGAAGTGGTGGCAAAGGACAAGAACACAGTTATTGTTGAATTCTTGTTCAAAAATGATGAATTGGATAAACCAGGTAATCATAGCCTTGTCAACCCAACATCGGCAGTAGGCAAATTGTCAGCTAAACATTTGAACATGATTTTGTTATTTATATTTGCACTGGTTAACGAAAGCAGCACGAGGTTGTTAAGGGAGGAATATTTCTGGCTAACTCGCTGGATTCATTGAGGGGGTTAACAAGAAGTGCTGGGAGGAAGGTTCACGGAATGTCGCCAAAATAAAATGATATTTATAAATGTGAAGTTGAATGAAAAATTGGATCAATGGCTGAATAAAAAGAAAAATGATTGATGGTAATTTTACCGCTGGGCGTGTGGAATAGTGTTGTGTCAGGGTTAATACAGGGCCACTTGTAGTCTCCATTTATCCTATACACTTAAACACCGCCATGATTAAGAAGAATGCAGATGATTCACAGCATGGTTGACAGTGAAGAGAAAAGATGCAGGGTACAGGAAGAGATCAAAGATTGGTTAGGACACAAACATGTCAATAACTGGGGGCATAAATTTGAAACGGTCGTCATGAGAACCTGAACACTCATGAAGATTTATAATTGAAATAAATTCAGTCGGAATTTTTGAAGAAATAAATATTTGCAGTGAAAAATCTCTTACAATGCTCCTACATTCTATGATTCGATATCCACTTACTGTCTATTATTCTCATTCCAAATTTAATAGCACTCCCCTCAATCCAAACATCCACAGCCTGATTCAGTGTCTCTTAAAAGCTTCTATATACTCTTTAAATCAATTACATTTCATTTTATGAATCATATTCCCTACACCATAAATTCAAAGCTGTTGAGTCATCTTATAGAGATTTAATGGATTTGGTTTTATTATTACGAGACACAGCAAATCTAATTGTCTATAACTGAATGGTAGATGTGCCAAGCTTTGCCATAACTCAAACTACAACCTAGGTTTCTTCAACTTAGTGTTGATGCTTGTTTTATTGACTGGATAATGGGCAACAAAAGCTTTTAATAATGAACTAAACTAACAATAAACTCAATTGTAACAATAAATACAAGTGTTTACTTCCTTAGCTGTGCAGACTGCCATTAAAGTTGAGTGACTAGTTCTCATTGACATTGCATCAAAATCTCTGCCTCTCCATATGAATTTATCATTGCTGTAAATTGTGGGGCGGCACGGTGGTGCAGCGGTAGAGTTGCTGCCTTACACCGCTTGCAGCGCCAGAGACCCGGGTTCGATCCCGACTACGGGTGTGGCCTGTACAGAGTTTGTACGTTCTCCCTGATCTTCGGTCTCCTGCCACACTCCAAAGACGTACAGGTATATAGGTAAATTGGCTTGGTGTATGTGTAAATTGGCCTTAGTGTGTGTAGGATAGTGTTAATATGCGGGGATAGTTGGCCGATGGGCCGAAGGGCCTCTTTCCACGCTGAATCTCTAAACTAAATCCATGGCGTGCGTTTACCCCAAAATGTTCCATAGTTTCTGTACAACACTCCAAGCCATGCTGCATCTTATCATATGCACATTAAACATGCCATAAATTATAACATTATTTTGAAAGGTCTGTGGCAGCGTTCCTAGCTCACCATCAGGATGCAAGTAAAAACCATAGTCTACTGCCCGAAACACATGTAATTAATGTTCATGACCTCTTCAAATAAACTAACTGGTCAAAATTAAAGGGACAGACAGAAGACATACATAACGTTGCATGTTCACAGAAACATACTATAGTCGTAATACATTGAGCATTTACGACATGCAAACTATGCTGAAATCTCAAGAGTGCTCAATTGTCAAAAGTACGGAAAATGGAACAATGAAATTCTTACTTGCAGCAGCATTACAGGTCTGAAGTTAACTTAATAAACAAAAGTACAATGATTTTTTTAAAAAACCCTCAATATTAGCGCAGACAGGCCTGGAATCCCGAGTGCAACTAAGAGAGTTCCTAGTTCATAGATTACTTGGTCATTGTAGTGTTTAAGAGCCTGATGATTGTTGGGAAGAAGCTTTTCTTGAACCTCCACCCTGGTCATGGTTTATAAACTCTATACCTTGGTCCCAATATCAGGAGTGCAATGAGAGTGGGCTCAGGGCAGTGTGGGTCCTTGATGATGCTGGCTGCCATTCCGAGGCAGTGCCTCCGATAATGGACTAGAGATAAGGAAGGGCAAGGTGTGAAAATGACAGATCAAAGCAGACATTGATCAAGGAAATGTAGAATGGTTCATCATTAGCTCAATGGAAAGTGACAATGAGGCAGACAATCAGTAAAATTAACATGAGAAAAATGAAACTAGTTGGAAAACTAGGGTCGGGGAGGGATGGAGAGAGAGGGAAAGCAAATGTTACTTTGAAATGAAAGATATGCAAAAAAGTAACGATAAAGGAAACAGTATTGTTAGCTGTTTGCTAGGCGAGAGCAAAAAGACTTGGGAGGGGGAGGGATGAAGTGAGAGGGAATGCTTAGAGGGTTACTTAGAGAAATTAAAATTCATATTGCTGGGTTGCAAAATGAGAGGTGCTGTTCCTCCAATTTGCGTTGGGCCCAACTCTGACAGCGCAGGAGGCCCAGGACAGAACGGACAATGTGGGAATGGGAGGGATAGTTAAATTGTTTAGCGCATAAATATGCTGCCTTCCCTCAGCATAACAACATATGTGAACTAAGTCACTGCTGCCAATCTAGTTGTGCCCTTGGTGTTCCCCGTTATCCAGCCTGGAGCCTCCCATAAGAGGAGCTGTAGTCCAAAACAATGTTTCGAGGCAAAGGGTTAAATAGCCACCACGCAAGGAACATCTGCAGCTTCCTTCAGAAAGTCAGAAGGCCTCTACCATCCACAGGAGGAACAGTGCAATCAAACAGCAGATGCAAAATCTAAGAGAAACCACACTTACATTTCCATGCAAAGTTATATTAATTGATGTATTTGTGCTCAAAAATGTATTTTATCAGTTTATTCATTTTACTGTGGCCAATTGAATGCAGTGTTGAGCAATAAAAGAAGGCAGGTAACGTAAAGAACGGCTGCTGAATAGAAATGTTACATTGCGTTTATTGTTAACATAGCTGGATGAGTGTTTTTCCACTTCCTTCAAAAACCAAAACAAACCATGCAGATGCTGAAAATGTGAGATTAAATGTCAGTGATTGCTGGAGATATTCAGCAATGCAAGCAACATTGGTGGAGAGAGAAATGGAGTTCATGTTCTGGGTCAAAGACCTTGCATTGCATTGGGAAAGCGAGGAAACAAGTGTGTTTTGGATTGCGGAGATGGGGAGCGGTGGAGAGAACAAAGGGGATGTCTGTGATGGAACAAAGACCAAAATGGCCCTGGTGGCATCTTGGAGAGAATGAAGAATGATTATTAATCATAGCTTGAGAAGTGCACATAGAGATGTCCATCACTTAAAAAGGCAGAACATTTAAAACATTTCTGGTATTGCATAATGCATGACACAGTGGTATTGGAAATACACAGATCAGGGAGCATGTGGAGAGAGAAGATCTCATCTAATATTACAGGTGGCTGACATTCCATCAGAACTGGTCTGAATGGTGCAAGGATATAGGTTGTTGATCGTTTGACAGAGAGGTCAGTGTGAAATAAATAAGTAAAATGACAGCAATTGGAAGCACAGGGTCACTCTAGCAGATTAAGTGGAAGTGTTCTGCACAATGGTCACTCAAACTGCATTAGGCTTCTCTGTTGTAGAGTGGACAACATGTAATCACCAGATGCAATTCAATCCGCTACTGCTATATTTTTCTCCATGCAGCCATAGAAGAAGCCCTTTCATCTCCTCTTCTCTCACTATCCAGGGTCCCAAATAGTACTTCCATGTCAAAACTACAATTCACTTGCACTTCTAATTTAATGCATTTCATTCAGTGCTCATTTTACAATCTCCTGCATCGTTACGATACGATAGAACTTTATTTATCCCAGGAGGGAAATCGGTCTGCCAACAGACATAAAAAACAAAATACATGAAAGTGGAAAGGGTTGGGGACGTGCAAAGATTTGGGGGGGGGGGGGGGGGGGGGGTGGAGGGTCATTCTACACCCTTCCAACTAAACCAACATCTGCTCAAAGAACAGAGCCTTATCCTTCCTTCAGGCATGTTGCAGCCCTCTGGATTCAATATTGAATCAACAATTTCAGATAACCAGCCTTTCCTGTCTGTGTCAGCAATGGCCAATATTGACATAATGACAGCCATTGGCAACACTAAAAGGCCTGTCCCACTGTACGAGGTAATTCAAGAGTTCTCCCGAGTTTCCCCCACCCCCCCCCCCCCGATTCAAACTCGGAGAATGTCCGTAGCGGGTACCTACCGTTAGCATTATGAGCCGCTCATAATGCTAACGGTAGGTACTCAGGACATCCGGTAAACTTGTGACGTTTTTTCATCCCTGCAAAAAAATGTCCACGAGAAAAAAAAACTCATGATGAAAAACATTTTTACTTTTCACTCGTACAAGCCGCTACGAGACATCCACGAACACCTACGGACCCGCTACGGACATTCTCAGAGTTCAAATCATGGGAAAACTCGGGAGAACTTGTGAATTACCTCGTACAGTGGGACAGGGGCTTCACTCTTTGTTTCCTCTCACCACACAGATGTTACCAGATTTGCTGAGGATCACCAGCATCCTTCTTTATGTCGGATTTCCAACAACTTCTGCATCTCGCAGTTCTCTCTCTGCTGCCTTCAATCAGCACCCATTTTTTACACTCCTTCATGTGGATGTATGATGGAATCCGAGCTAGCTCCCTAACTTTGATCCACTGCCATGGTGCTCATCCTAGTTTCATTCATGAAATCAGGAAACATACATATAAATAAAGTAAGGAGGGATTTGCCTTATGGCACGTTAAAACTTGCTAAACCCAACCACAGAAGTGAAGATAACACCATATATTCTAATTTTTCATTCCCCACAGACACTATCCAGCTTCTTGAGTATTTGCGGCATTTCAGCTTATATGCCAGAGTGCAGTTTTCCCTTTGCATCAAACTAACTGGTTAATATATCAAGCGGAATCGATAAACTGTCGACCTGACATTGAATCATTACCATTTAGAAGACGTCTTACCCAAATAGCAGGAAACAGAATGGTGTATTTTTCCTGTTACGTTTAGGAATATATTAAGAGCTTGACATTAAAAGCTAACATCAGATTTTAAATGGGGGCTCTTGCAATAAATTGTCAACACATGAAATCGTCAAGTGCTATTTGAGGAATAAAATTTGAGCCTCTGAAAATCAAGAAGAATCGGTGGCATGGTGGCGCAGCGGTAGAGTTGTTACCTTACAGCGCTTGAAGCCCTGGATTCGATCCCGACTACGGGTGCTGTCAGTACAGTGTTTGTACATTCTCCCCGTGACCACTTGGGTTTTCTCAGGGTATTCTGGTTTCCTCCCACACTCCAAAGACGTACAGGTATGTAGGTTAATTGGCCTGGAGTGTATGTAATTTGTCCCTAGTGTGTGTCGGATAGCGTTAAGGGCCTGTCCCACTTGGGTGTCATTTGCGCGTCAAGCAGGTGGCGCGTGAAGATTTTGAGAATCTCAAAATCCTGGGGCGCAGAGCCTACGCCACCACGTCTCACCACACGCCATGCGCGCGTCATGACGCATAAATGATGTCGCGTAAATAACACACAAATGACGCCCAAGTGGGACAGGCCCTTTAATGTGCAGTGCAACAAGTATGCACATCATCATATTTATTTTTGTACATGGCTAAGAAAATTCCGCATGCCCACAAAAATCTACAGATGTGCGATAGAAAGTATTCTGATGGATGCACCTCAGTCCTGCGTGGCTACTGCTTTGTTTTTGACTGCCTCAACCTGCAGAGAACAGTGAACACAGTCCAGTCCATCTTCACAGTGCTTTGGATCAGAATGACCGGAAGCGTCATCAAGAAAGCCTTTCATCCTGGCAATTACTTTTTCTCTCATCTACCTTCTGGGAAAAGACACAGGAGTTTGAAACCCCAGATATCTAGACTTAAGAACATTTTCTTTCCCACTACTATCAGAATCCAGAACCAATCACTCCTTTCAGGCAGTGCTGCCACATACTCTTACCTCCAATCTGTTTGCATATTGCACTTTAGCTTTTTGTACTATTACAGCTTTAATTATCATAAATGTTATCATCCATTGTATATATCATTACTGTGTATTCTGTTTGCTCTACAAGATTCATACAAAATAAAGCTCATTGCACCCTTGTGTATATGAAAAAAAAGTGAAATCTCACGAGTCAAGGGTGTTTCATTAATAATCACATGTACAGACAAGAGAACAATGACATTCCACTCACAACAGCATTACTGGCCTATCAACAATATACTCAGATATCATATCAACAGGTTGTCAATTAATCTGATCCATAAACTGAAGTGAAATCTAACATTTTGTCCAACAATGCGACGATAAACTGCGGTAATTTTGTCTTCATGACTGCTATATAGGACTTTATCTGTTATGTGATGCAAATTTTAAAGCACAATTTCCATCTGATTCACTCTTATGTATGGCCGCTGGTGTAATTTTGTTCAAGTTGGTTTAACATTTAAATACAATAGTGATTATCAATTTCAAACACGGCTTCATTTTGTCCATAATTTGAGCAATTAACATGTTGTTAATGGCTGAAATTATGGAACAAATACTTCTATCACAAAGCATTAGCAGCATCTGCTGTTCAAAGCAATTGGTTTTGCACAGGTTTTTAAACTTTGATGCAATTAGTTTGCTGAAATATTCTTTACAGCTGTGTCAAAGAACATGACTTCTGTGACTAGAGCAAATATGGAGCAAGTTCTCATATTCATAATTCTCATTGTACCTAATTTTCAGCTTGCGTAGCTTACAACCCAACAGTATGAACATTGAATAGAAAAAAGTTCAAGCAACAACTCGCTTTCCCTCTTTCCAGTGCCCACATCCCTCCCCCACACAACCCCTCAGTTCCTTCCACCTACATCCCTTCCTCTGTCCTTGTAGTTCACTCATCGCCTTATATGATAGTCTTGTATCCTTTTCATCTTTATTCTTTGCACACCCGTCTGTTAATGAAACCCACCTCTACTCTGTCAACCAGGTTTTGTCTTGTCCCCATCTCTATTCCAGCTTTCAACCCCCCAACTGCAATCACTGTGATTGTAGATCACATCATTGGTTTGAGTCCCAACCCAAATCCATTCCCTCCCCAGATGTTGTCTAACCTGCTGAGTTCCACCAGCACTGTGTGTTTTATGCAAGATGCCAGCACCGGCAGTTCCTTGTGTCTCCATTACAACTAATGAAACTGAAGCACTGTGAGATTAGCATACAATTCAAAGTCAGACTCTGAAAGCGAAAGAGAGCGAGAAAAAGGAAAGTTGGACTGAGCAGGAAAGAATAATTAAATACGAAATGTGTTCACTTTTGGAATCAACAATAACTTTAAGATAAAAGAATGCAACAGGTTTCTGGTTGCAGTTAATTTTAGTGCCAATGACACAGACTGAAAATAATGAACAATTGCTGTCTCGTTAAAACATTCTTGGACTTGAAATGACAATTTCATTTTGAGTAGTTACTTTAGTTCGCATCTGCTGCCCAGAAAGAACGGCTTCAAAGCATTTGGTTGGTAAGGTAAATATACAAAATGGCATCTTCATACAGCAAACGAGATGAAGTGCATGCAACAAACACTAGGACGCCACATTCATGCAATTCATTTGCAGAGCTCACACATGCAAAAAAAAATCACACAGTATGTGAGGCCTGCTTCATTGAAACTTGAAAATAAATTAATAAATCACTATGTCCAGCTGCAGTGGATACAATTGAAAACTTAACACTTATACTACCTCCTTTGCCTTTCACTTTATCCCCTCACTACCAATTCTCAACTCTGATTCTGGTATGAGTCGGAGCTCATGGATGTCTCGTAGCGGCTCGTAACGCTAATGGCAGGTACTAGGGAAACGCGGCAACTCGTGAAGTTTTTTTCAGCGCTGTGAAAAATGTCCACGAGATCCCTGACTACCTACGAATGGCTATTACCGTAATTCTCCGAGTTCGAATAAGGGGAAACTCGGGAGAAATCTTGAATTACCTCGTACAGTGGGACAAGCCCTTAAGGCAGCAACACCACTGCTACACCCCAACTGAACCTTCAAATTCCCAATTTCTTTGGCTGTTGCCTCAACCCGCCCCCCACCCCACCCCTACCTCCATTATAACTTCATAAGTGATAGGAGCAGAATTAGGACATTTGGCCTATCGAGCCTACTCCGCCATTCAATCATAGCCGAGTGCATACTATGACCCCAACCTACAGAATAAAGAGAAGAAATATTTCCAAGCACTTGAAAACTGAATGGAGTGTTCTGCTGAGTACAGGCAGGGTTCATAGCATAATAGTAGTTATGTAAAATTCACATTGCCAACACGGAACACCATACAGTTTGACATGCCTTTCCTGATGTGGAAGACCTTCCAGGTTAAGGACACCATTTATGAGCTTTTCTATTACAGTCTGACAATTGCACTTCTACCCGAGATTAAATTCACAGGTTGGCCACATTAACTCTATCCGATAACAATTTACAATTTTTATCAAAGTCAATTAACCTTCAAACTTGTATGTCTTTGGAGTGTGGGAGGAAACCGGAGCACCCGGAGAAAACCCATGTGGTCACAGGGAGAAACTTTGTACAGATGGCACCCGTAGTCAGGATAGAAACCGTCTCTGGCATGGTAAAGGGCCTGTCCCACTGTACGAGGTAATTCAAGAGCTCTCCCAAGTTAAAAAAAAATCATGGATGTCTCGTAGCGGCTCGTAACGCTAACGGCAGGTACTCAGGAAACGCGGCAACTCGTGAAGTTTTTTCAGCGCTGTGAAAAATGTCCACGAGAGCCCCGAGTACCTACGAACGGCTATTACCGTAATTCTCCGAGTTCGAATCAGGGGAAACTCGGGAGAACTCTTGAATTACCTCGTACAGTGGGACAGGCGCTTAAGGCAGCAACACCACTGCGCTGCCCACTTGGCATTTAGTAAGGAAACAAACTCAAAGGGAGAATATTTCACTGAATACCCAATCATGTTGCTCTTTATCTCATCTTGAACGAACCCGTGACAGATCCTTTGAAGTATATCATGCTTTGCAGTGCCAGTTTAGACACTGTTGCTTTTGACTATATCTGCAGTTTTATTTTCACTTAGTTTTCATTAAAACTTCTTACCAAATCCATAGTTTACATTTTCACTGTCAGCATAGGTCTCATTTACAGTGCTTTTCCTCTTTCAACCAAGAGACAATCTATTACAGAGCAATCTGCAAAGAAAACAAAGGTGGCATTACGTTCAGGCAAATGTTCTCAGTGCAATTCTCATACTGATTTTTATCCGTTTGTGTCAAATGAGGCATCTTCAAGAGAAAAGAGCAAACAAGAGTTTGCAATATCTCTATGAACATCTGTTACGAGAGTTAACGATCCTATGAAATGGATCTTCAAACTATTTCCCAAAACTTGGAGGGAGCCAAGTGAGAAAATAGTCTCCTTTGCTATTTCAGGAATGGAAATGCATGAAACAAGGTTGAAAAAAATCTCATGTGGAGAATTAGCTAAATGCACAAGAGTAATTAGCTTTGGATGTAATCTCCATCCCCATCATTGTTATGTTTAATTGTTTTATTCTGTTCACTTCTCCTTAATGCATTTTATATTTGGACATTTCCCTCTGGTTTGCCTAATTGCTGCACTCTCATTATTCATGTTTCTCTGCTGCAGGGGAATACATTGACTCAAAATTCACAGAAACACATTACTGCCTTTTGGATGATTGAAGTAGATTTCACTGCAAGAAGAAATCCATACATCTCCAGTCATGGAGGATGCTAATTGTTAAATGATGATAATCTCATTAGAAAGGCACAGCGGTGTAGCTGGTAGAGTTACTGCCTCGCTGCTCCAACAGCCAGGGTTCATTTGTGACCTCTGACACTGTCTCTGGCGTTTGCACATTCTCGCTCCAAGTGCTTCAGTTTCCTCCCTTATCCCAATTTGTTAAGTTTATTGGCTACTGTAAATTGCCCTACGTGAAGGCGAGTGATGAGTAGAATTTGGGTAATGTTGATGCAAATGTGGGGAGAATGAAATGGGGTTAATGCCAATGGCAGGGTCTGATGGTTACATGGAATCAGCTTGCCCAAGGCCCCTGCTTGTTTATTTTATTGGATGATCCTATGAATCAATAAAAACCTGCTCAAAGGATGTCATGATTCCACAAGGAAACCAATGAGGTACAAGCTGAGTTGTTGTGCCCCCCCCTAGTTAAAGCATTTTATGCGCTCGGAAATATCAGCACCATGTGTCAAAAATAAATTGGGTAGCTTTAAGACGACAGCAAGGGATAGGGATAGCGCTTAAAATGTTTAAAGTCCTTTTCAATGATTTTCAATTAAAGGTTGAAACTGTGCATGTGTATCTGACACTGCAGTCTACTTTAGTCAGATTCTGTTCTCTGTTGTCAAAGGACAAATGGCAATTGTAAAAAAATAAAGAGGTTGAAAGGGTTACAGGACATTTGCTTATCAGTAATGGGGTGGAATTGTGCAGTGTTTGCTCTGCTGGGACTTTCGGGAGCGCATGATTTATAATTGTTATAAGACCATTTGGAAGATGAAAAAATGCTAAAGTGCCTGCTACAGAAAATAACACAAAGGACACATTCTGTATACAAGGGGTGGATGGATCTTTGTTTGTTGTGCAATCTCCTAGACTGCTCCCAGTGATCACTGTATTTGGTCTTCTTCAGGCACGGAAATCGCTATATAAACATGGAGGGGACCGGGGGGGACAGAATTTCTTGGCAGCCGCGCGCGCATGCGCACACTCACAGACACACCCGCGAGGCTTCGGAGGCTCAATCCAGCACTAAATGCAGCTCAACTCTGTGTCTCGCCGGGTTAACCTACATCCCTGCCTGGACTGACGGGACACCAGCGCTGCTTCTCTACGCTGGCTGTAAACCTGGGCCATATTTCCCGCAAGTCCAGGCAGGGCTGTAGGTTAACCCAGCGGGACAGGCAGAGTTGAGCTGGGTTTAGCGCTGCTTCTCTGCGCTGGCTGTGGGCCTGGGGGCACCGCTTCCCTCTGACTCCCGACCTTTCTGGCCACCCGTGGGGGGGGGGGGGGGGCACGGGACAGCGCCGGGATCAATCCTGGCTTCGGATGAGACGCAGGTCTGTGTCAGGGCTGCCGAGAATGTTTTGGCACGTCTCCCTCCTCCAATCACTGTGCTCTATCCTCAGTCCCAGTCCCCCCCCCCCCCCCCCCCCCACTTCCGCCTCTGACCGACACCTCCTCGGCTGAATCATCATGTCCTGCCTCCATTGCCTGCTGACCGACGTCTCTCTCATCCAATCGGCGCCCTCAATCAGCAGTCCCACCCCCAATGCCTCGCGGAAAGCGGAGATATCACCGGGTTTTAAAATCTGCATTTCAAAAACTTGAGGGGGGATCGTCCCCCACCTCTCAAAACAGAGGGGGGACGTTCCCCCCCCCCCAGCCCGCCCCGGGATATCTGCCCCCGGTCCTCTTAGATAAAGTCTTGATTATCTTGCCAGATCTCTGTGTTGTATTTTACAGTTCTATTTAACACATGGAATACGGAGTCTGATCTTGAGAGTCGTCAAGGTCACTTAATGCAGCCTGGGTATTCCATGTGATGCAGTGAAGTCCTAGCAATGTCTTCAGATTGAAGATTTTCTTATTCCCCTCTTCTCTTAAATCTTAGTCACCGTGTTCTGAAGGAGTAAGATGTCTAGAGAGAATCATGCTTCAAATGGTTGGACTACTGTTTGCCATCAGAAAAATAAATGTAGTTTTGCTTAGATGTAGACAATAGATCTATTCGGCCCTTCGAGCCAGCACTGCCATTCTCTGTGATGATATCCTAATCAATTAGCGAATCAATCCTAATCACATAAAGTGAATGCACGAAAGCTACTCTGGCGCAGCGAGTTTTATGAATACATCAACTCATTCCAATGGCATGTGTACAGGCTGTGTCCTGGGATATGGAATTAGTATTAGATGGATACTGGATGGCCAACATAATTAATAATAACTTAACATATATTTGCTGAAATATTAAACAAGTGTATGATTAAGAGGCAAAATTCTTGAGAGTTACCATGTAGGGAGTTAAGGCTTCTGCATCTCAAAGAACTGCAGATTATTCTGCTTTATAAAAAAAATACCAAGCGCTGGAGTAACTCGGCATGTCAGGCAGCATATCTGGCGAACATCAATAGGTGACGCAGTATGAAGAAGGGTCCCGACCTGAAACAACACCTATCCATGTCCTTCGGAGAGGCGGCCTGACGTGTTGAGTTGCTACAGCACTTTGTGTTCTTTTTAATCTCATTATTGTATTCCGTCGTATATAAATTAGGCCATCAATAAAATTGATGATGTTTTCGCATCTTTATTCATACTTTGCAATGTTTTCCGGTTCACAACAGGAGGTGCTTTGCACGTTAATGGTTAGTTCCTAAAGGTACAATTGACTGCTGACTAATGTACCTTTATTTTTAGCGCCGAAAACAGAAGTTTACATTGACTTTAATAAGATCATAAAGCCATAAGGAATTGGAGTAGAATTAGGCTATTTGGTCCACTCCGCCATTCAATCATGGCTGATCTATCTCTCCCTCCTCACCCCATTCTCCTGTCTTCTACCCCCCAACCTCTGACACCCGTACTAATCAAGAATATCTATCTCCGCCTTAAAAAATAACCATTGATTTGGCCTCCACAGTCTTCTGTGGCAACAAATTCCATAGATTCACCACCTCTGACTAAATACATTTAACCTCATCTCCTTCCTAAAAGAACATCGTTTAATTTTGATGCATCATAGGTTATTTCTGAATTTTTGTATTACTGTGGTTTTAGAAAAATAGAAAATAGGTGCAGGAGGCGACCATTCGGCTCTTCAAGCCAGCACCGCCATTCATTGTGATCATGGCTGATCGACCCCAATCAATAACCCGTGCCTGCCTTCTCCCCATATCCCTTGATTCCACTAACCCCCAGAGTTCTATCCAACTCTCTCTAAGGCACAGGTTATTGATTGGGGACGATCAGCCATGATCACAATGAATGGCGGTGCTGGCTCGAAGGGCGAATGGCCTCCTCCTGCTCCTATTTTCTATGTTTTCTATTAAATCCATCCAATGATTTGGCCTCCACTGCCCTCTGTGGCAGGGAATTCCACAATTTCACAACTCTCTGGGTGAAAAAGTTTTCTCACCTCAGTCTTAAATGGCTTCCCCTTTAGTCTAAGACTGTTGCCCCTGGTTCTGGACTCGCCCAACATTGGGAACATTTTTCCTGCATCCAGCTTGTCCAATCCTTTAATAATTTTGTACGTTTTTATAAGATCCCCTTCATCCTTCTAAACTCTAGTGAATACAAGTCTAGTCTTTTCAATCTTTCCTCATATGACAGTCCCGCCATTCCCTGCATACCTTTTCCTGCTAACTGTTGGGAACAGTTTCATTAGCATTAGGAATAACATCAAATTCCTAATTTCCATCTCTTATTCCAGAGGCTCTGCTGGACAATTACAATGTTATCCAAGGAATTTGTCGCTTCTTTTGAGAATTCCACAATTCTATCCAAGGAATAGAATAGTAAGATTAAATGAGAACTTACCAGTTTGAAGTTTGATCTTTATTTTATGAGGAGTTACAATGAGGGATTACGTGAAGAACCCTGTACAGCTGTTCGTGCGTCAATCTTCAAAACAACTGTGTGAAATCACAGCTAGTAGTGATTGAAGTATAATAGTAAGAACAAAAGACTAGAACGACCAGATGATATTTATGAGGGTTGCGGAGGGCACGTAATCCCTCATCGTAACTCCTCATAAAATAAAGATCAAACTTCAAACTGGTAAGCTCGTTTAATCTTACTATTTTACTTCGGAGTCACGCGAGTGACTACGTGAAGATTTCAAAGCTCTGTGATTTCATGCCGTGTGAAACGAGCATACACAACCACAGCTGCTTCATTGACAAATGAAGTGAAACATTCATAATGCATACAGTCATAACATAGATGTAAAACATGTTGATGCTGTTTAAATGAAATAATAATATTTCCATCTCTCACCCAGATGGAAAATATAACCTGAACATAAATAGAGTTAACAAATATCCCTAGTTCAGCAATGGGTTATTATAAATGTTTGGAGATTCCTTCGTTGGACCATGCAGCAGCCGTAACAATTTGACCCAGCGGAACGTAAATACCCTTGCTGCTGATGTTGTAGCAGCCCTGGTGGAATGAGATCTGGAATCAGAATTCATTCCTACATAACGCAAACTCCGTTTTTATCATCAGGAGTGGCCTGAACAAATACTTTCTCCCAAATTTTTTTGTGACTAACAACATTGCTAGTCCAGAACCTCCAAGGCTCTTGGTAACCTTGACGTATTGTTGTATATATGTGTGCTTACCTTATCAAAGGTCCCCTGGCATGCCTGTGTCTATTTTGAGACCTGACCCCCTTCTAGTCTGCTCAAGTATTTATAACATAATATTATACATTATAATTTACAGATGTAATCATCCTGTACCATCACAATTATGTAGTGACTGAACCTGCTGCGCTAAACCAGCACCAGAAGGATAACTACCTAATTAACTCCTGCCAAATTTAAGGATACAGCTGGAGCCTCCTGGTGAAATAGTGTTCACAAATGTCAACATCGCATATGGCATTGTACTGGTCCTGGGAGACCCATGTTAAAGATATCCTACCATTTGATATCCAGCAGGAACCCAACAGAGCGGGTCTTGTTTGCTACAGCCAACGCAATGAGAAAGCACATTGACACAATTAATGGCCGCACAACTCAATAATTAACAAACGATCATTTAACATGAAATCAAAATATTAGTAAGTTATACCATTTTCAATGTAACATGAGCATAAACAAACTCTTTCATCTCCTGGAAAAGAAAAGTTCTGTGTTTTGGTGCTATCCAGTGACGTGGTGGCACTCAGATCCGCAAGAGCCAACCTGAACCGAGTCATCAGGCTGGCCAAGCGTGCCCATGGTCAGAAAATTCAGAGCTTCTTCCATGACCCCAAGAACACCAGGGAATCAAATGGCAGGGCAGGGAATGGCAGGGAATCAAAACAATCACGGACTATAAGACTGCTCCACCACCCTGTGATAACATTGAGTTTCTCAATGAACTCAACAACTATTTTGGACGGTTCGAGGCATTAAATAACACACCTGCAAGTAAAGGTATTCCTCACTGTGATGAACAGGCACTCAGTCTTGACATAGTGGATATACGGAGGACCCTAAAAGGAGTGAACGCACGAAAGGCAGCAGGCCCTGATAACATACCAGGGCAGGTGCTCAGGGAATGTGCTGATCAGCTGGCACATGTCCTTACGGACATATTTAACACCTCGCTGAACCAGGCTGTCGTCCCATTATGTTTCAAGACTGCCACCATCATACCAGTGCCAAAAAAATCCAACATACAATGTCTCAATGACTACCGCCCTGTAGCACTCACCCCCATAATGATGAAGTGCTTCGAGAGGCCGGTCAGGGACCACATTACCTCCAGACTCCCCTCCACACTTGACCCATACCAGTTTGCTTACAGGCCAAACCGCTCCACAGAGGACACTATATCCTCCGTACTCCATCTGAGCCTGGAACATTTAGAGGAGAACACCTATGTGTGAATGCTGTTCGTGGATTTTAGTTCAGCATTCAACACAATTATCCCTCAGCACCTGATAAGCAAACTGGCCATTGGGCCTCAGCACCCCCATGTGTAACTGGCTGCTGGACTTCCTCACTGACAGACCCCAGTCTGTGAGGGTTGGAAATAACACCTCTAACATCATCTCTCTGAGCACCGGCCCCTCAGGGCTGTGTCCCGAGTCCACTGCTGTTTACCCTGATGACCCACGACTGTTGTGCCAGGTTTAGTACAAACCACATCATGAAGTACGCAGATGACACAACAGTGGTGGGCCTCATCAGGGACGACAATGAGCTGGCTTACAGGGAGGAGGTGAAACTGGTGGACTGGTGCAATATGAACAACCTGATCCTGAATGTCGAAAAAACAAAGGAGGTCATCGTCGACTTCAGGAAAAACCGGCACAGTCCCATACCACTTCACATCAATGACAGCGATGTGGAGGTGGTCAGTAGCACTAAGTTCCTGGGGGTGCAGATCACTAACAGTCTGACCTGGTCAAATAACATCTCATTAACAGTTAAGAGAGCGCAGCAACGGTTGCACATTCTGTGCCGGATGAGAAGAGCTCACCTCCCCCATCCCATCCTCACCACTTTCTACAGGGGCACCATAGAGAGGATTTTGACCAGCTGTATCTCTGTCTGGTTTGGGGACTGTAAAGCCTCTGACTGAAAGTCCGTGCAGAGAGTGGTGAGGACAGAGGAAAAAATCATCGGGACCTCTCTCCCCTCAATCGGAGATATTGCGACCAAACGTTGCGTGTCTAAGGCCAGCAGTATTATAAAAGACCCCACACATCTCCATCACGGACTGTTCACTCTGCTGCCCTCGGGCAAAAGATATCGTAGCATAAGGAGCAGAACATCAAGGTTCTGCAACAGCTTCTTCCCACGAGCCATCAGACTCCTGAATGCCATGTAATGGGCTGCCACCATTGTCAATTTATCCTTTTATCCTTTTATCCATGTTTATCCTTCTGTTAATTACCGTGTTGCACAGGGAGCCAAATGCAACGGAATTTTGTTTGGAATTGCATATATCGATGTATATCTGAATAAAGTTTGTTTGACTTGACTTTTTGACTCCAAGCACTTTGAACATATAGAAGGATAGATGTAACAACCCAAACCTTAAGGTAGTTTATTAAAACTGCAGAACATAATTTGAGTTTCCGAAGCCTCAGGCTGAACCAGCAAAATTACGTTTAAAATGACCAAATAAGGTTATATTATTATTCCCAACAGGAATAATAAGTGGCCTCTTAATTACTTTATTTGAAGCCTCGATTGATGAAGCAAAATAACTATATAACAATTACAGCACGGAAACAGGCCCTCTCGGCCCTTCCAGTCCATGGCGACCATTTATTTTCCCCTAGTCCCATCTACCTGCGCTCAGACCATACCCCTCCATTCTCTTCCCGTCCATATACCTATCCACTTTACTTTTAAATTGTAAAATCGATCCTGCCTCCACCACTTCTGCTGGAAGCTCATTCCACACAGCCACCACTCTCTGAGTAAAGAAGTTCCCCCTCATGTTACCCCTAAACTTCTGTCCCTTAATTCTCATGTCATGCCCTCTTGTTTGAATCTTCCCTACCCTCAATGGGAAAAGCTTATCCACGTCAACTCTGTCTATCCCTTTCATCATTTTAAAGACCTCAATCAAGTCCCCCCTTAACCTTCTGCGCTCCAAAGAATAAAGACCTAACTTGTTCAACCTTTCTCTGTAACTTAGTTGCTGGAACCCAGGCAACATTCTAGTAAATCTCCTCTGCACTTTCTCTATTTTGTTGACATCCTTCCTATAATTAGGCGACCAAAATTGCACACTATACTCCAGAATTGGTCTTACCAATGCCTTGTACAATTTTAACAAATTTAAAATTTACATTATTTAAAATGGAGGGAGCCATAACAGGCCTTCCTTCACCTTGTAGTGAGAATGTATCTCTTGCCACTGTTATGCCACATATTATTTTAGGTGCTTCATTTAACCAGAATTTCATAATACAGTGTGATTCAACACCAATTCGGTGTTGCCATTAACTTATACTTGATGATTCTCCTGTGGCAAACAAGATTATGTAACCATTCCAGGGGTCTTTAACTGATTGCACCCTCGTGACTAACATAGGCCATCATCATAATGTATCAACCTGAACCTGAGCATGACAATATGCATATTTGCCCAATCATTCTTTAACCCATACAATGCCAGTAGGGTCTATAGATAGTTGATACCAATAGCAGAAAAATTGGTAAGTCATGCAAGTCTGCTCCACCTCCAAACTCGAGATGATAGTTGCAATTTGGTATCTGCTGTAAGCAACAACTGTGGCCCGATTTCCAAGCCAATCTTGGAAGACAATCTTGGCCCCTATACTGAACCTGCCCAATTCTATCCCGCTTGAAATGCTGTTATTGTCCATTTTACATGGTTAGACCCTTCAAAGTAGATGATAATGTCTCAATCATTTGTAATGTATAACTAAGTGTACGCCTTACCAAGTTGCAAGTGGTCCCTTAATTGTGGAGTAGCACAGGTACAGTGCGTGGAACCCCTGGCCAGCTTTCATGCTGCCACCAACTTCAGTGAACCGCTTACTGCCAATGAAGACGTGGGGTGCGTTGTCGCCAAAACTATGAAACCTTACTCGTTCCAATAGCTTGTGCTTCGTCCTCCAGGTTTCGCCTATGGAAAGGTCTTACCTGAATAGAAGATTCGGCAGCCAACTGTAATGTCCCCCTGAGAGCGGTGTTCACTGCATATGTGTATGGGATGGCAACTTATCTGCCAGGCATAGACCTCTGGCGCGTGCCCTGTATCCCTTGGGTATGCTCTATGGCTATACCCCCAGATTCGGCGTTAGACTATACCAATCCCGCATGTTCTCCTCGTACATGAGGGAGCCATTAAGCAGCCCTGTTTCAAGGTTCTGCTAGCGCAGCTTCAGCAATACGCCGACTTTGCCATGGCCCCAGCTTCAGACTAATACTGATGCGGCATGCTCTCCTCCTACATGAGGGAGACATTAAGCAGGCCTGCTACAAAGCACTGCTGTCACAATTTCCCATTTAGGGCCATTAGCACCATTTTGCAATATAATGAAAGATTTACCTAACAACTACTGGAGCAGTAATGAATACTGTTTGTCCATCATCGTGACTTTATTAATTTCAGCTGGTGATAACGAGGTGTGTTAACAATGACCTACATGGCACTTAATAGTTAACCATTTAACAAGATAACAGTTGTCCTACTTGCACAGCTGAATCGCATCTATACTATTACCAATTAGTCTAACAACTAGAAAAGGCTGTTTTATAACAACAAAACTGTTACCGGAGTCTATTGACTGCAATCTGTTGCCCAGGCCGGCGTCAACGGCCAATTGAATACCTAAAGGTGAATTGGCCTATCAAATAGACTTGTAGGACATTGGATTTGATAGGAACTTAATCTAACTGGATAGAGGAGCCCAATTTCTCAAATATAGTTTGAGATTTAACAGTGGATTTTAGCAAATACATAACCAGTGTTTTTGAACTGTGAATGCTTTTTTGTCATAATTCTGTTATATTGTCTTATCCTAGCAATGCCTCCTCATCCCCCATGATCACAGTAAATAGAATACCCTACTAAGTAGCCTATTCCCATGAAGCAGCTCTGAACAAGGTACTGCTGGCACCCATGAAGCAGCCCTGAACAAAGGTGCTGCTGGCGCGGCCTTTCCCATTGGCCAGTATTTGCCATAGTTTTGGCGTTCTCATGAAGCAGCCCTGTGCAAAGGTGCTGCTGGCATAACCTCTCCAATAGGCTAGCCTGCCATAACTTGGCATTCCCCTGGAGCAGTCCTGAACAAAGGTACTACTGGCACAGCCTCTCCAATAGGCAGCCTGCCATAACTTGGCATCCCCATGAGCAGTCCTAAACAAAGGTACTGCTGGCACAACCTTTCCCATAGGCTGGCACTGCCATAACTTGGCATCCCCATGAAGCAGCCCTACACAAAGGTGCTGCTGGCTCAGCCTCTGCAATAGGCTGACATTGCCATAAACTTTACTACTGACGTGGGCTCTCACATTAACCCGCGCTAACCCAACTCCTGCTGAAGGAGTGTCTCTAAATTCATTCCCAGAGGGGAAACCTCCCAACATCTTTCTTTATTGTACTGACCATTTTTGTCAGTTGTCCCCATATCCTGGAGATCACTGCAGTTTGGGAACCGCATATTTGGATTTCCCCTCCCCGGGCATCAATATAAATATATATATATACATACCCGCGGTATATATATATATTTCAGGTTCAGGCCCGTTCAGGTCAGTTTAACCCCATACCCTGGGGACTACTGCGGTCTGGAACCGCATATTCTTGGGTATCCCCTCCCCAGGAACCCAACGTATAGAGTCACTGACCGCATTATCAGTGACTCCCATCGCGAAACCCGACATTCGCCAGCTCTCTGCTTCTGCGGTCAGACCAGGGTTCCCCCCCAAAGCCCTAGGCTGGTTCCCTCGTCGACAATCGTGAACACCCCGCAAAAACCCCGGATGTTCCTGCAGGAGACCTACAACAGGTAAGGAATAGCACTTACCTGAAGTTTAAACTTACCATTGGAGGTGCTGCGCTGCTCCACAGACGCCTGCACGAAAGCCCCTGACGTAATGACGCACAAACAGCTGTACGGGGTTCTTCACGTAGTCACTCACGTGACTCCATAGTAAAATTAAAGGGTCCTACCATGAAGAGACTTATGAGAGATGCTGCAAAGTTCAGGCCTCTTGTAGAACTCTGGTGCAACATAAATCATTGGTGAAGGACATTATTGCCATAGAGGGAGTGCAGCGAAGGTTCACCAGACTGATTCCTGGGAGGTCAGGACTGTCTTATGAACAAAGACTGCATAGACTCGGTTTATACTCTCTAGAATTTAGGAGATTGAGAGGGGATCTTATAGAAACTTACAAGATTCTTAAGGGGTTGGACAGGCTAGATGCAGGAAGATTGTTCCCGATGTTGGGGAGGTCCAGGACAAGGGGTCACAGCTTAAGGATAAGGGGGACATCCTTTAGGACCGAGATGAGAAGGAATTTTTTCACACAGAGAGTGGTGGGTCTCTGGAACTCTCTGCCACAGAGGGTAGTTGAGGCCAGTTCATTGGCTATATTTAAGAGGGAGTTAGATGTGGCCCTTGTGGCTAAGGGGATCAGAGCGTATGGAGAGAAGGCAGGTACGGGATACTGAGTTGGATGGTCAGCCATGATCATATTGAATGGCGGTGCAGGCTCGAAGGGCCGAATGGCCTACTCCTGCACCTCATTTCTATGTTTCTATGTGATCAGGTTCTTCATAGATGACCCAAAATTAACTGATCTTAGTTTTGTGGACTATCATGTAGCATAGAGACAGAGCCTGCAGGGCTTAGCATCATGGAGCTGGCAGTCCCCGTCGAGCTCCAAAAGTGGGAGCCTGCAGACCATAACGTCATGGAGCTCGTGGTCCCTTGGTTAGGGACAGACTTCTGGAACTCCAAGCCGCAGGAGCTTCGACCGTCAGCTGTGGGAGCTTCGATCACCCTGACTGCGGATGGTTCGACTGCCCCAACCGTGGGACAATAAAGAGGAAAGAAGATTGGACTTCATTGCCTTCCAGCACAGTGAGGAATGTGATGAATCCGCTGTGGTGGATGTTTTTTTTTAATGTAGTTATGTGTCTTGTTGCTTTTTTTAGTATGACTGTACGGGAAATAGAGTCTAACTGTTCCTTAATTTGTACACTTGACAATAAAATACCTTTGAGCCCTTGGCCCAGTTTTCATATGTTGGCCATCAAGAATCCATCTAATACTGAATCCACATCCTAGGACACAGCCTGCACCCATGTCATTTCATGTGCTCATCTAAATATGTCTTCAATGTTGTGAGAATACTGTCTCTACCTTTTCCCTCAAACAGTAAACTCTAGGTGATTTTTTGTTTCACCGGGTCCTTTCTGAAACCTTCAAACCCTTACTTTAAACCTGTGCCTTACACCTTTGCTTATCTACCTCATCCATGTCCCTCATAATTCTTGTATTCCTCAGTCGGGTTGGAAGATTGCAACCTTCGCGTGGTCCGCCCTGTTTCGACTAATGCAATCAACGTGCACAAACGGAAGATCAAATTGAACAAGTTGTCCAACAACTTTAGGCTGTGCACGCCACACGAAAGAAGAAGGACCACCACAGCCTTCTCTCCACCTAAAAAAAAAACCCAATCTATTCATTGTCTTTCTATAACTGAATTGCTCTGCCCGATATCCTGGTGAAACTCCTCTGCACTCTCTCCAAAGTAATCTCAACCATTCAGTACTGTGGCGATTAGAACACATCAATTCATCTGCACAACAAGATCCCTCTATCTCAAAGGTTCTTGGTGCTCCGACTTTTAATGTGCATATTCTGGATTCATTAATCCTTCCCAAATAGACCCCTCATTTCTCAGGACTAAATTCCATATACCATTTCTCTGTGTGACACACCATCTGATCAACGTTGTTCTTTTGCCAAAAGAACTGCTCTCCTCACAGAATCAAAAACCATTAATCATTGAGTCAATTGCAAATAATTCATAATAGCTTCCACATTCACATCCAGCAAACAGCTCGGGTCACAGCACAATTCCTTGCAGTGCATCTCTGATTACAGGCTATCAATTACAAAAACAACTCTGGGCATTCACCGGTTGAGGGACTTGACCCAAATCAACAATTCATTTCCCTCCACAGATGCTACTTCACCAGCTGAGTTCTTGCAACAGTTGTTTTTATTCTACAGTCTTTTACACCCCACCAGCTATTATCAAGCCAATTCTGAATCCAAATTCCAACTTTCCCATGCTCCTACGAACTCTAACATTGGAATAATCTGCATCAATGTCCCATCTCAATATGGGATGTCTCAATAGGTTTTACTGATGTTCATGTAGATATATCAACTTCATTGACATACATAACTTCCTGAATGTCTGGAAGATTCAGTCCAATTAGTTCAGTCGCACTTCCCCTCATCAAAGTCTATTGCTGATCAATTCCCACTTCCTCACGTTTATGCTCTCCTGTTCCTCACAATTGATTCCAATAATGCCCCTCTCACCAATTTCAAATAAACCAGTCTGTGATGAAAGGAGCAGCGAGACCATGTGTGAATTCAACGACCAATTCTCCGAACACTTATGCTTAATCCGCCTAGGCCTGCACAATTTCCTGTTTGCCATCTGTTTTAATTCCTCTTCCTATTCCCATACTGACTATTCTGACCTTTCTGACCTGGGCGTTCTCCATTAACAGAGTGAGGCTATATGTGAGCTGAAGGGACAACACCTCATATTCCATTTGGGTACCTTACAATATCAAAATCTCCAATTTTAAGTAACTACGCAACCCTTCCCCTCTCCAGTCTCCCCACATATAACTCCCCCCCCCTTCTCCCCTATACCTTCCTCCATATAATCCCCCCTTCTCTCCACCCCACCCCCCCCCCCACCTACATTCCTTTCTCTAGCTTCATCCAGCCTCCTCCTCTCTTCCAACAATTTAGACAATCTGTCAAAAGAAGGGCCCTAACCTAAAATGTCACCTATCCCCGTTCTCCTTTGTTGTCATATGTCCCAGAGAGAACAATGGAATTCTCACTTAAGTTTATTTTAGTTTAGTTCAGAGATACAGCATGGAAACAGGCCTTTCGGCCCACCGAGTCTGTACCGACCAGCGATCCCCACACATTTACACACACTAGGGACAATTTACACTTATGCCAAGCTAATTTACCTACAACCATGCATGTCTTTGGAGTGCGGGAGGAAACCAAAGATTTCGGAGAAAACCCACGCAGTCAGCGGGAGAACGTACAAACAGCGCCCGTAGTCGGGATTGAACCCGGGTCTCCAAGCGCTGGAAGGCAATAACACTACCACTGCGCCACCGTGTCACCCCCTGCAGCAGCACAGCAAAATATGTAAACATAGTACACTGTAAACAATATAACAAATATTAATTGAGATATTATAAAATGCAATTTTGCTTCCTTGTTTATAATTATACAGATTACACACAGATTCCAAAACTACAACTGAATGGTCTAAAGATTAGATAGTTTCTCCTATTTTATTCCTTTTGCTCAGGATACCATCTATACTATGACAGCAATGATGTGGAAAACATCACTCCTACAATTAGACCGTTAGTTACTTCTGACATATGTAGCATTTGCCATGATTGATTGTGGAATGTCTTTCACTGCTTGATGTTCAACAGGGACTGTCCCAAAACTGACTCCACTCCTACCTAACCTGAAATAATTGGGAGAACTTCACCAATTGTATCATTTGTCAACCTTGTGCTGACATCTCAACGACAGCCTATGATTTTCTTTTTCTTACTCTGGGTTCAATTGTTGCTGCTTCCCGATCCACAGGAGTAAATGCCAAAGGTTTCAAGCTGGAAAGGGTACAGAGAAGATTTCAAAGTCAAAAGTCAAAAGAGTTTATTGTCATGTGTCCCTGACAGGACAATGAAAATCTTTCTTTGCATAGTACAACAGAACATAGAAGGCATTGACTACAATTCTATACGTAAATACACCCATGAATTAATAAATTAATAAAGCGCAAATAACAGATGGAGGGAATAACAGATTTACGAGGATATTACCAGGTCTTGAGGGTTTGAGCTAAAGTGAGATGTTGAGTAGGCTGGAACTTGGAGAACGGGAGAATGAGGGGTGATCGTATTGTATAAAATCATGAGAGGAATAGATCGGGTAGATGTACAGTCTTTTGCCCAGATTAGGGGAATTGAGGAACAGAGGTCATAGGTTCAAGGCGAAGGAGAGAAGATTTAATAGGAATCCGAGGGGTAACTTTTTCACACAAAGGGTGGTGGGTGTATGGAACAAGCTGCCAAATGAGTTAGTTGAGGCTGGGACCATCCCAACATTTAAGAACCAGCTAGAAAGGTACATAGATAGGATAGGTTTGGAGGGATATGGGCCAAGCGCAGGCAGGTGGGACTAGTGGAGCTGGGACATGTTGGCCGGTGTGGGCAAGTTGGGCTGAAGGGCCTGTTCCACACTGTATCACTCTATGACTATGTTCACCTACAATGCCTGGGTCTTTCTCTCCAATGCGCCTCTCAATGTTTCCGTCCTGCTAGACGAGAATTTTGTCTGTGACCCAGTATCCTCTTGACGACCATCCTAGGCCTGGAAATATCCGACATCTCTTTCTGACTCCTTCAGAAAAAACCTCCTAGATTTGACTCTAAAACATGATTTACTCCAACCATCCCATCTGCTTTCGCAGACGATGAACTCCTAACATTTGCGATTACACTGCTGTGGTATCAAGTGTGCTTTGAACAGCAAATTACATCAATTAAATGTACCTGAATATGTAAGTGTTACCCAAACATACAGGACAATTATCAAATTTAGTGACAAAGGTTCTGCTAAAATTCCACTACATAGCAAATACATTTTTTCCCTGGTGTTTTCATGGCCATGAATTAAAATGGCAAAATCTGTTTATTTAGTCTGATGCATATACAAATCACCTTTGATCAATGCAATTATAATTATTTCCAAATGGTCTCACGCCAACCCTGAAATTCCATTGCAAATTGTTGCCTGTGGTTGGGCGCTCTCAAAACAATCAGTATTTTATAATCCTGGTTCATCTGCTGCAGCATGCAGTAAAATGAGCCAATGCTGGGAATCCAGGCATTCCCAGCATTGGGGAATGGGGAAATGGGGAAACTCCTCATTAATTTAAACTCGAGCCTTTCCCCCAAATTCAAGTTCACCAGGTTTGAACAACCACACCATGCACCACCTCATATTGCGCCACGACCTACTTGAAGCCACGAGTACACGGAGACCACTCACGAGCGTGAGGAAGAGTTACAAAGACCTCCTACGACCTCGTGGCGACCAAGCTGCGAGTACGAGTCAAGGGCAAACTCGGCAGAGGTCGCCAATTAGGTCGTGAAAGTGAGATAGGGGCTTAAATTCCTTTCCCACCATTGCTATTCCACCACGGATCCCTCTGCCTTTGTTCACTTTTTCCATCCCCTCAGCCCCTATTACATTATCGGTTTCCAACTATCACCCACAAGCCTTTGACTCAAAACACCCCTCTCCCCTTCCCCACTTGGCTCCATCTATTCATCATCTCCCATCTCACCTGCTTCCATCTATCACCTACCATCTCCTGTCTCACTCCTTCCCTTCACCTCTATGCCATCCCTCTTACCTTTTTACACAGTTCACAGAGAGTACTTCACTCACAGGCTGGTGTGCAAGGTCCCATCGGACGCCAAGCATCCTTTGCACCACCTCGCCCAGGACTCACAGCAACTGGGACCTCGACGCCTGTCATCTCGTCGCCCCTTCTCCCGTCACGCGGCGACCCTCCGTGGCTCTGGTTTCAACACGCCAGGAGCATGGAGAACCAGTCTTTGCAATCTCCTCAATTCACTGTTGCACCGAACACCACAGCCCCACCCGGCTCGGACCTGCTCTGCAAAGAGTGGGTCACCCTGAACAGTACAGGGGTTGGCTGGTTCAACGCCGACATGACATGCATCGCTGGGGGCTGCATTCATCAGCAGCCTGCGTGTGTGGAGCACAACAGCAAACAGCGCAGCATGTCATTTTCGACTGCGCTGTCCTCCGCCCCCCCCGGTGGAGGGGTAGATCTCACGGCCCTCGACAACAGCACATTGAACTGCCAGCCGCTACATAACCTCTGCTGCCTCAAACGCAAGAAGAAGTTCTGTTGCAGAGACTTAATTTGAACTCTGGCCAATCCTTTACCTCCATGGCTGTTTGACATGCTGACCTCTTTTTGTTCTTTGCTCACCAATGCCAACCTACAATCTCTAAACGCCAGGCCGCAGTCCTTCATGATACCCATATACATGGAACTATCTCTCCATGCACAGATCTCTTGATGGCTGCCTGACCACTAAGGTTGCTTATTGCTTGAACTCCTTGGCAGACAGCTGCCGCAGGTTTAAGATGCCTAGCTCCCAGTGTTACTGAATTTTGAAACCCCAAGTCTATTACCAAGACAGTTCTTTGTACATCGTGCTGTAATGGTTTAATGTGCTGCGATGGGCACTAAAGAATTTCTAGTGCCTTGTCAGTAACATTTCTGTCATAAACAGTAAAACAAGTGGTCGCTGTGATATTGCTGTTGAAATTTTGCCGAATGTATTCAAATGTTGTTACCTGGACTACTTTAACCAGAAGTAGAAACAAAATACATCCTGCGGATCAGTGAAACATATCCCAAAAGCGATTCACTCTTTACTCTCTTTTAAGCCATGAATGCAGTGAGTGATCTTAAACTTTGGACTCATAATTACATTATTAATTGTAACTTCTTGTCAGGATGCTGACTTTTTAATTTAGGGGATTAGAAGATGCACATTATTATCCAGATATTTTACAAAGACCAAGGAACGCATCTCTTGAAGAGAACTTTTGCACTCCAAACCTGTCGGCTAAGCCTTCTTTATACAGGCCCGACCAACTTTTTTTTCACCGACGTTGGCATTCTGAACATTGGCTTTAAAGAAAAATCTTTTTACACTGGATGGGATGACAAAGACAACACAAGTAATACATCGAGTCATTTATCATACAAGACAGTGCACTTCTCTTTGAAGAAAGACATGCCTTCTTCAGCCTATTCCACACTTCTACTAGCCTCTGCAAGAAATTGTCTACAACATTTCTTGTATCAAGGTATATTGCAATCCTGGTAATACGCTGCTGTAGCCCCGCCCCCCTTCCCCCACCCTGTTATTTATGAATAAGCCCTTATTTAGGTTGATGGTCAAAATCTTCTTCCACTGCTCTAATACAATCCATTGACATACATTCCTCTGGCCAAGGAAAACCAAATGCAGCCTTTTCAATCTTTCCTAATAGCCGATACATTCCATCTAGACTAAATCAATCAAACAAACTTTATTGTCATTTAGAAATACATCGATATATGCAATTCCAAACGAAATTCCGTTGCATTTGGCTCCCCGTGCAACATGATAATAAACAGAAGGATAAAATGGATAAAATGGACAATGGTGGCAGCCCATTACATGGCATTCAGGAGTCTGATGGCTCGTGGGAAGAAGCTGTTGCAGAACCTTGATGTTCTGCTGCTTATGCTGTGATATCTTTCGCCCGATGCCATATACGGGGGCACTGTCCTGTACGGCTGCCAGTCCTGCAGCTGTCCGTTTTTTGCACTTCTTTTCTTTATTTTTAGTACGTTAAAAGTGTTAGTTGGGGGTCTCATCTTTTTATGTGTGGGGGTTGGTGGGGTGGGGTGGGGGGGGGGGGGGGGGGTAAAGGGGGAAACCGCTTTCTCAAGTCCCTACCTGGTCGGTGAAGCGGCTTTCCTCGAGCAGCAACTTCGACCCGTCTTCGCGGCCTACTCTATAAATAAAATGTATTATTATTATTATTATTAGAGTGAACAGTCCGTGATGGAGATGTGTGGGGTCTTTTATAATACTGCTGGCCTTAGACACGCAACGTTTGGTCGCAATGTCCCCGATTGAGGGGAGAGAGGTCCTGATGATTTTTTCTGCTGTCCTCACCACTCTCTGCACGGAATTCCAGTCGGAGGCTTCACAGTCCCCAAACCAGACAGAGATACAGCTGGTCAAAATACTCTCTATGGTTCCCCATGTAGAAAGTGGTGAGGACGGGATGGGGGAGGTGAGCTCTTCTCATCCGGCGCAGAAAGTGCAACCGCTGCTGCGCTCTCTTAACTGCTGATGTGATGTTATTTGACCAGGTCAGACTGTTAGTGATCTGCACCCCCAGGAACTTTGTGCTACTGACCAATTCCACATCGCTGTGATTGATGTGAAGTGGTGTGGGACTGTGCCGGTTTTTCCTGAAGTCGACGATAACCTCCTTTGTTTTTTCGACATTCAGGATCAGGTTGTTCGTATTGCACCAGTTGTTTCACCTCCTCCCTGTAAGCCAGCTCATTGTCAGCTATATCCTAGTAAATCTCTTCTGTAATCTGTCCAGTGCAATCACATTATTCCTACATTGTGGCAGCCGGAACTATACACAATACAGAGCGAGACCACATGCAAACTGAAGGTACAGCACCACATATTCCACTTGGGTAGCCTACAACCTAACGGTATGAACATTGAATTCTCCAGTTTTAGGCTACGACCCCCCCCCCCCCCATCGTCAGAGTGAGGCCCAGCACACATTGGAGGAACAGCATCCTCATATTTTGCTTGGGTAGTTTACACCTCGGCGGTATAAACATTGACTTCTCTAACTTCAAATAGCCTTTGCTTTCTCTCTCCATCCCCTCCCCATTACCAGTTCTCCTACTAGTCTTATGCCTCCGACGACATTCTATCTTTGTCCCACCCCCTCCCCTGACATCAGTCTGAAGAAGGGTCTCGACCCAAAATGTCAGCCATTCCTTCTCTCCAGAGATGCTGCCTCACCCGCTGAGTTACTCCAGCATTGTGTCTACCAACTGAATATTTCATTTCAGGATATGATTGAATTATATCAGTGCAACCTGGTCCAATTATCTATCCCCTGCTTCATTTGAAGACCAAACTTCAGCTTAATTTCCCACGTGCTGTGCAATGAATAAATTGAACTTTCAATATTAAACTGTGCCATCAATTCACAAATTACAACATACAATATTTTAAAATTGCCAAGCATAATTGTGAAATGAATGGTCACTTTACAAGTACAACATAAATATCCAATCATAACTGAAATTGGATTAAGATACACCAATTTTTAGGCACAATTACTTAATCCTTGCTCAATAAAATTATTTATACAGCAGTAAATTTATTATAGGTGGTTTATTTGGCAATGTTAAAGGGCTAACAAGGTTATGAGCAAAATTCCTTGCATTCCATGTCTTCACAACTGCAAAGAAATCTAGTTAGGTTTGGACATACAGCATGGAAACAGGAGCTTCAGCGCACCAAGTCCACACCGACCAGTGATCCCCACACTATCCTGCACACACTAGGGACAATTTACCAAGCACAATTAACCTACAAACCTGTACATCTTTGGAGCGTGGGAGGAAACCGGAACTCCCAGAGAGAACCCACGCAGCTCACAGGGAAAACACACAAACTCCGTACAAGGCAAGTCAAGAGAGTCAAGTCAAGTGAGTTTACAGTCACATGTTCCCCTGGATGTAACAGATTTCAGGCTCCTGTACCTTCTGCCTGATGGAGCAGAGAGATGAGTGTGTGGCCAGGATGGTGTGGTGATCCTTGATGATGTTGACAGCCTTTTTGAGGCAGCGACTGCGATAGATCCCTTTGATGGTGGGGCGGGCAGAGCCGATGATGAACTGGGCAGTGGTTACACCTTTCTGCATCCTTTCCCGCTCCTAGACCCTCAGGTTGCCGAACCAAGCCATGATGCAACCAGTCAGCATGCTCTCTACTGTGCACCTGCAGAAGTTCGAGAGAGTCCTCTTTGACAGACCGACTCTCCGTAGTCTTCTCAGGAAGTAGAGGCACTGATGTGCTTTCTTTATGATTGCATCAGTGTTCTGGGAACAGGAAAGAGCTATGGAAATGTGCACGCCCAGGAATTTGAAGTTCTTGACCCTTTCCACCATCGTCCCATTGATGTAAACGGGATTGTGGGTCCCTATCCTACCCCTTCCAAAGTCCACAATCAGTTTCTTGGTTTTGCTGGTGTTGAGAGCCAGGTTATTGTGCTGGCACAATTTGGTCAATCGGTCAATCTCACTTCTATACTCTGACTCGTCACCATCAGTGATTCGGCCCACAACAGTGGTGTCGTTAGCGAACTTGATGATAGAGTTTGCACTATGTCCGGCTATACAGTTATGAGTATAGAGTGAGTACAGCAGGGGGCTGAGCACGCAGCCTTGAGGTACTCCCGTGTTGATTGTTATCGAGGATGCCACATTTCCACCAATACGTACAGACTGTGGTCTGTGGATGAGGAAGTCGAGGATCAAATTGCAGAGGGATGCGTAGAGACCCAGATCTGAGAGCTTGGTAACCAGCATGGAGGGGATGATGGTGTTAAACGCCGAGCTGTAGTGAATGAATAACTGCCTGACATACGAGTGTTTGTTGTCAAAGTGGTCCAGAGCGGAGTGGAGGGCCAGTGAGATCGCATCCACCGTTGATCTGTTGTGGCGGTAAGCGAACTGCAGTGGGTCCAGGTTTTTGTCGAGGTAGGAGTTGATTTGCGCCATAATCAACCTCTCAAAGCACTTTATCACCACAGACGTTAGTGCCACTGGTCGATAGTCATTGAGGCATGTCACCTTGCTCTTCTTGGGCACTGGTATAATTGATGCCCTTTTAAAGCAGGTGGGAACCTCAGACCTCAGAAGTGACATGTTGAAAATGTCCGTAAAAACTCCAGCCAGTTGGTCCGCACTGGTCTTGAGAATTCGACCGGGTATACCATCAGGTCCAGGCACTTTCCGAGTGTTCACCCGCCTTAAGGATTTTCTGCCGTCGGCCTCTGTGACTGTTACTGAAATACCATCACAGCGAATGGGGGCTCGGGAAGGCACATCAGTGCTCTCCCTATCAAAGCGTGCGTAAAACGCATTGAGCTCGTCATGGAGTGATGCTTTGCTGACAATTGAGCTGCCTCCTGATTTTGCCTTGTAGGGGACACAATGGAGGCCTTTCTGTTGTTTCCAGGTACTTTACTTACTGTACCTGCGATTTCTGCGCACCTGCGCTGGAACGGGGATTCCCTTGCAGACGGCAGCTCCAGCTCCATTGCGATTGGGGATTCCCTCACAGTTGGCAGCTCCAGCTCCATTGCTCCTGGCATATCCTGCCAGTCGGCTCCGGAGGTCTTCCCGGTGTTTCCCGGTACAGTACCTGTGATCCCCAGTCAGGTCGGGCGTTCTCCAGCTATCGAGGGATCGTTGACAGTCGGGGGCTCCCGCAGCTGCGGGAGATCGTGATATCGCTAGTGCCTTCAAGTGTCCATTACGGCACCAATTTCTGCCATTTCTCTGATCTAGGCGAGTTGAGTGAAGCTACAAGTAATTCTCTTCTGTGGAGCTTCTGGCAAAATGTCATCACAGCAAAATGTCAGACACCAACTCCACTGCTATGCCACCATGCCGTCCTCAATTCACCAAAACAATCGGAAACCATAATTGTAAAAGTATTCAAAGCACAATGTTCAGATTTTCTTTTGAAAACCCGATAGAAATTTTTTCTCAGCAACAATCCAACCCACTTGATTACTATTTTTTAATACAAGCAAAAAGTTGATCAAAGGATACATTAAAACAAATAAGAATGTCTCAATTTGAATATAAAAAAAACCTACTTAAATAAAACTTGAAATAATCTGTAATCCAGCTACTGCGTTACATATGTAGAATCAATGTGGGATATTTTTCATTATTCTGGGTACCAATGCAATCCATTAATACATTGAGGGAATTTACCAGCTGAGTTATATTTAGCTCAAGGCTTCCTAAAGCTACATCACCGCTCGTAATTTACTTCTGCTATCATAAATCAAAACGCCATCGGACAGGAAGAAATCTCCGAATGACTTGGAAAGAAAATTAATCTTCTTATTTAAAGAGGAAAGATTAGCTATATTACCCATTAATCAAAAAGCCTTTACTGAAAACCAAGGAACACTCTTTCTGCACTTCTCTGAACCCAATATTTCCAGCACCAACATTGTTGCTGGCAATTTTTAAGTCATGTGATAGGAGTAGAATTAGGTCATTCGGCCCATCAAGTCTACTCTGCCATTCAATCATGGCTGATCCATCTCTCATCAGGAGCAGGAGACGAGGTTTGAAGAGATGCAAGGTGGACCTCCATCTCACCTGAAAGGCTGGCTTGGTCCTCGGTGTTGGGACAGGTGTTACGTCTCCTGCAGTTGCAGGGGAAAGTAGCTCGAGATGTGTGTAAAGGATGATTAAACCAAAGAGTTGCGGAGAGAGTGGTCTCTGCGGTAAACTGAAAAGGGAGTTAATGGGATGATGTGACGGGTGGTGTGTTCCTAGTTGTATATTTTATAATGTGTTCTTGGAAGTGTTTTATTGGATCTGAGAACTGATGAAGCTAAATTAATTTTCAATCAACCATGCAACTCATCCCTAAAGTTTTCAAATCTATTACGATTTGAAACATGGAGCTTACATTAAATTAAGGCCATAATGACTAATTCAAGTCTTTGGAATCCACTGCAAATATAATATCCATTCATTTTAAAGTTCTTCATATCATTCAGACACAGCATCACTCAATATCGAGTTGCAGCTGAAGAGATTAGTATTTTAATTCAACAGAACATTAAGTGCATCATAAGAATTAAATTATACTTACAGTACAATATATTAATGTGAAGGATGAAAGACACTTGTTTAAAAAGATTTCTCCCATTGTAATAGCATCTGCGGATGACACAAAGCTGGGTGGCAGTGTGAGCTGTGAAAAGGATGCTATGAGGCTGCAGGGTGACTTGGATATGTTGGATGAGTGGGCAGATGCAGTAAATGTGAGGTTATCCACTTTGGTGGCAAGAACAGGAAGGCAGATTATTATCCGAATGGTGTCAGATTTGGAGAAGGGGAGGTACAACAAGACCTGGGTGTGCTTGTACATCAGCAACTGAAAATAAGCATGCAGATACAGCATGTGAAGAAAGCCAATGGCATGTAGGCCTTCATTGCAAGAGGATGAGAGTTTAGGAGTAACGAGGTCCTGCAACTGCAGTTGAGCAGGGCCCTGGCGAGACCACACCTAGACTATTGTGTGCAATATTGCTATTTAGGGAGTGCAGCGTAGTTTCACCAGGTTCATTCCTGGGATGTCGGGACTGATATATGATGAAAGATTAGTTGTAATATTTTTTTATTTGAAGTAAACCGTTTACAATGTAAAGCTTACTTTATAAACTAACACCTTAATTCAATATTACTACAAATAACATATCAATACTTAATATCTTCTATTTTTTGGAAATAAAGAAAAAGATATATAAAAGAGAAAAGAAAAAAGAGTAAAGAAAAAAAAATAAAAAATTCTTCCCACATACTTCAATCGTAAATAAAAAGAAAATAAAAAGGGAAAATTTGAAAAACAAAAATATTACATATATATAAACAAAAACTAAAGTCATTATACGAAATACTATTTCATTCAGAAATATCTCTAATAAATGCACAATAATATCAATTATAAGTAAGTTATTCGCATCGGATCCATAGGGTGTCCGTCGAGCCGTGATTCCAAGAATAGCTACTTTTCTAAATACTGTATATATGGAGACCATATCGATTCAAAAGAATTATACCTGTCCAAAAGGACAAATCTAATTCTTTCCAAATTCAACGTCTCCAACATCTCTGCTTTCCACATTTTAATTGTTGGAGATAATGTTCCCTTCCAAAATTTAAGTATCATTTTTTTCCCTATTATTAAACAGTAATCAAAAAAATTTCTTTGATTAACCGTGAGTACCAAATTTGGCTCCGGGATTCCGAATATTATTAATTTTGGGTCTGGGTCGAGTTCAACCTTAAGAACTTCCGAAATAACTTAAAAAATTTAAATCCAATAATAATTAAACCGTGGACACGTTACCAAACTATGTATTAAATTTGCTTCAAGATTCTTACATTTATCACAAATAGAGGAGAGATTAGGAAAAATACTTTTTAATTTGGTTTTCGAGTAGTGTAATCTATATATAACTTTAAATTGTATCAGTGTATGTCTGGCATTCAAAGAACACCAATGTATTCTTTGTAAGCATTCTTCCCAAGTTTCTTTTGTTATAGGTAATCCGATTTCATTTTCCCATGCTTGACGATATGTTTCAGTTGTTGGGTTCTCTTTATCTAAAATAATATTGTATATATAAGCTATAAGCTTATCCGTATTTGGATGTAAATTAAACAGCTCATCTAATAAGCCTGGTTCTTTTTTTTTATAGTCTTGTGTGTTACATTTAATAAAATCTCTAATTTGTAAATACCTAAAATGGTGTTGTGAAGGTAATCCAAAAATATCTTGTAACTCTTCAAATAATAAAAAATTTCCATTTCTATAAAGGTGTCCTATCCTTTTAATTCCTAAATCCTCCCACAGTCTAAACCCCGCATCTAAGATTGAGGGTTTAAACAGTGGGTTATTCCTAATTGGTAACATAAAAGAAAGATTATCCAGATATAGGGTCTTAACTATCTGTTTCCAAATACGCCTATTATTATGAATTATAGGGTTGTCCCTATAAGTCTTTTTTTGTACTTCCTTAGGTGCGAAAATAATCGACTCTATATTGAAAGGTGAACAGTCTTCCTTTTCCATTTTTAACCACATTGGTTCAACATCTATATTTACCCACCAAAAATTCATATTCTTAATCTGGACTGCCCAAAAGTAATATAGAAAATTTGGAAGTGCCAGCCCTCCATTTATCTTAGACTTACATAAGTGTTTTTTACTTATTCTATGACTTTTGTAATCCCAGACAAAATTATTAACTATAGTATCAATTTTTTTTAAAAAACTTTTTGGGAGAAAAAAAGGAATTGCCTGAAATAAATATAACAATTGTGGTAAAAAAATCATCTTTATAGCATTAATCCTACCGATCATAGATATAGGGAGTGTTTTCCAATATAAAATGTTTTTTTTAAGTTTCTCTAATAATTGATAATAATTAGCTTTAATTAATAATTTATAGGATTTAGACACATTGATTCCTAAATATTTAAATTTATCTGTAACTATTTTTAGTGGGTATTTTTGTAATATATTTACATTTATACCAATTATAGGCATAATGTCACTTTTATTCCAATTAATCCTATATCCTGAAAATACGCTAAATTCATTTATAACATTAAATAACTTGGGAATACTACATTCCGGCTTAGTAATATAAATCAGAATATCATCTGCATATAAAGATATCTTATTATTTGTTGTGTCAGTATTATACCCATATATTTCGGGTTCTGATCTGATTCTTTCGGCCAGAGGTTCTATCACCAAAGCAAATAATAAAGGGGATAACGGACATCCCTGTCTGCATCCCCTAAAAAGTCTAAATTTAGGTGATAGTATTTGATTGGTTAAAATTCTTGCTGTAGGGTTAGAATATAATATTCTTACCCATTTACAAAATCCATCCCCCAATTGATACTTTTCCATTATATTAAATAAATATGACCATTCCACCTGGTCGAATGCTTTTTCAGCATCCAACGATATAACTGCTAATTCACTATCTCTCCTTCTTCTCGAGTATATAATGTTAAACAAGCGTCTAAGATTATGTGATGAATAACGTTTTGGAATAAAACCTGTTTGATCATAATGTATTATTTTGGAAATCACTAAGCTTAGCCTCCGAGACAGTACTTTAGTTAATATTTTTTGATCAGTATTTAAAAGGGCAATCGCTCGATATGATCCAGGATCTTCTAGATCCTTATCTAATTTAGGATCCTTATCTAATTTAGGAATGATGAAAGATTAGGTCGAATGGGCTTGTATTCACTGGAATTTAGAAGGATGAGGGGATCTTATAGAAAGATATAAAATTCTTAAAGGATTGGACAGGCTAGATGCAGGAAGAATGTTGTGGGAGTCCAGAACCAGGGGTCACAGTTTAAGAATAAGGGGTAGGCCATTTAGGACTGAGATGAGAACAAACTTTTCCACCCAGAGAATTGTGAATCTGTGGAATTATCTGCCACAGAAGGCAGTGGAGGATAATTCATTTGATATTTCAAGAGAAAGTTAGATTTAGCTCTTAGCACTAAAGGAATCGAGGGAAATGGGGGGGGGGGGGGGGGGGGGGGGAAACGTTATGTTTCTACGTTCTACACCAAATATTTCTCTTGCTTCGAACAAAATATCACCCAGAAAACCATCATGTCACACCATTGTCAGTTGAGTTTTCACCAGTGCTCACAACACCAATGTTTCTCAAAACACACAATTCTGTCATGGCTATGCATGGGAAAACAACTTTGGAAATTTGGTTCCTAGCACTGGAACTAAATTTCAGAAGCCAAATACATTCCACATTCACTAATGTCAAGCGCAAAGCCCTTTTCATTTTCGGTACAGTCAATGTGATGACCTTTTACACAGTAGTAAAAGAAAATCAGTGGTGCCATTCGAAGAAAAGTCAGTCCGTTTATTTTCTGGCATTCTGCTCAATGTTTAATTCACAGATGATCAAACAAATTATCCGATCAGATATCTCATTATAACTTGTCAGATGTTGCAATGTGCATATTGGCAACTATATTTCTCAATTTTGAAAAGTTATTTAGTAGCACACATGTCCTAAGGTTGAGGATCATGCCACTCAATTTTTTTTTTGAGAGAAGAAATGTAATTTATTGATTTACTAATTTGTTGATTTTTAAAAAAAATTTTTTTATTAGAAGTAATGTACAATAGTATAAACCAAAAATAACATCATACATTTCATGTACCACTTCTTGTTTTAAACTTTAATAATAGAAAAGTAACAGAAGCAAGAAAGAGAAAAATAGAGAAAGTTAGATAAGATAGTGATATTAATAGTACGTGAAAAAGTGGAAAGAAACAGCCCATAAAGACGTAGAGCATGAGGAAGAGTAAAAAGAAAAAGAAAAATAAGAAAAGGAAAATATCAAGAAAATAAGATAAAAGGGATGTACCTGCTTCATATCTTTACACACCCCTCACCAGATCCTGAAACAGTTTATTTAAAGAGTGATGTTGCACCTTATGCTTGTAATAAGTCCATAAATGGAGACCAAATCTTCAAGAATTGGTCTGATTTCCCTTCCAGGACGAATCTCATGTCTTTGAGGACATATTTGAAATCAACATTTTTAACGTTGGTTAAAATGTAAGTACAAGTTTTTTTGCCATTATTAAGCCATAATTAAGGAAACTCTTTTGGCACTAAGTCAGCTCAAAGCCGACTTCCATTGTTCCAAAAATAATCAATTCTGCGTTAGGTTTCAATTTTATTTTTAATAATTTTGTAAAAATTTCAAAAAATTTAATTCCAAAATGTTTGGATTTTTATGCAAAAAAAAAGGAATGTGCTATAGTTGCAACTTGAGATAAACATTTATCACAAATAGGGGAAACATTTGTAAAGATTTTATTTAGTTTAGTTTTCAAATAATATAATCTATGTAGAATTTTGAATTGGATTAAGATATGTCTTACATTGATCGATGCACATATAGCAAGTATTTATCCCAACTCTCTTTCGAGATTTTTACACATAGTTCTTGTTCCCAATCTCTTCTAATTGTATCAGATGATGGTATTTCTATATTTAGGATGATATTATACAAGTATGATATTAAGTTAGTTGAGTCCGCCTTTCTGTTCATAGCTTCATCTAATAGGCCTGGAGTCAAAGTTTGGTATTCTTGTGTATGTTTTCACAAATAATCACGGATTTGAAGATATTTAAAATATTGATTATTTCTCAGATTGTATTTGAGTTGTAGTTGTTGGAATGATAAAAAAAAATCCCGTTTCATACATCTCCAAGCATTTTAATTCCTATTCTTTCCCAATGGGTAAATGATTTATCAATAATGGATGGTTTAAACGATGGATTATTAACTATAGGAGGGAGAAGGGATAGGTTTCTTAATTTGAGAGTTAATTTTATTTGTTTCCAATTTCTAATAGTACTATGAATAATTGGGTTTTTCTTGTTTATTGTATTATTCAGCTTTATTGGTGAGAGAAGGATCGCTCCTATATTAAAAGGGGAACAATCCTCTCTCCATTACTATCCAATCCACCCATTGTGCAGAATTGTCCAACAGGTTAATTACATTTTTAGCATTTACTGCCCAATAATAATACAAAAAAAATTGGGGAGTGTTTGTCCACCAAATTCTTTAGGTTTACACAAGTGTCTTCTTTGAATTCCATGGGATTTATAGTCCCATATAAAATTTGTGATAGTTTTTTGAAAAACTTTAAGTATATTGGTATAGATTGAAATAAATAGAAAATATTTAAATAGAAAATAGAAAATAGAAAATTTGTGGTAAGATAATTTTTATTGCATTTCTTCTGCCTATTAAAGACATCGGAAGTGTTTTCCAAAATGTAATCAAGGCATTTAATTTAGTATTATAATTTGCGTTGAATAAAGATTTATATTTTCTGGTAATTTCGATTCCCAAGTATTTAAATTTTTCTGTAGCAATTTTCAAAGGGAATTTTAAAAGGTGTGTCGAATCTTGAGGTTTTATCGTCATAATTTCACTTTTATTCCAATTTATTCTATATCCTGAAAAGGATCCGAACTCCTCTATTAGATTTAGTATATTTGGTATACAGATTTGCGATTTTGTAATATATAATAGTACATCATCGGCGTATAGTGATATTTTATTATTTGAGTATTTTGTATTATAACCGTGGATATTCAAATGTATTCTTATGCTTTCAGCTAAAGGTTCTATTACAAGAGCAAACATCATTCCACTTCATCGAATGCTTTTTCTGCGTCCAATGAAATAATTGATAGGTCGTGCTCTTCAGTTTTGTATGAGTGCATTATATTAAATAGACGTCTCAAATTATTGAATGAGTATCCCTTGGGTATAAACCCCGTTTGATCCGCATTTATTAATTTGCTAACATATTTACTCAATCTTCTTGCTAAAGTTGTCGCTAATATTTTCTGATCTGTATTTAACAGTGCGATGGCTCTATATGAGCCAGGGTCTTCTAAATCTTTATCTTTTTTAGGTATGACTGATTCGTTGATTCCACTAATGTTTCTGATAATGTTTGTTCTTTGAAAGCGTACGTGTACAGTTTTTGTAACCGTGGTGAGATTATCTCATAAAACCTTTTATATAATTCATTACTAAATCCATCCGGTCCTGGTGTTTTACCATTCTTCAGTGAATTTATTGTCTGTTCCATTTCCTTAATTGAGACCTGCGCTTCTAATTCCTCTTGTTCCAGCAGATTACGTTTTGGGAGGTTACAATTATCCAAAACATTTATAACTTTTTGTACTATCTGCTGACGTTTTGGATGTATATAAATTTTGATAAAATTGAGCAAATCTTGTATTGATATCATTAGGTAATGTTAGCAATTCACCTTTATCTGATTTGATTTATAAAGAGTATGATCTTTTTCCCGTTTTCGCAATTGACGTGTCAAGAGTTTATGTGGTTTATCGCTGAATTCAAAGTTTTCCTGTTTTGTAATTTGAAATATTCTTATAACTTTTGTAGATAATATTCTGTTTAATTTAAATTTCAGTATTGTTATTTTATTGTGTTTATCTATGGTTGATTCTTTAGCGTTATCTAGATCCAGTTGTCTAATTTGTTCTTCTAACTGCATTTGTTCGTTCTGAATCTTTTTATTTTGAAAAACTTGGTATGAAATTATAATCCTCTGATAAATGCCTTAAAAGATTCCCATAGTAAAGAGGATGAAATACCTGGGGTGTCGTTAGTCTCAAAAAAAAGTTCCATCTGTTGTTTTAGATATATACCACCTTGTGGATTATTTAAAATTTGAGGATTAAACCTCCAAAAGATTTTTTATTAGGCATTCCTTCTAGTTTTAAGAAAAAAGTTAACGGAGAGTGATCGGAGATAATGTTATTGTGATCTTTAGGATTCTTTGTGTAAGGAATTAGTTTTGTATCCACTAAAAAATAGTCGAAACGTGAATAAGTTTTATGTACCATTGAGTAAAAAGAGTATTCCCTTCCAACTGGGTTAGCGATCCTCCAGACATCGGTTATATTTGTGTTTTTTATGTATGTATTTAGGAGTTCACTAGTTTGAGATTTTATGTTACACCTCTTTTGTTGTGCAGATTTGTCCAGGTAAGGATCTAAAACACAATTGAAATCTCCCCCAATTATCACATTTTGATAGTTAAACTGAGATTATATTCAGGATTTTATTTAAAAAATTGGGGATTATCATAATTAGGTGCATAAATATTTACCATAGTGAGTGGGGTAGAGTGGATCTCTCCGGTAACTATGAGATATCTCCCCTCTTTATCTGTTATGATATTCTTTGATTTAAATGGTATACCTTTACGAATAATAATTGCCGTGCCTCTAGATTTAGAGATATGAAGAATGATATGTTTGACCTATTCAATTTGCTTTCAATCTGGTTTGGGCTTGAAGTTTCAGTTGTGTTTCTTGTAAGAAGATTATGTCTGAATTAAGTTATTTCAATTGTGCGAAAATCTTACCCCTTTTAATTGGCTCATTAGCACCCCTTATATTCCAGCTGCAAAACGTGATTCCTCCAATTTTCTTTTGTTTATCATCTTGCATTTTAAATTACTTTGATACCTTTAAGTCATACGGTGCAACAACATTTTCCTTTGGTAGGACTGCTTCTTGAGATTGTCATGCAATTACTTGAAATCCAAACCTGGACTTATCTGCCAGAAACATTCCATTGTCATTCCTTGCGTGAATTTTAAGATATTTGGAAATTGTACAAGAATGAATAATGGCAAATTTTAACAATATGTTAATCCAACCAACATTATTGAAGTAGTAAATTTCCTGCTTCATTTTGATATATATTATTAGCGTTGAGTATAATGGAGGCACTAAAGGCAGTACCTAGATTTATGAAATTCATAAAGAGTTTTCTTTGTGAAAGTTAAGGTTTCATAGCCACTGTTCTGTAAAACAGGCAGTACATTTCAGCAACTAATCATGCATATCTTAGTCTGGAAATCCACAAGTTCTTTTGGTGATATCCTGCTCTTGCATCTTTAAAGTCTTCAAAGACCATTGAGGAACACCATTAGTCATGGGCCTCCAATCCAAAGAGCAGCCTTCCACTATTACTCACTGCTTCCTGCGATCAAGCCAATTTTGTGTGACAGGAGAGGACGAGGGAGAATTTGGAAACAAATTGGCTGCTGAAGGGTATAAAAAGATAGAGAGAAGGGGGCAGGTGGAGCCAGGTGTGATGGAATGTAATGGCAGGCTGGAAGGTGGTAAGTGGAGCCAGATATGAGAGGGATGATGGATTCTATAAGAAGGATGAGCCAGGGCAGAGGAAACCCAAGTGTATAGTTGTGTGGATGATGGGCAGCTCACAATGGTAAAGTGAAAAAAGGGAGCGAGAGCAGTGTGGGTGGGAAGACAAGTTAAAGCAATGTGCATCCAGAAGATCAAGATGGTCATTGCAGACAGTACACAGATGCCTCAAAATACAATCTCCTCGTCCACTATTGGTCTCATATTGTAGAGGAGCTCACATCAAGAATATCAAATGCAATAGGCAAGGTTGGAAGAGATAAATGTGAATCGCCAACTCTCCTGAAACGGTAGTTTAGGTCCCTGAATAACGGAGAGGGGTGATGTAGGGACTCTTGTAGTGTCTCCCATGGTTGCAGGGGAAAGTGACGAGAGACAGGGAGAACTGGGTGGGGGTGAATGAATGGCCCTAGCAGTTTTGCAAAGCTTGGCTCATGTGTGAAGCAGAAAGGAGGAGGGGTGCCTGATGTGCAGATAGTAGTAGAAAAGTGAAGGAAGGAGACAGGATAAAAGGGAATACCAGCTGCAATGGGACCCAACCACCAGTCACATGTTTGGTGCGTTTATGATATGCTGTTTTTGGTTCTAGAAATGACAACCAAGAACTAAAGGGCCTGTCCCACTTAGCAATTTTTTTTGGTGACATAATTGACTGACGTATCAGGTCACCCAAAAATTTAAGGAGTGATGAGGCGGTGACTCGGCGTGATGACGTATGATACGCGGTGTTTTTTAAAGTGTCACAATATTTTTTTTTGTCGCCGCTGGATTTTGAAATATTCAAAATCGTTTGGTGACACTGATATGATGCTGGCAGTCGACGAAAAAAATCACCAAGTGGGACAGGCCCTTAACGGGACGCGACTGGCTGGATGGCATCAAGTTCGGAAACGGGGAAGTACAACGGGATCTGGGGGTCCTTGCACATCAGTCTATGAAAGCAAGCATGCAGGTACAGCAGGCAGCGAAGAAAGCGAATGGCATGTTGGTCTTTATAACAAGAGGAATCGAATATAGGAGCAAAGAGGTCCTTCTGCAGTTGTACAGAGCCCTAGTGAGACCACACCTGGAGTATTGTGAGCAGTTTTGGTCCCCTAATTTGAGGAAGAACATTCTTGCTATTGAGGGAGTGCAGCATAGGTTTACAAGGTTAATTCCCGGGATGGCGGGACTGTCATATGCTGAGAGAATGGAGCAGCTGGGCTTGTACACTCTGGGGTTTAGAAGGATGAGAGGGTATCTCATTGAAATATATATTGTTAAGGGTTTGGACACGCTAGAGGCAGGAAACATGTTCCCGATGTTGGCGGAGTCCAGAACCAGGGGCCACAGTTTAAGAATAAGAAATAAGCCATTTAGAACAGAGACGAGGAAACACTTTTTCTCACGGAGTCTATTGATTGATGGTGGGATCTCATTGCCTTTTCCTAGCACTTCCTTTTGTCTCCCATATTCCCAAAACCCCCATGAATTAATCCACCTCAACGTTGCCCTGTACAACCCCAAGATTAAAGACAACTAGCTCAGGTTATTGAATCCACTTCTGCTTTCTTGGCATCAACAATGTTTTAATGCTGAATAATAGTGTGTCAGCTTGCAAAGCCTTCTGCTGACCCACTTTACCAGAACAGTTAAGACGACTTGGGGAATTGTAATTAGAAGTAACTGGGGCAATTAAAAGTGACTGCACGGAAGATGCATTTTGAGAGGACAGGTTTTACCTGGCAGAAAAAATGATGATGTGCTGTTTTACAAGCCCTGTGTGCCATTGAAAATTTGACTCAAGGGTTTTGATACTCAAGGGGTTAAATTATTGTCACCCGTTTGCAGGTGCTTGGCACTTTCATCATATCCCTTACAGCGTACAGACATGCCTATCACACCATTTGGTCAGTGATTCTGTGACCCAGGACGAATTCAGTAAAACTGCATTTGTTGTCCAGCATTAACTAAAACCCATTCACCATCACAGTGTGTTTGTAATTGGATTTGATAATATCATCATTAATCAACCTGTGACCAAATCTAAGAATGAGACTAAAAAAAGAGTTGAAACTAAAATTAAATGTTTACAACAAATCACAAAAAGCCCAACTGTATCTGTAGCTATTTTCTCCCTTTTCTACTTTATTTTCAGTGAGAAACTGGATGGAAATATAAAGTAGGGAACATAGTCTCATAGTCCTGTCCAAATCTTTACTAAAGACACCAAATGGAAAATAAAGGGCCTGTCCCAGTTGCGTGTTATTTGCGCATCATTTACGCAACATAATTTACGAGCCATGACGCAACATCATTTTCGCATGACGTGTAAGTGACATGCGCATGGCGGGCATTACGCGCGCATGATGCGTGGTGAGACGTGGTGGCGTAGGTAATGACGCGCGGTCGCACGCGGCGCCCCAGGATTCTTCGCCCGCCACCTGCTTGACGCGCAAAGTACACCCAAGTGGGACTGCCCTTAACCTTTTGGTTATTCACAAATACTTCATCACCCAACACTGACTGTTCCTGAGAATTCGGCCATTTTTAGAGGTGCCTGGTCCCTGTTGCTAGTGATTTAGAAGAATGAAACCAGTCTAATAAGATTATTGGTGAAGTAATAAGTATCAGTGATGGTGCAGTTAAGCACGATTTACATTCAGCGAGTTGGATCACACACAACTCGAGTCGTGAACAGGGTTTGCTTCAGAATTCCAAGTTGCGCAACCTCGAATCATCCACAGTACTGCTGCTAAGAGGAGACAGTGGGGTATCCAGAATTTGGTGAATGAAGCAATGGAAGGGATGAATTCAGAAAGAAAACTAGTAATATTCTGGAGGCAAAGCATCAGATGAAGCAAGTCTGGCAGAGCTCATGGACAGGATTATAAGTTAAAGTCACTGGGTTTATGAAACAAAGCCAACCAAAAAAATAGATGCATTGGCCTGATGTGCAACACTAGACTCAAGAAAATGCACTTCAAATTCTTCTGTATATAATAACTCACTAGACTGAGTGGGACCCGTTGGGTCCCAGCTTCACACGGGATGGCTGGTCCCCCAACGCAATATTCCACCTCTCCACCAATTCCAATATTGCTAACCAGTGGGGGGGGGGGGGGGGGGGGGGGGCTTTCTGGAGCATTAGTATGGGTGTTGTCGACCGAAGGGACACGTTTCCAGACCACATAAACCACATTAAAGGCACTCACAGTTCAGTAGACACTCAGTGTTGTGTAGATTCCCAGACTGAGTGTCGTGGCCTCTCACTCGCCATCTTGCAGCAACTGAGCCATGTCCAGACATCTGGGTTTTATAGTCCAGTCCCGTCCCCGTCCCCCCCCCCCGGAAGGGGGGTGACTTCGCGGTGATTGACAGGAGAGGGAATCTCAAGATTTTTTTTTAAATTAATAACTCTTTTATCTTTCATAGATGGGAAAAATCCTTGGGGCCTGATCATCAGAGGAGGACTGAGTGAGATGGCAAAAAAACAAAACAAAAAAAACCAGCCATATATGGTAGCATTTTTTCTAAAATCAAACAGCGCAAACAGGAAGTGGTCAAGATGAGACTTAATTATGTAGATGTTAAAAAGCTAATTTTTGACTGGGGTGGTGGGGGAAGCAAATTATTGATGCATACGACAAGCAATGTGCCATGCTTATGCACAAGGACTTTCTCTAGTATGTGTCCATTGCAATGCTTATGAGGTACAAATGTTGAAGTGAGACCCCTTGCCATGCAAATTGTATACCTCTTCAGGTAATGAGGCTGAATTGGTGTAGATTTGTCCTTAAGAGGCAGATGGGAGATGGAAGTGGGCACCATACTAATGTGTCCGTACATTGACAAATCCAGCATGAAGAAAATGGAAATGAAACTAGAACAATCTGAATCAATCCTTGAAGATTTCAGGAGTACAATCTTGTTGCAGAATATATACTTTCTTAAGCAGCTGTCTTAATTACGCATCTATTAAGTAGACTATTATCTGAATGGTGGCCGATTAGGAAAAGGGGAGATGCAACGAGACCTGGGTGTCATGGTACACCAGTCATTGAGAGTAGGCATGCAGGTGCAGCAGGGTTAGTGAAGAAAGCGAATGGTATGTTAGCATTCATAGCAAAAGGATTTGTGTATAGGAGCAGGGAGGTTCTACTGCAGTTGTACAGGGTCTTGGCGAGGCCACACCTGGAGTATTGCGTACAGTTCTGGTCTCCAAATCTGAGGAAAGACATTCTTGCCATAGAGGAAGTACAGAGAAGGTTCACCAGACCTATTCCTGGGATGTCAGGACTTTCATATGAAGAAAGAATGGATAGACTCGGCTTGTACTCGCTAGAATTTAGAAAATTGAGGGGGGATCTTATAGAAACTTACAAAATTCTTAAGGGGTTGGACAGGCTAGATGCAGGAAGATTGTTCCCGGTGTTGGGGAAGTGCAGAACAAGGGGTCACAGGATATGGGGGAAGTCTTTTAAGACCAAGACGAGAAAAACATTTTTCGCACAGTGGTGAATCTGTGGAATTCTCTGCCACAGAAGGTAGTTGAGGCCAGTTCATTGGCTATATTTAAGAGGGAGTTAGATGTGGCCCTTGTGGCTAAAGGGATCAGGGGGTATGGAGAGAAGGCAGGTACAGGATACCGAGTTGGATGATCAGCCATGATCACATTGAATGGCGGTGCAGGCTCGAAGGGCCGAATGGCCTACTCCTGCACCTATTTTCTATGTTTCTATAATATAAAACACCTTTATTAAGCACCTATATACCCCACGACAGCTGCTTAAGAAAGTATATATTCTGCAGCAAGATTTTACTCCTCACTTGAAGGCCAAAGATCAATGTGAACAAAAATATCCTGTGCAAAACTATTATGCAATATTATACCCAAGTGCAATATGCTTATATGGATGCGGCAATCACAAACAGATTCATTTTCAGAGAGATCAATTGTGCAGTGCATAAAGAACTCGTACCATGCAGTAGAAATTCGCAGCCGAATAATTTATTTCAGTTAACTTATTCTTTGCTGCAAATTTATGTTGAGTTTCTGAGAAAATGCCATGAAAGTTAATAGCATTAATAATACTTCTCACAAAGCTAAAAATTATTAAGTATAAAAATTCCCAAAGAAAGGTGGGAAGAATATTGTGCATAAATGTTCAATTAATGTAAGACGCACCTTAATACAATTTAAAATCTTACACAGATTATACTATTCAAAAACTAAAATAAGTAAACTTTTTCCCAACGTCTCACCTATATGTGATAAATGTCAATGTCAAGAAGCTAATATAGCGCACTCATTTGTCTTTTGTACAAAAATTCAAACATTTTGGACTGAAACTTTTGAAATTTTCACAAAAATGTTTAAAATAAAACTGACTCCAAAAGCAGACTGGATAATCTTGTGGATATCGGAAGACAGCCCTGAATTAAATGTGTTTCAAAAGACTCTATTTGACTATGGCTGAATAACTGGAAAAAAGCTAATCTTAAAATTCTGGAAAAATACTCCTATACCAACAGTTAATATGTGGATTTCAACGATGTTGATAAGGTGCAAGAATACCTAAAAAAAGTACCGGTGTCGGGTCTTGGTAAAGGGGGAAGAAAAACAGTCGAGTTGGTAGATTCCTTTTGCGAAATGTTTATAATAAAGTAATTTTTCTCTTTCTTTCCCTTTGTCTTTTTTTTCCTCTCCAGGGTCTATCTCTTAATCTCCGGTCTCTAACTCTTCAAGGGTTTCCTTTCTCTGTCATGCACTTTCACATCTCTTTTTCACTTTGCTGTTATTTCTCTCTCTTTTCTAAAGCTTTTAAAAACTTAAGGGGTACAATGACTGTAATACAATATAAGGGATGTACACTGATGTAACTTACGGTACCTCTAATAAATAAATATATTTTAAAAATAATTTAAAAAAGCTAAAATAGAAACAAAATTGTCATTTTTTTTAAATTAATCAGCAAAGCATTAAAGCAGAGGCACATGGCTATGTGGCTCAAAACAGAATATCAGGTGCAAATAGAACTATTTGCTCTTTTAAAAAAAACTTAAGGGCAGCTATGGTGTGGTCGCATGTGGATGCAAATGTAGTGTTGTGGCATTGCTTCAAGATGGTGAAGGCTTGCTGGAAAATGAAACAATCTCCTGTATCAGATCTACAGGAAATTGCAGCAGAGGAGATTCAAATTGCTTAGTGTTAAAGTAGAAATTATTTCCATCTCAGAGAGGAAAAAAGAGACTTGTGCCTAAAAATGGAATCACATTGAGCACCTTTTCATTATGTGCATCTTTTATACAATCAGAATAGTTGCATCATTCGACCCTTTCAGCCTACAATCCCTCCTGGTTGAGCAATCCATCAGTATCTTGCTCATCCATTTTTTTCCAAATTGAATTTTAAAAATAATTTACAAACAATTGATTGTGAAGTTCAGAACATATACACTTTTCATTTTGGGATCTCTGTGTTCTCAAGGCTCAAATTTATTTTCAAATGGGGAGAGAATCCGTAAATTCGGGGTGCAAAGGGGCTTGGGAATGCTGGTGCAGGATTCTCAAAACGTTAATCTGCAAGTCGAATCAATAGTAAAGAAAGGAAACTCAATGTGAGCATTTATTTCAAGAGGGCTTCTATACAAAAACAGGGATCCAATGCTTGGCTCTATAAGGTGCTGGTAAGGTCATATTTGGAATATTGTGGGCAATTTTGGGCACCATATCTGGAGAAGGGAGTGCTGGCTCTGGAGAGGGTCCAGAAGAGGTTTACAAGAATGATCCCAGGAATTAGTAGGTTAACCCACGATGAGTGTTTGTTAGCACTGGGCCTGTACCCGCTAGAATTTAGAAGAATGAGGGAGGACCTCATTGAAACATACAGAACAGTGAAAGGCTTGGATAGAGTGAATGTGGAGAAGGTGATTCCACTAGTGGGAGAGTCTAGGACAAAATCATAACCTCAGAATTAAGGGACGTTCTTTAAGAAAGATGAGGAGAAATTTATTTAGAGGGTGGTGAATCTGTGTAATTCTTTGCCACAGAAGGCTGTGGAGATCAAGTCAGTGGATATTTTTAAGGAAGATTCTTGATTAGTACATGTGTCAGGGGTTATGGGGAGAAGGCAGGAGAATGCGGTTAGGAGGGAGAGATAGATCAGCCATGATTGAATGGCGGAGTAGATTTGATGGGCCGAATAGTCTAATTCTTCTCCTATCTCTTATGACCTTATAAATGAAGCATGTGGCATTCAGAATGTAGACACAAAGTGCTGGAGTAACTCAGCGGGTATGGCAGCATCTGTGGAGAGAAGGAATGGGGGACTTTTCAGGCTCTTCACGATTTGTGTGTTGGTAAAGGACTTCACATCCTGTCTTAGATCCCAACACTTGGTCCTCATTCATCCCCACCCTGGCCACCAATCTGTCACCAGCTATTGATTTGTGGCCTTTCTCCACATCCCAATCTATCTGCTGCCTGGTCAATGTACCTCTCAAACAGGCACGTGCCGTGAGTAATTACTCAGGGTAGGCACTCAGTCCGCTTTTTTAAAAAAATGTAAACCGCGCATGCGCAGATTGTTCTCCCCGTTAAATAAATAAATAAATACAAACAGTGACATTTCAATTTGCCCAAGCCTACCTAGTCCTAGACCAATTGGGGGAACAGTTCCTTTCACAGCGTGTGGAGAGTCTGTGCCAGAGGTAAAGTTGTGGGGAGGGCACGAGTGTTGAGAAGGAGGGTGTCAGGGATACTGCCAGTAACTCACTCACCGCTGCCGCAGCTCTCCGGGCGCGAAGCCACGCACAGTAGCTGGGGATAGAAGCAGCTCGGGGAGCTGCAAGCAGCCACTGGAACCCGTCAGCAGAACTGGCCGCCACTTCAGCGCCTTCTGCCGGCCCGCTCACCTTTGGCAGTGCTCTCTGTCAGAACACCCGTCACCTGCCGTTCGCCGACTTCGCTCATGTCAGCGGCTTCCTGCGAATCCTTAAATTCCCACAGCCGAGTAACCTCAATCGCGCTGTCGGAATTTAAGGACACGAGTGAGGCCAGCGAGCGGCAGGAGAGACGTTTTTAGACGGAGAGCTGCCAGAGGTGAGCGGGGACCGGCAGTAGGAGCTAAGGTGGCGGCTGGCTACTTCTCTCTCCCCCCCCCCCCCCCCCCCCCCCGGCCTCACTGCGGTGTCATTGCACGCCTCCGTGCAAGGAGCGTCGCAAGTGGCATTATCCCAATCCCCTCATTCACAACATTCGTGCCCTCCCCGCAACTTTACCCCGGGCCAGACTCCCCAAACGTTGTGAAAGGAGCTCTCCCCCCACCCCCACACCCCGGGAAATACGGTATTTAAAAACACAAAATGTACTTACCACATTATTGGTACACAAACTCCATTCTTCTCTCTTTGTTATCTAACATACACTTAAAATATTGGCAAACCATATTTGAAAACCCCACCACGAAACTTGCGCTGCGCATGCGCAGTAGACTGATGCTCATGCGCAGTGCAGCAAAGGCAGAATTTCAGCTGCCTTCAGCCCCGCTTGAAAGTGACAGCTTCAGGCAGCGCTGACAGCACGTGGGCTGCACAGACCTTCCCGTGTTACAAGCGCTGCGGGTGAAAGGCACGGAGAATTATGCCTAGCTAAGAGAACGATCTCTTACATAGGCATAATTCTCCCATGCCTTTATTATTTATATTTAGTTATTACTATGTTATAATTTTGGTCAGGGTAGGCAGTGCCTACCTTGCCTACCCTGACGGCACGTGCCTGTTCTCAAACTTCCTGATCTTGATCACCAGGCTAAGGTAGACAATACCAGAGGGCACAGCTTTAAGGTGAGAGGAGCAAAGTTTAAAGGAGACATGTGGGGCAAGTTTGATTTCCCACATAGAGGGTAGCAAGTGCCTGGAACACACTGTTGGGGTGGTGGTGGTGGATGCTGATACAATAGTGGCATTTAAGAGACTTTTGGATAATCTCATAGACATGCAGGGATTGGAGGGATATGGATTATGGGCAGACAGGTAAGAGTTGTTTATGGCATCATGTTCAACACAGTTGTTGTGGGCTGAAGAGCCTGTTCCTGTGCTGTGCGGCTCTATGCTCATATCTGCTGCTCAGCACCACTCCCCATCTCCAACTTGACCTTTGCTCAGAATCTCCTACTGAACACTTGGTCTTCACCACAACCCTGCAAACTATCAGCGGTTACTCAAGACTCTTCTCTTTGTTTAAGCACGTCCCCGTCTTATAGCAGGGTTCCATTCCTCCATTCCTGAGAACTGTTCCTCCTCTGAATAACTCAAAAGTTGGAAATGTGGCTGTGCGCAGAGTTCTCACATGGTGGAAGATGCCTGCAGAGATAGGTCGTCTCTTAGGAATCAATGGCCTGGACAAGCACTTTAAATCTCAGTTTGCTATTCTTAATAATAGACAATAGGGGTGCAGAAGTAGGCCATTCAGCCCTTCATGCCAGCACCGCTATTCAATGTGATCTTGGCTGATCATCCCCAATCAGTACCCCGTTCCTGCCTTCTCCCCATATCCCCGGACTCCACTATCTTTAAGAGCCCTATCTAGCGCTCTCTTGAATGTATCCGAGAATCGGCCTCCACCGGTTATTAATGAAACTGATATTAATAAATTTCACCATTGCCCATCTCAGGCTAATCATGTCATTCTGTTTACTGCAGCAAATTCCAAATGCTATGTATAGTTTTAAATGGACTTGGTTGATCACCTGAATGGCGTGGATACCTAGATAGCATTCACATAATGGACATTAAAATGTTTACTGGGATGTATTTCTCCTGGATTCGTTGTGGCAAGATTAAAGGTAGCATCAAGATCAGTTACTCACAGCCTGGCAAATTTGTCCCACTGGTCAACAAAATTATTATTCATATTTATGGGCCAGGCATAAGTATGTAAACTGGGAACAATCGGTAACCTCAGCCAACCCTCCTGGACTTGATAACCCAATTCTACTCATTCCTTGGGTTGCTACACTGCACCTCCACCACCACCCCCCTATGACCTCCAATATTCCAGACCTGACCCCAAGGGTTCTAAATCTGCACTCCATTGACACAATAACTATTCCAGTGTGTAAGACCAGTTCAATAAGTCACTATACCCAGGCACACACTAAATATTGGAACTTGCAGTGGTAGGTCCTCAATTGAAAGATTCATTGGCTAGCTGCAGATCACCCAATCAATATGTTTTTACCACTCCCACTGAATTGCTAGTATTGGAGATAAGAAATTTAAAAAAGGATACAAGATTCTATTGTGCCCATTTGGTACTAGAATGCATAAATGAAAAAATACATATGCTTGTGATAAAGTCAGTTTGTCTTTAAACGAATAATGGCGAAGTGGTGGGCGAGATATCAGACCCACGCACCATTAATTGCCGTAATCAGATAAATGCCTGTCAGAAAAATTGTGTGTATGTTCAACAAAGGGTACTTTAGTTTGAAGGCAAAACGTGGAAACAGGCCCATCGGCCCACCGAGTCCGTGCCGTGCTGGCCATCGATCCCCGCACATTAACTCTATCCTACACATCTAAGCAAATTGTAAATGTATACCAAGCCAAATTACCTACAACCCTGTACGTCGTGAGTGTTGGTGGAAACTGAAGATCTCAGAGAAAACACACGCGGTCACGGGGAGAAGGTACAAACTCTGTACAGAGAGTACCCGTAGTCGTGATCGAACCCTGGTCTCCGGAGCTGTCAGCACTGTAAGACAGCAACTTTACCGCTGTGCCACCGTGCCGCCCAGGTGTCTTGGTTGGCCAAATGAAACTTTCCGGTTAACAACGGTATGATGTGCGAACATTTATATTATAGCAATCACCATTACCGCACCAAACTGTTCAAAGCATACCAAGTTACATGAAGCAGCTGTTAAGATTTCAGATTTTAGTTATGCCGACTTCCTTTAATGAGGTGGAGACTGCCCACAGGAAGCTTTGCGCTCGTTAATTGATACAAAACAAAGACACCCGTGGGACGTCATCATAGGAAATTTAATGTGATACGGAACCAATTTATACACCCCAAAGGGAGAAATGTTCCCTTTGCCAAATGAATGAGTAATGACAACATAAAATTAAAACTTGCAAGGATCACAACAGTGGTGAAAGACACAAAGAACAACAAAATATGACAAAATATAATTAGCATAATCGACACATACAATTAGCAAAAAAGATACAAGTTCTGTGGAGGTCCCCGAGATCTAACACAAGGAACTGCAGAAAGTGGAATCTTGAAAACAATACAATGTGCTGAGTAACTCAGTAGATCAGGCAGCATCTAGAGGGAATGTACAGGTGCCGTTTCGGGTCAAAAGCGATAGGAGCAGAATTAGGCCATTCAGCCCATCAAGTCTACTCTTCCATTTAATCATGGAGAATCATCTATCTCTCCCTGCTAACCCATTCTGCTGCTTTCTCCCCATAATCCCCGACACCCTAATCAAGAATCTATCTTTCTTCCGATCAGACAATTCTTCTGATCTAATAGGGGCGTGGGGGGAGAGAAGGTGAAAGAGGAGGAAAAGCAGAGATGTATAGACCAGTTATAATTAAATACAACAACCTATAAATACCTGATCAGTATATTGTCCTGCATACTTCATGGAATTAAATTGGATCTGGAATACAATGAACAAAGTGATGATGTGGCACATCTTGCAAAAATGATTGGGGATACATTTTAGGCAAAGATTTGTAATCAGTAATTAACTGCAGGAAAGATCCAAGAACGACTAATTATTTTCGCTGGGTCAGCAAAGGATGAGGGGAGATAGAAGTATATAAAATTATGGAAGGCATAGACAGGGTAGACAGTCAGAACCACTTTTTTCCCAGGGTGGGAATGTCAAAGACGAGAGGACAGTGAGAGGGACAACATTTCAAGATGTGTGGGACCCGTTTTCTTTTCCCACACACACACACACACACACACACACACACACAGAGTGGTAGGTGCGTGCATTGCCAGGGGTGGAGGCAGAATCCCCATTGGCATTTAAGAGGCTTTTAGATAGCCAATATGGATATGCAGGCAATGGAAGGATAGCAATCATCTGCAGGTTAAACAGATTAGTTTAGCCTGATATCATATTCAGCACAAACATTGGAGGCTGAGGGACTTGTTCTTATACTCTCTTGTTTGATGCTCAATGTTAAAAGAGGGTTGAGCATTTTTTTTATTTGATCAGAACGAGTCAGTATAGGTTTATAAACTTTACATCATGCCTGATCAACAGAATGTTTTCAAGGAATAAAGGAAGATGTTTGTTCTCCACATTCGGTATCTGTGGAGGGAAATGGGCAGACACCATTTAGGGTTGCACACTTCTTCAGCCGGAGCTCCGAAACATCATGTCCCTTCCCAGATGCTGCTGGACTCAATGCTTTCCTCCGGCAATCATTTTTCATTCAAATTCCAGCATTTGTAGTCTCCTGTACCTTCAAACTACGTACGTTTCCCCCCATTGCTGCAACAGAACTTTATTTACCTTATTAAAATGATTGATGGTTTCAGTTTATCATACTTGCCACTTGGTCTGCCTGTACACTGGGACATGGAACAGCCAGCCTCACTGGCATATCCATCATGTTTTTATAAGCTGATTCTATTGTTGGCATCTTTGGTACTGTGGTATCAGGAATGATGCCACACCGACACTCACAGCAGGGCAGTGGTTCTTAACCTGGGGGTCATGACCCCCTATGGAGATCATTTGGGGCTTTGCCAGGGGTCATGAAGGGGACACAAATAACATATCAATTTGTTGAGCCCATGTTTAGGAACCTAACAAAGGTACGTACCACATACAGTATTTTGTTCACATAGGCCCGTACAGGTGCTAAAAAGTTTAAGAACCACTCACAGTAGGGTGAACTCACATAATATGTTTTACTTACAGTGACAAGAAAGACCAGCACCAACCACATGGGGGCACAGTCCCTGGGGATCTCAGGTTTGGCCCAGCAGCTCAGTCCTGGTCTCCAAGGAGAAGGCATGGCAATCCAAAACTCTCGACCTCCCCTCCTCTCCCGACTGGACTTCCTGGGTTTTACAAGGAGTAGGCTGATGAGGTTCAGCTGAGTCAATCCAATGTCAGCTAATTGGACTCAGTTGTTACCAATGATGCTGGGGCTTGGCCTCTCCTGGTCAGTCAGCCAGCGATGGGGATAAACAGCATCCGAGAGAAGGGAGGGGAGGCTGCTGTCACGTTATATATGGAAACATCAGATTGACCACTGATTAGGGCAGCTTCCAAATCCAGTCTGCATAGATTTTCTACACTGACCTGTCCCTCTACAACTGAGGCAGTGTATTGCCACACTTAGAGTCCACAACTTTCTCAATTTAGCTACAAACTCGGCCACTATTTTCCTAGATTTTCGATTTTCTTAACCTTGAATTAAATTTACACCAGTGCATGATCCAGCGTGGCTTTGGGTTACAGCGATCCTTCAACAAATTACGCAGGTCCTTTCATTATATTCTACTGGGTTTTTGCAGGCTCAGATTTCTCCATAAACTATCTGAAGGGATTCCTATCGCACTATTCGTGATGGACCTCTGTTCATCTTCATCATCAGCAATTTGCAGCATAGAAATGTAACATTCCATTCCAATAGAAGATGGACACAAAATGCTGGAGAAACCCAGCGGGACAGGCGGCATCTCTGGAGAGAAGGAATGGGTGACATTTTGGGTCAAGACCCTTCTTCAGACTGAGAGTCGGGGGAGAGGGAGACTAGAGATATGGAAGGGTGCAGAGAGAATGTGAGGTGTGATAAGGTCATATCAAAGCAGATGATGATACACAAGGAAATGTAGAATAGTTCCTTGTTGTTTGAGGGGAAGGTGACAACGAGGCATACAAACAGTAAAATTAATCAGGAGGACGGTGAATCTATTCTGAGAACTAGGGTGGGGGAGGATGCAGAGAGAGAGGGAAGCAAGGATTACTTGAAGTTAGAGAAATCAATATTCATACAGCTGGGTTGTAATTACAATAGTTCCCCAATGTCAAATGTGCAATCCAGGCTCCCCATTAACACAGGGCTCCATAAACTATCGCAAAGTGTGTGAATCGTAGAGCATTCAGCTTGACATGACCTTAGAGCAGCTTGTATTGGAGCCTACCAGGGAGAAAACAATTCTAGATTTAGTGTTATGTAATTAACCGGTTTTGATAAAGGACCTCAGGGTTAATGAGCCATTAGGAGGTCGTGACCATAACATGGTCAGGTTTAATCTACAATTGGAGCGGGAGAAGGGTAGATTGGAGGTGTCAGTGTTACAGTTGAATAAAGGGGACTATGGGGCCATGAGGGAGAAGCTGGCCAAAGTTGTCTGGAATGATACACTAGCAGGGATGACAGTGGATCAAAAATGGCAGGTATTTCTAGGAATTATACAGAAGGTGCAGGATCAGTTCATTCCTAGGAGGAAGAAAGATTCCAAGGGGAGTAAGGGGCGACCATGGCTGAAAGGGATTTTTTATTTACTTATTTATGTTATTATTTTTTTAATTTATTTATTAGGAGTAAGTACATTACATTTTAATGGTACCTTTTTACAGGTTCCCAGAATTATTAAAACATTCTTTGTACAACTTCCTTTTTTTTTAGAAAGAAATGAGAAAGAAGTATCGAATAGTGAAGAATAGTCTAGTGAGTGTCGTGTAAAGAAATAAATAAGTGCGAAAGTGAAGCCGAAAGGAGATTCTCACACGCCACAAGTCAATATATATATATTTTTTTGTTCTTAATCATTTTTCACTCGAACCCAGAATTTTTAATTTTACCATGTTATTACACCCGTAAGGGATGTCAGAGACAGTATAAAAATTAAAGTGAAGAAGTACAACGTAGCAAAGATGAGCGGGAAGCAAGAGGATTGGGTAATGTTTAAAGAACAACAGAAGATAACTAAAAAGACAATACGGGGAGAAAAGAAGAGGTACGAAGGTAAGCTAGCCAAGAATATAAAGGAGGATAGTAAAAGCTTCTTTAGGTATGTGAAGAGGAAAAAATTAGTTAAGACCAAAGTTGGACCCTTGAAGACCGAAAAAGGTGAATGCAAATGAGTTGAACAGGTACTTTGGATCTGTCTTCACTAAGGAGGACACAAACAATCTTCCTGATATAGTAGTGGCCAGAGGATCTGGGGTGACGGAGGAACTGAAGAAAATCCACATTAGGCAGGAAATGGTGTTGGATAGACTGATGGGACTGAAGGCTGATAAAACCCCAGGGCCCGATGGTCTTAAGGGTAATTAAGGAAGTGGGTCTAGAAATTGTGGATGCATTGGTGATAACTTTCCAATGTTCTATAGACTCAGGATCAGTTTCTGTGGTTTGGAGGGTAGCTAATGTTATCACACTTTTTACAAAAGGCGGGAGAGAGAAAACATGGAATTATAGACCAGTTAGCCTGACATCGGTGGTGGGGAAGATGCCGGAGTCAATTATAAAAGATGAAATAGCCGCACATTTGATTAGCAGTAACAGGATCGGTCTGAGTCAGCATGGATTTACGAACAAAAAGGATTAAAAAGGAACAAATAGATTAAAAAGGACTGGGGACAAAATTCCCCTTTGTCTAACACCATTGCTAACCCCAAATGGGGCTGAGACCCTATTGCCCCATTTTATTTGCATAGTCTGGTGGGCATGGTAGGCCAGAATTCTAACAATGTATTTAGGCACCCCTCTTTGACTCATTTTACCAAACAGCTTTCTGTGATTAACACGGTCAAAGGCTTTGAAAGCATCAATAAAGCACATAAGGATTGAAGAGTTTTTGCCTCTACATTTGTTTACAATCTCCTTTAGGGCATATATGCATAAGTCAGTGCCATGTTTAGCTTTAAAGCCAAACTGGTTATCTGTGGAGTTAACAAACTCATTTATTCTATCCAGCAGAACTCTTTCTAAGACTTTTGACAATATGCTGGCTAAAGCTATGGGCCTGTAATTATTTAGACTGCCTACTTTACCAGCTTTGTCCTTAATAACCGGCACTAACAGGACAGACAACATTGAGTATGGTAACAAGCCATGAATCAGAAAGCCAGTAAAACAAATAGCTAGGAGAGGAGCTATCCTCATACTCGCATACTTAAGATGTTCAGCAGATATATGATCCAAGCCACTTGCTTTGTTGTTGGACAGCTTGTTCATGGCATGATGCACCTCATGTGACATAATCGCCATCGAGTCATAACTCTTAATATTGTCCACCCTATACAAGTCACCTTGGACACAGTTGAATAAAGTGCTATAATGTTGTCACCATAACTCTGCGATATTAGCTGTTCCGGAGATTCCATCTACAGTACATGGTAGAGATGTTTTGCAACTGCTAAGACCTCTCACTTCCTTCCAAAAATCTGTAGCATTGTTACTTAGCAGCTTCTTAGCCATGGAATCACAATAGATAGAGCAAAAGGGAAAAAGGCACAGTGCAGAATACAGTTCTCAGCATCATAGTGCATCAGTTCCTCAGACAAAGTCCAATGTCCTCAGTGGGGTAGAGGTGCATAGAACAGTCAATGTGGAAGAGCTTATGGAAGGATTATTCAGAAGCCTGGTATCAGAGGGCAAGAAGCTGTTCCTGAGACTGGTGGTGTGCGCTTTTAAACCTCTGTGCCTTAGAAACATAGAAACATAGAAAATAGGCGCAGGAGGAGGCCATTTGGCCCTTCAAGGGAGCACTGCCATTCATTGGGATCACGGTTGATCACCCCCAGTCAATAACCCGTGCCTGTCTTCTCCCCATGTCCCTTCTGCCATATGGGGGCAGGAAGAGAAGAAGGAATGATCGAGGTGATACTAGTCTTTGATTATGTCTGAGGCAGCATGAAATGTAGATGGAGACAATGGTGAGAGGTTTGTTCTGTGTGATAGGCTGGGCTGCATCTACCACTCTCTGCAATGTCTTGTGGTCTTGGGCACAGATTTACACAATCCAAACTGATGCCACCCAACAATACGCTTTCTTTGGTGCGTTTGTAGAAGTTTGTAAGAATCACTGAAGACATGGTGAATTTCCTGCATCTATTGACAAAGAGGGGCCTTCTTGGCTGTTACTTCAATGTGGTTGTTCTACAAGAGATTATTGGTAATATTATTACCAAGAAACTTGGTCTCAACCATTTCTACATCTGCGCCATTGATGCAGATTGGGGCATGTAATCCACCATGTTTCCTGAAAACAATAACTAGCTCCTTCATCTTGCTGACATTGAGGGAGAGGTTATTGTCCTGATGCCCGTGTCACTTAGTGCTATATCTCCTTCCCGCACTCTGTCTCATCATTGTTTGAGATTTGTCCCACCACATTGGTGGCATTTGCAAACTTGAAAATAGAATTAGAGCCGGCATTGGCTGTACATTTGTGAGTGAAAAAGGAGTATAGTTGCGGACCGAGAATGCATCCTTGCGGGACACCTGGAGCTGAGAGTTGGAGGCGTTGTTACTTAGCTTCACTGATTGAGGTCTGCGGGTCAAAAAGTCAAGGATCCGATGGCAGAGGGGGGAGCTGATTCCTAGCTCCCGGAGTTTGGAGATGCATTTGGTTTTGGGGGCTTGAATGATCAGATGTCCTGACTGCTTAAGAACAGTTTCTTCCCTAATGCCATCCAACTCCATGAACCAACCACCTCTTCCACATCACTTTCCTAGAGGAACTGCCATGTGCTCTTACTCTTAACTCCATCTCATTCGGTTATTCCATTTTGTACTTTGAAATTATTTTGTACCACATGGATTTTGCTCTGCAACCTTGCATCCTACAGATTCCTTCAATGGTGGGGAGGTCAGTTTCTGGGATGGACCAGGCAGTGTCTACTATTCTCTATAATCTGTGTAGGAAATAATTTTCCATTTCCCAGTCACTCTACACCTCCAGGAAGGTCTTAAAGCCCTCCGTTTCTTCATAGACCGCAGAACCAGACAATTTATGTCTACCAATACTCTCCGCCACCAAGCAGAGCTGATCCTTACCCTCAACAACTTCTCCTTCGACCACCTATTTCCTCCAAATTCAAGGCATAGCTATTGGCACTCGCATGGGCCCCAGCTATGCCGGCCTCTTTGTAGGGTACGTTGAACAATCCCTGTTCCAGGCGTATCCCTGAAGTCTACCTCCGCTACATTGACGACTGCATCGGTGCTACCTCCTGCACCCATGCAGATCTCACTGACTTCATCAACTTCATCACCAATTTCCATCCTGCACTCAAATTAATTTGGACCATCTCCGACATCTCCCGACCAGTTCTAGATCTCACCGTCCCCATCACAGCAGACAGACTATTGACCAATATCTACTACAAACCTACTGACTCCCACAGCTATCTTGACTGTCGATCGGAGATGTCCTCATTCTTTAGGAAATGGGGGTTCCCTTCTTCCATTATAGATGAGGCTCTCACTAGGGTCTCCTCGATATCCCACAACTCTGCTCTTGCTCCCTTTCCCACCATTCGTAACAAGGACAGAGTCCCCCCTGGTCCTCACCTTCCACCCCATCAGCCGTCGCACCCAGCATATAATCCTCCAGCACTTTCGCCACCTCCAACGGGATCACACTACTGGCCATATCTTCCCATCTCCACCCCTTTCTGCTTTCCGCAAAGACCGTTCCCTCCGCAACTCCCTGGTTAACTCATCCCTTCCCACCCAAACCACCCCCTCCTCGGGTATTTTTCCCTGCAACCATAGGAGATGCAACGCCTGTCCCTGTACCCCCCCCCCCCCCCCCCTTGCCCTCGACTCCATCCAAGGACCCAAACAGTCTTTCCAGGTGAGGCAGAGGTTCCCTTGCACCTCCTCCAACCTCATCTATTGTATCCGCTGTTGCGGGTGTCAACTTCTTTACATCAGTGAGACCAAGCGCAGGCTCGCCGATCGTTTCGCTGAACACCTCCGCTCAGTCTGTCTTAACCTATGTGATCTCCCGGTTGCTTAACTCTTTAACTCCCACTTCCATTCCCAATCTGACCTTTCTGTCCTGGGCTTCCTCCATTGTCAGAGTTAGGCCCAGCGCAAATTGGAGGAACAGCACCTCATATTTTGCTTGGGTAGCTTACACACCAGTGGCATGAACATTGACTTCCGTAACTTCAAATAGCCCTTGCATTCCCTCCCTATCCCCTCCCCTGTTCTACCACCAGTCTTACTGTCTCCGACTACATTCTATCTTTGTCCCGCCCCCTCCCCTGACATCAGTCTGAAGAATGGTCCCGACCTGAAATGTCACCTATTCCTTCTCTCCAGAGATGCTGCCTGTCCCGCTGAGTTACTCCAGCATTTTGTATCTATATTCTCTGTAATCTTCTTTGTTCCTGGGTGTTTGAGTTGCCAAAACAGGCCATGATGCACCCAGTCAGTATGTTCTCTATGTACATATGTGGAGGCTCAACTGAGTAATTGTTGACATGTCAAATCTCCTCAATCTTCAGAGGAAATAGGGGCATTGATGAGCTTTCCTTATGATTCCTTCCATGTGCAGGGTCCAGGCCAGATCTTCAAAGATGGGCAAGCACAGGAACTTGAAGCTGTTGTTCCATCGATGAACACGGGTTTAAAGATCCTGACTTGGCTTTCCTAAGATCAACAAACAGCTCCTTGGTCTTGGTGATGTTGAAGACAAGATTGTTGTTCTGGTCAATCAAAGTTTTAATCTCCCTCCAATACTACAACTCATCATTAGCCCTTATTCTCCCGAAGGTGGTATCATTGGCGAATTGTCAGAGAGGATTGGTGAAGGCAAGGGATGGTCGATGCTTCAGATCAAGAAACTGCAGTAGAACTGAGAGTGGAGATGGAATAAAGCCATCATGAAGTGGTGAGACAGGGACTAGGTGGAGCCAAATGATGGGACAATAATAATGGGCAGATGAGGCCAGGTAGGGAAGGGGAAGGGAGTGTGCGGAGAAAGAACATTTTATATTTAATCATCCTTGTGTCAATTATTTTACGCAATATTTATTGTGGTAAAAAATCTTCAATGTGATAAACAGTGTGGAGATGGGAGGATTGAGGAGCAGATACTATATGAGTGAGCCATGGGGGCAGAAGGCTCCAATACTGTTCTTGGCATGAGCCAAATCTAGGACAAATTAGAGACGTGTTGATTGCGGCAGGGGGCATAGATTAGGTACAAAATCAGTGATTAGCTTCTGTTTTTGCCAAGGAAGAAGATGCTGCTGATGCAGATTAGTTAAAATGCAAGATAGACAAAAACAAATGATAAAGAAGAAGTAATAGGAATGCTTATTGCATTTCAATCATTTAAGGTCACTAAATCCAAAAGGGTTGTATTCTTGGTTACTGAAGGAGGTGAGAATAAAAATTCATCTTAGAAATGGCAAAGGGGCCAGGAAACTGGAGAATTGAAAATGTTATGCACATTTCAAAGAGGAAAGCTGAGCAACTTCTTGGGTTAATCTGTAAGGTGAGGAAACCTTCTGAAACTACCCCGCCCCTGGATCATTTCATTACAGAGTGTGAAGACACAATGTGCCAATACATTTTCATCCAAAAATGTTTTACCGACTCAAAACGCAGAAACGTTCAAAGATTACTTTATAATTTAGCTCTGTCTGAATGAGAATCAGTCCCATCTATCTATCTATATATTACTAAAACTCTCATCTTGCTTGGATGTCTGTCTGTGAGCATGTGAGTGAGTGAGATCCTCAAATAATGCCAAAATGATACACGATAGCGCTAAAATATTGGCACCACCTTACCCACAATTGTCTTGTGATGTGTTTTCAACAAGTTTCATTCAGATTGATGTTATATTTTACAAGTTATTAACCATTTTAGCTTTACAAATTCAAGTTTCAGAAATATTTAGCAGCTATTGAGATCCAAATCCTTGCTGGACCTGCATGTAACAAATTTGCAATCCAGGAACACTCAGTCTTGCCAGCAATGTTTTAACCTTTAAACACAGAGCACAGAGCAGGGGGGGGGGGTTGCTGGGGTAGTCAAAGGAAGTGCAATTACATTCTTTTTTAAAGTCCTCGAAGCAAGAGGAGGGGGAGGCAGTGTCGGGGGATACGCCCCTGCACAGTTGGAGGTAAGTGTGAGTGTTGAAATATGGGGGAACGAGTGAGTGGTGGAATATTGCATTGGGGAAATGGTTGCGTTGGGGAACCAGGCCTCCCGTGGGGGCTAGGGGTGAGTGCTTGAATATTGCGTTGGAGGAATGGGTTGCGTTGGGGACCTGTCCTCCCGTGTGACAGGGACCCAACTAGCAATAAAATGTTTGCACCACCTTACTCACAATTGCCTTGTGGTGTGTTTTCAGATTGGTGTTATATTTTACAAGTTATTAATATTTTTAGCTTTACAAAACCCCACTTTGAGACCAATAACATCAAGTGCTGAAGCAGTTGCCGGCAGTTATAACTATGACGTCACAATGGGATCTTATTTGCAACAATGTTGCAATCATAGAACAGGCTGAACAAGAGGGGGAGGGATTGCTGGAGAGGCAGGGGAAGTGGAATTGGAATTTTTGTAAAGTACTGGCAGCAAGTGCTTGTATTTTTTCTAAAGTTTAAAACAAGCGATGATGAGGGGCTATAGGTGAGTGGTGGAATATTGCATTGGGGAATGGGTCGCATTAGGAACCAGACCTCCTGTGTGACAGGGAGCCAATGGGTCCCACTTGGTCTAGTATATTACTAAAACTCTCATCTTGTTTGTTTGTATGCGTGCGTACGTGCGTTTGTGATCCTGAAACTATGTCAAACTTTTCAATTTTAAACTTGCCCTGCCCATTACAATGTTAAGAATTGACTGAACTCCCAGTGCAATGAGACATTTGTTACATTGTTGTAAGGAGAGGGAGGGGGTGGGGGAAGGGAGAAGGAGAGGGCGAGGATTGTTGTTCAATGTTATTTAAACATTGTGTTTAGTAGGATAGTGGGATGGGGGGAGGTGAGGAGTGGGGGTGCAGGGAGATGGAGGGAGAGGAGGGGATAGGGAAGGGAGAGGGGTTATGGAAGGAGTGACTGAGAATAGGGGAAAGGAGATGGAGGGAGAGGTGAGAGAAGGAGTGGAGGAAGGGAGGAGGAGAGGGGAAAGAAGAGGGAGGGCTGGGGATGAGGGGAAATGAACCACGCCTACGCAGTTGGGGGCTATGGGTGAGTGGTGGAATATTGCGTTGGGGAACGGGTTGCGTTGAGGGAACGTGTGAGTGGTGGAATATTACATTGGGGGAATGGGACCCAATGGGTCCCACTTGGTCTAGTCTATATTAAAAATCGTTGCTGGAAAGAACTACAAAAATCTGGGACAAAATTAATAAGTTTAAAGGAAATGGGTAAAGAACTATCAGCAACATGAGGAAAAACCAAGCGTGGCTTGGGTTCATTAGAAATGACATGGTAGCAAGATTCAGTTCAAAATGAAATTGGATTGGTGCTTCAAAGTGAAAAAAATTGCAGGGCTAAGGGAAAGGGGATTAACTGCATTATTCGTGCACCAAAGTGCCGCAGACCAGAAGCTCTGAATGATTACAGTCTGAGCTGTCACTGTTTAACAATTTGTTCTGCAATTTCAAGAGACTCAAATCATTGTGTTCTGCAGACTGACATGTTAAATTGTAATAGGCACAGCACTAAGATGGCATTCGCAACCTCTCACCAGCAATGAAGTATTGAAAGCTTTGATTTAATCCCTCATGCTAAGCTTTCCATGTTTCTACCAATGCCATACACAACTGTTACATGTCAAGACACTAAATCAAATTGTCACCTCAAATTATTGGCGTCTTATCTACTGAAACCAGTATAAATTAAAATGTAGAAACATATGTTTCAGGCCAATCAGTAGAAACTGATCATATACGGCCTTCTTTCATTTCTCCTTTCTATCTGACTCGGTCTTAAATGCCATCAATGGGACTGCATCAATCTTTTTTTTTATCGTTTGGATCCAACAGCTTCATTGTTTTGCTACTTTCAGAAAAGAGACACTTCAATTACTGTGGAGTCCAATGTTGCTTGATCATGAAATGTTATTTCCTTTTCCAGAGATGATTCATGGAAAGCACCATTATAAAGATATGAGGTAGCAAATGAAACACAAACTCCCATTGCTCGGCAGCACTGAGATTATAAAATGGTTCAGTGTTCAATGAAGTGAACACAACTAGCTGTAAATATACTGCTGAACACCTCATCTGTAGTCCTTCTTGTAAAATGTAGTTATTATCTGCACCGGTAGCATAAATAAACACACTGTTCAGTGATATCTAAAGTGGTTCCAACAACTCCATCAAATTCCACCATCAAGCAGGACGTTTTGGTATCGCTGGAAGCCCAAAACAGTTTTAATTCATTACAAACTAGCTCTAGTCAGCTGTTCAGCAACACTGTCAAAGATAAAGATTGACTAGATTACGGGAATAATATGTTTTCTCAGTAAAGTGTTCATTACCTTGGGCAAATTTAAACTTTTATGGCTGGCTGGGATTAAGATTATTAAATTGTTAAAAGTGATACCAGTTTGGATACCAGTGTCGTGAGACCAGGCAGGTAGAGCAAAATGTTCTTTATTAGCGAAACAACACTCGAACTACATGCGTACTTGGTCAGGATAAACAAACTAAGCTCCTGTCGCCGTGAGGAGCACTTGCTACTGAACATACCGAAAAGCTCGCAAACGAACCCCCGGTCATGTGACGGTCCCGACCAATGATGAGGGTTCTGAATACCCAGCTTCACCACTAGGTGCCGCCACACCAGATCCCAAACATACTGACTACTACATTTAACCCCCAAAGCATCAGGCCTTTTTGCAAGAAATGGGTTCTGAATTCCAGATACTGCTATTTTGCCAAACACTTTAACTCCCCTTCCCATTCCCACACTGACCTTTTTGTCCTGGGCCTCCTCCATTATCAGAGTGAGGCCCAATGCAGATTGGGGGAACAGCACCTCACATTTTGCTTGGGCATCTTACAACCCAGTGGTATGAATATTGTTTTCTCTAACTCCATGTAACCCTTGCATCCCCCATCTCTCCGGCCCTTCCCCATCCTAGTCATTGTACTAGTTTCACTGTCGTTCTGTTTAGTTTCATCGTCTGTATAACTCATAGTCACCTAGCCCACAGCTAGCAATGAACCATCTCATCATTACCTTTTTGCATATCTTTCATACGTTTGTTCTATATCTCTCTATATCACCATCTATATCTCTCATTTCCCTTTCCCTTGATTCTCAGTCTGAAGAAGGGTGTCAACCTGAAACGTCATCTATTCCTTTTCTACAGAAATGCTGCCTGACAAAAGCCTTCCCTCCCTCTCCCCCATACTACAAGATGATGCAAGCATAGACTTATGACTATCCTATACTTATACTAGTAAGATTAAATGAGAACTTACCAGTTGGAAGTTTGATCTTTATTTTATGAGGAGTTACGATGAGAGATTATGTGAAGAACCCGCCAGCTCGCATGCGAGTCAATCTTCAAAGCAGCAGTCACAGATAACAGTTGTTGAACTGAATATAGTAAGATTCGAGAAACTAGAACTACCAGCTGACCTTTATGAGAAAGGGTTGGGAGTGGAGGGCACATAATCCCTCATCGTAACTCCTCATAAAATAAAGATCAAGCTTCAAACTGGTAAGTTCTCGTTTGAATCTTACTATTTCACTTCAGAGTCACGTGAGTGACTATGTGAAGATTTCAAAGCTCTGTGATTTCATGCCATGGAAACGAGTCCATGCGTCACACACTGGATCACTTGACCAGGGATGAGTGAAATTTAATAAAGCACGACATAGATTCAAACATGCTGATGCTTTTTAATGACGAAATGATAATTATAGTAATCCCACTCATCCAGGAGGAATTAAAAATAGAACCTAAAAATAGTGCTGGCAAATACCCCCGGTCTGGCAATGGGTTTGTTATAACACATTTGGAAATTCGCTTGTTTGACCATCATGCAGCCGCTAGGATGAGGTGCAGCGAAACATCCATAACCCTTGCTGCTGATGTTGTTGCAGCCCCGGTGGAGTGAGATTTGAAAACATCAGTGTTCACTCCTACACAAGCCAAACCTATTGAATCACATGGGGATGGTCTATACTGATACCTACATATGAGGATTTTGTAACTAACCAACATTGCTAGTTCAGAGCCTCTAAGGCTTTAGGTGACATAATGACTGTATAGATGTGTGACCACACACACAACCAAGGGTCCATGGGGTATGCCATCAAACTAGTTTGAGACCTGATGCCCCCGGTAAACTCTGCAAGACTAAGTCATGAACATAAGTATCATATTATTTGCAGCTGTAACCATCCTGTTCAGTCGTAGCTTATGCAGCGACTGGACCCGTTGCGCTGAACCTAGCGCCATGAGCATATCCACTTTGTAGGTGATTTAGACCGAGGATAGGGATGTAGCTGGAGCCCACCGGCGACGCAGCGTCAGCAGGACATAACATCCCATATCTCAGAGTACCTGGGCCTGGGGGAATTTGAGTTGAAGATACCCTTCATAAATCTGGATATCAGAGGTCGAGACCCGACAGCGTGGTGTCCCGACCCCAGCAGGAAGTATGACGACAAGGCACTTTTATAGCACTATAACTCCATCTCTCGTAAAATATAGCTTTGAGAGGAATACCAAGACATCTGTTATACGTATCGTGTCATACGATATATTGGACTGTAAAAAGGAAACTTACATTCCTTGATATAGGAGATGTACTGTTTCTTGGTACTATCTCTTCAGGCAATGATTACATCCACCGTACAACCAGACAGTCCATACCCCAGGAAAGGTCTTCTCATAGGCTGCAACCCAACAATTTTAGTTGCTCATGCAGAGGATGGTTCTCCCCAGTCACGAGTTAAACCAGCAGATTTCTGCGTTCGGGAACAGCCGTAAAAGGCTCTGTTAACATTCGCAGTGTGAGTGGATCCATGGCTGTGTAGGCCAGTCAGGCACTATCAAGCCTGAGACGGAGTCTTGCTGGTTTTTAAGCAAGCACCGACTGATGAGGCAAAAATGGAGGAAAGACATAACGAACATTCCTCCGCAGTGTAGCGAGAATGCATCCATCGCAGGCACATGTCGTGAGTAATTACTCAGGGTAGGCACTCAGTCCGCTTTAAAAAAAATGTAAACCGCGCATGCGCAGATTGTTCTCTAATAAATAAATAAATAAATAAAAACCAGTGACATTTCAATTTGCCCAAGGCTTCCTAGTCCAATTGTGGGGATAGTTCCTTTCACAGCGTGTGGAGTCTGTGACAGGGGTAAAGTTGTGGGGAGGGCACGAGCGTTGAGAAGGAGGGTGTTGGGGATACTGCCAGCGCTGGAAAGGACACAGAGAACATTTACGAGGAAGGTGCCAGGACTAGAGGTTCTGAGTTGTAGGCTGGACATGTGAGGAACAATGGTAAAAATCGCAAGAAAGTACTTATCACAAAGTGCTGGAATCTTCACTCCCTCACCGCTGCAGCAGCTCTCCGGGTGCGAAGCCATGGACTGTAGCTGGGGATAGAAGCAGCTCGGGGAGCGGCCACCGGGACCCGACAGCTGAACCGGCCACCACTTCAGCGCCTTCTGCCGGCCCGCTCACCTTTGGCAGTGCTCGCCGTCGGAACACCTGTCACCTGCCGTTCGCCGACTTCACTCATGTCAGCGACTTCCTGCAAATCCTTAAATTCCCACAGCCGAGTAACCTCAATCGCGCTGTCGGAATTTAAGGACATGAGTGAGGCCAGCGAGCGGCAGGAGAGAGGTTTTTAGATGGAGAGCTGCCAGAGGTGGGCGGGTGGTTCTGGAGCTAAGGTGGCGGCTGGTTCCGCTGTCCGGCCCGGCGGCCGCTCGAGCTACTTCTCTCTCTCTCTCTCTCCCCCCCCCCCCCCCCCCGGCCTCAGAGCAGTGTCATTTCATGCCCCCTTGCAAGGAACGTCGCAAGCGGATGCACCCGACCCCTCATTCATAACATTTGTGCCCTCCCCTCAACGTTACCCCGGGCCAGACTCCCCAAACGCTGTGAAAGGAGCTCTCTCCCCACTCCGACTCCCACACCCCCCCCACAAATACGGTATTAAAAAAAAAAATCACAAAATGTACTTACATATCATTGGGACACGACAAACCATGGTGGAAATCCCCGCCAAAAAACTTGCGCTGCGCATGCGCAGTAGACTGCTGCGCATGCGCAGTATAATGCTGCGCATGCTCAGTGCTACAAAGGCAGGATTTCTGCTGCCTTCAGCTCTGATTAAAATTGACGGCTTCAGGCAGCGCTGACGGCACGGGGGCTGCACAGAGCTTCCCGTGTCACAAGCGCTGCGGGTGAAAGGCACAGGGAATTATGCCTACCTAAGGGATCAGTCTCTTACATAGACATAATTCTCCCATGCCTTTACTATTTATATTTAATAATTCCCATTTCATAATTTTAGTCAGGGTAGGCAGTGCCTACCTTGCCTACCCTGACGGCACGTGCCTGATCCATCGCCACTGTCCCTGAGAATGTCCGCCATGCCAGATATTTTGCAACTGGTGATTAAGACGAGATGCAAACAAATCGATATTTGGTGTTCCATCAATCCACAATGTCACTAAATACTTTGTGATCCAACATCCATTCTGTGTTGTCATTGATTTACGTGATGATGCACCAGCGCCAAATGAGGTTAGGTAAACTATCAGAGGATATTAGCTTGATTGAACCCATGTGATTAATATATGCCACCACCGTAGTGTGTCAACTTGTAGGTGAGCATGCAGATATGCATATTCGCACAATAAGCCTTTAACCCATAGAATGTACCCAGTGATTTTAGGTAGTTGATACCACATAACTGAGGGATTGGTAGCTCATGCACATCCCATCCGCCTCTGTGACTAGAGATGGGATAGTAATTTCCCATTGTTGAACACTATCATCAGTTTGTAACAGAACTGAAGGTTAAATGACCAAAAGTACTGGAGCAATGCTGAATACTGTCTGTCCACCATTGTAACTTTGGTGGCTTCAGCCTGTAATTGCATAGATCTGTTTACAATGACGTACATGACACCTGAGAAGTTACTACTTTGCATGTTGTAAGTTCTGATAATGCAAAGGTCCAATTTGCACAGCTGAAACCCAGCTGCTAATTGCCAATTACACTTATTGAATAGAAGGCTGCTTTATAACAACAAGGTTGTTACAGGCCTCAATTGTTTCCAATCTCTTGCCCCAGGGCGGAGTCACAGACAAATTAATAATTAAGAGTAAACCCCACTAATCAATAACGGTAGTTGGTATCAATTAAAAAATTAACTGGATAGATGAGGAGCCTCAATTACTTAATTATTATTTGCAGCTGAAACAGTATTTAGAATATCATCCAGATAAGCCTGAACAAGTGTTTTTGAGCTTTTGGCAGTCCAAGCACTGGTTTAATCATTTGGTAAACAACCTGTGAGCTGAAGTTAGCCCATTTTGCAATGCTTTAACTGGTATCATTGTCCCACCGACATCCTCCATTCACAATGAACATGCCACACCTGCCATAATTCCATGCCTACCTTGAACGACAACTTTGACCAAATTTCCGAGCCTGTCTCGGAAGGTAATTCTGGCCATAATACTGAGCCTGCCTTAAAAGACAACTCTGGCCAGAATACTGGGCCTGCCTTGAAAGACAACTCTGGCACTAATTCCAAGCCATGCTTAGAACTCTTGTATACTGTTCAAAAATAAACCAATCACATGTTATCAATGAATCTGAATCTCATGTTATCATTGTCATTTGTACAAAAAACAAGCGTAAATATTACCAACTTGTAAGTGGTCCACATACCCCATGTTTCGGAAGAACCAGACCCACCTACCTCCATGGCTATCAGCGGTCTTATGGCAAGCCCAAGCGCCCCTGATGTGGGTTCTATTCCGGTCCTTGATTGAAGAGTAGGACTGGTAGGGTGTGTGGATTCCATATTTCCTGAGACCAGTTTGGACCTTGGCCTGAAAGACCTCTGCCCAGCTTTCGAGCTGCCATTAGCTTCTATGAACTGCTTACTGCCAATGAGGCATGGGGTGTGTCGTCGCCGAAACGATGAAGCTTTGTTCGTCGTTGGTACCTTGATTGGTCCGACAGTTTTTGCTTCCTCATCCTGGTATACCTGTTGGAATAAGCCTTATCTGAAGAGAAGCTTCGGCGGCTGGTTTCTTTTCTCCAATGGCACCCCTGAGACTTCCCCTCACGGCCCTGAGTTCACTGCCGGCCGTGAGGGGAAGTCTGGCCCCGTCCGGGTTTTCTGCCCATGGCAGTAACCCTTACGTTTGCGAGTATTTCCTTGAAGCCATATACATGTGTTCCAGTATGTTCCATGGACATACGTCAAATTTGAAGTCAGTTACACTCTCATGCACCTCAGTACTATAAGGGAAGTTGTAAGTCTACCTCGGAGAGGAGACAGAGCCTTGGGTTTTACTTCTTATCTGAAACATATGTTGTGTCTACATAAGATAAGATACAATAGAACTTTATTTATCCCAGGAGGGAAATTATTCTGCCAACAATCATAAAACACAACAAGATGCATGAAACACGAAATTATGTGATGAGTGGAAAGTACAGGATTGGGGATGTGCAAAGATTGGTGGGGGGGGGGGGGGGGGGGGGGAGAAGTGGAGTCAGTCTACCCCATGACAGAAGTGGGGAAAGGGGGAGGATTTGTACAGTTTGATAGCCACAGGGCCGCATTGTTCGGAAAAAATCCCAGAAGTAGTATATTAATGTCCAGCTCTTGGAGAGGTCTATGCGCCTTCCATCCAGTGTCATCTGATCCCAGCTCCTCCATCTTACTTAACTCACTCAGACCACGGAGGGAAGTTAAAATTCTATCCCACAATTTCTTTGCTTGGCAATGCTACCATCTGGCTCCTCACACATCCCATTCAGGGATACATGGCCGAAGTGGCAAAATCCATGGATCAATACGCCTCTGCAATAGCTTTTAATACCAGAAGTTAAATGATCGAACATGTTTCAAACCATAATATCATTTACAATATGTGATTCATTTAAGATAGACACAAAATGCTGGAGTAACACAACGGGTCAGGAAGCATCTTCGGAGAAAATGGACTGGTGACTTTTTGCGTCGGGACCCTTCTTCAGACTTCATTTATTTATGTGATTTATTTAGTTTGCTTAAATTGAATGGATTTAAGAACTAATAATATAATAATTATGTTCTTGTGGGGAATTAAGTGCCACTGAAAATAAAGCCCTTTCTGCATTTATGTCCTCTGAAATATGCATTGATGTTATAACCTGATCTCCACGAGCATTTCTAAACAATTTTTATTTAAATGATAAAGAGTAGTGATTACTATGTAAGCAAAATCGATCTTGTTTTGTAGTATTTCTTGCACATTCAATGGTTTTTTCCCGTTTTATCATCACTTCTTTTGTACGAGGCTTGGGTTTGTGACAAATACATCATTAAATGGCTAGATAGAGTATGACTGATCTTGCTATAATGTTTTCTCATATACTGTGAGGTGATTATTTTGCATTCCATGATGAATAGATTAGTTAACAGCACTGTTATCTTCATGTCAACCATAAGTTTAAGAATAAGGGGTAGGCCATTTCGGACTGAGATGAGAAAAGTCAGACAGACAGTTGTGAATCTGTGGCATTCTCGGCCACAGAAGGCAGTGGAGGCCAGTTCACTGGATGTTTTCAAGAGAGAGTTAGATTTAGCTGTTAGGGATAAAGGAATCAAGGGATATGGGGAGAAAGCAGGAACGGGGTACTGATTTTAGATGATCAGCCATGATCATATTGAATGGCAGTGCTGGATCGAAGGGCCGAATGGCCCACTCCTGCACCTATTGTTCTATGTTTCTACAACAACCATTTACACTAATCCCACATTAATTCCATTGTTTATTCTTCCCAAATTCTCTTCAACTACCACTAGTTTTACCACTTATCAATACATTGAGGGCAATTGACTTAGTAACCCACGTGTCTTTGGGACATGGGAGGAAACACTTGGAGGAAACTGGAAGAACGTGCTAACTCCACATCGGCCACAACCAACGTCAGGATTGAACCTGGGTCTCCGGTGTTCTGAGGTAGTGGCTCTACCATCTGTGCCACTGTGCTGCCCTATTTGATAGACTGTAAAAACACTTTGTGTTCTGCATGCAGTGTTAACAGACTAGTTCTGTGTACTGAAATAAAAATGTGATAGATTTGTTAAATTAGCATCCTGTTCTAGTCAAGATCCAGTGAAAAGACACCTGTAGAATTGCCAAGGGGGGGGCAATGTTCTTGACATCTTCAACTGCTGCGAACATGTACTTATTCTCAAAGCTGTCCTAGCAGCTGCTTTGATCAATGGAAAACTCAATAGTTCACCTTACAGTCGTACTAATGGTCTGAAGCAGCCTGATTCCATAGATCGCTATTAACACTGACAATTTAAGTACCTCAAAAAAGAATTAAAGTACATTAAAATCCAAGAGTTGGGTTTAATTCCTCTTTGGTTTATCCTGTTGCTTACTTCATGATTATGTTCGATGATATTGGGATCAAGTTGGACACAAAATGTTGGAGTAACTCAGCGGGACAGGCAGCATCTCTGGATGGAAGGAATGGGCGACATTTCTCCAGACTGAAGGGTCTCGACCCTAAACGACACCCATTACCTCTCTCCAGAGATGCTGTCTGTCCCACTGAGTTACTACAGCATTTTGTATCTATCTTCGGTATAAACCAGCATCTGCAGTTCCTTCCTACACTTTAGATCAAGTTCCCAAATTATTGATCAATTATTTCGTTTTGTTGTAAATTTGATATTATACTGACTGTGAAGTTTTCATCTGTCTTCTGCCCTGCTTTTTTGTTTTCTTGACATTGTTGCCTGTACTTTGTAACCGTGTATAATCATGTTACTTATTGTTTTTTTTTGAAAAAGTAAATTTATTTTCATAACGTTATTTGATTTCTTGCCCTTATGTATTGCATGTTGACACTACAGTAAAGCCAGCATTCATTTCCAAGCTTCAGAACAAACTGTTATAATATTAACTGAAGTATCTACATTGTGTCAGCAAGGAGATCACTAACCACAAAACAAACACAATAGTATTAAATTGAGGAGCAGATTTCAGGGAATGCTGAATCCAGAGAGAAGAATTCAAATTGAATGCAAAAATCGGAAAATGAATAATGGTCCCCATGTTTTCAAAAATATATTGAAGAGAGTGAAAATTAATTTTGATTTTGTACGAACAAAGGTCAGGTACTAAATTTGATTATTCATGCCAGCAGGTTTGACTTCAGACACAATACACAGTCCATTATTTAAATTTTCATTTATCTCAATGAGAGGACAATTGCAAGCAGTTAATGTGATTGCTCATTTTGCCGGAGATGCGATTGGTTTTTGGGTCATCTCTCCGGTCGCTCTGCGGCCTAACATCATGCAGCTGCAGGTCTCCTCGGGACTGACTTTTGAGCACCACCACGGGGCGTGTACTTAGCAGCGGGGGCCGATCCCTTGCCTGGGATCGCTACAACCGCGGCCTGCGGATTTTATCATTAAGGGCTCACAGTCTCGGGAGAGGCTGAGTCGGGAGCTCCAACGACGCAGAGGTTCGACCAGCCCCGGCGCGGGGTCCGATCGCTGGCACGGGGGAGCTGAGATCCCCCCCCCACCCCCCCCCCCCCCCCCCCCCCCCCCCCCCCCCCCCCCCCGATGCAGGAGCTGATCGCTTCGATGCGGAGGGCTCGACCGCCGGCTACGGGCGTAAGATCATCCCGTCAACGGAGATCTTGAGGCCCCCGACCAGGGTAGAACAAAGAAGGGAAGTGATTGAACATTCTTTTTGCCTTCCATCACAGTGAGGAATGTGGAGGAGTCACTATGATGGACGTTTACGTTAAAATGTATTTTGTGTGCTCTGTTGCTTTTTATTTGGATGACTGACTTGGCAAACGAAATCCTCGTATGTTGCAAAACGTAATTGGCAAATAAAGTATTATTGTATTGTATTGTATTTATAATATAACTAATTGACAAAATTAACTAGAGGATGTTTAAAGCTAACATACTTTTTAAAAGGCTTCAGTAAACTTATAAATAACACATTTTTAAACATACTTAGAAGATAATCATAGTCATATACTAGACTAAGTGGGACCCGTTGGGTCCCAGCATCACACGGGAGGGCTGGTCCCCCAACACAATATTCCATCTCTCCACCAATTCCAATATTGGTGGCCAGTGGTGGGGGGGGACTTTCTGGAGTGCTTGTATGGGTGTTGTGCGCTGAAGGGACTGGTTTCCAGAGGGCTTGTATGGATATTATGGGCTGAATGGATTCTTAGGCTGGCGGCTCAGTCACTCAAGCCTGTTGTGCTGGCAGCTCACTCACTCATGGCTGGTGGGCCGGCAGTTGACTCACGGCTATTCCTTGAAATTCCATTTCAGGCAGGGTTCAAGGCCACCAAATTCAAGTGCAGTTTCACACCACTTCAAGCAGGGTGCAAGGCCACCAAATTCAAGTGCAGTTTCATACCATTTCAAGCAGGGTGCAAGGCCACGAAAGACAGCGAGTCGTGACCTCTCCCTCCCCCATCTTGCAGAGACTGAGCCATGCCCACACTTCCGGGATTTATAGTCCCTCCCCCTCCCACCAGAAGGGGCGTGGCCTTCATGGCGTGATTGACAGGAGAGAGAATCTCAACATTTTTTAAACACTAATAACTCTTTTATTTTTCATCGATGGGAAAAATCCTCTGCACCTGATGAGCGGAGGGGGACTGTGGAAGATGGTCAAAAATCACAGCCATATGTGGTAGCATTTTTTCTAAAATCAATATAAACGCAAACAGGAAGTGGTCAAGATTAAACTTTTAATTATGTATAGAAGGCATGACAACTTTAATCAGACAAGGCAACTTTAATTAGGCAAGGCAGCTTTAATTAAGCAATGCAGCTTCAGCACTTTCCAACCAAAGGCTACCCAGCTTCAGCACTTTCAAACCAAAGGCAACACAGCTTCAGCACTTTCAAACCAAAGGCAACACAGCTTCAGCACTTTCAAACCAGAGGCAACACAGCTTTAGCACTTTCAAACCAAAGGCAACACAGCTTTAGCACTTTCAAACCAAAGGCTACACAGCTTTAGCACTTCCAAACCAAAGGCAACACAGCTTTAGCACTTTCAAACTACATTTTCAAACCACATTAAGGGCACTGACAGGTCAGTAAAACCACTCAGAGTTTAGTAGACATGTGTTCAGTGTTATTCACAGTTCAGACTGAGAATTGCGACCTCTCACTCCCCCATCTTGCAGAGAACTGAGGCATCTCCACACTTCCGGGTTTTATAGTCCCTCTGGAAGGGGAGTGGCCTTCAGGAGAGATAATCTCAACATTTTTTAAAGACTAATAACTCTTTTATTTTTCATCAATGTGTAAATTCCTCTTGTTTTACGCAGTGGAGGGGGACTCTGCGTAAGATGGCCAAAAATCACAGCCGTAAGTGGCAGCATTTTTTCTAAAATCATTATATAGAACACCAGGAAGTGGTCAAGAGGAGACTTTTAGTAATATAGATATAGCCATGCAGTGTAGGTACAGGCCCTTTGTCCCACTTTGTCCAAACCAAACATGTTGGGATACTGGGATAGTTCCATATATATAGAACATAGAACATAGTACAGTACTGATGATAGACACAAAAAGCTTGAGTAACTCAGGTGGACGGGCAGCATCTCTGGGAGAGAAAGAAGGGGTGACGTTTCGGGTCGAGACCCTTCTTCAGAGTGGTTAGGGATAAGGGAAACGAGAGATATAGACGGTGATGTAGAGACATAAAGAACAATGAATGGAAGATATGCAAGAAAGTAACAATGATAGAGGAAACAGGCCATTGTAAGCTGTTTGTGGGGTGAAAATGAGGAGCTAGTGTGATTTGCATGGGGGAGGGATCAAGAGAGAGGGAATGCCGGGGCTAGCTGAAGTGAGAGAAATCACAATTCATACCACTGGGCTGTAAGCTGCCCAAGCAAAATATGAGATGCCGTTCCTCCAATTTGCATTTAGCCTCACTCTGACAATGGAGGTGACCGAGGACGGAAAGGTCTGTGTGGGAATGGGAAGGAAAATTAAAGTGTCCACCAACCGGGAGATCAGGTTGGTTCACACGGGCTGAGCGAAGGTGTTCCGCGAAACGATCCCCAGTCTGCCTGGGGAGGGAGTGGTTTGGGTGGGAAGGGATGAGTTAACCAGGCAACATAGGTTCACTTGCATCTCCTCCAACCTCATCTACTGTATCCGCTGTTCAAGACGAGGACTCTTTATACACACTCCCTGGTTAACTCAGATTCCCACGGTTAGTATGGGAATGGGAAAGGGAATTAATGTGTTTGGTAACCAGGAGCTCAGGTAAGTCCAGGCGGGCTGAGCGAAGGTGTTCAGCGAAACGATCGCCCAGTCTACGTTTGGTCTCGCCGATTTATAAGAGTCCACACCTTGAACAACGGATATAGTAGATGAGTTTGGCTGTGGTGTAAATGAACCTCTGCCTAACCTGAAAGGGCCGTCAGGGTCCATGGACAGAGTCGAGAGAGGAGGTGGAGGGACAGGTGTTGCATCTCCTGCGGTTGCAGGGGAAGTTACCTGGGGAGGGGGTGGTTTGGGTGGGAAAAGATGATTAAACCAGGGAGTTGCGGAGGGAACGGAAACTGGTGATTTTGAAGGCTGAATTGGCTTGACCTGTACCGATACCTTCTCCCTCCACTTTGTCCAGGGCCCCCGACAGTCTTTTCAGGTTAGGCAGAGTTTCACTTCTACCTCCTCCAACATTATCTACTGTCTGTTGTTCAAGGTGTGGACTCTTATACATCGGCGAGACCAAACGTAGACTGGGCGATCATTTTGCTGAACACCTTCGCTCAGTCCGCCTGGACCTACCTGACTTCCCTGTTACCAAACACTTTAATTCCCTTTCCCATAGACAGAATTTGCCTAGCAGGTCTGACAGGCAGGATTGTTGGCTTGGTTCTTGGAGGATGCAAAGATCGGGGCGTACCTGGTGCCAGAACCTCCATGAAACTAATGCCCATCAAACTGAACCTCTGCCCATGTACACTGTGTGAAAAGTATGGCCCTCCCGCCAAGCCTCTTGTCATACATTTCCCTCGTGTGTCCAGCAATAGGTGGCTTTACAGCATGTTGTTGCCTTGCCTGAGGCACTTGTAAGTCCCAGAGTCCTGCTGATGCATTGTGAAATTATCAGTGAGCTGTAGGGTTGCCAACTGTCCCGTATTAAGGATAGCTTAAGGATAAGGGGGAAATCCTTTAGGACCGAGATGAGAAGGAATTTTTTCACACAGAGAGTGGTGGGTCTCTGGAACTCTCTGCCACAGAGGGTAGTTGAGGCCAGTTCATTGGCTATATTTAAGAGGGAGTTAGTTGTGGCCCTTGTGGCTAAGGGGATCAGAGGGGTATGGAGAGAGGGCAGGTACGGGATACTGAGTTGGATAATCAGCCATGATCATATTGAATGGCGGTGGAGGCTCGAAGGGCCGAATGGCCTCCTCCTGCACCTAATTTCTATGTTTCTATGTTTCTATGTATTAGCCGGGACATCCCGTATATTGGGCTGAATTGGTTTGTCCCACACAGGACCGGCCTTGTCCCATATTTGACTCCTACTAGGGTACACAAAAGGCTGGAGAAACTCAGCAGGTGCAGCAGCATCTAAGGAGCGAAGGAGATAGGCAACGTTTCGGGCCGAAACCCTTCTAAGGACACTGGACCCTCGATTTTCCAGCATCTGGAGTTCCTTCTTTAACACTTTGACTGCTACTACTCGGGTCGAGGGGACTGTCGGGTCGGAGCGTCGTGTCGGGCCACACCTCACCCGACCCAACGTAGTGCAGCCCATGGAGTGCAGCAGCAGCGCCTCGCCCGTGGCCCCGTCGGTCGGCAGCCCGGCCAGCTGTACGACCTACGGCCCTTCGCTTACCGCCGACATCACCACCCCTCCTTCTCATGGCCGATCATCGGTTCAAGAGTTGGATGGGGTGCCGGACTTTGCGCGTGACGTCGCGCGGCCCGGGCCAAAACTCCTCAGCTGGCCCGCCGGCTGGGCTTTGTGTGCAGTCCAGCACCCGGGCCAACTCATCATTCACCCAGCCACGGCCAAGTCAGTCAATGAATTGCTGCCCGGGAATATTGACCTTTTGTCCCTTATTTGCGAGTGAGAAAGTTGGCAACCCTAGTGAGATGTACTAAGTGCAGGTGGCAGATGGGCAGCTCACGTTGAGGAATAACACTCTCAGAGTTAGCATCAAACCTCGGTTTAACACAACAGCTGCAAACCTGCAGTATTTATTCCCAGATTAGGCTGTCAACACCTCTTAATGAGCGCTATTTAAATCTGCAGCCTGCCTCTACTGAGGGTTTCCCCATTGCTGTGTGATGTGCTTCGGTCAAACCCAGTAGGTGACAATTTGCAATGTACTGTTACAAACAAGTTCACACCGATCTCCAAGAAATCGTTCAGTGTATAGTAGTCAACAGGTGCCCCGCACAAACCAGTTGTAAAACCGGGGAGAATGTAAACAGTGGTGTATATATATAGGTGACCACCTTCACCCTTTTCCAGTCTGTCTTCTACCTGTGCTTTTTTTCCCACACAATATATAGAGTCCAGCACATATTATCCTTCCCAAAAATAAAGATGATTAATTTTCATGCAGGTAGTTCCACCAAGAACCTGCTGCTATCAGTTTACAATGATTCATTGTATCATTTAACATAAAAGAGCATTCACTTTACAACCTTAAACTCTGAAAAATGGCTTTGAGTCAGCGATATTTCCAAGTCAGGCAAAGCCCTCAATATTTTATCGACAGGGTTCCGAGATGATAAACTGAACATTTTTGTTTCTTTATTTTTGCTACTTGTATCGAGATATGATTAAACTTTGTTAGTTTGCTATCCAAACAAAGCATATTATACATGAGGACATCGGATAACAAATTTGATCAATGCAACAGATTAAAAAGTAATGCAAAATGCAGTGTAACAGCTTCAGATCGAGTGCAGATAAAAACAAAATGCAAAAGCCACAACAAGGTAGGTCGGAAGAGGAGGAATTCATCCTTCGCATATAAGGTCATAAGGTCATGTGATAGGAGCAGAATTAGGCTATTCGGCCCATCGTCTACTCTGCCATATAATCATGGCTGATCTATCTCTCCTTCCTAACCCCAAGACGGTGAGAAGTACATTTGGAGTCAATGGGGGAGTGGCTGGTTCATGTGATAGACTGAGTTGCACAGCTCTCTGCAATTCTTTGTGGTCCAAGACAGTACTGTTGCCATACCAAGCTGTGATGAATATAGTGAGGATGCTTTCTATGAAACATCTGTAGAAATTAATGAATCAATACTTTGGAAGTCAATGAAAGGTTATATGCAAATGCATAATTTTTAGTTCAGTTTAGTTTCGAGATGCAGAGCGGAAACAGGCCCTTTTGCCCACTGAGTAAGCACCGACCAGCGATCCCCGCACATTAACACCGTCTTACACACACTGGGGCCAATTTACACACACACCAAGCCAATTAACCCACAAATCTTTAACCTACAAAACCTGTATATCTTTGGAGTGTGGGAGGAAACCGAAGATCTCGGCGAATACCCACGCAGGTCACGGGGAGAACGTACAAGCTCCATATAGACAGCACCCGTAGTCAGGATCGAACCCAGGTCTCCGACGTTGCAAGTGCTATAAGGCAGCAACTCCACCGCTGTGCCACCGACCACCCAAGTAAGTTTGAATGGATTTCTCTGGGTCAAATCTATCTTTGGACCTTAAGATTTGTTTTGGTGAATACCTTTTTTCTTGGCAATTATTTCACATAACTTTATTCAGGCAAATTATTTTTTGTCTCTGGTTATCATGCAGTTGAACAGCGATAATATTTTTTGCAAGTTTCAAAACACTGTGGTGAAACATTAAACAAAATCATATCCTGTCTTTTCAGGTGAAGACTAAAGAGTCCATGGTACCACTTCAATGAGGAACAAGAATGTTTTCTCTCCTGCCTTGGGCGACACATGCTGATCAATCAATATACTTTAAACAGTAGGTCTGGTCAGATAGGTCATGTCAAATTGATTCTCAAGTTTCTTACAACAGTGAACACACTTCAAAAAGTACAGCATTAATTTTAAAATACATTGAGGTGATCTAAGGTTATGAAAGGTGTTTTTTTAAATGCATGCTGCACAGTATAAATACTTTAAATACTGAGTGCTGGAGTAACTAATTGGGTCAGGAAGCATCTTTGAATTAAAGGGATAGATAACGTTTTGGGTCGGGTCTCTTCTTCAAACTGAAGAAGGGTCTCGACCAGAAATGTCACCTATCCATTTCCGTCACATATGCTGCTTGTCCAGCTGAGCTACTCCAGGGCCTTGTGTTTTGCTCAAGATCCCAGCATCCTCATCTCTTGTATAGGTGTTGTTGCTTTTTCATTATTTTCCGATTTTCAGGGAGTTGAGCACCTTTAACTGCAACATTCTTCTCTTTTCTATTTGTTTAATTGCACATACTGTGGATGGTGATGCCATGCCATTAACAAAGACACATGTGGAAGTTGTTCTGTTATAGCCAGGAACCTCCCGACAGTGAAATGGAATAAAGCAGCACAAAACAGAATGGTTTGCTTGTCTGTTTTTAAATGATTCCTTCAAGATTTACTCATTCAAGATACTTTCTCTCTCTGGATATATACAGGATACTTTCAAGAGAGAGCTAGATAGGACTCTTAAAGATAGCGGAGTCAGGGGATATGGGGAGAAGGCAGGAACTGATTGGGGATGATCAGCCATGATCACATTGAATGGCGGTGCTGGCTCGATAGACCGAATGGCCTACTCCTGCACCTATTGTCTATTCTCGAGCTGTTTTATTGCAGACCATGGAATGCCCAACACAGACATAATTTGATTATTTTAAGATCTTTAATATATTAATTGGGCGGTAATAAAATTTAAGGCAGGTCCTGGGTCTGCCATTAATCATATCTTCTACTGCTTATCATCATGGGATTTGAACTCTGGATCATAGTTCAATTTATTTAATTAGATTTCATATGCAGCAGAGTTATGATATACTTGCAGGAAATGCAAGATGCAATGTGAAGGTGGGACACAATCGCGGTGCTTCTGTGATGAAACAAAGAGATGGTGTTGGAAGTGGATAGACACAAAAATGCTGGAGTAACTCAGCGGGACGTTTTGGGTCGAGACCCTTCTTCAGACTGGAAGTGGGGACAGCATCCGAAATGAGGAGAGAAGATCAAGGGAAGAAGAGTGTAGAGAAGCAAAGAGGTCACATAAGAATAGGGGGAGACATTAAGGAGAGAGTTGAAGAGATGATGATGATGCAGCATCAGTGTGGAAGGGGAGGGGAGTAGTTGTGAGCAGCAGCCAGATAGCCATTGGGAAGCCTGGGATCAGAGATATTGTCTCGAACACAGCAATGGATGAGGTAGGTTGATGCTGATTATAAGAGAGCCCATCTGATATTGTGTAATCATGCGCCGGATGATTTTTTTAAAATATATTGAACTTTCTTTTACTTATTACCCAATCTATGAGTACTGTGATTACAGCCCCGTTATGTTGTTGCAAGTAAGAATTTAATTATTCCGTTTTCAGTGTTGTAGTGACCATTTGGCTTATTTTGTGTGTCATTAATGATGGCAAGTGCCGTTATATTGTGGGTGGGATTTATGACGTATTCTAGGGCATGTTTGGAGCTAAGTTTCTTGCACAGAAGCTTATTTTTTAGTGTCGTTTTGGACCAGCATGGGGAAGGTTCACCCGTTGACCATGCGAAGTGTAATGGAGACACGAGGAGTTTTCTAACCTTTTAAGCGATAAGTTGGAGTTCGATGAAGATTATAGTGTACGAGTCCGAAGAAGTTTGGATATAACATATTGTTTTTCATCAACAATAAAGAATATATTAATCAAAAGACTGTTTTATGAAGATTTATCTGTGAAGAAGCTCTAAAGGTCCCCGAGGGAGAGCTCGCATGCGTATAACGACATTCCCCTTAACCATGTAGCCCACTTAGCAGCTAAAGGGAGTAATCTCTTGAACGATATAAAAATCTGCCGCTACAAGTGTTTATCATAATTAAACATACTTGATGGGCCCACAGGCAGCTTTATAATGGCAGTTACCTGGTGCATTTAGCCTTGCCCACCTTTTGTGTCACCTGCTGATCAACAGTCATTGAAATTAAAATATATTTTAAATGGTTCAAAGCAAGCTATTCTTGGCATACCATGGATGAAGATGAGAACTCAAGCAACCTGGATTCTCCATTCATTCACAGATGGTTTTCTATGAATGCTTTGTGTGTTATCATTATTGTGCATAGATTTACAGAATGGAAAGCCACGATGCCTTACAGCGCCAGAGAGCCGGGTTGATCCTGACCACGGGCGCTGTCTGTACAGAGTTTGTACATTCTCCCCGTGACCTGCGTGGGTTTTCTCCGGGTGCTCCGGTTTCCCCCCACACTCCAAAGCCGCACTATTTGTAGGCTAATTGGCTTCGGTAAAATTGTAAATTTCCCCTAGTGTGTGTAAGATAGTGCAAGTGTACATGGGTCGCTGGTCAGCGTGTCTCGGTGGGTCAAAGGGCCTGTTTCTGAGCAGTATCTCTACACTAAACTAAACCCCCACTAGAACTGTGCTGATGTTAATGAATACCAAAACTGGTGGATTTAGACTCCCTCTGCTTGGCTCAATGCAACAACTTCCGTCATGGGGGAGACAAATGGATGCACCAAGGAGGAAACTAGGTAGAAATGATCATTGAAAGATGGCAAAAAAAAAATTGTCAAGTAAATGATAAAATTGAGAGCAAAATCTGCAACCAGATAGCAAGGCAAAGTGATATGTTCCTCTGATTTCATTTGGAGGGTAGATGCATATCAGCAGTGAGTTTTGACTAAATATAATCACCATGTTATCACTGTTCAATGTTATTGAAGCATATATCAGACAATACTATGATAACAAATTCAATGCAGATCTTATGAACTTGTAATCAGAGTTGTTTGGCTCCTCCAAAAATAGCAGCTAGGCTTGCAGAGAGATTCAGCATTGAAGGATCAGGGTGAAGTTAAAATGCAGACACAAGGAATCTTGAGCAAAAGCAATATTACAAAGGAACTCAGTTGGTCAGGCAGCATTTGTGGAAGGAAATGGACTGAAATGGACTGAAGACATTTCGGGTTGGTAGCATCTATGTGGAGAATGAGGGCGGAAACAAGTTTTACTGAAGAAAGAGGTCAGTTTAGATACCCTAGAGTGGGACACCTCATGTTTGAAACAGACGCGGTGGAGATGGAGAAATTGAGACTAAATAATGACATCCTTGCGTAGAGACAGAGTGGGAGGAGGTGTACTCAAGGTAAAAGGGGGAGTCAGTGGATTTGTAGTAGATATCAGTCGATCGGCTGTCCACTGTGATGGAGATAGAGAGATCTTGAAATGGTGTCAGAGATTGAATGGAGTCTGAGATAGTCCAAGTGAATCTGACGGCAGGGTGGAACTTGGTTGTAAAATGTCTCAAATCAATGAGTTTTGCACAGGTGCAGGAGGCAGCTCCGATACGGTTGTTGATGTTATGGAAAAACATAATGATCGTTGAATGGTCAAAATTGATTGAGAACTAATTATATGGTGCTGGGGTACATTTGTAAGAACAATTATTCAACATAACTGACTAACCGATCACGGGAGAATAAAGAGGAAGAAGGTTGGACTTTTTTGCCTTCCATCACAGTGAGGAATGTGGGGAATCCGCTGTGGTGGATGTTTATGTTAACTTTTATGTAGTTGGGTGTCTTGTTTTTTTCACATGGCTGTATGGTAATTTGCATATCACTGTAGTTTAATTGGTACATGTGACAATAAAATTGAAACCTTTGAAAAAGTTAGCATAGCTGGGGCCCATGTGTATGCACAGTGCTTCAACTTTAACTTGCGAAAAATGAGAGGAGTCAAAAGAGAAGTTGTTAAGTGTTAGGAGACACAGGAGACTGTAGATGCTGGAGTCTGAAGAAGGGTCTGGACCCAAAACGTTGCCTGTAAATTCCCACCCTGGACCTGGCCCACTGAGTAAAGAGGTTCTTTTGCCATTGTATAGGGCTCTGGTAAGACCACATCTGGAATATTGTGTACAGTTTTGGTCTCCTAATTTGAGGAAGGATATCCTTGTGATTGAGGCAGTGCAGCGTAGGTTCACGAGATTGATCCCTAGAATGGCGGAACTGTCATATGAGGAAAGATTGAAAAGACTCGGCTTGTATTGACTGGAGTTTAGAAGGATGAGGGGGGATCTTATAGAAAGATATAAAATTATAAAAGGACTGGACAAGCTAGATGCAGGAAAAATGTTCCCAATATTGGGTGAGTCCAGAACCAGGGACCACAGTCTTAGAATAAAGGGGAGGACATTTAATACTGAGGTGAGAAAAAGAAATTCACCCAGAGTTGTGAATTTGTGGAATTCCCTGCCACAGAGGGCAGCGGTGGTCAAATCACTGGATGAATTTGAGAGAGAGTTAAATAGAGCTCATGGGGCTAGTGGAATCAAGGGATATGGGGAGAAGGCAGGCACGGGTTATTGATTGGGGACGATCAGCCATGATCACAATGAATGGCGGTGCTGGCTCGAAGGGCCAAATGGCCTCCTCGTGCACCTATTTTCTTTGTTTCTATGAGTTCCTTCAGAACTTTCTGTATTATTGAAGGTGAGAACAAGTTCTGCAGCCGGAGTGAAAAGTGCTAGTTGAAGGGATCTGTTGGGCCCCATAGCAGAAGCGTCCACGTCACAGGGCTGGAAACTGGAAGTATCCCGTGCTAATTCTGCTACCACCATCATCTGTTGCATTAAGTGATGGCTCCCACTGATTGTCACCAGAAGCTTGCGTCCTTTTCAGGACGGACGATGACAGAGATGTCCACATTTGAAACATGGAAGATGGGCACGAAAGAAAAAGAAGGGGAACTGTTTATGTCTCTGTTCAATGAAGAACTGGAGGTACTGACACCTTCCTGAATATTCATGGTAAAGGTGAGGTGATGCAGGCTTAAGAGTTGAAACTATTTGAAATGGTGAAGAGCTTGCGAGCTGTCTCTGATGTAGGTTGGCGGGGACTAGACAAGGAAGGACAAGACAGAATTGAGGTATTGGGAGATGCGTTAACTGGGCCAGAATCAGGCAGACATAATGGGCCTGCTAGGGTAGACACAAAATGCTTGAGTATTTGGGAGTTGAGTAACGGGATAGGCAGCATCTCTGGATCGAAGGAATGGGTGATGTTTCGGATCGAGACCCTTTTACAGACAGAGAGTCAGGAGAGGGGGAGATACAGAGATATGGAAGGGAAGTGTGTGACAACCAGAGATCAACAAGAGATCTTCCAGGGTTGCCTTGTTTGTGTGTTTTTGAAAGGAGGAGGTAGATAAATCTCCCAGTCCGGATCAAATATATAGATGGTTGTCAAAGAGCAGGATCTTCAGTATTCGTGTGCAGTATCCAGTATCTGTGTCCTTTTGTGTAAACCAGCATCTGCAGTTCCATGTTTCTACCATAGAGGTCGCCCTGCCAGATGACGATGGCAACTCGGTAGCTGACCATATTGGGATAGTTACTGAGTGAATGGAGAGACCCCACTCAATCTGTTTAGATAGACACAAACCTCTTGAGTAACTAAGCAGACTGGCAGCATCTCTAGAAAGAACGAACGGGTGACGTTTCGGGTCAAGACGCTTCTTCTCTATGTCACCGTCTATATCTCTCGTTTCCCTTTCTCCTAACTCTAGTCTGAAGAAGGGTCTCGACCCAAAATGTCACCCATTCCTTCTCTCCAGCGATGCTGCCTCATCAGCTGAGTTACACCAGCATTTTCTGCCTATCATCGGTTTAAACCAGCATCTGCAGTTCCTTCCTACACACTCAATCTGCTTTATTTGTCCTCAGTGAGATCTGTGGACACGTGCCAACTCAAATGCAACCTGACTTATGTTTCTCTGCGGATTTAACTACGGAGGTCAAATTTCCCGTCATTCACACCTTCCTGGCCTTAAGACTAACTGAGTTTGCTGCTGCTATTCCTGCTATATCTCAAAATCGCAAAGCTCACTGTTCACTGGTGGATTAGTTCAGTAATGCAGAATGTACAGTGAGGTCCTTCAATTCAGAGGAACAGATAGAACAGACAATGGTCGGAGTAGATCTCCATTCTCAAAGTGCAAATATTCAAAGATGCCATTCACCATAATTACCAAGACCTACCTGGCAACAGCAGTCTCTGTAGACCGAGAAAGTCTTCATTAACCTTGCAAAACGAACATGCTTTCTGCAGGTAATATTCTTCAGCAGTCTCTTTACGTCCTTCTTCCATACCTGAAGGACAATCCCATCCACTCATACAGTCATAAGGTCATAAGTGATAGGAGCAGAATTAGGTAATTCGGCCCATTAAGTCCACTCTGCCATTCAATCATAGTTGATCTGTCTCTCCCTCCTAACCCAATTCCCCTGCCTTCTCCCCGTAACCCCTGACACCCGTGACTCCTATCATTGCAGGGACCATTCAATTGGTGACAACACTTCCCTATGGCAGGAAGTATGAAGCAGTTGCTCAAACTGCCTTTAAGAGTCGGCTGCAGAAATCGAGTCTGCTTCCCTAAGTAGTTACTGCCATGATCAATGCAGAATGCCGTGTTAAATTCATCCATTTCAGTGACAGTGTGGTGTCGCAGAGAAAATGGCAATACCTTCTTTGAACTAACAATTCAAGGTTTAGGCCTTTATGGTGTTTTAACCAACAAGAGTTTGGTTGAGCCTCACCACTGCTTTAACTTTGTTCGAAGGTGATAAAGCAGTTCAGATCCGGACATTTCCCCAATGTCAGCAGATGGCTGGCTCCTCCTATCAACTACACAGAAATACTGTACACCACGAATGACCCAGGTTAACCAGCACCCACTGCTTTCACATGCATTGCAGTTTACTGAAAATGAATGTATAATCAGGCTGCCATTGTCTGGTCCGCTACCTTTGACTTCTGTTCGGTGCCTACATCTCCACAATGTAAATCAAATGGGAGTCCAGTGCAGTATTTTGTCCAGGCCTCTCGCTCACCACCAGCAAGCTGAGACCACATTATACACTACAGATGTTTGTTAGAACTACTCCCACAACTCCTGTCAAACTTATGCCCTCAAGTACCAAGAAGGACAAGGACAGCAGAGGTTTGAGAACATCATCACATGCAGAATCCCTCCTCACACACTGAGTTCTGCTATTCCTTCATTGTCACTGGGTTATTAAACTGGACCTTGTTAAACAAGAGCACTCTGGCACTATCTTTACCAGCAGGGCTGCAGAGGGTCAATGTGACAGCTAACTATCACCTTCAAGAGAACTTATAGAAACATAGAAAATAGGTGCAGGAGTAGGCCATTCGGCCCTTTGAGCCTGCATTCAATATGATCATGGCTGATCATCCAACCCAGTATCCCTTACCTGCCTTCTCTCCATACCCCCTGATCCCTTTAGCCACAAGGGTCACGTCTAACTCCCTCTTAAATATAGCCAATGAAGTGACCTCAACTACATTCTGTGGCAGAGAATTCCACAGATTCACCACTCTCTGTGTGAAAAATGTTTTTCTCATCACGGTCCTAAAAGATTTCCCCCTTATCCTTATGGTGCAATATTGGCAGCTCCTGCCAGTGACACTCACATCTCGTGAATTTAAAAAGTAAACATCCCATAATATGCAATTTCCAGTTCATTCAATTTCACTGCCAGTTTAGATTAGGGATATTGCGCGGAAACATGCCTTTCAGCCTAGCAAGACCATGCCGACCAGTGGTCCCCGCAAACTATTCTACACACACGAGGGGCAATTTACATTTTACCAAAGCCAATTAACTTACAAACCTGCATGTCTTTGGGGTGTGGGTTAGAACTGGAGATCCTGGAGAAAACCCACGCAGGCCACAGGGAGAACATACAGACCTGTAGTCAGAATCGAACACGGGTCTCTGGTGCTATAAAGCAGTAGCTCTACCGCTGTGCCACCGTACAGTTCCTGAGTTATTCTCATTCTGAGGAGCTGAATGTCAATCCATGAATCCCTGATGTTCACGTTGCACTACATTCACCTACAAGCTTGGATGCAGCCTGAAATACACTCCTCCTCTATGTGACGAGGAGATGGTCTTCTAATTTAATGCTTACTTGTAAATTAAAACAAGGACAGAAGAGGAGCCCAGAACTGAGGGGAGCTGATTGGGAAGAACACATCTGAGAAGAGTTAATGGTTCGACTGATAAAATGGGGAAGATGAGAGCAGAGAGAAACAAAATGCGGTTGAATGTCAAAATTTATGCAATTGGTGTGGAGCGAAGAACAGTAGGGAGAAATACATTCGATCACAGTGGGGAGAGTTTTGGAAAGGAAAAAGAATAAAGGAATAAATAGAGGTGACTGAAACCAAGGACAAAGAGAGGAGACTAGACTGGAATGAAATGAAAATGCAGGGAAACATACAACCAAATTGAACCCAGGAGTCCTCAAACAATCACTGTCAGTGTCCACCACACATGCTGATCCAACAGCTAAATCAACATGCAGCCTCCTGTGTCAATGGTGCCACTGAATCTGAACAGTTAGGAACTGCAGATGCTGGTTTAAAGTGAAGATAGACACAAAATGCTGGGGTAACTCAGTGGGACGGGCAGCATCTCTGGAGGGAAGGAATGGGTGACGTTTTGGGTTGAGACCCTTCTTCAGTCTTGAGCTTGATCTAAATATCATCAAACATAATCATGAAGTAAGCAAAAGGATAAAACAAAGGGGAATTAGATTCAACTCTTGGATCCGAATGTACTTTAATTCGTTTTTGGCGTACTTAAATTGTCAGTGTTAATAGCGATCTATGGAATCAGGCTGCTTCAGACCATTAGTAGGACTGTAAACTGAACAATTGAGTTTCCCATTGATCAAACCAGCTGTTAGACTGAAGAAAGGTCTCAACCTGAACCATTGCCCATTCCTTCACTCCAGAGATGCTGCCTGCCCCGCTGAGTAACGCCAACATTTTGTGTCTATTTACAGTTATTGTATTATTTTATATGTTGCATTATTGTATTATTTGTTTGTTTGAATGTATTTCAACAGTGTGAACTCACAATTATTCCCATTTCAGCTGTTAACGTGCAACTATTAAAATAGAGGGTAGCAACAGTAGTTGCCTCTTATACTACACTCTTATTTGGTCTGAACCCATCTGGGTTGAGCAATCTAAACTGTATGAGCTACATCCTCAGTTATGAGCACTTTACAATGCTCCTGCAAGGCTAAGAATCAGAATCAGAATCAGAATCTCTTTATTGTCATTGCACATGGTGCAACAAAATTTAAAAGTCAGTCCAACGGTGCGATTCACAAGAACAATCGTAAAATATTAGGAAGGATAAAAATATATACATATATAAAAAAACAATTCAGTTGAATGTGAGTGTTATTTCTTATTTTGCATTGTTAAGCTCACGCATGGTTATGGGATAGAAGCTGTCTCTGAGTCTGTTCATGCGAGTTTTGAAGGACCTGTACCGTCTGCCAGAGGGCAGCAGGTGGAACAGGTTGTGTCCAGGGTGGGAAGGGCCCTTCAGGATGCTGGCTGCCCTGTCAAGGCAACGAGAGCTGAAGATGTCCTTCAGGGAGGGCAGTGGGCAGCCAGTGATTTTTTGGGCGGTGTTGATGACCCTTTGAAGGGCTCTCCTGTCCGCTGCAGAGCAGCTGGCATACCATGTGGTTATACAGTACGCCAGCACACTCTCGATAGAGCAGCGGTAGAAGGACACCAGCAGCTTCTCTTCCAGGTTGTTTTTCCTGAGGATCCTCAGAAAGTAGAGTCGCTGCTGGGCCTTCTTGACTACTATGGTGGTGTTTGTGGTCCAGGAGAGATCCTCCGCATGACTGCACCAGTTTCTTACTATAAATTTCCAGAATTATTTTAGAATTCTGGCATTTGCAGTATTTTGTCATATTCTGTTGTTATTGTGCACTTGATACTGAATGGTAACTCACTAAACCGGCTTATGAGTTCCAGAAGGTTTATTTTTTAATTCTGCATGCATCCGATTACATTGCCCTATATTTCAAAGAAAAAGATAACTTCAAACAAATTGCTCCAAACAAATACAGAATTAAATTTAAACATGTTCGGTGTTTGGTCCATTCATTCACTGCAATGCCGTAGAATCACATTAGACCACGGACAAGCAAAATAGTTACTCTTCATTTGTGTAAATGGATGTGTGAAATCTCATGCTTCATGAAAAAGAGACTGCACCCTTCTTCCTCAGAGATGATAATGCAACAGACTGATTCTCTGATGAATGGAGCATAAAAGCAATGCAATGTGTTTACCCAAATGGACATCTCTCGTGCATACACTGTATAGGTCAACTTAGGGAGACATAAACCTCAAAAATATATTTATAGATTTGCATTTGCTAAATGCAAAGATGTTTCGCAATAAGAATATTATCTTGACGTACCATAAAAAGAAGATATGAGGTTGCTTTGGCAAGTAAGGTGAAAGTAAATCCAAAGGGTTTACTGAAAGATGGCAGATGGAGTTTAATGCTGATAAATGTGAGGTGCTACACCTTGGCAGGACAAATCAAAATAGGACGTACATGGTAAACGGTAGGGAATTGAAGAATACAGTGAACAGAGGGATCTGGGAATAACCGTGCATAGTTCCTTGAAGGTGGAATCTCATAAAGATAGGGTGGTAAAGAAAGCTTTTGGTATGCTAGCCTTTATAAATCAGAGCATTGAGTATAGAAGCTGGGATGTTATGTTAAAATTGTACAAGGCGTTGGTGAGACCAAATCTGGAGTATGGTGTGCAGTTTTGGTCACCCAATTATAGGAAGGATGTCAACAAAATAGAGAGGGTACAGAGGAGATTTACTAGAATGTTGCCTGGGTTTCAACAGCTAAGTTACAGAGATAGGTTAAATAAGTTAGGTCTCTATTCTCTGGAGCGCAGAAGGTTAAGGGGGGACTTGATAGAGGTCTTTAAAATGATGAGAGGGATAGACAGAGTTAATGTGGACAAGCTTTTCCCTTTGAGAATAGGGAAGATTCAAACACGAGGACATGACTTTAGAATTAAGGGACAGAGGTTTAGGGGTAACATGAGGGGGAACTTCTTTACTCAGAGAGTGGTAGCGGTGTGGAATGAGCTTCCAGTGGAAGTGGTGGCGGCAGGTTCGTTGGTATCATTTAAAAATAAATTGGATAGGCATATGGATGAGAAGGGTATGGAGGGTTATGGTATGAGTGCAGGCAGGTGGGACTAAGAGAAAAAAGTTGTTCGGCACGGACTTGAAGGGCCGAGATGGCCTGTTTCCGTGCTGTAATTGTTATATGGTTATATGGTTATATGGTTAAATTTAAAGTGAAAAACCAGAACATGAATGGGATTATATTGTAGCAGATATGAGGACTCTGAATTCTGCACAAAGCAGCCACACACAAGGGTTAATGTGTCCGTGGAAGATTCTTCAATTATCAAGCAACATGCTTTGATATGCTCTTGCAATAATGGATTGCAATTGTGTGTTAAAGTAGCAGTATGGGCCATAAAACAAAGAGCAGGAGCTAAAGGAATTAAGCAGAGCTGCTTGTGTGCATCTTAAAGAGCCAGGTCTTATCTGCATCATTGTTGGGAAGTCACTTCTGACGACATCAAAGGGTTAGTTCGGAGGCAACATGACTGGATTTCCCAGCATTATTCAAGTGAGATCTGAATGGTCACTTTGAAGAAACAGTCCATTTTCTATTTGTCCCTTTAGTCGCCCTCACCTTAATTGGATCTGTTTCTTATAAGGTCAGAAGTGATAGGAGTAGAATTAGGCCATTCAGCCCATCAAGCCTACTCCACCATTGAAACATGGTCGATCTATGTCTGCCTCCTAACCCCATTCTCCTGCCTTCCCCCCAATACCTCTGACACTTGTTTTACTATCATTTTCCCAGTTGTTGAATTAAAAAGTTTAGCGGATTTTCTCTTTACAGATGGTGCTTGGCCTACCAAAACAAACCACCCAGTCCCAAATGTTCTGATCATCTTTGTGCATGTTCAACTTTACTAACATGAACCTAGTTCAGTGTGAGAGTACCAGCGTGCCCTGCCCATGCCTTCATCAATGTGGCCTTCATCAAACTGTCTGCTAATCAGAGTGAACTTAGTGGGCCAAAGGGCTTGTTTCCATCCTGCATGCCTCTCTGATAAAGGAGAGAAAGATATCTTTTCTCAGCAATCCTGTGTGAGATTAGTTCAGAATAGTCCATCCCAAGCCATCCCTCTATTTCAAGAAGCAGTGCAAACTGTATTAATGTATCAATTAAAGCATCCAGCAACGAGTTAGAGAATTAGCCAGAGGGTGGTGAATCTGTAGAATTATTTGCCACAGAAATCTGGATATTTTTAAGGCAGAGATACTAGGTATGTTACAAAACCTACCTTGAGCAGCGCTGCAGTTCTGCCGCTCCCCATGTGCGTGACTTTGGCGCCTTTCAGAGGGGCGGGGCGGGGGCGTATTTAAAGTGCCGTTTTTCCACAGACAGGGCAAATCGATCCATGTCGGGCGATTTCGATGCTGAAGAAAAATCGCTCCGACATTTCATTCATGAAGGTATTTTTAAATTACGCTAGATTATTTATTAACTAGAGTAATTTAAAAATAATCTTCTAAAGCCGTGAGCGCCAACAACGGGAAGGATTTTACGTAGGGGAGAAAATAAAGTACACAGTATATTTTTACATTAAAACTTGGTTTTTAGGAAGGCTTTAATCACATTTTCATGTTGCGAAATGGGGACAAAAAAAATGTATGAACCGGCTGTGTTTTACATGCCGACTTCACCGCAAACCGCAACGTTCTAATCCACCACATTCCACTAAAACCCACTTGCTAGTTGATTTAAATGGCCATTAATTTACATGAATTAAACACTAAATTCCTTCCATTTGGCCTATAAATTGATGAAAATGAGATTTAAAAATCATGTTATATTGTGAATTATTGTGTGAATGTTATTTGGACACTTAGGCAATTTTAAAAAGTTTATATTTTCTTAAGAAATGGATAGATGTTTAGATCTAGTAATTGAATTTTGTAATAAGCTACAATTAGGTAACTAACTAATTATATGCTTTAATTTCAGGTCATCCAAGTAATATTGTTTCATATTTGTTTCAGAATGCTTCAATCTATAATAACTGAAAATGTCATTGAGTTCTGTTAATTTTTAAGAAAGTTATGGGCTTTTGACTGTCCTCAATCACAGCTTTTGTGTTAAGTCAATGGAAAGGCAATGGGGAACAAGATGCTAATTTCCGAGTATGAAAATGGCCATAACTTTTTTAATACTGAAGATATGAAATTGAATTAGGTGTCAAATTAAACTTCTTTTTATGCATTATCTGAAGGGATAAATTGCAGACTTGATTTTTTAAATCTCAAAATTTGTAACATTTGGTTATGGGGAGAAGGCAGGAGAATGGCATTAGGAGGGAGAGGTGGATCAGCCATGATTGAATGGCAGAGTAGATATGATGGGCCGAATGGCCCAATTCTGCTCCTGTCAAGTATGAACTGTCAAGTATGAACACAGTGCTGGAATTCCACGTGATTAATGGGCACGTCCCAAGCTAAAGATTGCAAACCTCACAGTTTTGTTCACAAGGCTCTGAGGGGCGGCACAGTGGTGCAACTGGTATAGGGGCTGCCTCACACCTTGACAAACCGCGTTCTCTCCTGCCCTCCGATGCTGTCTGTACTTGCATGTTCCCCATGTGACCGTCTGTGTCTTCAGATATTTTTAATCCCACATCCTAAAGAAATGCAGGTTGGTAGATTAATTGGCCATTGTAAATTGCATTCTTATCTCTAGGTCAGTGAAAGAAGTTTGAGGGAGTTAATATATGAGGTAAATAAAAATAGGGATAAGTATAAAATAGTTGCCTGATAATCAGAATGAACGGTGAGCCAAAGGGCTTGTTTACATCTTGCATGCTCTATGATAAAGATGAGAAATATATTGCTTCTCAGCAATCCTGGGTGAAACTAGTTCAGACGACCACATGGTACATTCTCAGTGTGCTTATAATGCATGGACGCATTCCACGTACATTCTTCACGTTTCAACCTTTGATATATGCTGGTTACCACAACAGCAGTGGACAAGATAAATTATTTCAAAGTATAGATTTATGTCAGTCAGAAATAAGAAATGGCAGCATGTTGAGCAAGTCTCTTTGGTCCTTCAATCATTTGGTAAACCTATAGCACTAATTAAGCCTGGCATCTTGAAGGATCACTGCAAATGTGATCAAAAAGAGCTGACATTTACATGGGGAGCACACCAATTTTCAGTCTGTGAGAGACCTCTGGAAAAAGTCAAATCAGAATAGTCGACACAGAATACTGTAGTAACTCAGCGGGCCCGGCAGCATCTCCGAAGGGAAGGAATGGGTGATGTTTCTGGTCGAGATCCTTCTTCAAACCAGAATAGAACACAGGCAATGATTTAAGGGCCTGTCCCACCAGCATGCAATTCCATGCGGAGAGCGCGACCAAACCAGCAGCGGGGGCCGCGCAGAGGTCGGGTGATCCCGGTACAGGGCCCGCCCCACCAGCATGTGCCTGCATGCAGCAAGCGCGAGCAAACCGGCAGCGGGGGCCGCGCGGAGGTCGGGTGAGTGGCGCAATGCGGCGCAAAGTGAGGCGAACTTGGAGCGAAGTCTTAAAGGTAAGTTCGCCAGGACAGAGAGGGACACACAGAGAGGGGCACAGAGGCACACACAGAGAGGGCCACGGAGCCACACACAGAGAGGGTCACGGAGGCACCTACAGATAGGTTCACAGAGACACGACGTCGAGGCGATGTGTAATGCGTCGAGGCGAATGCGAGCCGACAAGCCGTTGCCGCGCGGAATTTTTGAACACAGTCAGTTTTTCGGAGCCCCGCGCAATGTCGGGACGAACTCCGCACAATTCTGCATGGCTCCGGCGATCGAAGTGGGACCGGCCCCGTGACGCTGGACGGCTCAAGCGACCACGTTAGGTCGCGCTCATCGCATGGAGTTGCATGCTGGTGGGACAGGCCCTTAACACTAACAACAAGGGACCATTTAGGAATTTCATCGATTTTGTCTGTACTTTACTGGTGTACACATTATTACTGCTGTAAGATTTCTATGTTGCAATTGTGACAGCTCTTCAAAAGTGTCATCTTATATATAATTCAGTTTGCAACATACTGAGGCTATGAAAGGTGCTGCATAAGTGCAGAAGTTTCTTTTTCTTGCTTGATATAATCGTTTATTGACAAATGATTGAACATTATGCAGCTGATAGTACATAATGTTTGTTTCATGCAGTCTGACTTCAGGCAGGAGAGGTGTGATGTACCTTTAAGGCTGTAATTATTCCCAGATACAATGGCAGATGAGAAAGCAAACTTTTTTCCATGCAAAAATAATGAGGATCATTTGGTGAATGTCCTGAGCATTGCAAGCAGATTGTGAATAGAGGGTACATGGAATAAAAAGGCTGCTGGAAAATTGGATATTTCATGAAATTCAAAATTAAATTACTTTGATCATTTGCATGCACTCAGCATTAGTCTTCAGGACATTTCTTTAATATTGAAACCTTGTATGATGCATCCTGACAAATGATGCTGAATAACACATTTGAATGATTTTGCCCTTGATGCGAGGAGGATACTTTGCTAATGCAACGACCCTGACCACATGTGCGACCCTATGATTATTTTCAGTTCTGTGGAGGGCAAAAGGCGCAGCAAAATTTGGCTGCTCCTTTCTTTATCCTATTGTAGTTCCCAAACGAGACCAAACGTAGACTGGGCGATGATTTTGCCAAACACCCTCGTTCAGTCCGCCTGGACCTACCTAAAATGGCGGCGTCTCGTGGCAGTGGCCCCTGCAGTCCGTCTGTCTATTTTTATATTTTTGTCCCGTTGAATGTATAGCTTGTTGTGATTTTTATATTGTTTTTAGCTGTGTATATGTGGGGGGTGGGGGGGGGGACTTTTAAATCTCTTCCCTGTCCGGGGAACCAGACCTTTTCCCTGCCGGGTCTCCGTTGTCGTTGGGGCCTAGCACCGTGGAGCGGATTCCAACCGGAACGACCTGGGGGCTCCAGTCGCGGACTCACCATCGTGGGGCTGGCCGGCTTCGGAGCATGGAGCGCTGTGGTGGCGCGCGGCTGTGACCCGACTCCGGAGCTTCGGAGGCTCCAGCCGCAGGTCGGGTGGACGGTGACATCAGGAGTTCGTGGGTCCCTGCTGGGAGACCGCTTTTTGGAGGACCCGCAACGGCAGCTTCTCGCGCCTGAGTTGCGGGGTTGAAAATGACCCGGAGCGGGGCCTTACATCGCCCGGCGCGGTTTTAACGGCCGCGCGACTTGCCACCGCCCACCGTAGGCTTTAACATTGGGAGAAGAATGGAAAACCCAGAATCAGAATGCCTTTTATTGTCACTATACACATGTACAGTGAGATTAAAAACTGCTCCTACTCAGTGCAAAAACAAGACAAAAAAAGGGGGGGGGGGGGGAATAAGGTGCACAGTTTCTGCAGCGCTATATACATATCTATAAAAAGACAATGGATAAATAGAATGGATAATAGGATTCCTATAACCAGTATGGGTTACAGTTACAGTACAAATTACAGTAGGTGGATAGATGGAAGTCCGGGGGTTAGGCTGTGAAGTCAATGCATGTGTGAGTTCAGGGAGATGATGGATTTTGGGAAGAAACTGTTCTTGAGTCTATTTGTCCTTGTGCTGATGCACCCATAGCGCCTCCCTGAGGGTAGCAGGTTGAACAGGCCAAATGCAGGATGGGAGCTGTCCTTGATAATGTTCTTCGCCCTGCTGAGGCAGCGGGAGGTGAAAACAGGGGAGAGACAAGACTTTGCCTTCCATCACAGTGAGGAGGAGATTCACTTTGATGGACGTTTGTGTAAATTGTGTTGGTTGTGTGTCTTGGTTCTTTTCTTGTTGTATGACTACAGAAACCAAATTTAGTTTGAACATCATTTGAGGTTCAAATGACAATAAATAAATTGTATTGTATCTCCCGGTTGTCAACCATTTTAATTCCCCTTCCCATTGCCACACTGACCTTTCTGTTCTAGGTCTCCTCCACTGTCAGTGAGGGTAAACACAAATTGGAGGAACGGCATCTCATATTTCGCTTGGGCAGCTTACAGCCCAGTGGTATGAATATTGATTACTCTAACTTCAAGTAACTCCGTCATTCCCTCTCTCTCCATCCCTCCCCCACCCAAGTCACACCAGCTTCTCGTTTTCACCCAACAAACAGCTAACAATGACCTGTTTCATTTATCATCACTACTTTTTTGCACATCTATCATTCATTGTTCTTTATTTCTCTACATCGCCGTCTATATCTCTCGTTTCCCTTTCCCCTGACTCTAGTCTGAAGAAGGGTCTCAACCTGAAACATCACTGATTCCTACTTTCCAGTGAAGCTGCCTGGCCCGCTGAGTTACTCCGGCAATTTTTTTCTATCTTCGGTTTAAACCAGCACCTGCAGTTCCTTCCTACACATAGTTTATTGTAAGTTCATTGGAATAACAAAAGCAGTCCAGTAAGTACTGGATTGGAATGGGGAGGTCTACAAATAACTGGAGAGGTTTGGGAAAGAGCTGTTATAGGCAAGTGTGAAAACCGTTCATAGTAATTCTTCACAATTTCAGAACAATACAGATCAATGTTTAATGTACAGGGTGCTTGAAAAAGTGAATGCTAATGAGGAAAGTAAGAACAATAATATATGGAATTCTCAAAAAGATTGTTTTTTAATTGAATGTTTCAAATAAAATTCAAATAAAGGATTGTAAGGCCCCTGTCCCACTTAGCCGATTTTTTCGGTGACTACAGGTGACTAGGCTGTGACCACATGGTCGCAGGGTGACGCCTGTACGGTCGTGAGTCGTCTCCTCAAGTTGCCGAAAGAGTCGGAACATTTTTCTGGTCGCCGCTGGATTTTGAAATGTTCACAACTTCTCAGTGACCGTGGGCTTGACGTACCTTGTCTTGTCCCGTCGTAGGTGCTGTCGTAGGTTGTCGCCAGGATGACGCAGGTTGTCGCCAGGCGACGTTGGGTGTTTCCGGGTGCTGACTTTGTTGAATTCCATTGGCGACTACCTACGTCAACAAAACCGGCGACAGGTGCCGGCAACTGGATTGCTTTCAGCTGTCGCCAACAGGGTCGTTGCTTGTCGCGGGTCGACGTAGGTTGACCAGTTGTCGTAGGTTGTCGCCTGTGTGGCCGTAGGTTGTCGTAGGTGTGGTCGTTGGTGGACATCCTAATGGGTTGCCGGTTGTCGGTTGCTTGTCATAGCTTGACGTCGACTAGGTGGTAGGTTGTCGTAGCTTGCCGTAGACATTATCGTAGGGGGGGGGGTCCAGTCGCCACTTTTTCGGCGACCTGCTACGACTGTGACAGTTGCCGAAAAAATCGCTTAAGTGGGACAGGCCCTTAAGGTTTAGAATTTATATCTAATCGGCTGATGAAAAGTTTTGGTTTAAATTGTTTTCTGTCATTGATACAATGTCAGATTCAATTAATAAACTGAAACCAAAAAGAATGATTAGAGATGATTGTGGATTGCAAGAAAACATATTTTGAGCATTTTATGCCGTGTTCATTTTATATCAATATCACCAACTGTTCGCATCTCACAACAGTCAGGACCTAATGTTGCTATGGAAACATATGGAAAGGAAGATTTTGGGGAACTTGGAAAAAAGTTCGGAGAGCATGATCCCAAAGTTAGTTTTATCAACACTACTCATAGAAACATAGAAACATAGAAATTAGGTGCAGGAGTAGGCCATTCGGCCCTTCGGGCCTGCACCGCCATTCAATATGATCATGGCTGATCATCCAACTCAGTATCCCGTACCTGCCTTCTCTCCATACCCTCTGATCCCCTTAGCCACAAGGGCCACATCTAACTCCCTCTTAAATATAGCCAATGAACTGGCCTCAACTACCCTCTGTGGCAGAGTTCCAGAGACCCACCACTCTCTGTGTGAAAAAAGTCCTTCTCATCTCGGTCCTAAAGGATGTGACATGTTCTGAATAAGCTGGAATAGAAGGAAAAAGAAAGCAATGCATGACTGGAGAGTTGGAGCAATAGGGAGAGCTTCAGATTTGTGAGCTTTTGTGAGCAATTCTAGGAGAGGTGGGACCAATAGAAATCAGACAGGTGACATAATAACATCCTGACCGAGATTTGCTAATTCTGTTGTACAGGGATTAAATGAGATTGGCAAAGGGATGGGAAACTAAGTGGAGAAACAGGAGGCAGAGAAATGAAATTGGAAGTTATAAAAGCACTATGGAAAAATAAATTGGCAATGACAACAAAGGTAAGCAGCAAATATTAAATATTAAAAGGCCAACTTTTATGGAGACCATATCTTAATGCATGTTGCAAACACACGATGACTGAATTAATGACACTGAGAGTCGTATAGTTTAAGAAGGAACTGCAGATGCTGGAAAAATCGAAGGTAGACAAAAATGGTGGGGAAACTCAGCGGATGAGGCATCTTTGGTGAGAAGGAATGGGCGATGTTTCAAGTCGAGACCCTTCTTCAGATTGAATGCTGAAGCAATGCTGTTAATAAGGATAACATCAGTGAATCAGACTGAAGAAGGGTCTCGACCTGAAACGTCGCCCATTCCTTCTCTCCACAGATGCTGCCTCACCCGCTGAGTTTCTCCAGCATTTTTGTCTAACTGAGTCATATATGTGTATTATCTCATTCCTTTGTGATATTCATGGTTGCAGGGTGAGCAAAGCTGGGAACTGAATATTTCAAGGCAGTTGACATTCTGGAACGACTGGCAAAATCAAAAAGGAAGTCAAGCAATTCTGTCAATAAGCGTAACGTCAGTGAATCGTTATAAAGCATCTTAGCTTGGAAGATTGTGGTGTACATTGCAAATCAGTTTGATGGAGCTGAAAAACAGTAGGGGTATGAGTACATTGTGGGAGTTATTTACAGGTCTCTGAACTGTAGTTGTGATGCCAGGCATGAAATGAATAAGGAAATCAGAGGAGCACATAGCAGAGGTACTGAAGTCATCATAGCAAACTTAAATCTACATGCAAATCAGTGTAGAGTATGAAATCCTAGAATGTATTGGGATGGCCGTCTAGTTTGGTTTAGTGTGGTTTAGAGATACAGCACAGAAAAGGCCCTTCAGCCTACCGAATCCACGGCGACCAGCGATCCCCGTACACCAGCACTATCCAACACACTAGGACGATTTACAAATTTTATCTAAGCCAATTAACCTACAGACCTGAAGGTAGACAAAAGTGCTGGAGAAACTCAGCGGGTCTATGGAGCAAAGGAAACAGGCAACGTTTCGGGCCAAAACCCTTCTTCAGACTATATATAGCTAAAGGTGCTGTCCCACTGCGTTAGCCTACAAACCTGTACGTCTTTGGAGTGTTGGAGGAAACCAGAGCTCCCGGAGAAAATCCACGCTGTCACGGGGAGAACGTGCAAACTCCGCACAGATAGCACCCGTAGTCAGGATCGAACCCGGGTCTCGGCGCTGTAAGGCAGCAACGCTACTGCTGCACCAATGAGCCGTGCTAGATATGTATGCCATGGAAGCAACTGGGGAATAGGTTATTTTTAGATTTATTAATGTCTGATCATAGTTAATTAATAACCTAGATGTGAAGGGAACCGGAGGAAATAGTGACCATAATATGAAAGAATTGTATGTTAAAAATATGTAACTCAATCTGATGTCAGAAATATATGAAACTATGGAGGCATAAAAATAAGTTTGTTGGGGTTAAATAGGCACTTACATTGAAGCGTTTGACAGTAAACAGCCAATCATAAGCATTCAAATAAATAATACATGATTGGCAACTTCCTATAAAGCATAAAAACACATTAGAGAAAATGGTTCAACAATGGACTACAGGGGAAACTATAAATAGCTTCAATGTAACAAATTCTTCTAATAGCCTGAAGGGGCTGTCCCACTGCGGCGACCTAATTGGCGCGTTTAGAAGAGTTTGCCCTCGACTCATACTCACAGCATGGTCGACACGAGGTCCTAGAATGTCTTTGTAACTCTCCTTCATGCTCGAGAGTAGTACCCGCGTACTCGAGGCCTCAGTTAGGTCTCGGCAGTTTTTTCAACATGCTGAAAAATGCCCAAAAAGTAAAAAAAAATCGCCATGGAAAAAATCGATATTTTTATTTACTCATAGGTTTAGTCGAAGTAGGTCGGCATGTTATCCGTAGGTAATTGAGGGTAGTCGAACATAATCAAAGGTAGTCGTAGATAGTTTTCAACATAGTCGAAGGGAGGTCGAAGGAAGTCGTCTTCACTCTCCACTATTCGGTGTCCAATTTTCCCGAAGCTAGTCTCCAACATAGTCGAAGGAGGTCGAAAGAGGTCTTCAACATGACACTTTTTCAAACTCTCCTAAACCCTTCTAAACTCGCCAATTAGGTCGCCGCATTGGGACAGGCCCTTAACATCTTCTAATGTCTCCAGCAAAAAAAAAACGCATTAGCCTGAGTATTTCAGAACTCCACAAAGAATTCTTAAAACTGAAGAGAACCTTCTCACTCTGTCTCCATATGACACACATTGATTACAGCTCGGGAATCGAATATCACTGGACCTTAATTGGTACACGTGACAATAAAAGACCGCTGAACCTATGAACCTTTGAGTCTCTCCTACACGTTTAAAGCAAATATTTCCATTTTAAGGTAAAGTGACCAAAGCTGTGCACAATACTGTACGTATTATCATCACCCAGGCTCAATAAAACTATAACAAGGCGTCTCTGGTACTCAAACTTCCTGCAATAAAGGTCAACGGAGCATTTGCGTTTCTGAATGCATGTTGATCCTGCCCGTTAGCTTTCAGTGGATTTTGTCTCAGAATTTAAGGGTCCCACTGACAATTCCCAAATAACTCGCCTTTTAAAATTGCTCAGAATATCTGTTCGTTCAACTGAGGTGAAAAACTTAATTTTGTTCCACATTGCACCCTGTCTGCCATGTTGTTGCCCACTCACTCAACTTGCCTATTTTGTCTTGAAGCCTCTTTACATTCTCATCATCATTCACTCTCCCACTTCGTCTTGGTAAACAGCAAATTTGAGAATGTTACTTGGTTCCTTCAGCCAAAAGCCTAATACAGATCTGGAGCAGTTGGGGTCCATGCATCAGTCCCTATGCTGTCCAATGCATAGTGAACTATTGTAGATGAGCCCACTAATTCTGACACTTTGGTTTTTATCTCAAAACAAATTAAGAGATTGGTTAATATCTTAATAAATAACAAATATTAATAACAATCTCTTAACCATATAATGGGATAAGCCCCATTATATTGCCTCCAATTCCACACAAGCGCCTGAAAGTTAATGTGCAGTTACAACAAGCCATCTCTTCACCACCTTCTCTTTGGATCCTTTTTCGAAGTCTTCTGAAAATCCAAATACAGCATGCCCATTGATTCTTCCTCATCCAAGACCGCAAGAAATTGCAGGGAATTGTGGACGCAGCCCAGACAGTCACACAAACCAACTTCCCATCCATCGACTCCATTCATACCTCACTTAGCCTCGGCAAGGCCAGCAGCATAATCAAGGATGAGTCGCACCCTTGCCACTCCCTCTTCTCCCCTCTTCCATCAGGCAAAAGGTGTAGAAGTGTGAAAACACACATCTTCAGATTCAGGGCCAGTTTCTTCTCAGCTGTTATCAGGCAACTAAATAACCCTACCACAACCAGAGAGCAGTCCTGAACTACTATCTAACTCTTTGGTGACCCTCGGACTATCCTTGATCGGACTTTGCTGGCTTTACCTTGCACTAAATATTATTCCCTTATCATGTATCTAAACACTGCAAATGGATTGATTGTAATCATGTGTTGTCTTTCTGCTGACTGATTAGCACGCAACAAAAGCTTTTCAGTGTACCTCGGTACACGTGACAATAAACTAGACTGAACTGATCTCCTTTACTAATACATCTTCAAAGAAGTTGAGTATATGAATCAAACATTTACTTTTCATAAATACAGGCTGACTCACGAATCATGGTATTATTTCATTTGTCCTGACATTGCCTCCTTTATAGTAAGTTCCATCATTTTCCCAACTCTAGATATCAGGCCAACAGGCTGATAGTTCCCTCTTTACTTTCCCCCTCCATTTTCAAATAATTGGGTCCCATTTTAATCTGCAAGATCCATACCAGCATCTGGAAAATATTGGATTCTGATATTTAGAGTATCCATTATCTCCACGGCCCTCGTTTTACAAAACTTTGGGATTTTGATCAGCTCATTAACCTCAAGGGATATTTCTTTACTAATTCTAATGTCTTTCCCTTTCTTGTTTGGTCTGGTAAATCTGGTAGACTTTTCTGTGTTTTCTTCCATGACGACATAAAACAAAGTATTTGTTTAATTCCTCTGTTGTTTCCCTATTCCCATTCTACATTCTCCAACTTCAGCTGTTAAGGGGCCCACATTTTGTGAATCTTTGGAATACTCTACTTCAGGCCAATGTGAATGCTGAGCCATTGATTGGGTTGAATGGGAGACCGATAGAGAGAATCAGGGGATATTCGAATTTGGCAAGAAAATGGCATTGAGGTAGAATTATTTCTGAATTCTGAATAGGCTTGAGGGTTGAACATTTATTATGCTCCCATATCTAAAACTAAAAGATTACTACTAGTTAGTTCTGGGGCTGCTAATTAATCATAGGCATAGCGTGCAAACAGGCCCTTCGGCCCAACTTGCCCACACCGGCCAACATGTCCCAGCTACAGTAGTCCTACCTGCCTGTGTTTGGTCCATATCCCTCCAAACCTGTCCTATCCATGTACCTGTCTAACTGTTTCTTAAACGTTGGGATAGTCCCTGCCTCAACTACCTTGTTTCACACACCTACCAGTCCCTTTGTGCAATCAAATAAGCCCAGAAAAGAACTGGAGTTCATTGGTCTTTTATCAAGTTGAGAGTGATTGTAAACAACACATCTAAGTAGATAAGCAAAAGATCGACACAAAAAGCTGGAGTAGCTCAGCGGGACAGGCAGCATCCCTGGAGAGAAGGAATGGTGACGTGTCAGGTCGAGATCCTTCTTGACCTGACACGAAGAAACATGTTTACTCCACTTTCTGTGTCTATCCTCAGTTTAAACCAGCATCTGCAGTTCATTCCTACACATAAGCAAATTCTGTTCATTCATCGACTATGTGTAAAACAAAAATAATTAGTTACTCGAAATTGAAGGTTTATCGGAAGTAAAACCAACATATGTGAGTTCATAAGGGATTCATTTCTGACCGAGAGTTGCTGAAATAAAATGCATCTTTTTTTGGAATCACAGATTTATAGTGAAGGTTCCGTAGAAAAATAATCAGCGGCAAACAAAATCGTGCAAACAAAAATTAACATAAATTGCAGACAATTAAGTGATCAAAATGCAAGAAATAATGTAGGCAGAAATAATCAAACTACTAGCTTATTGGAAAATATTTTGCCACATTATCTGGAATTATATATTTATATTATTAGTGTTTGGTCTTTTGGAAACCATAAGCGAGCACCAATATAGTACACAACAGAACAGCAGGTTAATCTCGAGCTGTTAAGGTTCTCACAATAAACCACCATATAATTTGATTTTGTAAATACGACCATTTCATTTTATGAAGATTTCCTTCTCCAGTTTCATAGTAGTTTAAACTGTTGCCAATATATTATCCTCTTGGGATTAATTATGAGTCGAGATGTGGATAATTCCTTCCCTAATCGGTGAATGAAAAATAACTCATATAGATAATCATTGGGCACATAATTTGAACATTCATATTCACACTGCATCTGCTTGAATGAACATTTTGTGCCAATGACTGAGCAAAATTCCTCCTTTGGTCAACAAATGCAGGTATATTTATGCTACTCCAACCAACTGGTGAATGACAATTACCCAGGCAGCTATTTGAGACAGAGGTTAGCGTTACTAGGAGGCACCATTTTGTAGTTTTGATACAGAAAGGGAAAATGAGCTAGATGACCTGCAAACATCAGAAGGTCAGAAGTCATAAGGTCATAAGTGATGGGAGCAGAATTAGGCCATTTGGCCCATCAAGTTTACTCCGCCATTCAATCATGGCTGATCTATCTCTCTGGGAACGGAGTACTGATTTTAGATGGCTCGAAAGGCCTAATGGCCTACTCCTGCACCTAGTTTTCTATATTTCTAACCCCAGTTAGTTGTTATGGTCAGTTGTCTTCCAGTCAGGAAATGTATCCCTGGACCAGATTGTCCTGAACTATCCTGCTCCCCTAACTGGTGTGACTTGTTCTATTTCATCCATGCTATGATGATGGAGCCACACAATACAGTGTCTTCACTGTGAAGATAGGATTTTGTCTGTGGGGATTTCTTTCACAGACAAATGAACTCATGAGGGTGAGGTAGAATGTTCGGTTTTTTTTCAACGTCCCATCTGAGTCCTTGGTTAATCACAGCTAAAGCAGAGGTCCCTCAGAAGACTGATTGCAGCTATTGACTGGCAGCCTCTCCACCCGCAGGCTGTTAAAAATGATCTTAAAATCAATGGAAATGAAAATCAGCCACGCGGTCGAACAGGAAACAAAATCAATTATGCTCACTTTGCCAAATTGGCATCATTTCAGCAGGCAATCAGTAGTCCACCACCATCTGGAACTCAATATATAACCATTCCTAATGCCAATCCTGGAACAGCCCCCAACAGTGCTCAGTAGAAGCCTCCTCAGCTACATGACTGATTCAAGACAAAAAACTGGCTCCACATTTTCAAGGCAATTACAAACAAGCAAAAAAAGTTGACCTTCACCAGAAAAGCCCTCACTCATTCTGAAACTGAATAATAATGATATCCAAATCAACACCTCAGAAAAACCATGTTTTCCACATATTTTACTAATAAGCAACCAACCTTCTGGATTTTTTGGGCAACCCGGAAAAATATAATGAATCTGTTTGCAACAGAAATATGAAAAGAGTGACTGAAAATATAGAATGGACTGAGGAATATTTGAGAAGATCCACAGACTGTATTCAGAAATTCTGTGAAAATAATATATTAACTAAAGAGGATGAACCATAACTCAAACAAGGAGATTTTGAAGGGTAATGAATCTAACAAATTTAATTGGGCAACATGAATAATTAGAAAGACTGCATGTAATAAAGTTCATTTACTAATAAGAGGGAGATTTCTTTCAATTACATATAGATCATGTTCTTATTCAATTTATTAACCAGTTTCTCAGTACATATTCAATTATATTTGCTGGGTAAATTCCAATCATGTCAGAGGTTTCAATGTTATTAAAAATTGGATACTTGGCATTTATAATGATCCCAATTAAATTTAAAAAACATTTTTACAAGATGCAATCATGCGCTCACAGTGGTCCTGAGATAGAGGTACTCTGGTGCATTACTCGTATCATATAATCCAAGTTAATCCTAATCAAAATTAAATTGGATTTAACTACAGGCTATAAAAATCAAACGTAGAACTGTACAGCACAGAAACAGGCCCTTTGGCCCACAAAGTGCATTCCGAATGTGATGCCAGCATAAAGTATCTAATCTTCCTGCATATGATCCCTACCTCTCCAATGTGATCATCCAAAAGTCTCTTAAATGCCATTTATTGTATCTGCCTCCACCGCCACCACTGGCAGCCTGTTCCAGGCTCCCATAACTTGCCCTGTACATCTCCTTTCATTATTTCCCTCTATCCTGAAAGCTATACCCTCTTGTCTTTGACGATTCCCCCTTCGATAGTTACTAGATAGTTAAACTATGAGCATATCTTCGCAACAACAACCTCCATCCATTTTCCATATACGGATGTTCTTTACTGCAGCCAAATCAACTAAAAAATGCTTCACAAATGATTGATGTAACAAAAATTGATTCAAAATCACATTTGGAGACATCTGGGCTGAAGTTCACAAACTTGATCAAAGATGCATCATGGTGGTGCAACGGTAGAGTTGCTGCCTTAAGGTGCCAGAGACCAAGGTTCGATCCTGACCATGAGCTTATACATTCTCCCTCTGACCTGCGTGGGTTTGCTCCGGGAGCTCCGGCTTCCTCCCACACTCCAAGGATGCGCAGATTCGTAGGTTAATTGGCTGCTGTAAAAAAATTGTAAATTGCCCCTAGTGTGTGTAGGATAGTGTCAGTGTATCATCAGACTGGTACGGTCTGGTGCTTGGTACTTTTATTTGTCACATGTACATGTCACATGTACAGAGAAAATCATTTTTGTACACAGTTCAGCACAAGTATCACTATTCATAAGCACAGATTAAATAGGCATCTCAGATGCAGGTCAAATGTATAGCAGGTCTACACTAATACAGTATACAGCATCACCAGTTTGGCACCATTTTCAAGTAACTTGGACAAGTTGGGGGCCTGCGAAGCTGAAGTTTAAGAAACAAGAAAGAGGAAGACTAGCCAGGCAGGCATTGGAAAAGGCAAATTAGGGAAAACAAAACCATCGGTTTGGTTTTCAGCAGCCGGTGAGTTGAAGCACAGGGAATTTGGCAATGTTATGGAAATGAGAGTAGATAATCTTACTAATGACACATTTACTATGTTTCGTTTAGTTTAGAGATACAGCCTGGAAACAGGCCCTTCGGCCCACCAGGTCCACGCCAACCAGCAATCCCCGCACTTTAACGCTATCCTACACACACCAGGGACTATTTTTACATTTTCCAAGTCAATTTACCTTCATACCTGTTTATCTTTGGAGTGTGGGAGGAAACCGAAGATCTCGGAGAAAACCCATGTGGTCACGGGGAGAACGTACAAACTGCGTACAGACAGCACCAGTAGTCAGGATCGAACCCGGGTCTCCGGTACTGCATGCGCTGTAAGACAGCAACTCTACCGCTGCGCCACCATGCCGCACTCACTCTTAAGGGAAACCTGTTCAAGCATGACAACAAAGGTGGGTGGTATTGTAGATAGTGTAGTTGGGTTATCAAAAATTACAGGAGGCTCTTGATCAACTAGGCAAGTGGGCTGAGGAATGGCTAAGGTATTGTAACACAGATAAGTGTGAGGTGCTGCATTTTAGGAAGCCAACCCAGTGCATGACCTTCATAGTGAATGATAGGGCTCTGGGGGATGTTGCAGAGCAGAGGGATCTAGGAGCACAGGTTCATAGTTCCCTGAAAGTGGCTTCACATGTAGATAGGGTGGTTAAGGAAGATTTTGGTAGATTGGCCTCCATCAGTCAGGGTAATGAGTATAGAAGTCGGGACACTATGCTACAGTTGTACAAGATTTGAGGTCACACTTGGAGTACTGTGTTCCGTTTTGGTCACCCTGCTATAGGAAGGATGTCGTTAAACTGGGAAAAGTGCAGAGAAGATTTACGAGGATGTTGCTGAGACTTGACAGGCTGAGCTATAAGGAGATGTTGGACTAAAGCCAGGACTTTATTCCTTGGAACACGAGGCTGAGAGCTGATCTTATAGAGATGAATTTTACCAAGGATATAGGAATCAAAAACAAGGGGACATATGCTTCAGGTGACAGGGATAGGAGTTTGCGTAAGCCAGAGCGGCAACATTTGGGTATACATAAAGAGCTGCCAGAGGAAGTGGTGGAGGCAGGTACTATAGCAGCATGTGTGACACTAGGACAGGTGTATAGATAGGAAGGGTTTAGAGGGATTTGGGACAAACGCAGGCAAATGGGACCAGCTGAGATAGGGCATCGTGATTGGCATGGACGGGCCGAAGGGCCTCTTTCCATGCTTTATCATTCTATGACACCAGGCTGAAAATAGTCAGATTCCGTTTCAAGCAGTTATCAGAGAGAGAGTTGGAATCAATAACTCAAGATCCAGTGTTTGTGATGAGATGTGAAGAACATGGATTTAATTTCTTCAATGTTTGGTTGTGGGCCACTTCTCTTTGTGCAGCACTGCAGACCAAATAAAATACTCTGGCAATTTGAGATGAGTGGAAAAGTCAGAAGAAAAACATAGTGAGATAAAGCTTGGTCTCATCAGTGTGGATATGAAAATGTTTAGCATTTTTGCAGATGACACAAAGCTGGGTGGCAGTGTGAACTGTGAGGAGGATGCTATGAGAATGCAGGGTGACTTGGACAGGTTGGGTGAGTGGGCAGATGCATGGCAGATAAAGTTTAATATGGATAAATGTGAGGTTATCCACTTTGGTAGCAAAAACAGCAAGGCAGATTACTATCTAAATGGCATCAAGTTGGGAAAAGGGGAACTACAACGAGATCTGGGGGTCCTTGTATATCATTCTATGAAAGTAAGCATGCAGGCGCATCAGTCAGTGAAGAAAGCGAATGGCATGTTGGCCTTTATAACAAGAGGGATCGAATATAGGAGCAAAGAGGTTCTTCTGCAGTTGTACAGAGCCCTAGTGAGACCGCACCGGGGTTCATTGGCTGCATTGCTAAATTCTCTATTTTGTCAACACATTTTGAGGTGATTGCAGTATTTTCTAATTTTGTTTCAGTTTTTTTTTGTTTTAACAAAAATCATACACTCTTTCAGTGAGTAACATACTTGCACGTTCCGTAACTTTTCCCAAAACACATTACAATGAGGTATTTATGTTGTGTTTTCACCATGGTATTTTAGGAAATACATCAGCAATTTTGCACGCTAATATCCCACAAAAAGCAATACGACGATGACCGACTCAACTTTTTATCAATGAGGACTGAAAAACATATATAGTCAAAATAATGCCAAGACGATCTCTCACAACCAGCTGAGATATCAAGCGAGGGCCTGATTTCTTGTATCTCTATCGGTATTTTTTTATTCTTGTATCACCTGGGCATTATAAGATTTGGAATAAACCTTCTGGAGGATTTTAGTAAAGGGAATTCCACTAGTTCAAAGGTAGAATTTTAGGGAAAGGAAACTTCGATGTGTGCAGAAAAGAACGGCAGATGCTGGTTTAAGCCAAAGATAGACATACAGTAAGCTGGAGTAACTCAGCGGGTCAGGCAGCATCTCTGGAGAAAGGGAATAGGTGACGTTTTGGGTCGCGACCCTTCTTCAGGGTCAGGGGAAAGGGAAACCAGAGATATAGATGATCAAAAAGAGAGATACAGAACAAATGAATGAAAGACATGCAATAAAGTAATGATGATCAATGAAACGTCCACTGTTGGCTGTGGGCTTGGTGATAATGAGTTAGATTATGAAACCCACCAAGACAACAGTGAAACTAGCACAACAACTAGGGTGGGGAGTTGTATTTTGTATTTCTATTTCAGATTCCTGTGAACTGTGATAGGATTCTGTTTATTTTCACATCTGTACATTAATCAGATTCAAGCACAAAATATGTTATTCAAATTTGCTAATGATACCTGATCACGGACTGAAAATGTTTGCAGAATGTACATAGGTTGGGAAACAGGCAGTAAAAAGTACAGAGAAAGGTAATTATGACTAGGAAAAAGGAACGCAGAGCGGAAGCAATGAAGATGTAAAGCATCTCAGAGGAACGTCAAACAGAAAAAAGAGGCAAATATTACCAAATCTCAAAATGGATAATTTGGCCAAAAATAGAAATGGGACTCATTTTATTACATCGAGGGAAAGAAAGCTTCTTAGTTAATTTCCAAACATTGCCAATTTCTGCTTGAGCTTTTTTGAGTTAATCTTCCAGAAATCAATGAAAACAGAAATGTATAGATAAGGTTAGGAGACGATTGCAGGCAAAAAAGTACAAAGCATACCATTAATTACTTTCAATAAGATAGTTACTAGACAATAGACAATAGGTGCAGGAGTAGGCCATTCGGCCCTTCAAGCCATTCAATGTGATCATGGCTGATCATCCCCTATCAGTACCCCGTTTCTGCCTTCTCTCCATATCCCCTGACTCCGCTATCTTTAAGTGCCCTATCTAGCTCTCTCTTGAAAGTACACAGAGAACTGAGGCAGAGAATTTCACAGACTAACAACTCTCTGTGAGAAAGGTGTTTCCTCGTCTCCGTTCTAAATGGCTTACCCCATATTCTTAAACTGTGGCCCCTGGTTCTGGACTCCCCCAACATCGGGAACATGTTTCCTGCCTCTAGTGTGTCCAATCCATTAATAATCTTATATGTGTCTATAAGATCCCCTCTCATCCCTCTAAACTCCAAAGTATACAAGCCCAGCTGCTCCATTCTCTCAGCATATGACAGTCCCGCCATCCCGGGATTTAACCTTGTAAACTTACGTTGCACTGCCTCAATAGTAAGAATGTCCTTCCTCAAATTAGGGGACCAAAACTGCACACAATACTCCAGGTGTGGTCTCACTAGGGCTCCGTACAACTGCAGAAGGACCTCTTTGCTCCTATAAACTCCTCTTGTTATAAAGGCCAACATGCCATTCGCTTTCTTCACTGCACTGCTGTACCTGCATGCTTACTTTCATTAACAGATGAACAAGGACCCACAGATCCCATTGTACTTCCCCTTTTCCCAATTTGACACCATTTAGATAGTAACCTGCCTTCCTGTTTTTGCTACCAAAGTGGATAACCTCACATTTATCCACATTAAACTTTATCTACCATGCATCTGCCCACTCACCCAACCTGTCCAAGTCACCCTGCATTCTCATAGCATCCTCCTCACAGTTCACACTGCCACCCAGCTTTGTGTCATCTGCAAATTTGCTAATGTTACTTTGAATCACCTCATCTGAACCATTGATGTATATAGTAAATAGCAGCGGTCCCAATACTGAGTCTTGCGGTACCCCATTAGAATCATAGAAAATAGTTGCAGGAGTAGGCCATTCAGCCCTTCAAGC